>OU862922.1:43810824-45028324 GCA_917880885.1 Limnephilus marmoratus | reverse complement strand
ATTTGGGGTTTTACTCATAAAATCTATTTTTATATCTATCTATCTAACTATCTATCTATCTATCTATCTTCTATCTATCTATCTTCTATATAAATAAAAATGAATCGTCGAAATGTATGTACGCGCATAACTTCCGAACGATTGCACCAAATTAGATAATTCGTTTTTTGTTGTGTTCGTTATTGTCAGGAGAAGGTTTGTATAAAACTACTGGTGAGCTCTGGAATTATGAAATTTGTGTAAAAAAATTGCAATAGGTGGCTTGCGAGCTGTTTGAAAATTGAATGAACAGAGACTGAATGTATAGAATGCGGGAGAGATGAGGGAGAGGGTGGAGGGGGGAGGTGAACTCGGGTAGGGGGTTCACGGGAGGGGGAGAGGAAGGGGAACTCGGGAAGGGGGGGGGGGAGAGGAGTGGGAAGAGGTAATTTGGAGGAAACAGTGTGGGAACGCGGAAGAGGGGAATGGGGCGCGGGAGAGGAAGGGGAGGCTGAAGGGGAACGGGACGAATGGGAAAGGACACGCAGGGAGAAACAATTTCTTTATTAAATGGCATAGCAACACATGCCGGGAACCAGCTAGTTAAAAATAAAAATTCATCCTTGACTTGCAGAAAAGTCAATAGATGTCACATATTATAAATAAAAAAAAATTTCCAGACACTATCTAGATAGCATTTAGATCGGGTTTGAATATTGCAATAATATATAAAGCTAGCAGCCAATAATACGTGTTTTAAAAAAATTATATGTGCGTCAAGAAAATGAAGATGATGTTGGCAGTTGTTAGTCAAAGTACGATACGGTTAAAAGCGATCGAATTGGTTATAGGCACCTTATCTCAGTTAGTAGAGCTGTTGCCATGAAAGCAGAAGGTCTTGGGTTCGAGTCCTAGAGGTGCCAATATCTTTTTCTGATTTTTTTGTCTCCAGGTTTTCGATTTTTTGGTCTGGATTTTGATCGTTGCTATTTTTTTCTGGAAGCTTGCGCTAATTTTCATCACTTCAAGCCATCTTGGTTTCGCTACCAGGGGTTTAATGCCTAACAGTTCCCGAGTTCGTACAAACAAAAAAAGATTGTTTGAACTTTTTGAACGTACTGTTTCCAAACTACTCAATATTGTATTAAAAGGTAGATATTAATTAGAGAAATTGAAACGCTGGTATAAACCTATCACTGAGTCTAATTTGAACAATTTCGTAATTAGTTCATGAATATTTGAGAAAACATTCTCTTCACTCTTGCGAGAAGTTGTCATAAATTAGAAACTCGTGCTTACTTTGATTGTCATTTCCGTAGCTCCCTGTTCTCGTTTCTTGTCTGCCACACCAGCTTCGTGAATTAATCTACTACGATCAAACAAATCTGAATTTTCAGGAAACTCAGTGATATGAGCTTCTGTTAAAGACAGCGAAGGTCGTTATTATTTCAAGGATGTTTTCCTTATCAAAATACAGAATTTTAGGGGTTTATTCTAACGTGAGGGGTTTATTAACTGTGTTAAAGCAGAAGGGAAAAATTTCTTTAGCCCCGGTGTGATTGAAATTGGGATGAAACGGAAGTGCGTCACTAAAATTTATTATTTGATGGGTCCTCGGTTCTAACATAATGCGGTAAATTCACGGCTCCGTGCGAGCCTCCGATGGCGCAGCGGCGTAAAGCGCGTGATAAATCTCAGCAGCCAGAGACATCCAGCGAACGGAGGTTCGAATCCAACGAAATCCAAAAAAATAAAAAAAACTATTTATGTAAAATCAATATCCAATCTTCAAACCACTTTAAGACAAACATGCAAAAGAAAAGAAAGCGACATCTAGCGACTTTCTAGTTTCACTTTAATGATTTGAGTTTAATCCGATTGTAACCTGAAAATGTAATTACTCATGATTATATTCGACTGGTCAGTGGTTGAGTGGGCATAGCGCTTGGGTCCCACCTGAGCGTCGCGTGTTCGATTCCTCGTCTGGCTAAATCCTCCATCACAACACAAACAACATTTTCGGCTTTCTGTGGGGGTAGTAGGAGATTTCCAAACATTGTTGGGTTATTCGTAACCCGGGAATGTTAGCCTTTCTGTATAAAAAAAAATATATATTTAAATATAAAAATTAATAAAAAAATAATTACTTTTACCGCGTGGTAAATTGCACACTCTGATTTTTTTTAAATGGAGACAAATGAGGATGTATCATCGTAGCACGATTATTTTATTTAATGACAATAGTGCGTACATAGCATTTTTACAAACAAAAACAATAATAGCTTTGAATTTTTGTTATTTGTTTTGGGGTGTTATGCCGTATTGCGCTACCTCCTACTTTAGCCAAAGTTTCGGACAGCGTTGAAGTGTCCATCATCGGGCAGATCCGGCAGGGCAGATGTGTAATTGTTAGTGGTGAAATGTGTGCTTATTTATTTGGAAGCGATACCGTGTTGCCAGCTCCACTACACTGCGAACTGGTATTAGAGTATACTTCAAAATGATTGTAGATTTCAATTGTCTCCGTAATCAGGCGTGCTACAATAAGAAATGTTTCCAAAAAACTGTTCCTCGCATCAACTGTCAGTCAGTGATCGCTAGTTCCTCTCCGCGGCTATGACGCCACTGCCTGTCTCAGTTATTTTGCACCGGTGACTAGCGATCACTATATGATAGTGGATTCAAGGAACAGGCTATTTGGAATCGGTTCCTACGCTATTGCCTATTTCGGTTACTTTGTACCGGTGACTGGCGATCATTGAATGACAGTGGATTCGAGGAACAGTTTTTGGGAACCAGTTTTTATTGTAGCACGCCTGTTTACGGAGACAATTGAAATCGACAACCATTTTGAAGTATACTGTAACACTAGCTAATAGTGTAGTGGAGCTGGTAACACTTTATCGCTTCCAAGTAAATAAGCACACATTAAAATAAAAATATTTTGCTTTAGATTTGTCTTAGCAATAAGAGGTTATTACGCTACAAAGAACATAAAATAGCAATAAATGGAGATTGGTCGAGGGGTTAGGCTCTCAACTTGTAACATTTGCTGCTAGCGTCGTGAGCAATTCGCAAATTTCGCATGATTTGGTTGGCAGCATTGCACTCCGAAGGGGCGGCAGATGTTTCAAGATGCTTCGGAAAAAGTTCGGGCGCTTCAGTTGACGGGAGTACCACAGATCGAGCAGGTGTTTTTGTGTGACGGGCTGTTGTATGGCTGGACTCAAGACATTTTGGATCACGAGAAGTGAGATTTAAATTACTTATATTTTTAACAGATCGAGATTGTGCTTTATAGATTATTTTTAGGGATTACTGATTCATAAATATGTTACATTAAACGTCACATTGGCGCGCTTCGGCTGAACCTGTCTATGTTTGTTTTTTCTCGCACGTGTTCGCGGTAGTGTTGTTCACGATTATCAAATGGTTTTTACATCTCGATCTGTTATTAATTTGATTCTCACTTTTCCTTGGGTTTATAACAGCCCGTCCCACGACTAACTTGCCGATCTGATATTTTTAATACATAGTTTCACACAGTTTTTTTGCCTTGGTTTCCGTCAACTCATCGGCGTTATTACGCTTTTAACTCATTTTGGCTGCTCAGTTCGCTGGCAGCATACATTATTTATTATTTTCTTAGAATTGGTGATTGCATGTGCATTGTCATTTTTCATGTCGTGTTGTTGCATGTATTCTAATAATTTTCTTTCTACCCTACAATCGAGAAATAGGTTATGGATGAAGGAGTAGGTACAAGAAGTAGAACAGCGGCAAAATTCATCATGGCGAAACAGGATGATACACCGGCGGGGTCCGGTTCAGCTTTGTCAATTCCGTCACTTCCGTCGTTTCCGGTTCACAAGTGGAACCTCACCTTTGATGGCTCTGCGGATGTCAGAAATTTCTTAGAACGGGTAGAAGAACTTGCTGTCGCTAGAAACGTAAGTTATGCTTCTCTTTTTTCTTCTGCAGTCGAATTGTTTTCAGGGCAGGCGCTACAATGGTTCAGAGTAAACCGCTCCGCTTTCTCATCTTGGGCGGACATTGTGGTTGCGTTAAAAAACGAATTTGAGCTTTTAGACCATGAAAAGAGGTTATTGGCACAAATAAGATTGACGTTTCAAGGTCAGAAAGAGAATTTTAGTTCTTTTATCACTCGTGTTCAATTGCTGAATAATCGTTTGTCCACTAGGTTGCCGGATGATGAGATCCTAGACATTTTGCGGAGTAATATGTTGCCAAGATATATTCAGAAACTTTCTCTTTCGGAGATCCCTGATTTGTTAACCTTAAAAAAATTAGGTAGGATGATTGAGTTGGCCGACAGCCGTTCAAACGACAGATCAAACACTAGTAATTCTCATCCTATTAATTATTCTAGTAACAAAGGTAATCAGAGGAATCACAGTAAATCTAATTTTTCTAGAAATAACTTTTCTGGTAATAGAGGCAATGAGAGGTATTCGAATGATTTACATTTGTCTAGGAACAACCATGCTGGCAATAGTAATAATAACAGAGATTGCAACAATTTGAATTTTTCTAGAAACAATTATTCTAACAATAGAGATGGTTATGTAAATTCTGCCGATCCTAATTTCAACTTCAGGAATAACCGTCGTGATTTTTCGAATGTTTTGCATAACCCGTCAAATGTGAATTCTAGGGAGGTGCACTGCTTTCGCTGCGGGCGTCCGGGGGTCAAGGCTCCTCTCTGCGGCTGCCGTCCTCAAAAAAACTGATGGCCCGTGAGGTCCTGTCGGTGGGCGCTATGACGTCTGCGTTTGCCGAGATTACTTCACGGGAATGGGTTTTGTGGCTGGATACCGTAAGAGATTTTTATAAGAATTTAAGGACTTCGAAGGAGGTGCGAGCGGCCAACAGGGACGGCCGTCCTTACATCTCTTTCCAAGTTTTGAGCACAGGCTACTCTGGTCTTCTAGACTCTGGGTCGCACGTTTCGATTTTAGGAAATAACTTTCATCGTAAATTTTTAGATTTAGGTTTCAATTTGTCAAAATTGGATTCTGATTTCGCTCTAGTATCGGCGACTGGTCATTCGGTTACCTGTTCTTACAAAATAGCTCTCCCGGTGCGTTTTGAAAATGTTGTTAGAACGTTCAATTTTGTTATTATGCCAGACATTAAATCTGACATTATTCTGGGTTGTGACTTTTGGAAAGTTTTCAACATCTGTCCTAAGATCTCAAAATTAATGTCTTGTAATGATTCTGTTAGTAGTGTTCGAGCATCGAATAGTATTGGGCTGGATAGTGAGAAAAATTTATCTCAATCCCAACGCTCCGTCTTGAACGTTGTAGTTCAGGAGTACATGGATTACTCAGGAGATCGGTTAGGCAGGACAGGGTTAGAACATCATGTCATAGACACGGGTGATGTGCCTCCTATCAAACAAAGGGTTTATCCCATTTCTCCGCACTTACTTCCGGAAGTACATAGGGAGCTTGACAGACTCCTAGAGTTAGGTGTGGTAGAACCGAGCAACAGCTCGTGGAATAATCCCATTGTTCTGGTACCTAAGAAAAATGGCACATTCAGGCTATGCCTCGACAGCAGACGCTTAAACGCCGTCTCGAAACGCGACGCCTACAATTTACCGTTAATCTCAGACATTCTCAATAGCTTGGGTGGTGCTCGTTTTCTATCAACTTTGGACTTAAATGATGCCTTTTTCCAAATTCCGCTAGACGAAAAGTCTAAGGAGAAAACCGCGTTCACGATACCCAAGCGAGGGTTGTTTCATTTCGTCACAATGCCGTTCGGTTTACATGGTGCTAGCTCCCGGATGATGCGGCTGATGGATAAAGTGTTAGGGCCTGAATTTGATGGCAAAGTCTTTTGTTACTTAGATGACATCATCATTATTAGTTCATCTTTCGAAGAACATATTTATCTCTTGAGGAAGGTTAAACAGAGACTACAGGCCGCCGGTCTTACGATTAATGTGCAGAAATCCGTTTTCTGCAGGGACTCACTCAAATACCTAGGTTTTGTCATTGATGATAAAGGTCTCCGCACAGATCCGGATAAAGTCAAGGCAATTGTTGATTTTCCGACCCCTTCGTCACAAAAGAGCTTACGTAGATTCATTGGGGTACTCTCGTGGTATAAGAGATTCATTTTCAATTTTTCTAGCATTGCTTCACCTTTGTATAATTTAACAAAGAAAGAATTCGCGGGTAAGAAATTTGTGTGGAATGATCAAGCGCAATTAGCATTCTCAAAACTTAAAAACATTCTTGTATCCGCTCCGGTTCTCGCATGTCCTGATTTCAAGAAACCATTCACGATTAGCGTAGATGCTTCAAATGTAGGGCTCGGAGCATGTCTTTCACAAATGGATGATAAGGGGTTAGAACACCCTATTTCTTTCATTTCAAGAACACTTTCTGCTCAAGAGAGGAACCACTCTACCACAGAAAGAGAGTTAAATGCTATGATTTTCGCGTTGGAAAAATTCAGGGGTTATATTGAGGGTTCGCCTATTCCGGTAAAGATTATAACAGACCACTACAGCCTGAAGTGGTTGACCAGCTTAAAATCGCCTTCAGGACGGCTCGCGCGCTGGGCAGTCAGGTTACAACAGTTCAATTTTGAAATTATTCATAGAAACGGTAAGGACAATGTAATTCCTGACGCGTTATCACGGGATCCTTTACAGGTTAATACGATCAGTCAAAATTTTTCTACATCGGACCAATGGTACGTCAAATTAAAGGAGAAAATTTTGGCAAATCCTGAGAAGTATCCGGCGTGGAGAATTACTAACGATAGGCTCTATAAACATATCCAGAGTATGGAGGCTTTACATAGGTCCTACGACTGGAAAGAGGTAGTTCCGAAGGAACTCAGGAATAGTTTAATTGTACAGCACCATGTTCCTCCTACTTGCGCCCACTTTGGGATTTTAAAAACCCTGAACAGAATTAGACACAAATATTATTGGCCTAAAATGTCTGCTGATGTAAAAGCTTTCATCGGTAAATGTCAGATATGCTTAGGTTACAAGAGTACTAATTTGTTACCGCCAGGTTTGATGGGAAATCCCAAATTGGTTCAGCGCCCTTGGCAAATGATTGCAACTGATTTACTGGGGCCTTATCCGAGTTCATACAAGAAAGGTTATACTTATCTCTTGGTAGTTTCTGATTTCTTTTCTAAGTACACGAGGCTGTTCCCGCTGAGGAAGGCTACTGGGTTGAATATTGCTTCCATTTTAGAGAATGAAATTTTCCTGAAGTTTGGAGTTCCGGACACCATTGTGTTGGACAATGGTCCTCAATACATTTCACGTGATATGAAAGCTTTAGCCAATAAGTTTCATATTCGTCACCTGTTTTATAACTGCAGATATCATCCTCAGAACAATCCTGTGGAACGTGTTAACAAGGTTTTGGTAGCAGCGCTTGGTTCGTATGTTGGATCTGACCACAGAACCTGGGCGAATCATCTTCCAGAAATTGAGTTAGCCATTAACACGGCAGTCCATGAAGTCACAGGTTACACTCCGTTTTTTCTCAACTTTGGCAGAGAGATCATCATTTCAGGAAAAGATTATTTAGGCACTGATTTCAATGCTGAAGAAATTACGTTTGCTAAGCGTGACTCTTGGGCGTCAGGTTTAGAAGAATTGAATGACATTTTTTCACAGGTACGGACATCGTTAAGGCAGTCATACGAACGGAACAAGCTGAACTACAACTTGCGTCGTAGAGATATTCAATTTAGGGTTGGGGAAACCGTATGGAGGCGATCATTCGTATTATCAGATGCAAGTAAACACTTTTCAGCAAAATTGGCACCTAAATTCATTAGGAGCAAGATTATTGGGAAAATTTCTCCAGTAGCATATCAGTTAGCTGACATGAATGGCAAAAAACTGGGTATTTATCATTTAAAAGACATTATTAAATCTGAAACTCCAGTTGATCGTTAGGGTTATTTCAATAGGGGTTGGGTTTTTCTTATCTCCGTTGAGAGATTTTCTTTGTCATTTTATTTGAATGTTATATGTGTTCTAAGTATTTGCATGCATATCCAGCAATTGCATGTGGATCATTCAGCGTGGTGACGTGACTTATCCTTACGTCCTCACGTTGATTGCATTGTCCTTGTCAGTGTTTGTGTTTTCAGATATTACACGTATGTGTTGTACTTTGCAAGTGTATAATGCGTATACTTAAGCATATGAAGTTCAACGTGTGAAAGTGACTGATCATCATTTTCATACATTGAATTTACTTGTAATTTCGGTTTGTTTCCCTGTAGCAAAACCGTTTTTACATAGTTTTTCAAAACCTTTTATTTTAATTTTTATTGAACTATTTACTGTGTATTTTTGCGGATGTATAGAGGTGTTTAGCGTAGTATCATTATTGCTATTAGTGTGTAGAAACCTAGAATACCTTATTGTTTCACTTACATTATGTTGGTGTCTTTTGGAATAATTTCCATGGGAAAAAAAATATATATATTTATATGAAAAAGGCTATAGCTTCAGAAGCTCAAAATTATCTATTTTTCATATCGTTTTAGGAAACGTATGGCATGGGCATTGTTCCAATTTGTTTACTCTGGTTATGGTGATGGTTGTTTTTCACACGCAATAGTGAACATATTCCTTAAGGTTCTATTCTATGATACTTAAGTTATTATTTTATGATATACATAACATCGGTACATATATTTGATGAGTAAGCATAATATAAATACATTTATTAAGTTAATTCCGCTGTGGATTTTTGTTTTAAGATTATTATAAAGGGTTTTGTAATTGTTTTGTTTTACAATATTGGTTAAACAATTTTTAATTCCATGGTCAATTTCTGGATGCATTTTATCCTCTATTTATACTAAAGATTTTGAACTTAGTTTGTTACTTCAATTTATTTCCATATTCGACTGGTTGTTGGAGTTCGCTTAAGAGCTCGAGCGAATTTGAACACCCTGTCAAATGTGAGAAATACTAATTCTGTTAAAAGAGTTACATATTTATTACAATAAATTATTGTCATATAGTTAATTGCTGATTACAATTATGCTATCTAAAACTCGGGAAATTATTCATGTTCACATCCAATTTTATTGGGATCTTCTATTTGGGTAACTTTTTTCGACAGAGGTCTTCATTCTGTGAGTGGGGTCATTACTTGCTTGAAGTTTAATGGTTTGATTCTCGGCTATTTATTTTTTTGATCAACAGGTGTCAGGGGTGTTTTTTTTTCAAACTAGGATTTAAAATAAATGTTTGTGTTTGGACTTCAGTATTTTTATGTAATATCTTCCTCATTCAATTGAACTTTAGAATGTTAATTAGGTTTTCAGTCTTGCAGGTCATCTATGAGAGTTATTTACTTCCTTTTCAAATAATTTTTTTTGAAACATTTCATTTAGTAGGTAAAGCACATTTCATTCTTTACTTAACTTAGCTTTTTTCATGCAAATTTTACTCAGTAACATTATGTAAGCTTTAGTGGAGCGGTTAGTTAGAAATCTCACTTCTGAATACTCTTCAGCGTCGCATTGTCAACCCTCATCAGCACGGGGAAATTTCTTCAATGTATGCAGAACCTCACTCAAGGATCTTCTTCAGCTTACACAAGATGCAGTCTTGATCATAATACATCTTCATTCTTTTGGACGGCAGAGCTAGCAGCGCGGGAAAAATTTCATCACCTACACAGAACCTCACTTAATGACTTTCGTCTGCTCCAATTTGAGATGTTTCATCGCTACCTTGGGCCATCTTGGGTCATCAGTTTTGGAAGAAAGAAATATCAGAAGACGCTGAATTTGAGATTTCAGACCAAATGTTTCATCGCTACCTTGGGCCATCTTGGGTCATCAGTTTTGGAAGAAAGTAATATCAGAAGACGCTGAATTTGAGATTTCAGACCAAATGTTTCATCGCTACCTTGGGCCATCTTGGGTCATCAGTTTTGGAAGAAAGTAATATCAGAAGGCGCTGAATTTGAGATTTCAGACCAAATGTTTCATCGCTACCTTGGGCCATCTTGGGTCATCAGTTTTGGAAGAAATTAATAGCAAAAGAAGCTGAATTTGAGATTCCGGACCAGATATTTCATCTCTACCTTGGGCCATCTTGGGTCATCAGTTATTGAATGCATCATAATTGGAGAGAAGCTGCATAGATTGATGCGTCTTTCTGTTCATCGCATTATGTCATGGCTTCAGTATTGCAGTACGGTGGTCACCGCTTCTTCCATGAGGTACATTATATGGATTGGGAGTACTTCTATCACCAGGATCCTTCCGGCTGACAATCCTTATATTTTGGCATCTTCCATGACTAACATTTACGACCAAGGCTCACATAGTATGCAGTTCTCTTCAGGAAGTGACACATGGACCACTTGATTTCCAGGAGGAAATATTTTCTTCTTGGTGGAGGGGTAATGTAACATTTGCTGCTAGCGTCGTGAGCAATTCGCAAATTTCGCATGATTTGGTTGGCAGCATTGCACTCCGAAGGGGCGGCAGATGTTTCAAGATGCTTCGGAAAAAGTTCGGGCGCTTCAGTTGACGGGAGTACCACAGATCGAGCAGGTGTTTTTGTGTGACGGGCTGTTGTATGGCTGGACTCAAGACATTTTGGATCACGAGAAGTGAGATTTAAATTACTTATATTTTTAACAGATCGAGATTGTGCTTTATAGATTATTTTTAGGGATTACTGATTCATAAATATGTTACGTTTTACGTCACAGGCGCCCATCAGTAATTTTCTTATGTCGTTACAATATAATTTCTTTCTTATTGACACGTGTCGAGAAACTTTAAACATTTACAGCTGGGTACGATACATCGTAACCAGTCACCCCTGATGATTAATTCTGTTGTTTAACTTAGAGTCTCATAGCGAATCATTATAATATGTTCCAAGGGCAGGGTTTGTTTTTTACAATAAATTATACATTGTTCACATACCTACTTATTATTGCTACCTAACCTCATTGCTTGCTTGCTGGCTTTGTATGTGATTATTTATACTATTCATGGATGGATGACCAGGTTTGGAGGGAATGAATTACAAGTAAGTAGTCAACGTCACAAACTGGCAATCCCGAGGTCACGGATTCAAAGCCCGCAGGGGATAAGATCGAATGCAACTCACTAGGTCCTGCAATCCGATCTTTTATTGGAATCTCCCTGTGTTTTTCAATCCACGAGTGCAGTGGTGAGCAACCTTTTTCGCCGGAGGGCCAATTATTCATTTCCAATTTGTTCGTGGGCCGCAGGCGCTAGGGTACCTAAAGCTTGGCATTGTTAAATTTCCAATTAGTGGCATTGCAAAGCTATCTGTATTTTCCAAAACGTTTTTTTTTTTTGACAAAACAATTCCAGAACGCAAAAAGCAAAGCGCCGCAGGCAAAAATATCAAGTCGAACAAAAATTTGTCATGAAGTTACTTTTTGTATTTTATAAAACGGAAATCTTCGAAATGCATCAAACATATGGTAGATCTCGCTACGCTGCGAATGTGATTTTTTCTACACTTAAGTACAAACCATGAATTTTTTCTTTATAAGAACATACGCGAGTAACATGTTATTATTTTGAGCGGCTAATTCAAAACTTTGAAAAAAATACTGAAGTTTCCCGCTAAACCCAAACAGAAATCTTTGAATATTCTTAACCGCAATTTTTTATTTGGCAAGTGGGAAGTGCGAAAAGGCTCGCTACTTCTATTTATCTTTTGTATAATGTTAATGTAAGTACTTGCATACTGCTTACTAACCCCGTATGCAAGGACATTGGAGGGTCTGGAGTCGTTAAAATAAATGTAGCTTCATTAAAAAAAAGTAGAGTTTTGACGTGTGCGGTGAAGGTGGAAACCATATGTTTCCTTATAACGCCGTTGGGAAACTGGTGGGGTCCCCTCCAATGTACTTGTTAACATTGCGTTCTTGCTGGAACTGCCAATCGATTGGAGAGGAATCCCACCCGTTTTCCAGCGCTATACCTTTATTATATATGTACTGTGTCTTCCTCCCTACAGATGCTTGCAGGATACGCTGGATAGAATCAACCAGCGGTTGCGTCCTCGTGGACTATCACCAACCTGTCCCATTGTCTAGTCTACAGTCATACTAACACTTTGATTTCCCGCTAAGCACTTGCATACTGCTTACTAACAACGCACGCAGGTTCGATTTGATCAGTTCGATTCGTTCAAAATTAAATGTAGATTCGTTCATTAAAAAAAAATTGAGTCCTTGCGAGAGCCTTGAAGGAGTAACCATCTGTTACTTATACCAGGACGAGCAAGTGATGGATAACCTCCAAGTGTACTTGTTAACAATTTAAATACGATCCGTTCATAAACTAACTCAGTGCGTTATCATATTTTATTTAGAATATTTACAATTCTTCTCAGATCTGGTACACGTATAAATCCAATTTTTTATAAGAACATCTCCCATTTCATAAATTTTGAAATGGGAGATGTTCTTATTCTTATTTTTATTATTATTCTTATTATTCCCATCAATGTAATATATCATTGAATAAGAAGATAACACTAATAATCTTAAAACGAGTATATGAAAGAGAACAAGACACAGAAAAATGAAAAAGATAATGGTTGCAATTGGGACTCGAACCCAGAAACTCTCATCTACCGGTACGGGCGCCTCTACCAATCCGGTCATTACCACCTTCCGTCAAACCGACGGAAGGTTGTAGACTGTAACGACAGAGACGATATCTAGGTTACAAACCAGTTCTTAGAAAGATGTTTCCAATGAAAGGGGTAGTTGACTTTAATATGGAAAAATTAGTCGAAGATATTAATGTTAATTCTAAAATTTTAAATATGAAGTTGACAAATATGGCGGTTAGACGGAAGATGGCAATGGCCGAATTAGTGGAGGCTCCCGTCCCGGTTAGACGAGTGGGTCTGGGTTCGAGTCCCAGTTGCGACCATTATTTTTTCATTTTTCTGTGCCTTATTCTCTTTCATATATTCGTTTAGATTACGAGTCTTATCTTCTTCTTCAATCATTTATAAATCAACTACACACGCTTTTACCATATATCCGCCTCAGTCATCTCACATAAACTTTAGCCAGTGTTTTTTCGTCTTTTCTCGGCCAGTTCCATTCAACTCCTAGCTTGTAGCAAGTTTTTTCGTATCACAATAATCACGAAATTCTTTTTAAATTATAAATATCACTAACGACATTGTTTTGAAATACCTAGAAGCTTTAAAGCTTGTTATTTTACTCTGTCAGTTCTGAGAATTAAACACATTTGGTTAAAAAAAAACATTTCATGAACATTATATTGTACGTTTTAAAAACCAGTCTAGTAACTCAGTTGGATCCATTGTTTCATTTTAAATGGTAATTAAAATGGCTACAGTTTCTAGTTACTTTTTTCTATTAGTAGTAAGGGTTCATTATTTTTCTTTTCTGTAAACAATTTTCCCCAATCAATCACTCTTATCGACACAACAAGGTATCGGCTGAAAGAAGGCTATATTACTTACAGAAAATGGAAAAATATTTTACCTAGTTAAAATGTACATATTTATTGGCAAACGGCTTCATTTTTAATGAATATTTAGACCGCGAATTAAAAACTGTGATTTTAGTAATTAATTATTTTATTTTTTATTCTCAAAAACCGTCCAAAGGTACAGTATTAACAACCATAATCTGCTATATACCGATCGTCCGGTCGATTAGTCAGACAACTCCGAAAAATCTAAATTTGAGTTGAGTAGTCAGTCCAGTGGAGCGATCACGCGAAATAAATAAATTTACCTCGATTGCTCGCGATTTTTCAGAAGATCATTTTTAAAATTTTTCGCCCACATTAAAAAATCATACCTTCGAATTTTAACAACATGTAAACATAAAAACTTATTATAGCCTGCATTTTACCGCTCATCTCATATTTGTAGGATTTATAAAAAAAACTAGCTGACCCGGCCACACGTTGCTGTGGCTAACGAAACACAACGCCATTACCCAACCTTTATAAAATCCACACCACCCGCTTGCCAGCTGCCCGCTGCCCGCTGCCTGAATTGAATATTTGAATTTATCGGCTTTTCTCTACTATAATAAGCATGTATTATACATATAAACTAATTAACTCGCCACTAATTATACAATGCTTGCAATGCAACACTGGATATTTGAAAAGGGAAAATCCAAAGATATTGGAATATATATCTTTGGGAAAATCAAATACCTACTTACTCTAGGACATCTATTTTTCAATTTCTTCCGTAGAACGTATTTCAAAAGTGACTATAGTACGGCCCGCAAGCCGATTTAAATCGCACAAAAATATGTTTTCTTTGATTTTCTCAGCTTTTCTCTAATATAATTTACATCTATTATACATATAAACATTCCTCTTCAATCACTCTATATATTGGTGAAAACCGTATGAAAATCCGTTGCATAGTTTAAAAGATTAACGCGCATATACATTTTGAGCGACTTCATTTTATACTATGTAATGATATAAAAATATCGTAAAGTTTATAACCGCGCGAATCCTGCGTACTTGTTACTTTGAAACTGCCGTGAGGGGTACTTATTCGAGTCAACATAGAAAATTTTCGATATCTGTATGTTGTCTGTGGAATACTTGATAATGAAAGGTGCATATCTATGTTTTCTGGATCACTAGTAGGATATATAAAAATTTCGATTCAATGTACCGGGCTTTCATGCCTCCAAGTGTTATTTTACAGCATATTTAATGCGTAAAACTCAGACACATGTAAATAATATTTGATTTATGGCGAGCATCCGATTATTGCTATCCTCATTCTCTCAATACTTAGTATTTGGAGATGTCTGCCTAATCAACTAGATGATCGATATACCTTCATTTGATGTTGAAATTGATACCAAATTTTAACATTATTTTTTGTTCAAATTAGTACATCACCTTTTTAACAATTCAAGGGAAGACTTGTGGAAGAATTGATAAAGGCAAGTGCCTTACTGAATGATTTCAAAATCTGACAGTATTAATACTCTAGCGTCTGTACGGTTGAATTTTAAAAACTCATCTTCGAGTACATCTCTGACGCGTCTTATGCAAAACCATTTTCATATGTGAAGTTTGCTATTTTACTGTCGTTTGTCGTTCACAACTGCCACCCAGCGGGCCTAGCAGACAAAACACGCTCCGCGGGTTTTTAGCTGCTAGTCTACATTTTGTTTTTTGAAGAGTTTTATTAAATGTACATTTGTTACTTTGTTACTTCTCCAGCCTTCTATACTAATTCTAAAATAAAAAATTTGATAAATAATAAGGATGTTTCTAATAAATTTGAAAAAAACGGGATATACACTTTAGAATGTAACGATTGTGACGCACAGTATGTAGGTATGACAACTAGAAATTTCAAAACTAGAATCAGGGAACATGAACTTTGTTTACGAAATAATAATTACTCCGAATTTTCGAATCATTTAATAGAGTCAGGCCATAGCTTCAATAAAGAAAAAACAAAATTTAAACATTGCAATATAAATTCATACTTTAATCTTTGCGCTTTAGAAACGCTCGAAATAAACAAAAAAATTAAATCTAAAATTAATTTAGTGAATAAAATAATAGCGCCTTGCAAATCTCCTTTACTAACCATGTTTCCGTATAATATTGACTCCTCCCACCGCTTTCCCCCTCCCCCCAAAATCATCCCTCCCACTACTCCCACCTAATTAATCTTTGGTACTTGTATTTAATTTTTAAGTTAGATTTAATTCTGCTCGTTAATGATACGGTTGTATCGAAACCGGTCGCGGAAAAATTAAATTTAAGTAACAAATGTACATTTAATAAAACTCTTCAAAAAACAAAATGTCTAAAAATTGTTACATAGTTAATGCCCAAGAAATACAAAAAATTGTGAACGCTAGTCTACATGACTGGTGTGAGTGCAGTTCCGTAGAGTTGTTTCGGGGAGCAGCCTGCAAGGGGAGGATTTCCCTGTTGATAGTCAACCTCCGATAAGAGACGAAACCAGAAGAAGATGAGTTACGTTATTTTTGTTAAAAGATACAAAATGACTCTTTATCACTATTTTAATAATAAACAACGTTTTTCGGCACAAATAGTTCTTTCGTCAGGATACAGAGTTTTCTGCTTAACAAAATTATTTCAAAATTATACAGGTAGTGATTATAGCTAGTATGTTATTTTTATTCATAGGTGTTATACATTTATTGAAGTAAAACTGCTTTATGCACGCTTGACTTGGGGAGTAAGCTGGCGAATGTGTAACGAGAGCGTTACGAAAAGCGAGGCGAACGGTAGTTGAGAGGGAGATATATATATAAGTTAGTGAAGATAGAAAGAGAGAGAGTTACGTTTCGTATTTATTACTGTAGGGGCAAGAGAGAGAGAGGTGCGATCACATGTTTTCTTTCTCTCTTTCTCTTATAGCCAGTTACGTTTCGTATATCGACACAGTGCAGGCCTATTGTCTGTATCACACTGTAGGAGCAAGAGCATTTCCTTTCTATCTTCCTATCATATAGATGGAGCTAAAGATGTTTTACTTCAGTTGTGTGGTCTAAAGCACACTCGTATTTGTTTTTTTTAATTTTTTTTATTTATTCTTCCTAATTACGCAGCATTGCTATCTTTTGCATCTGATTGTAAAAAGACAAAGAACATTTACAACTTAAATAATGTTATATATTTTGTGGATTGATGTAATGAAATTTAATTCTCTTCTTCCTTTCTAGTGAACATTGTGAACCCAGTGAAATAAAACAGACGTTACGATATTTTTAACAGAGGCTTTTTGAAATTTCATAACCTTATTACACAAATGATCCAATGACGTAATGACATAGGTACTAACCTATATAATGAATTGCAAGTTAATAAATTTATTTACCCAGTGGATCCAGCAAAGTAAAGACCACCATCACACTCCAATAAAACACAATGTATATTCTCCCATAAACAAATAAAATCCTAAATGAGCGGCCACCGGCCACCGCCGATCCAATAAGCGAACCCTTTCCGCTTCTGCCACACATAACACAGCCTATATCGCGCGCAGAGCCTCTTTTTCACGTTGGTTACGTGACTAGGGCCGACCTATGAGAGTAATTGATTTTTTCATTGCCTCCCCTGACGTGTAACGACCTGTCGGGCAAAGAGAACAAAGCCGTGACTGTCGCCGGACGCTGCGGTCGCCAGATTTTGATTGTTTCACACCGTAAAGGGAAAAAGAACAAACAACGATTGCTGAACCGCGTTCAATTGGATATATTCGTCGTAAAGTAGAATTACATATACTTTTACAGATTTATAACAAAGAGTTTAGGTCTGCTTATCAATATTTTTGAAGAAGAAGGTAATAATAATAATCTAAACGAAAATATGAAAGAGAACAAGACCCAACTGGGACTCGAACCCGGAACATCTCGTCTAACCTCTCGTTTACTAATTCCATCATTAAATTATACACCTACCATCAAACTGTCATATTAGTCAATCTCATATTTCAAATTTTAGAAATAACAGTATTATCTTCAACTACTTTTTTTCCATATTACAGGCAACTATCCTTTTTATTGGAAACAATCATTCTACGCTTTGATTTGTAACCTGCATAACGTCACGGATAAATATATTATTTATATGGAACTATTGACTTTTTATAAAAGTCTAAATGAATATTCAATTTTTATAAGAAAAAAATCTCTTTTTATAACTTTTGAAGGTCATTCCCATCAATGTAATATATCATTGAAGAAGAAAACAATAATAATCTAAAAAAATATATGAAAGAGAACAACACACAGAAAAAAACATAATAGTCGCAACCGGGACTCGAACCCAGAACCTCTCGTCTAACCGAGACGTGCGCGTTTACCAATTCAGCCATTGCCACCTACCGTTGAACTGTCATATTAGTCAATCTCATAATTCAAATATTAGAATTAACAATATTATCTTCAACTATTTTCTTCCATTTTCGTTATTTGTTTTGGTGTGTTATGCCGTGTTGCGCTACTTCCTTCTTTAGCCAACGTTTCGGACAGCGTTGCAGTATCCATCATCAGGGCAGATCCGGCAGATCCAGTAGATGTGGATCTACCGGATCTGCCGGATCTGCCGGATCTTCTCTGATAATGGACACTGCAACGCTGTCCGAAACGTTGGCTAAAGAAGAGCATAACACCTCAAAAACTTAAAAATCTTAAAAAAATCTTAAAAAATCTTAAAAATCTATTTTATCCATATTATTTATTTATTTATTTATTTAATTTCAACGGTATACATATACCATAAGAACTGATTACATGTCACAAAATGAAAAATAATAATACAGAAATAATAAAAAAAAATGTTTAACAGATGATTGGGGCATTTGAATTAGAAATGACACCAGATAGACAATTACATACAAAAATCTATAGTACAAAATATAGAATTAATATTGACTGAAAAGGTTTGATAGCATAGCCCTCTTGTACCTACCTTCCGTGCAGTTAAATAGATCTGCAACATCTGCATATCTATTAGTAACATCATGTAACCTAGGTAAAAGGGAGTGTTTAGTATACTCAGTCTTATTATTGTTACATTTAAACAGGATTTTAGATCGAGTGGTTCTCGTGGAAATATGAAATTCAATGAGCTTAGTTAAATCAGGACTGTCTATTCTACCATTTACAATTTTGAACATAAATATTAAGTCGGATATAATTCTTCGATCTGAGAGTTTTAATAAATTTAGTAAAATTATAATAAATTTTTAATAAATTTATTATTAATTATGGGCATAATATTTTTCTGTGTCTTGTCCTACTTCATATTTTCGGTTAAATTATTACTGTTATCTTCATCTTCGATGATATATAACATTGATAGGAATAACCTTCAAAAGTTACAAAGATTGTGAATTTTTCTTATAAAAATTGACTATAAAAAAATTATTTGATGTATTATTCACTCCACACGCACGGATTTTTCTTATTTTTTTCATCGAGTCTTCAGAAAAGTAGCTTTTACTACACCTTAATATTACACAAAGAATCTTAGATCATAGACCCACCATTTCACTAAGACACGCCCGGTAAGTCTATCATATCTCAAGATAAGTTATGTCACATTTTTGTTCTGTTTTGTGCAATAAAAAGTACCTTCACCATAAACTAATAATAAATAAAATATAACAATCATAATCGTCAAGTCGGTGAAATTATTATTTATTCTCTTGTTTTTTGTGTATAATTTACTTGATAATTGGTTTGGTTTTCATTACTCTTCGATAGAGAGTTCCATAGTCCACTTATATCGAGTTGTAAGACTCTTGTGTGTTTTTCTCATAAAAACTAACCAGTGAATAAATAAAAATGAATTATAGTTCTAATAGAATTCACGGAATTTTGAATAAATAAGAAATAATTCAGTCAATCCTGTTTATTTTATAAACTTTTGTAAAATCTGGACGATGACGAAAACCATAATGATAATTTTGCTTCAGAGATCACGTGGAAAATAGTACCCCCCAGGGTCTATGTTATCTTTGGGGATGCTTTGGGGAGGGTCATTTTAGGAAAGGAAAAAGGGGAAGTTCTGGGAAAAAATTAGGTATGAATCTGGGGTCTAGGAATGCCGGACGTGAAATCCATCCTTCCCACTGCGGGATGGATTCCAACGTTCCGATAGAATTCTGCTGAAGAGATCGAATGGTCTAGTTTCTAGCGATTTAGGTTGCCCAGCGGTTGGTGGGGAGATGCATCCGCCGCCGAGACCCGGCAAAACCTACTCTCATAAACCCCTACTAAGTCACCAAACGTAGCGAATCACTTGGAGTGACCTACGGCAGATGTGTTGGCTATCCAATAAATGCCCGCTTCTCAAATAGAATAGTATGTAATCTATGATGAAATTGATATGCAAATATTATATAAGACATCAAATTGCAAGGATTTTATTTACTTTTTTTGATAATTTAATTTAAATAAAATTTAATAATGTTTCATTCAATAATATCTACAATTAGTAAATTAAATTATTTTTTTAAATTATTACTTACATTAAATGAAGTGCAAAGAATTAAAAACAACATAATAAATAAATTATTTTTTTAGTTAAAAGAATTTTAATTAAATAACTTTGTTAAAACACAACTTTCTAATCAATATTATCAACATGTTTCGAAAACGAAGTTTTCTATAAGATAAGATTAATATTAAAAACAACGAAAGACAAAATAAATAAAGACAACTAAGAACTATAGACAAAATGTTAAAGTTAAAGGTGATTAATTACTTCAAAATATCATAAAAATAATTATCTAAAATGAAATATAATTATTATTTTAGAGTTTGTAAAAATTGCATTTACATAAATAAATAATAGTATAAATAAATAAAATTATTTATATAAATCATAGGTAACGTATTAATATGAAAATAAATTTAAGCGATGGCTATTTAAAAAAATATATTTTTCATTAATAGTATTTAATGTACTATTAACACTTTTTCTAATTTCTAAAATGTATCATCATCATCACTATTGGCTCTATAACCCCTGGTGGGTCTTGGCCTCCTCAAGAGTCTTCCTCCACTCATCTCGGTTTTGTGCCAGCTCTCTTCAGTTTGGAAGCTCCAAGATAGATATGTCTTTGAGGACGTTGTCGCTCCTTCTTAGTCTTGGCCTTCCCAGGCTCCTTCGCCCTATTGGTTTTGAGTTCAGCAGGGACTTTGGTGCTTGATGCTCGGTCATTCTCTCCACATGACCCAGCCACCGAAGTCTTCCCAATTTTATAAATTTTGCGACGTTTAGCTCCTTAAACAAAGTAAAGAGCTCATTGTTGTAGCGTCTGCGCCAAAATCCATTTTCTAGAACCGGTCCGAAGATGCGCCTCAAAATTTTTCTTTCAAAAACGTCCAGTGCTCGCTCATTCCTCTTAGTTAGTATCCAAGTCTCAGCTGCGTACGTAAGTACTGGTTTGATAAGTGTTTTGTACACTAATATCTTCGTGTTTCTGGACAGCAGTCTGGACTTTAATTGGTTTTGTAGGCGGAAATAACAGCGATTTGCGTTCACAATGCGCTTCTGGATCTCCTCTGTGGTATTATTGTCGTTTGTTATCAGGGAGCTTAGGTATGTGAATCTTGGTACTGTTTCGAAATTTTGGTTTCCACATGAGAGAGTTGGGATTTGTTCGGTGCATTTTTTTTCATTTTTTTTTTCTAAAATGTATCAATTTATCTAATTGTAAACCCGTTGTGTCTGTGTGTAAAATTTTGAACCCTTTACTTTGTATATCAAAATAATGATTTAATTTACGACATTTTTGCCATTGGAAATCTTTATCATTTGATTCACAAAATGTGATCACAAAAGACAAATAACAAATGAAAAATGCTTTATCGCTTAGAGTTAGAGATCGGTAACATTTTTTAAATGTGTCCCATTTAGGGCCTGACTAATGGTCACTTTAACTTTCTGTAGAAAGGCAATTAATTCGGGTGTTTCTGACCAGAGAGCAAAAAAACGTAGTTATAGATTTTTTTGGAGGTAGTTATAATGCCCTTTCTTCTGTGAACCGGGAAAGTTTTGTAATCGGGGATAAATCCTCGGGGGTTATGGGAAAATAAAACGTTATTACCGGAGAAGTAAACCGCTACTCTGCGAGAAATAATTCCGGAAAGGTGACACTTTTCCGCTGCGTTCGTTGGACGAAAACTCGTTGGAAAACTTGTCGAAGCCATTTTCTTTTGTTGGAAACTATTGAATTAGGGATAAGCGTATTACTGACACATGGCTCTTATAACACTTCTTTTTTAATTCGGAGGGATGATTGCTCGAAACTAAAAGTCGATTTCACAATATTACATTTTAACATTTCATTCAGCATTTGTCATGTATTTATCGGCGGTCGCCGTCTTCAGCGCTCCATTCTTCTTTCTGTCATAGATCCCGTCCCCACACAATTAAAATACATTCGTTTTTTTATTTAATAACCAAAATATTCACTAGAAATAATTTCTATGGCAGAACAACGTTTACCGGGTCAGCTAGTATTTTTTAATACTTAAAATTTTCATCTAATTATGAATCAAAGAGGCAGAAAAAAATAAAACAAACAAACCCATTTATTGAATCAAATATCATTTATTGGACGAAGAAGAAATTATAACTAAATTTTTAGCAATAATTCACGATAGATAGATAGCTTAGACTTACGGATTTTCAATACTTCGTTTGTATGGAAACACTATGATATGAAAATTCTTATATTATATGTATACCGTTGAAATTAAATAAATAAATAAATAGATATTTAAAAGAAAATTTATTCCTGATAAAATTTGTTTCCAATCTTCTGCCTTCTTTTTTAGCAATATTACCAGTTTGACGGCCTCTTTAGAGGAGTAAGGCTCTTGACTAGCAATCCGAAGGTTGCGGGTTCACATCCTGACGTGCTTTATTTGAATGATTTTTGTTTTTCCATAATTAATTCTCGGTTTCGCCCTGAGATGTAAGACCACCATTCAGAATTGAAACATTGATCGAAATGGCTGTAGCCGTGATTGTGACCAGATCTGAATAGCCAGTTATTTCTCCCTACCTTTCTTATCCCCAACTTCCCCCCCCCCCCTTTAGTCTCACAACATACCCCAATTGGGGATGCCTTAGACTCATTGTATTCAAACGGGAGTAGTTGGTATTCGCAATAAAAAAAAAAAGATTTTTTAAATAGCACCCATTTTAAGAATGTCATAAATTTAACCCGTGTGCAGAAATAGATCTGCACATGTGTAATAAATAATCACAAATGGCTAACTTGCAACATCCCGTTGAAATCCTTGTAATTATCACGAAATTTCATGTGACATTTTATCACAAGCAGCAATGTATGTAAAAAGGAAAGTTCCAGTAATGTAACTGTGAACCTTAATTATTTTCATACGATCCTTGCCTGCATAGAAAAGTACAGAAAGCTCCTCATTAGTAATATAATTACGAATGCCAACTATGTTAAACTCGTATTCTTTTTGGAATCTCTTCACTCGCTATCATTGCGGACCCAACGACCCGAATTAATTATGCTTAACTTCTAAAAGCATGTTTAATTAAACCACTTTAATGGAAAACTAAAAGCAAATTCGCATAAGAGATATCATTTAAACTGTATGCACCAAGAAGCTAAACATTTTCACTATATTTAAGCCGAAAAAAGCGTCTGTTTTTAAGAATTCACCTTTTTAATTCTCCGTCATAACATCAAAGCTAGTCTTTTGGAGTTATTTAAAGTAGAGTGTCAAAATTATTAACTTTGAATCGTGAGGTTACGGTTTCGATTCCCGTCTTGTTCAAAAATAGTCGCATAAAACTTAATATATAATAAAATCATGAAGGAAAGAACGCATTGTGCATTGTATAGGAACCGTTTTTCAGTATTTAACTTGAAAAATAAAATAATATATATAATCTTCGTTAGAATTTGCTGGGGGCGCTGCTGCTGTGGCCTACCCCAAGCCCTATTCCTGTAAAACACACACAATAACAGCCGTCGGTTAGCTCAAACCGGCTCGAACATGATTCCTCCTAAAAAACAGGGCGAGTGCCAGTGGTTCGCTTGGTCAATTCTTCCTTCCCCTCCTCTCCTCAAAATCCCCGGGACTCCCTCTTCAATCAGTACACAGTATTTGCATTTAAAGGGTTTATTCAATAAACAGAACAGGGTGATACACATACGGCCAGTGTCGGCACAAAACACAAGTTAAACTACCCTACTGACCTAACGAGGATTTCTCCCTCTCTCTATGCGTTTAAATGAAGTTACAAACGGTTCAAAGCACACGGTGGGGGGGAGGAAGCGAGTTGGTACTCACATAGCTAGATGCGTGGTCTGCCATCTTTTCTGGATTCCGTTCACAACACAATTTCAAACAATACATCGCGGAGTTAATATCGTGGAGCACAAACAGCGCAAATCGCGCGTAGCGCAGTTGCTTGGCCGAGAGCTAGCGAAGGAATGGCGGCCGGCGGGCCGCCCGGCGCTTGGCGCCTGACGCGGGGTGGTCGCGCGGTGCGGGGAGAGGAAACGGTAGGCACGTGTAGTGGGGACGATTCACTTAACCTTCCGCTCGGGAGCCGATTCTGTTACGTAACACTTCCCCCCTCGCCGCAAAAAAAAGCGACGTGGTAATGGAGCAGTAGGGCTAAGAAATCCTCTTACCCTTCTAGCACTTGTGCCAAAACAAAACAAAAAAAAAAAAAAAAAAATTTAAGAGAAAAAAGGAGAGAGAGAGAGAAAAAGGTTGCTAGCTACAAAATAGTAGAAACAAAAACAAAAGAGAAAAAAGCATGGTGAACAAGGAATTATACATGAATGAACAAGAAAGAGCAGTGACATACATAAATATAAACAAGGACCTGTTGGAGAAAGGTACAAGGGTTATGCAGTGATAGAAAAAAAATGACTCTAATTGTATCATTGGTCTGTGAGCTATGTTTGCGTAGCGTGGTTTGCGTAGGATGTTTGGGGTGTTGGGACGTTGCACTGAAGTTACACGGTTACTTTGTCACAGTAACCTGGCCCGTTTGAGATTACACTCAAGGAACACTAGGGCCTTAAAGAAAACACGAAGAAGAGAACGCAGGATGAGGCTTCTTGGTGGTGGAGAGGGTTCTACCTGTCACAGAGGTCAAAAAGGTAGCTGCTTCCGGATCCTGTGGGTGGGCCAGTATGACGTCATTGAGGTACTGGAGAGTGGAATTGTAATTGGTGGTTGGTCCTTTATAGAGGAGGTGGTTTGTGTGCATGACAGCCGTTGTTGTGATGGTGGTTGGTACACTGGTTTGTATACAGTGGGATTGTTGGATGAACAATTGTTGGTATTGTTATTTGCGCAAGGGCACAGGAGCATTGGCATGATGGCAACAGAGCGATTTGCAAGGTGCAGCTGGAACATTTGCAAGATGCAGCAGGAACATTTGTACAATGGCAACAGGAACATTTGCGAGATGCCGCAGGAACATTTGTACAATGGCAACAGGAACATTTGCGAGATGCCGCAGGAACATTTGTACAATGGCAACAGGAACATTTGCAAGGTGCCGCAGGAACATTTGTACAATGGCAACAGGAACATTTGCGAGATGCCGCAGGAACATTTGTACAATGGCAACAGGAACATTTGCAAGGTGCCGCAGGAACATTTGTACAATGGCAACAGGAACATGAACCAACTTAGAGCTGACGTGCTCGGGTTTGTTTGAGTGATGGTTTTGTGATGATACAATTCGCAACTACACGCACGACTCACACTAGGTTATGTTAGGTGTGGTCGGGTGCTTTTGGTACGCAGGGTTTGAAGGCATGGGACCTCCGTGACGGTAGTGAAGGCAGCATGAAGAGAGGCGCAGGTGTAGATAGGGTGAAGAGCTGCTGGTCTTCTTATTAATCCGGGAAAAATTTATTATTAGAGCAAAATTCTTGAAGTTTACCTGCCTGGTAGACCAATGATGAAAAGGTTTGGAGAGAAACAAGGTGTGCATGTTGAGAAAAATTGGATTTGTTTGACGCGTAGAGAGAGAGAGAGACGGAGAGAGAGTTAACTAAATGCAACTACAGACTTATACATATTACAAAGGTACGTATTCAAGGAAAGGTTCTGTTTAACCCATTTAGCTTTTTTTGAAACTAAATACATTTCCAAGAACACGTAGGTAAGGGTTTGTACGTATGACAAAATGCCCCTTTTCAAAAGAAGTTGGTCTTCCATGACCTATGCTCACGTCTATACGGTAGCATTTTTTCTACTTTCGAAGAACAAAACATTGAGTACAAATAAGTTATGAAAAGTGGGAAAGGAGTAGGAAGTTGAAAAGATCCGTGAATGAAGGTTGTCCCATTTGACAAACGAAACGCCAAGTGCGTAACGCATATATCCCCATTCACGGATAATTTCGAGGAAAGGAAAGAGTGACAATTGGGAACATTTGAACGAAGAAAACTGCTGAGGACTCGGCTATTTCCGAAATTCGACCTCTGAGTGAAAGGTGAAACAAGGTCTACAGCAACTTTCCTGGCACATTACAATACAATTTGGTAGAGTGGGACAAAAGGGATACACTGACAAAAAGAGTCTAATCCACTACGTGTATTGGGCAGAAGATTAGAAGGTCGTTTTATTCTCCTACTTGTTTGCGAGAAATGACAGACCCTTGCTCAAATCTCACAAACCTGGGGGTTTTCTTGTTCGTCCCCCAGACAACGAGTTAGGTGTTTTTGTGTCCATCAACTTAACTCCTACGACACGATGCCCCATAATCATGAGTGAAGCGTATGATTAGTCCTTTTGAGATAGTGGATAGTTCCTGGGTTCTTGTGACAGGAAGTCCACGGGCATGTTAATGAGTACTCTGCTGCAAAAGCAATAATTTTCTGATAACAGAAAATAAAAGGCGTGTGATCTACGCTTGGTAGGTCACACAAACATGGGGTAGATATTATTTCGTTCGCACGATTCATGGTGAGTATTGTAACGTCTTCACGTCTCATGTACAGGAATGAACGATTTACAACAAATTTTGCCCAGTATTGAAAGACAGTAGCCCAATTACGTTCGAAAATGTGGGTCCCCATTCAATACAGACGGCGGGTTAAGCGGTTCTCATGCCAAAGGACACACGACCAACTTAGTAACATTTAGTTATGAGTATAAAGTAATTATAACGAGCTTCTCGTATCATGGCGGATGTTTTGAGGATCTCTCCTATGATGGTAGATATTGTCACGTTTTCACGTCTCACGTGACAGGAATGAACGATTTACAACAAATTTGCCCAGTATTGAAAGACAGTAGCCCAATTACGTTCGAAAATGTGGGTCCCCATTCAATACAGACGGCGGTTTTTTGCAATGATGTAATTAATACGGCACTGCTGTAGCTTAATAATTTCATATTAGCATACGTTACAAGACTTGCCAAAAGGCGATAAACACAAATTTTATTGAAGATCTGGCCAAGATTTTAAACTTCAAACTAGAATAATGGTACAATAAAGGACAAAAGAAACTGATGTCATGATAAAATATGTACCTCATAATGAAGTTGTATATGTACAAGGAACAAAGTTAATGAAGGGACAAAACATATTGTCACTTTTATAACAACAAAAAAAAATTTTCCCGAATCCGACAAAATATGATTCTAGAAAAATAAGAGCAATTGGGTTGAGCGCCATTCTAATTTTTTGGAAAAAGAAGAAAAACCACAAGTAGCAACAAGGTTGCCCTTGTATTGTTTCGAATCCAGCGAATGTGACCTGATAGGTGTGTACATTTGGTGTATTCGAAACGATCCCCAATATACAACATTACTATGAATGTGTTAGGATGGGGTGAAGAGGAAAAAGAAAAAAGAAAAAACGGGAGGATTTCCTATTATACGGAAATCGTCGCGACATTCTTACAATATGGTGCTGTGACCATAGTAGTGAGCTGCGGCAATGGTCTGACACCAATGGTTATTATACAGACTTGCACTTATGATTTTATATTTACAACATTAGGGTAGGGACGTACTGGTACGACAAAACCCGACACAAAACAAAAAATTAAAAAAAGGGGTGATATGACAAGATGAGGCGATGAGGTGAGAAAAAAAAAACGCGCGGATGCTGCAAGAATTGTGAAAGGAAAACGACGTCTCGGAGCAAGAGTTTTCTGGAACCGTTGATGGTAGGAGGAAAAAGGAGTCCCTTTCCCGAAGTGATCAATTTCAGGAAGAGGATGCATACAAGCATGAAAACAGTGCCCCAAGAGGTGCTCTTGTGGTACAGCAGGCAAGGCGCGCAGGATGTAAAAGAACATATAAAATTATGCACAAAAAAAAATGTACAGGAGTTAGGCTACCGTTGACATTAATGTGCCTTCGGGTGTAAGGATTACCTTACGAATGCCCATATGGGTGATTATTTACATTTACTATTTACAAGTAACTCACGTCATTTATGACAAGAATTTTGCCAATTTGATAACGCCTGAGAACTTGATGTGATGGAATTTACTGATTCCGTCACAGTAAGGCATTTTGGAATTATTCCTAGGAGAAATCTTTCTATTTCTCAGGGCCTGTAGTACTCTTGAAGTAAAGACGTGCGGGATTATACCCAGCGTGACTTGAGGAACTTCCATGGTGTATAAGGTCGTATCAGAGTGACCTTATGTTGGAAAAAGTGAGAACTAGACTCGCAATTGGAAAGAAATTGGGCAGAGATTGACCACTGGGGACGTATTTTTACAAAAAGTTTTTGAAAAAAAACGCGTTTTTTATAAGTGTTTGGTTTATTTGAAAATTTGGGCAGCGGTTCCCCTCAAAAAACGTGATTTTGGGAAAAAATCCTGATGTTTTGAAAATTTGTAGAAAATTTTTCTAAGTCCGAAAACGAGAAAAATTTGGGCAGCGGTTTCCCTCAAAAAACGTGATTTTGAGAAAAAATCCAGATGTTTTGAAAATTTGTTGAAAATTTTCAAAGTCCATAGACGAGAAAAAAAAATTGGGCAGCGGTTTCCCTTACAAAAACGTGATTTTGAGAAAAAATCCCGATGTTTTGAAAATTTGTTGAAAATTTTCTAAGTCCGGAACGAGAGAAAATTTGAGCAGCGGTTTCCCTTACAAAAACGTGATTTTGAGAAAAAATCCCGATGTTTTGAAAATTTGTTGAAAATTTTCTAAGTCCGGAACGAGAGAAAATTGGGCAGCGGTTTCCCTCAAAAAACGTAATTTTGAGAAAAAATCCCGATGTTTTTGAAAAAGGTTTGCAAATAAGCAAAAGTCCGGAAAAGAAAAAATAAAAAAACGGAAACGAGGTTCGCCTTAAATGAACATGTTTTTTGGAATATTTCGATTAGCCTTCCAAAGGGGGGGTTCTTTAGAAAGGAAAGGAAATATTTTTTCTTTTATACAAGTTTTCGTGGAAGTATGTTTGAAAATTCAACAATGTCTTGGGGAATTGTTCTTTATTTAACGTGGCTATACTGCAGCCTGATTTGAGCATACACCATTACTGGTATTTATCCGCCGACTTCCTTTTGTCATAACAAGTTATATGCAGATGTGCATACGTAATGTAATGCCTGACTCGAGGAATCGACGTCAACGCGAACCGAACGTCTTTCAAATTATGTCGTCTGTTTCTTACGAAAGAAAAAAAAGCTAAATGATGAAACAGGCGGCAAAATTAGAAAAATGCTCAATTGTCAAAAGGTAGAAAGAATTTAATCCACTTGTTTCCCTTAAGCTGCAAAATATGCCGTTATATATACAGGCCAGTATTTTGCGAAATAGTCCCCTATTCGCAGAATATGTCGATATCAAATACAGACCAGCACACTGCGGAATAAGTTTATTAATAAAAACTGGTTAATTAACTTTCGGGAAACGAAGCGGGTAATTGGTTTATCATATACAGGATTTTAATTGTTGAATAACTTTGTTTTAAATATTTGTGTACATTTCCACTATTAATCTTGTATTTGAAACTAGCAAATTTAGTCGGTCGACACTTGTAAACACTATATTATTCACGACGGCAACTTTCTTGGTTGAGCACTTTACGTAGGAATACCGGTGATAATGTTTTGTCGAGTGACGACTCGAAAATGAAGGAATGTGCCCGCGATAGTTTAAATTTGCAATTCGAAGTTACACTCGCGTCGATGTTCTTTGATGGTAATGCTAGACAAATTGGGAAAAAAAAACAAGACAAAACATTATAGATTATACAGTTTAAACAATGGCTGATTGAAGAACGAGGCGAGCGACTGTGAAGAGGGAGGAAAAAAAAAAAAAAAAAAACCGCCACACGTCGGGCGACAGTGCTGGGGGCGCTGCTGCTGTGGCCTACCCCAAGCCCTATTCCTGTAAAACACACACAATAACAGCCGTCGGTTAGCTCAAACCGGCTCGAACATGATTCCTCCTAAAAAACAGGGCGAGTGCCAGTGGTTCGCTTGGTCAATTCTTCCTTCCCCTCCTCTCCTCAAAATCCCCGGGACTCCCTCTTCAATCAGTACACAGTATTTGCATTTAAAGGGTTTATTCAATAAACAGAACAGGGTGATACACATACGGCCAGTGTCGGCACAAAACACAAGTTAAACTACCCTACTGACCTAACGAGGATTTCTCCCTCTCTCTATGCGTTTAAATGAAGTTACAAACGGTTCAAAGCACACGGTGGGGGGGAGGAAGCGAGTTGGTACTCACATAGCTAGATGCGTGGTCTGCCATCTTTTCTGGATTCCGTTCACAACACAATTTCAAACAATACATCGCGGAGTTAATATCGTGGAGCACAAACAGCGCAAATCGCGCGTAGCGCAGTTGCTTGGCCGAGAGCTAGCGAAGGAATGGCGGCCGGCGGGCCGCCCGGCGCTTGGCGCCTGACGCGGGGTGGTCGCGCGGTGCGGGGAGAGGAAACGGTAGGCACGTGTAGTGGGGACGATTCACTTAACCTTCCGCTCGGGAGCCGATTCTGTTACGTAACAAATTTTTGAAAAGAATACGCAACATTTTTGGAAAGAGAAAATTGAGAGCTCTCATCAATGTGAGTACTGCGAGAGTGACATGCATATTTTTTCTTGAGATATTTTATGTTGGGACATGGTGTACACCTGAGATTTATATTAGGAAGGTGATTGAGAATTATACCTGAGACAAACTGGTAAAAATGGTGACCCGACAATTCGTCCTGCGACAATTCATCCGGCGACAGTTCATCCTGCGACAGTTCATCCGGCCGACAGTTCATCCTGCCGACAGTTCATCCTGCCGACAGTTCATCCCGCCGACAATTCATCCGGCAATAATTCATCCTGCCTGATCATTTAGAAGATTTTTATTAAGCAAGTATGCAAAGAGGATATACGGCCGTACAACCAAAATCGATATACTTATATCTGAAGGCATCTTGAGTGGAAATCCGCTGTAAAAATATTGATACTAACAATAATTTCGACTCTCCGAAGAAGCATGCGTGAATAACAAAATACGACATAATTATACTTATAGGTTATACTTATAGGTTAGTTTAGGTTAGGTTCGGTTAGGTTAGGTTAGGTTAGGTTAGGTTAGGTTAGGTTAGGTTAGGTTAGGTTAGGTTAGGTTAGGTTAGGTTAGGTTAGGTTAGGTTAGGTTAGGTTAGGTTAGGTTGAATTGTCAGGATGAATTGTCGCCGGATGAACTGTCGGCGGGATGAACTGTCGGCAGGATGAACTGTCGGCAGGATGAACTGTCGGCAGGATGAACTGTCGGCCGGATAAACTGTCGCAGGATGAACTGTCGCCGGATGAATTGTCGCAGGATGAACTGTCATGGAACCGGTAAAAATAAACATTGGTATCGGAATGTAAGTGAATCAATCTTCAGTTTATTCGAAATCATGGTTTTCTTTAATTAATGATATTTTAATATTTATTTATTTTTGGTAAGTGAACAGTTTACAATTGGTTTAATTTATTCATGTATAATTGTATAAATCACCTAACTGACAAACTAATTATAGATTTCCTCATTATACTGCGTATCTAGAAATTAAACAGTAATCTTACAACAACTATATTATATATTATATTATATATATATATATATATATATATATATATATATATATAATATAATTATTATAACTGGAGGAAGGTAGTACTTACATAATATATGTCATTACACAATTACATTTGTGCAGTTTTATACTCGTTTAAAACATTTTTAATACACTTTTAATAGAGTTTTTATATTTATTTTCGTCGCAACTGAAGATATCTATAGATATCAGAAAGAATGTTATTATATGTTGAACACAGTCTTATAAGGCAAGCATTTTATTTATCCTCTGCAGTTCATTCAGAAGACTTTGTGAGTAGTGCAAATCTTAAAAAAAACAACTAACTCACCATCACGCCATTTCCCCTCAGGGGTAGGCAGAGAGGACAAACCGCCAAACAACTCGGTCTTGGCACACACTCTTTGACTCATCCACTTTCATTCATCCTCTCATACACACCCGTTAAAAAAACTTAAGAAAACGATAAAAATATTGCTTAAAGAAAACAACCTAAAAAAAATAATAGCTACTTACAAAATAAATACTTCGTATGCCTGGTAGGGTATGTGAGACCAACCGGAATTTGACGACGTACGTTTCCGAGGGCAGTGTGGGTAGAACTCAGATCTCATCATGTAATAATGCTAGCGTGGCTCATTAGGGACAGCTAATGAAACGCATGATATTCGCGCCTAAATTTGAATATATTTACAGCTCTTTTAAAAACCCCAGGGTCTGTCAGACCTTCCCAGACATGCGGAGGGTTAATTAATGTAGATTGCACACATTTACGAGACCTTAAGATGGTTTAATAGCTCCCTTGAGAAAAGATTTAATTAATTAAATAATACTCTAACCACGAGCTAAATATTTTTAAGTGTGTGTAAGAAACAGCGCTCGTAGAGTGTAGAAATCCAAGGCTGTACAACGTAAAACCTCCCCTGCCAAGTTACAAAGTGCATTTCCTGATAGTGAAGACATCCCTTTACTTATCCCGTAGACAGAGACATCCCCCGTAACCTCTGCAGCCCTGGCAATGTAAATACTGCGTCCAGCTTTCTGTGCTGAATTCTCTACCATTATCAACAACGTACTTAAGATTAGATGGAAAAAACATAAATCTGCTTTTGAATAATGTTTATTTCAATTTATCGCGTTCCGAAGTACGGCTGACTTATCTTATATTAAATACACTTAAATTTAATTTTTTTTTCGCATTGAAGTCAAAATTATTTTCCTTGAAAACAATTAAAAAAAAACGAAATACTGAAACATCTTAAGTGTACCTATTATTACTGAAGAAGAAGATAACAATAATAATGTAATCGAAAATATGAAAAAGAACAAGACACAAAAAAAAACAATGGTCGCAACCTGGACTCGAAGCCAGACCTCTCGTCTAACGGAGACGTGCGCGTTAACCAATTTCGCTATTGCCACCTTCTGTTAAACCGTCATATTTGTCAATCTCATATTTATTTTTTTTTAGAATTCACAATATTATCTTCAACTAATTATTTTTTTCCATATTATGGGCAACTACCCTTTTAAAGGTCTCTGCCCACTACACCGTTCCGTACCATGACCGTACTATGAACGTATCAGCCACGAAATAAACACGCTACGCCCTACGATGCCCACCAGAACGTGCTAACACCGTTTGATACCCGTACGTAACGGTTTTAGTGACCGTATGATACCCGTATACACCGGGGTTAGTGTCCGTACCATCCCGTTCAACAGGTGCTACCCGCTACCGCCACCTTCTACCCGCTGACGCACTTCTAATAGAACATAGACGCACGTCTCATACGCTTATGATCCCCGTTCTAACACCGTCGCGTGCCATGCATAGAGCGGACCGGCACCTGCAAAATATTGTCATCGAGAATTCGCCGTCAGTCCGGTCGCGGTATGCGACGGTGTTGGTCGGTGACGGGACGGGCTAGTGGGCAGCGTTTCATACTGATCGATACAAAGAATATGTTTTTGCCTTCGCCTCTATGGTTACGGTCATGGTATGGAACGGTGTAGTGGGCGGAGACCTTTATTGGAAACAATCATTCCAAGAATAGGTTTGTCACGTGGATAGCGTGACAAACGAATTCATTAATTAGACGAGAGATCTGGGTTCAAGTCCCACTTGCGACCATCGTTTTTTTCTGTGTTTCTGTGTCTTGTTCTCTTTCATATTTTCGTTTAGATTATTATTGTTATCTTCTTCTTCAATGATATATTATGTTGATGGGAATAACCTTAAAAAATTATAAAAATTGTGTTTTTCTCATAAAAAATTGAGTACCTAATTTTTCATCCTATAACATTGCTGATCTAAGTAAAATAATATTGAAAATAGTATAGTATAAAACAGATTAATAAAATTTTAGCTGCTATTTTCAGATGTAGTTAGGTACTTTACTACTTTAGATCGATTATTTAATAATATCCACTTTAGTTATCTAGAAATTTTTTAATCTTTATATTCCTTCTTGTGGCATTTCTAGGATTCCAAAATAATCTTTTGAATGTTTTCAAGTATTCGTACTTGAATCAAAGACTTGAATACTCCATTAATTTCTTACCCTTATTTTTTACAGGTACTTATGAATGTATTGGATATCGTATTATAAAAGCTGGGCTATTATTTGTACGATCCAATTTTTCCTTTAACCGTTTTCCTTTCTTTGTGAATCGTGAAAAGAATGACAAATTATTTCACATAAATATACCTACATAAAATTCTTGAACCATTTTACATACATAAGCACCCGACGAAAACCCCTTAAAATTTCGGGATTTTTCTCAATTTTATATAAAAATATTCTTCACTATTCTTGAATATAGGTCTCCGACAAACAAAACGAAGTTATCTCATGTCCCGAAGGACGAACTTAGGTTGGGCGAGTCGGGTTTGCGGTTTATTGTCTTGGAATACCCGAACAAAATATGAGAACCGTAAATTCAATTTCACCCCATCAACCTGTCGACGAAACTCTAAAAATAAAACACCGATGACTGAGAACTGGAACCAGAACCTTAGCTATCAGGATTCTGGATTCTGGAAGTCTGGCAGTTGTTTCCAGAAATCGCCTCGAATTAATCTTCATTCTGGAAATTTTAGTAGTTACGATGGAGTAAAATCTGCAAAAAGTATCTTATGATTTTCATGTGGAATATTGGATGTTCCAAATAGAACGAAGAAAGATAGTTTATTGATATTGAAAATTTATTGTTATTCAGTAATGGTCAAAACACAGTCATAATAACTATGTAAGAAAAACATTGATTTATCAGTGCGTAATATTACCAAAAACGCTGATTTCGTTTATAATTTTGAATGAATTATGATCTCTTTAGTACGACAAATACTTAAATAATGTTTTTTATCATTCTTCACACTCCGCTGAATTCTGTACGAAAGAGATCTCAAATCGTTTACGACAGTGATACGAAGAAGCTGATTCGAAAACTTGAAGACTGAAGTAGATGCATTTAGATGGTAAGCACCTATAGGTATATCTACGGAGAAAAATATAAAACGTGCAAGTGGATGGACGAAGAAGTCTTAGGAAATACCACGCGAAATATTTATTTGAGTTGGATCTCTTCAAGAATCGAGATAAGAGTACAGAAAGCTAGATAAGTAAGATAAGATGATGAATGAATGCGAAAACAGCAAAAAATGACAAGGTAAAGCTTTCTGTCCACCTAACACTAAGGTTTCCCACAAGGAATGGGTAAATATAATTCTCACTTCGTGCTCAAATACACATAAGCCGTGACTTTTTCGGATTGAATTTCCTTAAAAGTAAATAGTTATAATTTTTTTTAAATTGCTTAATTTATAACTCCGTTACAGCATTGAACATAATATTATTGCAAAACAAAATAGTGAAATACATATTTTAATGAATTTCTATGCATATTGAGAGTGCTAGCTCTTGAGCTTGGCGTAGGAGTTATTTCGTAATTATTTCATTATTAGTACATAATCTTAAGTACTAGGATGTTATGACGTGAAATTTTATATGGCATGAAATGAAGTTATAACATTTTGATTGGTGATGTTATGGTTGTTATTTTTTTTTAAATTAATTTGGCCTTTTTCTTGAATGTTACGAAATCTGTTATTTTTTTTTTTCGGGAAGACTATTAAAATATTTTATGCGTTTGTAAATATAATAATTGTTGTGCATTTGTTGTGTTGAAAATAGAGGAATTTGGATGGTTATAAGTTCTGAAGGGAATGTTGGTTGTTTTTTCAAACTTACTAATGATTACTAATGACTAGTACTAATGATTACTAATGATTAGTATTTGTACCACTTTTACAGGACTTACAATTTTTTCATATGCACCTCCCCATCCAATGATTCCATACTGAATTAGTGATTGGACTAGTGCGTAACAGACTTTTTTTAGGTGGCTTAACTTGAGAATATTTTTTAGGTTGCTTATCTTGAGAATATTTCTTAATCTAATGAATATATGGATATATTTTCTAATGCGCTAACAAGTTCACATATGTATCTATTCCAATTCATACGTTTGTTTACATTTACACCAAGGTACTTTATTTCAGTTGTGTGGTTTAATATGGTACATGAATTATTACAGACATCTTTGTTACAATTTTTTATGTATAATTATATAAATGTTAGGGTAAGTTTTGAATGTATTCATTGAGAAATTGTTTGTAAATAGATAGGTAGGTAAATACTTATAAAAGATATAATGGTGGACTATAACAATTGTTCAAAGTAATTAAGAACAAATTTATTCATCAGCTCTTTGATTAAAACAAAGCTAAAAGAAAAAGGCTTTTGAAGAAACCAGTTAAAAAGAGAGAAATGAACAAATGAATGAAGGAAAAACCTTACAATTGAACCGGAAAGAATGAGTTTCTTCAGTACTTAACTTTGGAAAACTTACAAGGGTTTTAGCTAATTGTTACTTAAGTAGTTGTTGGCCAAGTGGAACCGAATAACCTTACACATGTTATTTATTTCCCAGTGAAGAAAGAACAAATAAACTTCGAAGCTAGTTTCATTTTTATGTCCGTGTTAGAAAGTCAGATACTTAACTTGTAATTTATAGAAAAACTCAATCAGTGGATTGATCTTTTCCATGTATTAAATGATTCTTATTTAAACACATCCCAATTTATTTACTAAGTAGCTGGTTCCCGGCATGCGTTGCTATGACATTTAATAAAGAAATTGTTTCTCACTGCGTATCCTTTCCCATTCGTCTCGTTCCCCTTCCGCTTCCCCTTCCTCTCCCACGTCCTTTTCACGTGTTCGTGAAGATCTGCGTTCCCACTCCGCCTCCTCCACCTTCCCTCTCCCCATTCCACCCCCCTTTCTCCCGTCCCGCGAATCCACCTCTCGAGTTCCCCTTCCCCCCTCCCGCATTCCATATATTCAGTCCCGGTACATTCAGTTTTCAAACAGCTCGCGTACCACTTTTATGCTATTTTTTTATACAAATTTCGTAATGCCAGAGCTCAACAGAAATTTTATACAAACCATGTCCTGACAAAAACGCACACAAAAAAAAGAAGTATCCAATTTGGTGCAGTTATCCGCGTACATACATTTCGGCGATTCATTTTTATTTAAATAGAAGATAGAAGATAGAAGAAAGAAGATAGAAGATAGAAGATAGAAGATAGAAGATAGAAGATAGAAGATAGAAGATAGAAGATAGAAGATAGAAGATAGAAGATAGAAGATAGAAGATAGAAGATAGAAGATAGAAGATAGAAGATAGAAGATAGAAGATAGAAGATAGAAGATAGAAGATAGAAGATAGAAGATAGAAGATAGAAGATAGAAGATAGAAGATAGAAGATAGAAGATAGAAGATAGAAGATAGAAGATAGAAGATAGAAGATAGAAGATAGAAGATAGAAGATAGAAGATAGAAGATAGAAGATAGAAGATAGAAGATAGAAGATAGAAGATAGAAGATAGAAGATAGAAGATAGAAGATAGAAGATAGAAGATAGAAGATAGAAGATAGAAGATAGAAGATAGAAGATAGAAGATAGAAGATAGAAGATAGAAGATAGAAGATAGAAGATAGAAGATAGAAGATAGAAGATAGAAGATAGAAGATAGAAGATAGAAGATAGAAGATAGAAGATAGAAGATAGAAGATAGAAGATAGAAGATAGAAGATAGAAGATAGAAGATAGAAGATAGAAGATAGAAGATAGAAGATAGAAGATAGAAGATAGAAGATAGAAGATAGAAGATAGAAGATAGAAGATTGAAGATAGAAGATAGAAGATAGAAGATAGATAGATAGATAGATAGATAGATAGATAGATAGATAGATATTTAGAAAGATAGATTGATAGATAGATAGATAGATAGATAGATAGATAGATAAACAGATTGATAGATAGATACGAGTAGATAGATAGAAATAGATAGATTTAAATAAAATTTTGTTTAATTGCGTGTTAAGGAACTTCTTTTGCATAGCGTAATAAGCTTCCGTTCGTGTCTTGGATAATTATTAGTCAAACTTCAAAATGATTTACACTTTCACACTTTTCATTTCTCATGCAATGTTAAATTCATAATCTTATGTTTGGCATCCCCAATTATTGTGAAATACTTGAAGGAGGAAGCAAAAAAGGATTAAAAAAGATAAAGGGAACTTGTCAACCTGACTGCAAAGTTTATGAAAAAAAAACATAGTAATTAATAACATTTTATGTGCAAAACGTCAGGTTTTAGATCCACCCACTGTTGGAATAGAGCCAAATGTCTTTCCTCCCTGCCATTAAGCTCGTCAAATAATCGCTTCACATTATTTAATATAAATAGATTAGAAAATATAAGACCTTGTTGTTCTCTCATATCTGTTTAGTAAAACGGGTATTTTTTTAAACTGGAGGCTTTGAGAAATTAAATCCTTTCCCCCGTACCGAAAAACTTTCAAAGTAAAAGATAATTTAACTCAAAGGCTAAGAAACACGATACGATAGAAATAAAAAAACCTTTAAAGGGTTGGTTAAAATATTTTTTTACCTACTCGTGTCTTTCGCAACTGATCAAAAGAAATCTTTCTTCCCAGATGTTGCTTTTTGTTCAAGTGGCGGAAAATATGTGATAGTTTTATTGGGCGAGTTTTAGGGTTGTTCCATCTGCCGATACCTTCCAGCCGGCTTTCCCAAAGGGTTGATATTGTTTTACTTTCTACGGAGAAAATCGCGTGAGAAGGTTGTGACTTAACTTCTTGAAAGCCTGACGTTATCGAAAGAAAATTAAAATTTTAAATCTCTCGCAACTGATCAAGTTGGATAATTGGATATCCTTCGACAAACTTTATGAAGTTATACACCGGAAAATTGACTTACTTCTTATATTTTTCCTCGAATCATTATCGAAAATTGCAAGTTGTATTGTAACATTTTCTTACTTTTAATTAAAAATGGATCGGTAATTTTAGGTTAGAGCCGAGAAGAGTGATGCATTGTTATCCCAAAACGTGAGATCTAATTTTCTGTACTTGAGTATTTTGAAAACTCGATAACTTTTTGTAGGTAGGTAGGGACATTACTTTTATCGTTGTCCTTTCTCACGCCAAATAGTTTCGACGCTAAACTCTCATCATTTTGGATATGATTTTAGATTTTCACGGCCAAAAGTATTTTTGTTATTCATTTTCAGGGTGTTATACCGTGTTGCGATTCCTCCTTCTTTAGCCAACGTTTCGGACAGCGTTACAGTTTCCATCATCAGGGCAGATATGTCTCATCATCTTATTATATTTAATAAAATTTGTAGATGTAGATCTCGTAAACTTAATATTTTTAATTTAAATCTTAGCGAGTTCCCGGCATGCGTTGTGCCACTTAACAAAGAAATTGTTTCTCCCTGCGTATCCTTTCCCATTCATCCTGTTACTCTTTTTTCTCCCCTTCCTCTCCCGCGTCTCCTTCCCTTCACACGATCCCAATCCGCTTTCTCCACCTTCCCTCTCCTCGCCCGCTTCCCCCGTCCCGTGAACTCCACTCCCATCGCGTGAATGTGCACATCGAATCCCCAAAATTTCATCGCAACCGGAAGAATGGTAAGCAACGTATAATTAAAGGACGTCAGAGCGCACTATTGTATATAGAAACCATCGCGGAAATGCGCACATTAAACCTCCAAAGTTTCATCGTAACCGGATGAATGGTAAGCAACGCATAATTTCATGATGCCAGAGCTCACTATTGATAGAAACCATTGCGGGCATGCACACATCAAATCCCCAAAGTTTCATCGCAATCGGTTTAGCAATACATAGACAACTCACATACACACATAAAAGAAAGCATTATATTGATTTTTATATATTAGGTCCTTACATATGAAATCGGCGTTTTGTATGGGAGGAACATAAAGTCGTTTTTTTTAATTATAATATATTTATTTAATCAAAGTATGTACCATTGCTATCTATACACTTTTGCCATCTCATAGGTAGTTCATCGATCCTTTTACTAAAAAAACCATTCGGACGGGAATCAATAAAATTTTTGAAGGCGGTTTGGACTGCCCCATCGGAGTTGAATTTTTTCCCTTGCAAGAAGTTATCCAAATTTCGAAAAAAATGGTAATCTGTCGGGGCAAGGTCCGGAGAGTACGGTAGATGTCTTAGACATTCCAATTGAAGCTCATCTAATTTGGTAGCCGTCTGTTGTGCAGTGTGTCATCTAGCGTTCTAACGCGCGTTTGTTGATTTGCTTCACTCAATTCGTGAGGTACCCACCTTTCAAGCTTTTTCACCTTCCCAAATTGCTTCAAGTGGATTAAAACAGTTTTATCACTAACACAGCAGCCTGCAGCTAACTCGGACGTGGTTTGCGATGGATCCGCCTCCACAACAGCCTTCAATTCTTCATCACCAACTTTGGTTTCCGGCCGACGGGGTTTGTTCTGCAGGTCGAAATTTCCAGAACGAAAACTTGGATCCAAAAACGCACTGTGTTTTCTTTTACGGCACCGTTGCCATACACATCATTTATCCTTTCAACCGTTTCTGCAGCACTGGTGCCACGGTGGAACTCGTACTCGCAAATAACGCGATATTTCAAGTTTTCCATTTTGTAAACTAAGTAACGCAAAGAAAAAAACAATTAAGGGAAAACAAATAAATTATAATTTTCGAAACACAAACACGTGAGTAAATAGCCTTATAAATTTAAATTTGGAATTCCTAAGCAAAGAGAATATATTTGAGATCAAAGTTGCCAGTACGGCAAAACGCCAATTTCATATGTAAGGACCTAATATTATGTATATGTATCTGATTGGGTTTGGAACGGATTTACACCTAAATCTGCGATTGCAAGAAAAGATGGTGGAAACTTTTGGTTCAGTGGTGAATAAATATTATCCACAAAAAAATCTTTTAACTTTGCTTCCCATAACAATCTTGAAATTTTGAAAGTATTGAACGCTATAACACAGACCCATCACTTTAAAGTGGTTCTTTGAATATGCGGGTTTGGTCCAAGTGTCCACATGAGTAAATTATAGTTATAAGTGTTGGAAATAATACTTTAAATAATTGGAAAGTGCCGACAAAGCATGTCTCCCAAAAGCACCAAGGTTGCAGAAACAATTAAAAGGCTAGGTATTATTGCAATTAATTCATATGGACGCTGGCGGAAGGCACTCTAAGCCCGGGGGTTAAAAAGTTAAGACATTCGGGCGGCTCCATGCGGTAGATAGAAGGAGATACGAGAGGAGGGAGGGGGAGGGGGAGTGGGGAGGGTTGATGGAATGGCGGTCAAGTCGTGGGGGTGGTCGAGAAAGCGATTAAATGGCTACGTAGGAACATAAAATAAAACGGTCCAGCCCAAAACCGAGATAGTAAAAGGGGGCGGTAATGTGGAAGGGTAGTCCTGTTGACAGCGGCGGGCATTGCGGCTGGCAGATGGCCATTGGATAAAGAAACGGAATTCAAGAAAATAACAAAAAATTGAGATGGCCATTCAGATATTCAACTGCCATTTTCACGGCTAAGCAAAATGACCAATAATCAAAATAATATGTCCATTTGCGCGAGTAGGTATATGATGACGTAATAATCGAGCAACAAAATATTATCTTTTCTGAAAATAAACAAAGTAAAATTTGATTTTCGACTTTCTTTGCTAAAAGTAGGTAGGTACCATTTAAGATTCACACACACATATACAAAGACTTTCAAAGGTTTTATATAATAATAATAGTAATAAAAACGTGTATTCATCAACAGATTTTTTTACAGTAAACATTTTTTTCTTTTATCATTGATTCTGTTGATGAAAAAGACACTGCTCAACTACAATTCAGGATTTCTCCTGGAAAGCAGCTGGTTTTAAGCATCGCTATATATTTTAAAGTTATTATTTTTTTATTGTTCTACAAAAAAATCATGCTTGTAGCGTTACTATACTACGAGCCATTCACAGGGCAATTTTGAACCTTAAATATTTCTAGTACGAGAAGCTTAGAGACTCGCGTCGAAAGCGTACTGGTCTACTAGCAGCCTCTAGAATTGTGGCACTGCTCTCCTATATAAACTCTACCTACGTTCGACTACCTACCACTACTCTACTAGTCACATACTTTCGCGCTTTCCGTCCGAGATCAATTCGAGTCTCCGACCTTTTGTCCCGTCTGTTGTCCGAGACCGATTTATCCACCACCGTCTATTTCCAGTATCCTCGGTGTTAAGCATGGGCTTGGAGGATTCGCATTCGTTTATCTCCACCACCACGGTGTTGAACATCGGTCAGAAGGATTCGCCACATCATCTCCACCAACCACGTTGTCGAGCATCTCACTGGAGGACCAGGAAGATCTTCACCACCAATTGACCACAACTTCTACATCAAGTCTCCGCCCGCCATGTGTTGACCACTGGTCCAAATGTGTCCTCCGTGAGATGCATCCCATTGTGATACTTGCACAATACTGTGTACGCCATAAATTCAGTGATACACCGTCAACGTCTTTCATTGTCTCTACCTATCCACGTACTGTAAGGGCCTTCGCTCATGGAACAACCGAAAACTGGTTGGCAAGTCAGTTCACGGCACAATTCAATTTATCAACAATTGCAAATTACTCGAAATTTTAACAGATTGTGAAACGCTACCATGGCAACTGAATGTGACGGCCGCGGCGACCAGAACTGCTAGTCACCGCGTCGCCCTTGACAACTGGTCTCTAACAAGTTGCCTGTGTGCGGACCGCCAATGAAATTCACAAGTTCCTTTCCTGTGGATAGCGATCGAGTCGCCAACTAGTTTTATTCCGTTTCTCCATGAGCGGATGGCCTTAATCTGCACAAAAGCAGTTTGTTACAGAATATTAAACAACGGTGGAAATACAAAGAAACGAATTATCACGCATTGTAAATACATACGTTTAAATACACATGACATAAAATTTCCTCAACTTAGTGATACCATTTTAAAATTAGGTTTTAATTTAAAACCTGTATTAATACGTTCGTAACATATAAATATATTTATATTTATACTACGCCTGTCTCAAACATGTGGAGTCGCTTGTAATATGTAAAATTTTAGGATAATTTATATAATATACTAGGAGTTGAAAACCCGCTCCGCAGGTTTTTGCTGTTAGGCCCTGCGGGTGGCTTTTCGTTCCCCTCCCCGCTCCCAAGTTCCCCTCCTGCCCCTCCCCTCCACACCCTTCTGAGTTCCCCTTTTCCGCCTCCCCTCCGCACCCTTCCGAGTTCACCTTTTCCCCTTCACCCTCCCCCCTATCCCTCCCTCAACCTTCCACCCTCCCCCTTTCCACACTCCTACCCCCACCCCTTGCACCCTCCCCCATCCCTCCTCCATCCTCTCCCCCCTCCCCTCACCCCCCCTCCACACTCTTCACTCCACTCTCCCGCTCCACAACCTCACTGCTCCCTACAAATCCCCAAATTTTAATCGCAATCGTATGAAAGGTTTATCAATACATAATTTAATGACGCCAGAGCTTACTAATGCACACGTCAAATCCCCAAAGTTTCATCACAATTGGATGAGCGGTTTAGCAATGCATAATTTCATGATGCCATAGCACTATTGTATACAGAAACCATTGCGGGCATGCACACATCAAATCCCCAAAGTTTCATCGCAATCGGATGAACGGTTTAGCAACGCATAGCGGACATACAAACATTTTTAGATTTTTATGTACCTACATAGATTCATCTTTAGAATGTACCTGTTTGTATACTACTTATTTATAATTTCTTTATCAAATTCTTATTTCGTAAGTGTGTGAGTGACAGCTGAGCTCATATAATATTATTAGTATTATTATTGTTTCATTATTTTTAATGTAAGATCCTTAAGAGCTTCTGAGACTTCTCCAGACGTAGCAAAATCCTACAGAAATGACTTAAACGTGGCATCATCAAGACGAATCTCTAAAGTTTCTCTCAAACTAGAATACTTAATGCAGCACTAATATTTGTCTCCCAGACGTTTTGGATTTATTACGAAAGTTGTTGCATTAAACGACGCATATAAACAAAACACCATTTAGAGAACAACAGACATTATTTATTGACATTAGACACGATTTTAATAACAACAGAAAGTGCTCGTGCATATGAAAATATGCGAATAGAATTTTTTACTTGCAGAACCATAAAATCTACGTTTACTTTATTTTACGGCACCAGATTTAAATGTCCGGGTTAAATTTTCTCCAAAGGAAAAACTAAACCCTTTCACACACTTCCCCAAATGATCACCTAGTCAATTCAAGCTATGCAATTGAACTATATACTCGTAAGTACTATAAATACAAAACAATACAAGAACAACATGTCAACCTACCAGAGACCAAATTGAAAAATAATTCACTGACTCCAAATATTTTCATATCAAAGGGTTCGGCTCTGTGGAACTCCTAATTTGACCTATAAATCCAACTGATCCCTCCATATAAATAATATTTAAAAAATCTTTTGTAATCCTAAATGTATTTTAAATTATTATTATTATTACTTTATTATATTATACATATTATTACTAAGTATAAAATGAAGTCGATCACGCTGTATGTGCGCTTAAATCTTTTAAACTACGCAACGGTTTTTCGTACGGTTTTCACCAATAGATTGAGTGATTCATGAGGAAGGTTTTAGGTATTATAATTTGTCGAAGTTTTGTGTAAATTGATTGAAATACATAATATGTCTGACCAAGCGGCAGCGGGCAGCGGGCAGAAGACAGCGGGCAGCGGGCAGCGGGCAGCGGGCAACGGGCAGCGGGCAGCGGGCAGCGGGCAAACGGGCGGTGTGGATTTGATTTAACAAATGGCGTTGGTTATAAAGGTTTCGTTAGCCACAGCAACGTGTGGCCGGGTCTGCTAGTATTACATAAACTGTTTTCATTTAACGGGTTTTGAAATCATATCATCGAAGCAATATATTTCTCTGCTACGGTGGCGACCTACAGACAGAAACGCGTTTAATTTATTGATTGTGTGAATTTTCACCAATAGCTTTATCCACACGACACCCGCCGAGGATGCTCGCCACGAGCCAGGGATAGTGAATCGCAGCGAGAATTCTGGAAAGGGTGAAGTATTAGTTTCATAAAAATACGTTTGCAGCAAAAAGTCAAAAGAATTTACGAAATGATTTGTACACGATAATATATTCGTTTCTTTCTTTTATAAAGCTTCAATTACATTAAGCGAGTTTACAAGCTACTAGCCGGCGTTAGCTAGTAATATGATTACACGCGAGTTCACTTGCAGATAATGAATCCGCGGCTGGTAGTTTGTAAACTCGTTCAATGTAATCGAGGCTTAAGTGCGTAAATTATTGCTGAGCGTGCGGAATAATTGAAGTATAAATTTAAAATATTATATACTTAGTATAAAAAAATAGTAAAATGAAAGCAAATAATAAATGTTTATATTAAAGCGGTTGCGGTATTGTTCAAACGGAAATAATATTATATGTATAGGAGAAGCCGTAAAACGGGCTAACCCTTTGATGCGAAGGCCCGAATAAACTATTATAGTCTCAATTGGAACAAAAACAAATCTTGCGAGTTTTATTATTTTTTATTAATTGATACAACAATATCAAGTAATTTAAAAAGTCACTACGATTCGGCTCTACAACAAAATCCTATTCTCTTCTGAAAACCGCAACAACAGAAAATCATATTTAATTTTAATTTATTTATTATATTTAAAAAAAAAGATTTTTGGCTTTCTAACTAACTGTACAATTCAAAGCTATAAAATAATAATTTTACATAATATAAGAATAATACATAATATCTTAACTTGAAAAACAATTATTCCATATCAAAGTACGCGTACATTATAATAATTTGTTGATTTATTTTACGTTTGACCAGTTTGTTTAATTTTATTTATTCAATTTTCCGTTTTCAAGGTATCGAGAAGGAGATTATAAATGTGCCTACTCTCATGACCTATGGTTAATGATACTACTATGGGCATCACTTATATTCATTTTTACGTGTGGAACCCCCGCCACCTCTCCGACAAAACATCTCGGGACCGCTCGCGAATGACCGAGCAGATTATTCCGTTCCCAGCACTCGATTCCGCCGCCCGTTCGCGTTTTGTACCTCTCTACCCACTTCGTACGTGAACACTAATTCGTGTAAATTATTAAATCTTAAATAAATGTTAAATCACTCAAATAAGAGTAAAGTGTTATCAATCATCATCCAATATAATCTTTGAACACTGGATCGCGGCCTGAAAGTACCGTGATCCCCAGGAGCCTGACTATTTCTCATGGTTAAGTATCGGTATACACTCGTCTGATGAGAAGACGAAGCACAGGTCAAACATCCTCCACCAGCTCCTCAGCCCCGGGAGACAATCCTTTCAACATTGGTAACCCCGACGCTCGAAAACACTTTCAACACCACTTTCAGCCTTAACTGTATAATTGCATAACTTATTATGTCGTCTGTAAGAGTTTTCGTTACAATACGTACTTGCGACGCTTTTACAAATGTTACGTTCGTATATATTAGCCCATTTTTTAGATTAATAGACATATTATGTAATATCGATACTTACCATTATCTAATTTTAAAACACAATTTATAAGCTGGATACTTACAAGACATCGAGAGTTCTCAAACAGAAAACGCGCGAACACCAAATCTGTACTGAAACAAATAAAAAATAACAAATAAATATACATAATAATTTAAAATATATGTTAAGGTTATTTTTATTATTTTATGTTATGAAATTTTGGTAATATTATCTTTTTTGTTCTTTAATCCATTTTGTAATTTTAAGTCGGAATTTATTTTGGTTTTCCTCAATTTTATTTTCAAGTTTAAAGACTGTTAAATATTTTTATAGCACGATATTTATATTGTCTTTTTCCAAAGCTTGTATTTAACGTCGGAGTTTTTATGTTTTCTTTGTACGCTTGTCCATAACTGGTCTGTTGGTGATATTTTGTGTTTGTTGAAATTTGTTTTTTTGGTCAAAAATGTAGTTTAGTAGTGTTTTTACGCATAATTGGCGTATTGTTAGTACGTCACAACCGTTGAATATTTGGTCTGTGTCAGCAAATCTATGTTTTTTTAAGTATTACCTTTTAAGATATCATTTATACTTTTAATAATAGTGTATTACAATAATACCTACTACTTAATATTATTATTGTTATAGATAGTTGATTATATTTATTTAGATGCAGGTATTTATTCATTGATCCAGCTCGTTTTCATGTTTTGGTATTGCCAACATCTTTAAAAAAATCTTTGAACTAAATAATTGTTGGAAGTATTCGTCATCAAAATAAAATCAAAAACCTTAGTAACTATATTTGTTAATTTCACTCTTTCATACGCCCAAAAGGTTTTTATATTGGGTGCATGAAACGGTTACAATGTTTTTACAGAGGTTCAATGGTTTCATAAAATAATTACTTCATTACAACGGTTTTTACTAAATTTTACAATATTTTCATACGTTATTTTTAAATTTTTTTTTCAAGTATTTTATTTTAGAAACACGTCAACCCTAAACCACTGTAACTAGTCGTTTATTAATTATAAATAAATCATAATTTACCTTTAAAAATCATTAGTTATATATTATTACTAACGAAATAGGTAAAAGCTTACTAAATTGAGGGGCGAGTTTCATCGAAAATATAACCAAGTGACCTTAAAACATGAAACAAATCTAAGTAATATTAATTATGCCCCACTAGTCTGTACTTCAGGGTAAGTGATTGGTTGAACGGCCAACGGCGTGCATTTTTGACGGAAACTCGAAACAAAACATAGGTAGAATAAAAATAAAAAATGTACCGACACAAAATTAAAAATTCAAACTGAAACCAAAACCTCACAACTGCACTAAAAAATACTTGATTTAAAATATTAGGAAAATGGAAGCTGGCGTACGGCGAGCCGTGCGTACATACAAGTACCATGAAGAAAAAATATTTGTTTTTACTGTGAAATGCTCTTTTTTAATTATTTTGTACGTTTATGGAGTTTTTCATAAGTAACCAAATATTTTTGTCCTACAAAAAGTTTAAAAAAAACTATATCTAGATTATGTTTTTCACACAAAACTAAGTGTATCACATTAAAAAAGTGGATCGTTTTCCAATTAATAAATAATCACAGTGAGAACACATAAACTATAAGAGTGAATTTAAAAACAAAATCTTGAAATTAACATGACAAGTGATATTTGAATTTCAAACCATTTGAATTTGAATTTGAATTTGAATTTGAAGTTTGAAGATAAGTGACATTTGAAGCCATAGACAAAAAGTTAACAGAATATTGTTATGGCTGTTACTGTAACAAGAGACAATATTTTAAATTTTAAATAGAGTGGGGGCATTTTTGAACCCAAATTGAAGAACCAAAAATGACGGTAGCGAGCTATCTAAGTGAGTTAAAGAGTGAGGTTTCGAAAATTCAGACTGTCAAGGACCAGAAAACAAAAAATACGATTGAACTCATAATAACAAAATTGGAAGATGCTATTAACAAAGAGAGTCTGTCATTACAAGAAAAAATAATTGAATTACAAGAAAACATTATCAGCAGTGATAGAAAATATATTAGTAACTTAGAAAAATATCAAAATCTGGAAAACAATGCTACTACGAGAAGTTACGCTAGCATCACCAGTGGAAAAAACACAACACCCAATATTCCAGTATACCCCATTATAATTAAAACTAAAAATGATAACGAAGACATAAAAGAAACCATCACGAAGAACATCAAAATATCTAAACTAGGAATCGGAGTAAGTAGCTTCAGGAAGACATCAAAAAATGAATTAATAATAAATTTACAAAAAGCGGATGATATGGCCAACATCAAAAATGAAATTACAAAGTTAAAACTTGAAGGAATACACGTTGAAAGCATTGATAAAAAAAGACCGTGCATGATCTTTAAAGGAATAGACGAAAAATATACACAAGAAGAATTTATATCAGATTTGATTCTGCAAAATGAAGACATAAAAATTATTTACGAAATGGACCCAAACCAGATAAAATACAAAGGAACCATACAAATTAAAAAATTTAAACAAAAAAATATAATTCTCGAAACCAGTGGAAATCTTAGAAATCTTCTAATTTCGAAAAAAAGCGTAAACCTAGGATTTTACCAAATTAAAGTAGAGGATTGCAACCCCCTAATGCAGTGTTACCATTGCCAAAAATATGGTCACACAGCAATGCGTTGCCTCCAACCACCGAACAAACCAATATGCCTTCATTGTGCGGGTGAACATAACCTAAAAAACTGCAACAATAAGAACGAAATACCAAAATGCATTAATTGCACAGAACTTAATTTAAAATTTAATACTACGACTCCAACAGACCACAAATCAAATAGTGAAAAATGCAAACACAGATTGAAAATGCTTAACTTTGCTCAAGAAAAAATTAATTATAATTCAAAATGACCGAATACATAGTAAAACAAATTGACGAAAAATACAAAATAAACCAAGAAATATGTCAAAATATCAAAGAAGTTAATAAGTGGTGCGTTACAAACAGTCCCCCCTTTTTATTACTACACATGAACATTCGAAGCATCGCAAAAAACCTTGATGAATTTTTGATAAATATAAATGATCTGTTTTTATCGCCCGCCTGCATAGTGTTAACAGAAACGCACTGTAATAACGATCAACACATTAATGCACTACCCAACTGTGATGACCGTGGCCGGTATCAACATTACTTTCTGGACTCCTTTGTATGGATCCAGATTCCTCTATATTGTGCTCTCAGTTTAGGGAGATTGAACAATAAATACTCGTAGGTAGACTTAGCGAGTTTATTCCGAGATATGGTACAGGTAGTGCTTCTTACGAAGCGATAATCAAAAGAGGACGGTAGACAACAATCACACCCTTTTATACGTGCCTCATGCTGTCTCACTCATACACGCATGTCTCTTCATACCGCAAGACATACGTTCACCACATCCCTCCACACTTAAATCCGAAGACAGTTACACAACATGAACTGATAATTATTTACAATACATAAAATATTCCAATATTTACAATGTAAGTAATTCATGTTGAGTCGAGAGCTGAGTGCTGCCTTCATTGACTCATCTGTGTGTTCGTGGTCGTAGTCGGTCCTTCCAATTTCCCGACGTTGACGCCACTGGATCACTGGGGCTGGAATGAGAAAGAGAAAAACCCATTAGACTGTCATCCAGGCCAAAGCTGGAGACATCGTATTCATCATACGACAGTCTCTTCGTCTCAGACGCGACATAAGGATTGCTGTGTTTCTTTTCCCATGACACACATAATTTAGACAACTGATCAAAATGCCTTTTCCAAAACATAATTTTACCATTTAAATTTACCTCAATTATATAAAGTTTTTTTCCTAATTGTTTATACACTTTCCCTGGTACCCATTTATCATTGTTTTGGTCTCTGAAATCTCTAACCATTACCTTTTGATTAATCGAAAAACCCCCCGATTCTTTATTATTTCTTTTATAATAATATTTTTGATTTTCCTGACATTTAGACATTTTAATTTTTGTTTCTTTCTTAATTCTATTATCCTTATCTCTCCCCCCTCTCGGTACAAAACTGTTTAAGTTTGACCTTAGTTTCCTTCCAAACATTACAACTGCAGGTTCTAAGCCAGTTGTACAGTGTGGTGCATTTCTGTAATCAATTAAAAAATTTCCTAATTTTTCCTCATAACCTGACTGAAACTTATTTCTTATCATCATTTTTTTTAAAAAATTTTTACACGTTCGAACCGCGTTTTCTGCTAGACCATTTGATTGTGGATGATTTACCGGAGTCGTTAAATGTTTGATGTTATTCATCTCACAAAACTCTTTGAAGTCCGCTGACATGAAAGCGGCTCCATTATCTGAAACTATTGTCTGTACACTCCCGAAATAACTAAATAAACCCTTTAATATTTTAATAGTGTTATACGAATTTGGAGAATTTACCTCTACACAGTCTAACCATTTTGAGGTTGAGTCAATAATTACAAGAAAATATTTATTTGCAATTGGGCCCGCATAATTAATATGCACCCTACTCCATATTTCTTCCGTTATAGGTAAATCTCTGTTATTTTTAAATAAACTTAGAATTTGAGTATCCAAGTCATTCTCTACGTGAACTGGTTCCTCATTCCCAATTAATTCTAATTGCACTTTACTTTTATTAAAACTACCCGCTTTCTCCGAAAAAACCTCCTGGAATTTTCGAATTTTTTTATTCACTTTACTTCTACCACTCTCAAATACACTATGAGAAAAAATTTCACTACCCTCCTGGGATGAAATTGATTGTAAATCACTTCTATCATCATCAAAACCACTATGAGAAAAAATTTCACTACCCTCCTGGGATGAAATTGATTGTAAATCACTTCTATCATTCTCAAAAACACTATGAGAAAAAATTTCACTACCCTCCTGGGCTGAAATTGATTGTTCATTTATTTCCCCATTATTTTTTTCTATTGGAACGATTGGTGACGCAAACTTACTATAGTTTACCGGAACTGAAATACCTTCCGATTGTAAACATCCCAATTCCGATTTAACCTTTGCTTTTAAAGCAAACGGTATATTTCTCGGATTGCAGAATTTCGGTTCCGCATTCTCTTTTAATTTCAAATGCACTTTATATTTATTGAATTTACCCAGTTTCTCCGAAAAAACCTCCGGGAATTTCCGAATTAAATTATCAATTACACTAGTATTATTCTCAACCATATTGTGAGAAACATTTTCACTTCCCTCCTGGGATAAAGTAGATTGTAAGCCCGTAAATCCAATATTAAACTTTTTAATGAAATCACGCCCTAGAACCGTAATTGTTCCCTGTTTTACTACGCAAAATTCTAACATTTCCCTATAACCGTTAAAATCAACTGTTAATAAGATACAACCCAATAAATTTAACTTACAGTTAGCGTAACCCATTAAGGTTAAATCCTTTGGTTTTAACATCAAATGTTTGAAATGTTTAACATAATCTTCGTCCGTTAAAATCGAAATTGCCGCCCCTGTGTCCAATAAACCGTTTAGTTCCACATTATTCACTAAAACTTTGCACAATATTGGTTCACAATATACTGCGTTTATCCGCAACATGTTTTTATGTTCCTGCGTATTTACGAACACTGAAGAAATGTTATTATTATTTAAACCGCGACATATCTTCCCAATATGCCCTTTTACTCTGCATTTATAACAAAACACGTCTTTCAATTTACAATTTACTGAATCGTGATAATTCCCGCAATGTTTACACTTTGTTCGGTCCGCTGACCTCGCTCTGTACGATGTAACATTCTTGTCCGAAGTTCTAAAAAAATGTTTACCTACCGAATTTTGTTTTTGTGACAAATTGTTCGATGTATTTTTAAATTTATTTACTAAATCAACACTTTCCGTTTTAATTTGCTTATTCATTACCTCGAATGAATCCATAGCAATAGCACATTCTATAACCTTTTTTAATGAAAAGTTTTCAGCCTCTACAAATAATTTCTCCTTAATACGCCCCACTCGAAGACCGGTGACAAAAACATCTTTTAAATTATATTCAAGTCTGTCCTCGAATTTGCAAAATCTAACGAGATTTCTTAACCGTGCTATATAATCATTAACCGATTCTGAACTTTTTTGTTTCGTAGCAAAAAAAATTTCGCGCTCTTTGAAAACATTTCGTTTGATACCTACATGATTCTCTAGTAATAACAATAAATTTTCGACCGTAATATCTGTAATTTTTTTAGGAAAACACAAATCAATCAATAAATCTATTGTCTCTGTGTGTAAATGAGATATTAAAACCGCTCTCTTTTTTTCTACCGAATTTAACTTGTCATCATTGACGAGGATGAACTGTTCGTATTGCAACACGAACGTCTCCAGTTTGTCCCTCAAATGACAAAACCTGGGCAGTTCTCCCCCTTCCATCTTCACACAGATACAATCAATAAAAGCAGAAAATTTTACAAACAGCACTCAACTCACGACTCTGTTGACTTGATGCTGCTGCTCCGATCTCGCCCTTCCGCGGACCGTCTCCTGGCTCCTGAACCCTGGTCGTCCTTCAAATGCCCGGCACGCCTTCCGTGAGGTCTGCACCTGGTCTCTGGTCTTCTCCTGAAGACCCGGACTTCTCCATCCACGCCTTACGTGTATGCTCCTGATTCTCGGCACTGAATAACCAAACCAGCGCCTTGCTGTTCCTCGGATGCCAATATCTGCTGCTCTTGCCTGTTGCCCCTGTAGCCTCAATCTCGGATTCCTCTTTCGACTGCCAAATGTGACAATTTGGCTGCCCGTGGTTCTTTTCAAACCGCGCCAAATGTGATATGATTTGACTGCTTCTCGTTCCTTTTCAGCTGCGCCAAATGTGATTTTGGCTGCTTCTCGTTCCTTTATCGGCTGCGCCAAATGTGATTTTGGCTGCTTCTCGTTCCTTTATCGGCTGCGCCAAATGTGATGACCGTGGCCGGTATCAACATTACTTTCTGGACTCCTTTGTATGGATCCAGATTCCTCTATATTGTGCTCTCAGTTTAGGGAGATTGAACAATAAATACTCGTAGGTAGACTTAGCGAGTTTATTCCGAGATATGGTACAGGTAGTGCTTCTTACGAAGCGATAATCAAAAGAGGACGGTAGACAACAATCACACCCTTTTATACGTGCCTCATGCTGTCTCACTCATACACGCATGTCTCTTCATACTGCAAGACATACGTTCACCACACCAACTACAAAGGCATCGCAACAACAACACCAATTAATAAAAATAGTGGTATAATTATATTTGTTCATGACGAGTGTGAAATTATTAACATTGAAGAAATTGATATACAACATGTAAATTGTCTAAAAATAGATATAAAATTAAAAAACAAATTATACAGAATTATAACAGTATACAGAACACACAAATCAAACATAACTAACTTCATAAATGAACTATATGAATATCTAAGCAAATTATCGAAAATTCTTACTTTTGTATGTGGTGATTTCAATATAAACATCTCTGCTAACGATAACTCGATAGAAAAAAATAATTTCATTAACATAATGACACACCTCAACTTTAAATCTTGTATTAATAGTAACACTCGAGAAATTAAAAACCAAACTCCATCATGTATAGACCATATCTGGTGTAATATACATTTGAATGAAATAAAAAATATTAAATCTACTGTTTGGAAAACTAATATAGCTGACCATTACGCGTGTCTTATATTACATGAGACAAATAAAAAACTAAACACAATACCCAAATTAAATCTTCCATATTCCCAAATAGACTATGAATTATTAAAAAAATCATTAATAAATGAAAAATGGGAAGAAGTTTTAAAAAATAAATGCACCAACCAAAGTGCCTTACTGTTTGAAAAAACTTTAACTAAACACGTTTTAGAAGCAACAAAAACAACACAGATCGTCCCAATTCAAAAACAAAGAAAATTAAACCATGGATTACTCTAGGATTAATAAAAGCCATTAGAAAAAAAAATAAACTTTATAAAATAACACAAAGACCACTAGTTAACAATAAAATTATAATATATTATAAAAAGTATAAAAATATATTAACTACTCTAATTAGAAAAACGAAAAACGACTATTACTCAAAAATTATAACAGAAGCTAAAGACAATAATAAAAAAATATGGTCAACAATAAATGAAATAATAAATAAAAATAAAACATATAAGCACATATCCGAAATATCAGATGGGAAATTAATATATAATGTACAAAATAACACAAAAAAATGTTGTAATATTTTAAATAACCATTTTAATAACGTTGGAAAAAACCTAGCAAAATCCATAAATTCGACCAATATATCAAATCCACAACACAGAACACAATGTCAAATAAATAAATTTGAGCCAGTCACAGAAGCCGACATTGACAGAACTATTTCGGAACTAAAAGGAGGTTCTGCCCCCGGCTTTGATAACATAAATGCTAAGACAATAAAAGCGATGAAAACATACTTAATTCTCCCAATAACACATATAATAAACCTAAGTCTAGTAAATGGCGAGTTTCCCAATAATTACAAAAGAGCTATTATAACTCCCATTTATAAAACAGACTGTCCTAAAGATCCACAAAATTACCGCCCGATTTCCCTTCTATCAAATATATCAAAAATATATGAGAAAATTGTAAAAAAACAAATTTGGACATTCTTAGATGAAAATAAAATAATTAATGATAATCAATTCGGCTTCAAAAAAAATACAAGTACTCACGACGCGATAGCAAAAATAACCAACTATTTATATACGGCCCTAGATTCCGATAAAAAATGTATCGGAATATTTATAGACTTGAAAAAAGCTTTCGACAGCATATCACATAAAAAATTAATAAATAAATTAAAATCTATAGGAATTAATGGGAAAGTCTTAGCATGGATAGCTAGTTATTTACATGAAAGACCACAACAAGTAAAATTACTAAATCAAGTCAGCGATTCAAAATATAGCGATTTTTCAATACCCCAAGGTACAGTTTTGGGACCATTGTTATTTATTATATATGTTAATGATATATTCAATATTTCTAAATATGGAGACATTGTCTCCTACGCTGACGACACAGTCCTATTACTAAAAGCAAACACCTGGTCTGAATTAAACAAAATGGCAAATACAGATATCAATGCACTAAAATTGTGGTTTGATAAAAACCTGTTGACTTTAAATTCTAAAAAAACCTATTATTTACCATTTTTCATTAAAAAACAAGAAACACCTAAAGAAATAAACTTAATAATCCACTCTGTGACAAATACAGAAAACCACAAATGTAATATATCATGTTCAAAAATAGAAAGCAAAACTGATATTAAGTACCTGGGCATAACAATAGACCAGCGTTTAAAATGGTCTCCACACATAAATATTCTGAACAACAGAATAAGGAAACTTACATATATATTTAGATGTTTAAGAGATATTTTAAACGAAAAGTTACTTAGAACCACATACTTCGCTTTCTGTCAATCAATTATACAATACGGCATTATAGGATGGGGCGGTACATATAAAAATCAAACACAAACAATTTACATATCACAAAAACTAATAATAAAAACAATTTTAAAAAAACCCTACTCATATTCGTCAGAACTTTTATTCAAGCAATTTAAGGTCAGAAAATTAAGTGCATTATACTTTTATCATGCAACATTACAAATTTATAAAGATAATATTAAAAATCAAGTTGCACCCTTTAAAAATAACAGAAGTCTTAGACAAACATCAATACTTCCCACTCCAAAATGTAAAAAAAAAATTGGACAATTGAGTCATAAATATCTCGGAGCCAAATTTTTTAATTCATTATTAGAAAAAATTAGAAACATGAATACCAATATAAAAAGTTTTAAAACTCACCTAAAAAATTATACTGAAAACTTAAATTGAATGATATTAAAAAAGCAATACAATAACACCCCCCCATACACACAAGCCTTGCTTAATTATGGGGGTACATCAAATATTCTACTATGTAATTAATTACTGTATAAAATTTATTTGTAATTTATGTACCTTCTATTACTAATAAAAAAAAAAAAAAAAAAAATAATTATTGTAAAGTCACATAATATTTCACTTTCTTGACTAAAGTGGGTACACTAATTTAAAAAATATTATTGTTTACTGCTTAAGTGGCGTTTGATTTTGCTCACTAATAGTATTTAACAGTTTTTTCCATTTTCAGCTTCAACCAGGTCGAAGATTTTCAGGCTATCGGGAAGGAGACTGTATATATTTTGTGTGTGTCTAAACTCTCATGGCCTATTCTTTTTTTACCGCCTTCAGCTTTTACTGAACTGGTTCATAATTTATTATGGTATCTTGTGTAGGGTTCATGCACTTGTGATGTTTTGATAAATATTGTGTTCGTGTGTATAAACCTTTTTGGGATTTCGTAGATGAAAAAGCTTATTTTCAGTTAGTTCGTTTCTTAGTATACCTATTTTGGGGGATGGGGTATCTGGGCTACAGTTAAAATGTGCTTTTACAACTTTATTCTATATTATTTGTAAGTCGTTTAAATACGTAATGTGTGTGTTTCTAATATTTCCATTAAATAATTTAGATGATCTCCCCGTCTTTATTTTAATGGAAGAATTTTTTCGAATTTTTATTTTTTATTTTTTTTATTGTGATATAAAAATACGAGTCACATATAGTATTATTTTAAAGGTCGTTTTTAGTCATGTATACCTGATCAGAAAAGAGGAGCTCTTGTACCTGATAAGGGAGCCACGATTATTACGTAATACGTTACGTAATATCTTACGTTTTAAGTTATAACATGTTTTGCATAAAATATTTACTTTTTTTTTAAATTGATGGGTTATGAAGGGATCTAACTATATTACTTGTAATTGTGATAGATTATTTTTTTTAAGTGAAATGCCACATCATACAATTCAACCCGTCTTAAAATAAAATTGACACCAAATACCAACACTTTAATATGCTCCCGAAAATCACTCTCTCTTGCAAACCCTAATTTTACTAGCATTTTCAGCATTTGGATTGATCGTCATTTACACTTAATGATAGATTGATTTTATAAATTTGGACTTCCTTCCATGGTATAAGTTTAACATTTGCCCTTACAAAGAAAGAGCTTTTCTAAAACCGATAAAACGTGGATACAACAAAAAAATTATCAAAATAATTAACCACACTAACTTCGGTTCATAGGCGCTAGCGTTGAAATTGTATTGCCGCACATGCATGATGCGTAAAATTATTCAAGCGCATTTAACTTCTAATTTAAAAATTTAAATTAGGAAAGCAATATCATTTCATTTACCAATATTTACATTTGAAGTTTAAATTGTTGACAGATTTACCTGGTAGGTCTATTCAGTTAAACAAACTTTTAGTAGATAGTTTAAGCTTGAAGAAGACAGCCAAGATACGACTTTGCACACAAAGGACACTATTTTAAGAACACTGCAGATTGCATGATTAATAATAATTACTTTATTACTTTATCCTATATACCTACTGCAATTTCAAAGACCCAATCTTGTCTGATTACGTCTAAAAGGGATCGAAATGAAAATCTAGTCTCTTTCAACGGAAGCAATCTTCCGAACAGGCCCTCCATCGAAATGCTTGGTGTAACCCTAAGTGACCAGCTCAGGTATGGGGGCTCCATCGAAGCCAGAGTAAAGTTAACCTCACAGAAACTGGGCCTACTGTACAGGGCCCGCAGATACTTTAATTGTACACAACTGCTAACCCTGTACAAATCACAAGTGCGCCCCACGGTTGAATTTGGCAGCCACCTCTGGTCTGGAGCTCCAAAATACCTGAAAAATACCCTCGACTCTGTGCAGAAACGGGCGGTCCGTTTGATAGATTCTCCCATCTTAACAGACGGATTGCAATCTTTAGAGCACAGGCGTCGGGTGGGAATGCTATCCTTGTTCTACCGGTATTACAATGGAAGATGCTCCGAGGAACTAGCATCATTGATCCCTTCGGCACCGGTGCATAGTCGGGATTCACGCCAAACGCGTGCCCAACATTTGTACACGGTTGACATTTGCCACATGAGAACGGGTCGTTTCTCCGACTCGTTCTTGTGTTCAACAGCTCGGCTGTGGAATGATTTGCCGGCCTCTGTGTTTCCTCCTTCCTACAACATGGGTCTCTTCAAGACCAATGTTCATTCCTTCCTCTCCTCAAAAAGACCCTCCACACAGCATCCCAGATGACATAGGCCCTGAGGGAAATTATTTTCCTCAGGGCCTCCTGCGTGGAGTTAACGTAAAAAAAAACTAAAAAAAAATGATATTATTACTTTATTAGATTTGTCAACAAAACAATATTAAGAAAATTGACAACTTTTGTTTTTGAAAGGCAAAAATACAATCCCAGAATTGTTTTAATAATTATGAAATATGAGTTACAATTATTATCACAGTGTGACTGCCCTTTTGCAAATAAGAATAAAAATGTTCCGCTTTCCATAAGGTGCACGAGAAAAGTTCAGCCATCAGAGAATTCCGTTGAACTTCCTCGTATGTGAATCCTTATTATCCATGCATTAGGAACTAACGCTTGGCAAAAAAACCCCGGACATTTTCAACTCCGGAAAACTTTTGCAAACCAGACCCATTAGGGTTAGTGATGGGCCTAATTGAAACATTATGATAATGGGATAAGTATACCCCCAAACTTTTTATAATAGAATGACGTTTTGTAATAATGTTAACTCAGATACAGACTACGTATGTTGTAATAAAAAAATGTGTTTCTTCAAACATTCATCACAGTTTTATGCGGGAATTTCCTAAATTAACTTCAGAGAGTATATCCAGACAAAACTCAAAATATGTCATTTTTAAATCAAATTCTAGACGTATCTAATCTTTTCGACTAAAAAACATAAATTGATTTCAAAATATCGTTATTATATCTAGTACAGGTTTAAAATTTTGGAAAAAATGTGTTTAATTTTATTATAATGAGGTTAAACCGTTGGTCGTCGGCAGATTTGTTACGTTTTCAAACAAAATGGTGTGTTAATTTAATAAATTTAATGCACATTTCAAATCATATGATCATACATTGAAATAAAACAATAAATTATCTAGGCAAGATAGTTTTCAGAATTAGAATTTTAGTAAAAAAAAACATTATAAAAAATCCAAGTATTTTTTTTACATTAGCTCCACACAGGAGGTCCTGAGGAAAATAATTCCCCTCGTGGCCTATGTCATCTACATCTGGGGATGCTGTGTAGAGGGTCTTTTTAGAATAGGAAGTAGAGGAAGTTCTTGGAAGGAAAAAGGTATTAGGGTTGGGTAGGAATCTGGGGGTCAATGTGTCCAGATTGACGGTCGTATGAATGTTTTCCGAGAAATTCCTGCTGGAGAGATCAAAAAGACTCCCTCAACCAGTCACTCCCGTCCGCCATGCCTCCCATTGAACAGAGACCCGGATAAATCTTATCCCATGAATTCAGGCACCCTTGCTAAGTCGCCAAACGTACGTGTTTTGTGACTTAAATGTTTCAGTTTGTCTATTTATTTTTGATTTTAAAAAGTAATGTATTTCAATTTTTTTTACACTTAATTTACTTGCATTATTTTGAAAAAATATAAATACTTACGATAAAAAAGTAATTATTTAATTAAAAAAAAAATTATCATCACGAGTTTCAGCATTTTAATTGCTAACTTGAATATGTGTGTATATTAAAACAAAATTTTAATGAAGTAAAATCGATATTGAGTTATAAGTTGAAAATGGTAGTACGGAGAATAATTAATCTTTCTCATTGGAACCGCCATGTACAGTTGCAAGGGTACGATCACAAGACCACCTTTTGAGGAAATTTAAATTCTCGGCTGCTCGTTAATTGGCCTTACATTAGCGGGAATGGGTACCGCCGCCCCGGGAACCTTTATTGGATAACTAACACCTCTGCCATAGGTCACCCCAAGTGGTTCGCTACGTTTGGTGATTTAGCAGGGGTGCCTGGGTTCATGGGGTGAGGTTTGTCTAGGTTTTGGAGGCGGATGACCAGGACGTACTGAACCCCAGATTTCTACCACCCCTAAAACCCTCTTCCTTCCCAGAACTCTCCCCTACTTCCTTTCCTAAAAAAAACCCTCCACACAGCATCCCAAAGGATGACATAGGCCCTGAGAGTAATTATTTTCCTCAGGGCCTCCTGTGTGGAGCCCACGTAAAAAAAATGTCATCTTGAGATAAGAAAAGATTTAGTTATTTTTTTAGATCTACTTTAATGAAATATCTTCCAAGAGTGCTTTTACTTGCGCTAACGGTTTATATATCTACATTGCCCAATTTAAAAATATAAAGTATCTAAAGCGAATATTACGTCATAATATTTTTTTTAAACCTTGCTAAGCAGCAATTCCGTTGAGTTATTATAAAACTCATTTTGGGACGGGAGGAATTTATGAAATATAAGTGGGAGGTAATACAATTTTACAAGAAATAAAATTAGTATATTATTAAAATATAAGTGGATAAACAGGTCTTTAAAACACGCGTGATTTTTCAAGTAAATAAAGCAAGTGTTTTAAAGAGCAGTTATCCACGAATACTTTACGCTATTTTTTTTTATTGTGGCAAATAGTGGCATGACAATTGATCAAATCCAACGATAAGTAGGATGGAAATCGGCAGCTGTGGCGACTGGTTACGTGGAAGAGAGCATTAACAATAAGAAGAATTTTTCAAACATTATTGGAACTGCCATTAATGGAAGTGCAGCCTCATTGACTTCCGAGAATACTATTAATTTGAACAGCATTTCCTCCGATTTAAAAAACGGAGGTATTAATATTTCAAATAATACGAACTGCTCTTTTCACATACATTTAACCCGTCTAATCACAGGAGACCCAAGTTGTCCCAAAACATCATATGCCGTTATAATAACGGGAGACCCAGATTGTCCCAGAGCGACAGTGCATTATTAAAAGTTAGATATCTCTCTTCCTGTCATGCGAATATTTGTGATTTCTTTTATGTTAGAAATGGAATGAAATAATGCTTCTCATTGTCTCAGAATTATATGAGCTAGGTTTTTCAGATATTTTACAAACCCGATCAAAAGTGACGGTTTAATTTTTCGCCAATTTGTGACGTATCACATATTTAATTTTAAAATAAAATTGTACGAAAGTGATAAAAAGTAAGATGACAGTTTTATTACAAATTTTATTTAGAAAAAGAATCTGTATTTAAAATTTTAAGTTTATTCTATTTTAATTACTTTAATTCGAATATTCGCGGGAATGCATTTTTTAGCCAATTTTAATTTCCAAGATTAAAATTTTAATATTTAGAAACAAAAATTTTGATTTCTAATAAACACACCGGAAAGATTATTTTATCTAGATTTTAGAACAATTTTTGTTTTTGCAAAAGCGTTAAAAAAAAACAATAAATAGGAACATTTAAAATGCATGGGAAGAACCAGGAATTTTGCGCGCAAACCTTGATAGGCAAAATTTGACAGAAAATTATTTTCTTATTATTCGAAGGGTTAAATAATTAGAATGTAAACGATGTAAAAAAGAATGTAAACTTTGAATAAAATTTTTGAAACATTTGTAATGTTTTATTTGACGTTTAAAATATTCCTGTCAGATTTATAGTTAAAAGTTGACATTTAGACTTCACATTTTGTTGATTTGTTGATGTTGCCATGGTAACTTTAAAAACCGCGCGTTCCATAAAGTGCGATTTAAACACGCTAGAGCGTACTTTAAATGAGTAAAAAAGGGCACCAATAAAAAAAAAGTTAATTTCACAAGCACAATGCATCTCAAAAATAAAGAAGAGAGGTAATTAATATAAAGAAAATTGTAAACTTAAGTAAGTAGAAATTAACGTCAACGATAATAATTAACGATATTTATTGAAAAATTTGGGGGTAATGCAATGCAACTACCAGTAATAAATCAAGTTAAGAGATACTGAGAAAATTTAAAGGGAAATTATTTGAAAAGTAATGATATCTATTCTATCTATGTAAATCTATCTTTCTATCTATTCATAAATAAAAATAAATCGCCGAAATGTATGTACGCGCATAACTTCCGAACGACATCACCAAGTTGGATATTTTTTTTGTGTTCGTTATTGCCAGAACAAGGTTTTTATAAAATTACTGGTGAGCTCTAGCAATATGAAATTTGTGTAAAAAATTGCAATAGGTAGCACGCGAGCTGTTTGAAAACTAAATGTACCGGGACTGAATGTATTAAATGCGGGAGGGGGGAGGGGGGGAGGGGAACCTGGGAGGGTGGAGGGGAAATCGAGAGGGGGGTTCGCGGGACTGGGGAAGGGGAAAGTGGAGTGGGGAGAGAGAAGGTGGAGGAGGCGGAGTGGGAACGCGAGAGGGGAAGGGGACGCGGGAGAGGAAGGGGAGGCGAAAGGGGATGAATATGAAAGGACACGCAGGAAGAAACAATTTCTTTATCAAATGGGATAGCAACGCATGCCGGTTAACAGCTAGTTTGTTTATATAAAGAAAACAAAAAAATCTTATAATTAGTTAAATTTTAATAAAATTTCAGCGTTGTTTGAAAATCTGAACTTCTCGGTTTTTAATATGCTACAATAATAATTAAATGAGATTTATGAATGCTTTTGTTCTGTCGAAAGAGAAATGTGTAAGCCTTTAGAGATCGTTTGTTTAATACTATATTCTGTGGCATCCTTAAATGGTGCAATATATTTTCAAATTCGAGTTGAACCGTTGTTTTGGGAGGCAAAGGGCATTTTTATTATTGAAATTTAATCCCTGTCATATATTTTCTTTTGTAGCCATACTTTAAAAGAGAAAGGGAGGGATTTTAAAATAACGATTTGTTTACGTGAATAAAGTGAATTATTTCCGAACAGTGAGAATTTATTTACTTAATTTTTACAAGTTTAGTTTTAAATTTAATATAAAAGTTTTGCTTTGTTGTTGTTTTTTTTTAATAGGGTATTTCCACAAACAAGAGATTCCATTGAAAATGTATGGAATATTTAAAGATCATTTTTCTGATTTTAATCATCCTACTAAAAATGTTTGTTTCATATGTTTTCATTCAATATTATTGATTTTAAAAACGGTCTAAAACTGACAAAATCAAAACGGCTCATGATTTGAAAATCGGAATGTGACGTCACAAGCGTCGCTCAGCTGGGCCAGTATAAATTAACACTGTCGGCGAGCGTCCACGCTCATGACATCACACGACAGCCCCACCCCAAATTATCGTTTTGGCGGTAATTTAAAAAAGGGAAACTTTGACTCGCTGTAGAAAATTTATTCGTCAACATAAAAATAAAATAAGAATGCTGTAATTATCGTAATTTTTTGTTTAATTTTTTAAACATTAAAAAAAAACGTGGAAATACCCCACTAATAAATATATTCATAAAGTAATCAATTTCATTTAATAATACTAAAAAGCCATTAACAACAAACATTAACGAAAAACAATACGGTATCTTGTCTTCATTTTTGGCCGCAATGGTTTTAAATAGCTCGTGGTGTAATTATATTTCATAAAGTCAGAGCTCTTCACTGATTTTATTCTGACCAGAAATGAGTAACTGATAAATCTCAATTTTCATTCAAGTTTCGTTCAATTTCGTAATATTTTAAAATGAGAATAACACCATTAAAAGTAGTGAGATTTAAATTAATAATCTATTATAATGAACACCTTTGTTGCAGAGCTATAAAAACAGGTCTTTCGCCCTAGAAGCCTACTTTTTGCGGATTCAAAACTTCTTGAGAGCATTTATAAACGTTTTAAAATCTTTACGAAATTTAAGATATCTGAATTTCGTGGTACCAAACCTCAATTTTTACAAAGTCCCTCAATTTATAGATGTCATATTCCAACTGACTGTAGGCAGATCAGATGAGCCACTTGTGCAGTATCACAATATGAAAGTAAATTGAAAAACTTCGAATAAATGCTCATTTATAAGCTGTTTCTTTAAAATTACTCTCAATTTCCAAAATCCATCGGCTTTAGAAATCTCGCATCTTGAAAGAATTGGAGATTGAAACAAATAAGAGAATGAAAGGTTTTGCGTTTTCCATTTGCGGAAAAACGTTTCGCTCCATGGGCATAGTTTAAATCTCTTGCATTTGCATTTCTAATGGAAGCAAATATCTCCATCTATGGTTTGGCCCAAGGCGAGGCTTGTGTACCAAAATTGGATCATTCTGTTGACTTTAGCTGATTATCATGGAAATTCTCAAATTCTCCAAGCGCCAGCGCCCGAGTGCCAAACCAATGCTTTATTATACATGTGAGTGTGAATTAAGCAAGTTACGGACTCATCTGAGATAATAAACTCGCAACGTTATCCTAAGCCGCAGTTCTAGACTTACTGAGAAACTGCTCAGACACTTTATACTCCTAGAAGATTGCACAATTAAATTTATATGGAAGTGCAGTAAATTTACATTTGGCGCGAATCTTGTCAGGAAGGGAATAATGAAGTGGTACTGGTTTTCTTGGAATTAAATTTAAAAATTCGAACTCTTATAGCGCAATATGTTTTATTTTTATTCCTGAAAAATAAATTAAGTTAGTAGTAAGTAAGTGCATATTACATAAGTTTTCTGGGCGGGGTTAGTACGGCTATAATTTATTTTTTATAGATATTAAATATTTTGGTTAAATAAAAATAGTATATTTCGTAACCAAATAGGTTCTTCCGAATTTTGTGATTGATCTGTTTTAAAAATAATTCGTTGTTATAATATTGTATAAACACAAAAATTTTACGTGAAGTATTCCATCAATTTAAACACCAATTGCTCGTGCAAAAAATACTCAGCAAATGTTTTTCGGAATGATAAAATGTATTTAACGAATAACCATTGAATCAGAAAATTGCTTCGAATACAAATTTTGCAGTTCAATGTATGAATAGCTTACAAATACATTTTTTTCATATCAATTACTTTTCATATGTTGCTTGCTAGGGGGGTTGCGTTTGTACATTATTTGTAAACATATATATTTTAGGTTCGGATATTTTTTTTATAGTTTTATTATTTTTTGAAATATCTTCAGATTTTATGTCCGGGTTAAATCTTCCCCACAGGAAAAACTAATCCCTTTCACACACTTTTCCACAAATTAATGATCATCTAGTCAATTCACGCTGTGCAATAGCACTATATAAGTATAATAAATACAAAACAATACAAGAACAACATGTCAACCTACTAGAGACCAAATGGGAAAATAAATCACTGATTCCAGATATTTTCATATCAGAGGGTTCGGCTTGGTAGAACTCCTGATTGGATATATAGATCCTATTGATCCCTCAATATAAATATTTAAAAAATCTTTTGTGATACTACATGTATTTAAAATGACTGATTTTTGCATTTTTTTGTATATAAATTCTTTGACAGATCTAATATGCTTAAATTTTGAATGAGAGAGCTAGGTATAATGCTAGTAGCTGAAATAACAAATGGTAATATTTTTATAGCCTGAGAATGCCAAATTCTTTTAATCTCATTCCCTAAATCTGTATATTTTCAGAAACAGATTTTTGAATATTACAGGAATTTGGAATAGCGACATCAATGATATAAGTTTTTTTTTTAATTTTGTCATGTAAAAATATATCAGGTCTATTATGACTAATTGTTCTGTCTGTTAGTATAGTTTTATCATAATATATTTTATAAATTGTTTGCAAATCAATGAAAATAAAACAAAAATCATGATGCAAACCAGAACCCCTCACCGCAGAATAAAAGATAAAGTGAAATTTAAAGACAGTTATAATTTCGAAGTGGTCGAAGAGTTTACCTACCTGGGCTCCATCATAACGCAGGACAATGAAGACCCAGTAGAAGTAAGAAAGCGCATTACAGCCGCTAACAAAACTTACTTCGCGTTGCTGCCAGTGTTCAAATCCCGAAACGTCCATAGGAAAACCAAAATAACCTTATATAAAACAATTATCAGAACGGTCTTGGCCTATGGATGTGAGGCGGGAACACTGACAGCAAAGTCAGCGGAACAGCTGGACATCTTCGAAAGAAAGGTACTTCGAAGAATCTTAGGAGCGGTGCGAGAGGGAGAGGCATGGAGAATCCGCCACAATAATGAGCTCTATGATATTTACCAAGCTCCCAGACTCTCAACCCATTTAAGACTCCAAAGATTAAGATGGGCCGGACATGTGCACCGAATGCCAAGCACACGAGTACCGAAGAAGGTTCTGACAGGACACCCGGGAGGTAAACGAAAGGCGGGCAGACCTAGACTGAGATGGGAGGATGATGTCAGGAAGGATGCAAGAGGATTACTCCATGTTGCAGATTGGAAGACGACGGCCGAGGACAGAGGTCGGTGGAGGATTATTTTGAAGGAGGCCAAGGCTCGAAATGGGCTGTAGCGCCATTGAAGAAGAAGAAGAATATTTTATGAGATTCATTTCCTGTGTTTTCTATTTTACGGCAGTCAGTTAAGTTATGTTTAATTACCAAACTTTGGTGAGTTATTTTAAAAACCTGTTTGCCTAAATGCATCCTCGGACGGCGCTAATACAGAACATTATGGTGATTGGATATAAGAAGACATCCAGTGAAAGCAAAATTAAAATTGATGGTGAAATTATTGAAAATGTTTCTGAAATGAAATACTTAGGAGTCATATTAGATTCCAAACTAAACTTCAATAGACATGCCGAATATACCCACAAGAAAATTGGCAAAAAGATATCTTTTTTGGGAAGAATTCGGTCTAAAATTTCCAGAAAAACCGCCATCACCATTTACAATTCAATTATTGCTCCACACTTCAACTACTGTTCAAGTATCCTTTTCCTTTGTAATGAAAGAGAACAGAATAAATTTCAAATTCTCCAAAACAGAGCAATGCGAATAATACTCCGAAGAAATAGATTTTCAAAAATAATTAAAATGTTAAAGGAACTTAATTGGTTAACAGTGAAACAAATACTGACCTTGAACACGTTGATATTTATTCACAAAATATTAAACAACATGTTACCAAAATACTTCACAAATAAAATCGTATACAATAAGGACATTCACAGACATTACACAAGGACTTGCAAGGAAATAAGATTAAACAAAAAGGACAAAACGAATACGCAAAACAGTCTGCTGTACAAAGGAATTAAGTTATATAACACACTACCAGAAACTCTTAAGTCCTCACCAATTGAAAAGTTCAAGATGGATTGTAGGAGCTACATAAAACAAAAACAAAAAATTTTGTGATTTCAAAAAATTTTGTGAATTTAAAATATTATAATTAAAAAAAAAAAACTGCAATATGAAATATTATAATCAATTAGAAATTTGTAAACTTAAATGTACAAATTACTAAAATAAAATTCAAATAAAAAATAAAAAAATAAAAACATCCCGATATAATATGTTCTGTAGTTTCCGGAAAAGACAAACATTTTCTACATAAATCATCGATTTGATTTGTATCTTCGATTATATGCTTCCTGTAATGTTTAGTACTAATGACTCTATCTTGGATATTTTTGAATGTATATTATTGAATTTTAAATTATTATTAGCTGGCTGCCCCTTATATAGTTTATGAACCCTTCCATATTTTTCAAACGATAAAGCAAACAAACGAGATATAATCTAATCAGACATTTTACAGATTTCTGATCACCTGTTGGGATTATAAAGGTAAAAATAAATTGCGCGTCGCACATTTTAGGGTTTATACTTCCTGTTCCTACCCACACCTGTGGCATGAAACTATGTCACAAATTCAGTGCAGTGAAAAATTAAAAAAAAATCATTTCTTTTATTCGATTACTTACTTTTATTTAACTACGATTTTTTGTGGTGGGTGTTAATTAAAGAAAATAGCTGAGACACTGAGCACTTATAATCAGACCAAAATTTAAAGGTGTAGCGTGTGTAAATGGGTCTCCATGTTCCAGACGACTATCTTAGGCATCATCATCAGTGATTATTGATTTGATTGACAACACGGACATGTGCCTAGCATTGTGATCGAAAAACCCTAAAATTATGTAAATAACAATGCTTTTAATAAAGAAAAATTACAAAAAAGGTCTTCCTGCTTGTGGGACCAATCTCCCAACGGTTTTCCCGGTAAGGAAGAGTATATTGCTCCTGAACTGAATTTCTTTCGAGATGGATATTTTTAGAGTGATCGAGGGGAGATTCAAAGGGAAATTTTAATAATTATTGAAAGAGTCTCTATTCATTGACGCGATATTCACCGGTACCCGATTAAAAAAAATATATAAATGTAAATATGGTTATTTCCTTTTGGGGTATTATGCCGTGTTGCGCTACCTCCTCCTTTAGCCAACGTTTCGGACAGCGTTACAGTGTCCATCATCAGGGCAGATGTGACACTGTAACGCTGTCCGAAACGTTGGCTAATGGAGGAGGTAGCGCAACACGGCATAATACCCCAAAAGGAAATAACCATTAAATTTTTGGCCGTGAATGCTAAAATCATAACCAAATGTAAATATATTTTCGGAAATATCTTTTTATGGCAAATATCATAAAGCGTAATTTCTTATATGAATTAAACTAAAATTTGTAAGTGCATAAAAAAATTAATTCAAATTTATTATTATTGAATAAAAAGGTTTTTTACATTTACCCCACACAGGAGGCCCATTAAGATTATAATTTTACTCATTTTATCATATTTGGAGATGATGCTGTGTGGAAGGTTTTGGAAAGGAATGAGAGGAAATTCTGGAAAGGGTAATGGTATATGGGATAGATAGGAATCTAAAGGTCAGTGTGTCCAGAAGTCCATCCCTCCACTACGATGCAAGACGATGGGTCGAAAGACACCAGCTGGAGAGTTCTGAGGGTCCCTCCCAAACCAACAAGAACTGAACTTAACTTAGCTTGGGATGACCTATGGCAGATGTGCTAGTTATCCAATAAATGGTTCCGGGGCGGCGGTACCCATACCCGCCTTTCAAAATGGATGTTTGCTGCACCTTTCGTTTTTTTAACCTACCTTTGGTACGAATACAATATTTTTTTCACCTCTCTTAAAGCACAAACGGATGAAATTAAATTTTTAACCGACAAATAGGTGCAGAAAGGTCCTGAAGTGTAGAAGGAGCTGGCGGGAGAATTCTTCGAGGAGGGTATAAAGGAACTTGTGCCACGGCTCACCACATGCATTGAACGGGATGGCGATTATTTGCAAAAATAGTCAACAAGTGTACCAATAATTCCTGTAATTTTTAAGTTTGCACTTACGCACACACCAAAATAAAATAAGGAAATGGAACCCAACGACAAAGGATCTAATAATTAATCTCAGTGAGCAGATGAAAAAGACCAAATTACCATTTAAATATTTTATATAAAATATGATTAAATGCTTGAATTCCTAAGCTCATTAAAACAGAAAATTCTTCATCTTGTTCATTCAAATTTAATATCTGCCACTATAAATTGTCAACATTCCGAATGAACCATCTTTACATACTTTCCTTAGGCTATTTTCGTGTCCTTTTAGAACCTAACCAGAGTCAATTTAATAATAATTACCTGTTATTACTGAATGTGGTTTTCTCCAATTAATTTTAGTAGCATAATTATTAATTAATTAAGATTGTTGAATCAATATGCGGTTGCGGGGTTCATTTTAATTAAACTGAAAACTGCCGCTGTATTAATTGTCATAAATTTAACGGTGGTAGAATCCTTAATTAACCCGTGTTATGCTTAGATCAATGATCTACTCGTATTTCCTGTTTTATTATTTTTTCTTCATTATCCTTGCTTTCGATTTATTTCAATGTTAAAAACAACATAAATAAAAACACTTCTAGAATTTGTATACACACCTACATACATAATATATAATATTAATAATAACGATAACTGGGTACGCTTGTTCGTTACAATTTCGTTCATTTACGGGTGGGATTAAAAATAACTACGTATATACATTGATTTGCCTAAAATGCGTAGGTGCGGAATTCTTCCGGTGGGATCCAAAAATTCACAAATCCACATGGTTTCCTGGTGGGATCCACAAAATTTACACGTGGCCTATTTGCCTGCTTCTCAAGACCTTTCGTATGATCTTTCAAACTCTCACATCAATTGATTGCCTTTCAATTGGTAGGTATAAATAGTTCAACACAATTAATAATGCACAGATGTATATTACTGCGGTGGAGAGCGGATTCTCAATAATGACCAATTTGCTGGTTATTACAATGGCAGCGATGTCGACTGTTTTCAAATTAAAACAGCGGAGTGTTTATGTACGTCGAACATTTCAAAACATATTCAAAACACTTCCGTAGCGTTCGACCAATATAGAAGCTAAGAGCGCTGATGTTTTGTTCCGTGAGGTTAGACTAATAAAATAGCTAAGAGCACTGAGGTTTTGATTTGTAGGTTTTGGAGTTTTAGGATTTTGTAAGAGAAAGGAAATAGGAAAGCATAGGCAACTTAATTACGATGATTGATCCAAATAATATGAAATCAATTAATTTATAAGTAAGTACCAAACCGGCGGGCGCAACTCTCCCGTCTAAAACAGGAAAAACTCCATTAATAATACCACAGTTGACATAGAAACTTAGGTAGGTACTATTTCGTAAAGGGAGAAGGACATAACCAACATTTTATTAGGTACAATGAAAAGAGTTTACTGCAAGCATTTACAATGAAATGAGCATTCTCTTATAAAAATTAGAAGAACTTTTCGCGTAGCGTACATATTCCGAAAACATTTAATTTTCTAACTGTAAGATGTTTTAGTGGCCAACTTGGCCCCTAGGGTACAAGAGCGAGACGGCGGATGCCGTAATATAAAAAGCATTGTTATTGTAAGCACTTGCTCTCTCTCCAGCTCTTAATTAGTCAACACGCTTTGTTATCTCGTTGTGCAAATACAGATTTATACTCGACCACGCACGTCTTCATTCAAGGGAACATTTCTACCCTAAAAATACACCTTCTCCAACTACAAACGTAACAATAACTAACATCTATAAACGTTTACAGATTATTGAACTCACCGATTTTTTTTTCAATTTTAACATATAATTACATGAACGGCTTTTGTCTCTTATTTGGTAAAAATTCCTTTGTTCTCGATAAGAAATTTAATCGTAGTCGTAGCAACAAATTTTCTGTGATTCCATACGTCAATGAAATCGTCGATGAGATTTTGCTTGGTGATTATTTTAGACTTTTGATTGGATTCATGTGGAGGATATTTCCAGGCCATGGGAGCATTGGAATTTGCATATCTTTCACACAAACGAAGTATTTAATTCCGTAAGTCTAAAGTCGTCCGTAGTCCGCTTGCACAGTTTACACCCGCGCTGTGCAAGCGGGTTCCCTACAGAGCATCTAACCATTCACCTTGAAGATATTTGTGGAAAATTTTAACATTATGGCAGGGAACTTTGTCGTGCATGAATTTCCATCACCATTTGGTAACCACGGTTGCGTTTAAAAAAAACTTAAGCTAAACATAATTATAATAAAAAAATAGATTACATTATAAAATTGCCTTCTAAGATGAAAATCATACGAATTTGTGTTTTGAGTCGAATAATCTCTCTGTATACACCCAAAATTTTCCTACGAATTTTACATAAAAATTTTACTAATTGTTAAATTATTATGATAGTATAATACTTGCGTTAATACTCTTCCGTTTTTATGAGTTGTTTTAAGAGTGATAAAGTGAGTTTTAACCAAAATCCGTTATTTTACATTCAACAGATTATAAAAAAGAGTACCTCGGAGTTACAAAATTACCCTAATTTTGTAAGACTTTTAACAACATTATTTGTTATTCTTCTTTATACCTGTCCAAATAATGAATCTGAAAATTACTTCAAAACTCTTAAAAAATATGTAAAACTAGTTGTGCTTTTAAAGTAAAAGCAAGTTTTGGAGTCGAAATGTTGATATTGCGCGTTAAAAAAAGCTCAACGACTTTGCGATAAAATCAAATTAAACACCAACTTTAAGCCTTTCGTATCGCCGCTTTTAATCGGAATTTATTTATTTGTTACGCCGCCAGGTGAAGCGTTATTTCGACTTCAATTCGAGCCCGGTTTTGAACGGTCCTTTTTGCAAACCATGAAACGGCTCTGTTTGCAACAAAAAGCTTAGTAATGGCGTAATTTGTAAATTCGGAACCTCTCTCGGTCAAAGGAAGTGCAAAAATGGACGGGATTTTGTGCGAAGCTTTTTGCCAGCCGAAAACAACTCAAACGAAAGCTCTAATGAAAATTGTTAGCACACGTTTGATAACCATTTTACCTCGAAAAAAAGGAAAAGTGTTTTTCTAATGAAAACTTCTCCACGTTCTGTAGATAATATGAAGATTTTCAAGGAAAAATTATATATGCGTTGACCTCAAATTATTTGATGGTAGAACTGTTAAACATATTTACGGTTTTTTTTCCGAGAATAAGTAAAATGGCATGTCTCTATCGAAATAATAATAATTTTTTGGTTCTTTGCAGACTAAGGAATATTTTACTGGAAATTTCAAGGTTTTGGTATTTTCTTTCCACACGTGTGGAATAAAATTCAGGGACTAGGAACGTTTAAAAATAATGTTTCTTATTTAAATGAACATAAATATTTTCGAAACCCAAATTTTTTCTTTTACCCAATAAATAGATATATTAATAATTTTAATGGTGTACGTATATTATAAGGTTTCACTTTCAAAACGTAATAAATAAAATTTTATTGACTGAACGACTTCAATTTGGGAGGCGGGTATTTATTGGATAACCAACACCTCTGCCTTGGGGAGTAAGCTGTTGGGGAGTAAGTGGTTCGCTACGTTTGGTGACTTAGCAGGGTGCCCGGGTTCATGGGGTGAGGTTTGTCCGGTCTTGGCGGCGAATGCGTCTGCCCACCAGCTGCATGGCAGGCCGGAACGGGAGAGAATAGTTGAGGAGTCCATTTGACTTCTTCAGTCCTACTCTCTCGGATCATCGCCTTGCACCACAGTGGGTGGGATGGATTCAAACGTCCCACACTTCTGACCTACCCCTAATACCCTTTACCATCCCAGAACCTTTTCTCCTTCCTTTCCTAAAAAGACCCTCCACACAGCATCCCTAAATATGACATAGGCCCTGAGGGGAATTATTTTCATCAGGGCTTCCTGTATGAATCTAATGTAAAAAACGAAAAAAAATAGTTATTAATTTACTCATGTACGAGTACCTTCATGCTACTTTTTTCTTTAGATAAAACCTGATTATAACACAGTGAAATGCATACAAGATATATAATACGTGGGGCGGTATGTATAATTTAGACGAAACAAAATATTTTTTCAAATAAAAACAAAAATTTGAACTTCGGTATCTTCGGATGACCGGGAAACTGCTCGATATAAGTCACCGAGCTTTTGCAACTACCTTGTGTTTGAGTTGAGCAAAGTTCACATGGGATCATTGATTCCTATGTGAGCTGGAATTGGATACATAACCACTACAACTTGTCCCCTCTGGGTGTTGAATGCACACAGATTACAGAAATTAACAAAGTTTGCAGCAGTTCCACCATAATCCCATGTTTCGGGTGATTTGCACTCTCCTATGTATTTATCGGCAACCTTTTTAATTTGTAACATATCATTGTTAACATCTTTTACTCCCAGATTATTTCCTATCTCATCATTTAATGATGCTCCTTGTATTTCGTTAGTATTAAGGGTTGCTTTTCATTGTTTCTATTTCTATATTTTTCATTTTTTATTGGGTTGGTTCGCAAGGAAATCTATAACGATGTTTTTTTTTATTTAATTTAAGTTTTATGTTACATTTCACAATAGTGCTTCTGTCAGCACAGTATAAAAACAGTGAAATCACCTAATTGGGAAGAGTTAAAAGACGGGTTAAGGCAAGATGAACTTAGTATATGGGAAGGCATTTATTAAGAAGGTAAAACAGGTGCCGGTAGCTCGTTCCACGTACCAGCTGGCTTATTCAAAAACGAGTCAAAGAAACGACCCGTTCTCATGAAGCCAACATCAATTATGAACGGGTAATCCACTCGTGTCCATTAAGTTTCGCGTACGCGCTTCAGTGGACAGGGAACCACTGCTGCTAGGTTCTCCGATTAGGCTCCGTTTAAATACCTGTAGAACACACCCAATATGCCCTCTTTGCGTCTGTGCATCGGTCTGTTAACAACAGATTGTCAATTAGACGAACCGCCCTCCTTTGCACAAAAATGGGTTGAAGAAACGACGCGTCCAATGGGAAGCTAATATAAACACTGTAAACGGATGTTCCGCTGGTATTCATCAAGTTTCGCGTACATATACCGGTGAACAATGGGCAGGGGATCAATGCTGCTAGCTTTTTCGAGCAGCATCAATTGAAATACCTAGAGTAGAACAGTCTTAGCATGCCTACATTGTACTGATTATCAGTTAGATAAACAGTGCTCTTTTGCACATTTTTGTGGAAGCTTATTAGCTTATGAACTTATAGAATATAACAAAATCCAAGAGTCCAAGAGTATGTCTTATGAAATATTAAAATAAAACCAAAGGCAATACGGATGATAATTGATAATAATAGAACAGCATTTCGAAAAATCTATCAATACTATTTTTATACAAACACAGTAGAGAACTCTAGATCTACGCTAAAGAAGGATGCAGTTTCCACGAATCGTGGTGAAACATCCCTTGACAGTCTTCATGATTTCCCTCTACCCTGGCCACAATTTTCTGTCATTTACTCCTTTGGGGGATATTATACACACATGTAAATGAACATCCAAAATTTGATGTTCTCTACTTCGTAGTTGGTGCTAATTTTCATTTGCGCTTTGCTTCATTAAAACATGACATTTAATGGTATGTAAATAATTAGTTCCTTCCTATCATAAATACCTACTTAGTTAAAGCGTAGTGTGTAAGCACATATTATTATAGCCTGCGTTGCAGATTCGTGAACTAATTATTTTGTGCACATTAATTAACGTAGATAATGTAGTGAATATAATTCTGTTCAACTAAACGTAAGTTACGTTAAGTACCTAATCTGTGGAAATATTTTAATTGGAAAACAGAGTTCAAAGCTCCTGTCACAAAGTTTCACAATAACATTCCCTCAATAATTTATGAGACTTCTTTCAAAGCTTCCAATTAGTATCTTCCCTCGACATATTTTGAGAATTCTTTGACACTTAAACACTTTGTTGAAGTTTTAAACTGGTTTTCGTCGGAAAATCAATACTTTTAACGACGTTTTTCAAAAAGCAGCTTAAAATATCTTCAGAATTGGAAATTTTTGAAAGAGTTCTTGACTACTTTTTGAAAAAATTATCGAAATAAAAAACTACAGCATTAAGATAAATGCTTAGTTCATGATTTCTTTTGATGGTGTTGCCAATTGGTAAGATCATTGAAGTTTATCGATTCCCGCTGCAAGTATTGAAATCGAACTGGAATTCAACCGGACTGTCCTCCACCATGAATTTAGGAAACCTTGTAACCTTCCCAAACCTTTTCTATTTTCATTCCCAATTACTTAAGCAATTCTAATTTCTCACGAATTATACTATAAGTGGCATTATGTAAAAGCCGAAAGGCGTTAATAATACGAATAACTAAATCCATAAACAATGTATCCCACGATATCCCAAAAAATAAACAATATTATTTGCATTATTGTAGAAAGCAATCACTTTGTGGTTTGACATATTTAATAAAATAAAATACTGGTAACAGACTAAACAATTTAGAGGCGCTGGAAATAAAAAAAGCCGTAAAAACCAAAAGTCATATATACCTACAAGTAGTCCAATATTAGGTCTGTTTCCAATAAACCCTTAAAAAATTTTCCCAGTGCTCCTTACCACCATGCCAGTTGATGCTTTGTTTCTCCAAATGTATTATTATAACCCATTTGTCTACATAATTATCTTTCGGTTTTTTCCATCACTTGAGTACTTATGTTAATGTATTTTATGGCCGTGTATGTGTTTGTTATATTTGTATCATGTTGTCTCCCTCTATATTTTGTTATATATAAGCACACATTACGTACTTCTTGTTTTGTATTAATTTGTACCCTGAAGATGCTTGAGCAAAGCGAAACCGGTCGGTTCATAAATTAATAAATCTCATGGTTTAAAAAAAAAATTATTTTATTTTATTAAATATTATTTGTATTTAGTGGAAAGCAGTAACTTTGTGGTTTGACATATTTATTGAAATAAAACAATAACCATGACATTTTATTCAACTTATTAATACTCATGAGTTTATGGGATATAACCACCCATTTATTTATTAATTTTTTCCCATTTTTTTTCATTAAATATTATTTATACACGGTTAGCATTTGCCACAAAAGAACGGGACGTTCAACAGCCCGGCGGTAGAATGATTTACTGGCCTATATTTTTTTTTATATTACAACATGGATTTCTTTAAGACCCTTCGGGTTTACTCCTTCCTTTCATCAACGTATGGACGATGATTCCTTTCTATTTTGATGATCCACAAAGCTTTCCCGATGTGACGTAAGCCCTGTGGGAAATCGGAAATCACGAAAAGAATTCTCTGGTGTACGTGGAGTATATACAATAAAATATTTTTAATAAATGTAATGGTGAAATCATTCCAACTAATATTTAAACCTAGACTGAGATGGGAGGATGATGTCAGGAAGGATGCAAGAGGATTACTCCATGTTGCAGATTGGAAGACGACGGCCGAGGACAGAGGACGGTGGAGGCTTATTTTGAAGGAGGCCAAGGCTCGAAATGGGCTGTAGCGCCATTGAAGAAGAAGAATATTTAAACCTTAAAATTATTTTCACGAGGGTATTTAGAAATCAGATGTAGACAGTAATTATTTTCAAGTGTGCAAATTTTCATCAAGAATTGACAACAGCCCGCTTTAAGCACTGGAGCGACTGCGCAATTTTAAACTTTTTTCTCCATTTTCTCGAGATTTTATTGTAATCATTTTCAATATTTTCCGCCCAAATTAAAAAAAAATCATAACTCCGAATTTTAATACGGAGATATACAAACTGATTATAGTTCTATATAGCCAATGAATTCACCTATCTTTTGTCGATTATCACATATTCGTAAGATTTATATAAAAAAAATATATAAAATCGTAAACTTCTACTTAATTACTTACAAATAAAAGAAAATTTGACGAAATTGGCAACAAAGCAATCCGAGATATTTTAAATAATGCCATATTGTGGCAAAAAGCGCTCCAGTGGTTAAGGGATGTGCAATGGAGATGGAATAATTTTGCGAAATTCCAAGTAAACAGTCCTATGTCTCCTATTTTGGAAGTGTTGTGTTCCCACAAACAGTATCTCCAACACGTTTTGGATACAACACTTAATAAAGAATAGAGTTCTTTAGGTTAATCTGTGATGCATTACTTCTTTGTGGATTACAAGTAATGACTTCGGTTAGTCAACCTAACTAGGAGCTGGTTATAATCATTCTGGTTCCCACTGTCTTTTGTGGGAACAGCTGGCCATGGCCCTCTGCTGATCAGATAGGAAACCAATCCTGCCGACATCTTGCGGACTTTATGTAAAGCTTTTATTTCTGCCATCTATGTGACCAGATAGGAAGCTTTTAGATACGTTAAAGAAGGTAAACATCGAAAACTTTAATCGATTGGCCCTGTGGTGGGCGCGCCCGCCACAGTAGTGTTGGGTAGGACACGATATCAGGATGAGTTTGTATGAGGTACTCAAATATTGAAATGAGGTGTTGAGGTGTCCCACCTCATTTGAGGTGAGGTGTTACAAAATATTTTCGCTTACGAGGGGGGGGGGGGGGGCTGGTTTTTTTCCTTCAGCTTGATTTTTTTGGTTCAGAGGTGTTAGTTTTCAAATAAATACCGGGGTGGCGGTACCCATACTCGCCTCCCGTGTCTGTTATTTTTGTAATACGAAAAATGGATATAAAAAGGCCTACCCCCTCCCCCCCTTCACCACCTCTGATCCACTCCCTGCCCCCCCCCTTAACCCCCCCCCCCCCCTGAACCCCCCTCTTATCCCTCCCCCTCCTCAGCAACCCCCTCCACCTCATCTCAACACTGCCTCATCCTCCCTCCCTTGGGAGCTGTTGGGACTCTAGTGCGGTATTTACATAACATATAACAATAATTTAAAATAAAAATATATTCAAAAAATTTTTTTTGGAGCAGTTGTTACTGTTGTGCGGTATTTACTTATCAATACATAATTTACAATAAAAAATATTTAAAAAAAAAATTTTTTTTGGAGCAGTTGGGACTCTTGTGCTCATAAATTATTGTTTTGTGTATTCACATAACAATAATTTACAATAAAAAAATATTGAGGACATTTGAGGTGCCTCTTGTATGAGGTACTCACCACTACGCCACAGGGCACAGACATTATCCATTTTATAATTATATAGACGTAATATAATAATATGGATATAATAACCTCTATTTATAGATATAATAACCCGATGGATAAGGGTGATTTATATTTAGGATTGTGATCGATGCCATGTAGTTTATGCAAACACAATTTTTATTTATACAGCTAATGGAAACTATAATGCTGTCCGAAACATTGGTCAAAGAAAAAGAAAATTCTAGACGGGGTAATATCCCAATTACGATAATACTTTTCGTCGAAAAAATCTCAAATCATTTCCTTATCTCAAATGTCACTTTTGGTAAAATTTATTCTGAATGATACAGAAAAGTAGTAAGGCACCTTTTCTTAATTGTAGGAATAACAGACGATGCAAAACAATACCGAGCCAATTTTATGTGGAATTGTTGTCAACGCCTGTCCCTATGTGTCTCATTGTTAGTCAAAACGCAAACTGTGTAACGTCCCCAAAGGATTTTCTGTTTAATTGAATCATAATATTTGTTTTTGCCCTCAGTCCAGTACAAGAGATTCTACTACACAACAAATGGATGGTGTAGCCAAATATAGTGCTAGATGGGCTCTTGCGGTTGAAGACTAATTAATGTTATTTAATTATAGAATAGATAATTTGGTTACATTTGACTACGGAAATGTACAACAGTAATTGATTTCAAAATAAAAATATTTACAATAAATTATATATAATGCGAATAACCGACTCCACTTTCACCTGAAATTGGAATTGAACAATTTGGAATTACAAACAAGGTGTATTATCTTCTTTTGTGGTGAAAAAATATATTCCAAAGCTCAATCTCATGATGATAATGACCGAATGAAAATTGTAGAAAAAGCTTAGTAAATTTCATGACGCTGAAATTTATTGTACTGAAGATTTTCTGCGTAAAAAAATCTGTTGATCTGGTTTTGTGGATTTACGTTTTACAATGAAATCGACAGTATTGATTTGATTTTTAACTTCCATACAAAAACTACAATAATTGCACAGTTCCCTTGTTGTGACATTTCAAAGGAAAATAACCATCTTTAATCGTGAAGTATATTTGAATAAAAATAGTGGTGTAAGCAAAGTTGGATAATTTCTTCTATTTCTTTTATTTAAAAATTAGCCAGTAAAGAAAGTGTTTGTTTTTTTAATTCTGTTTATTGAAGTGTTTTAGGATACACATTGTTTTCCGTCTGCACGTACACAAATAAATCAGAAGGTATTTCGTGTGAGAAGCATGGGTTTTCCAAACTTACCCCCCCCCCCCCTTGCTGTCCCCTACCGCTACTGTGTCTCCTTTGCAATCCCTTCCTCTTCCCATCCGTCACCCCCCCCCCCATCCCCTGCGCGTTTTTTCCCATGCGTCCTCGTCCCTGCCCGGTTTACCCCCCGCGTCCCCTTCTTCTCCCGCATTCCCCTTCCGCATTACCTTCACTCACTCTCCCTTCTCTTCACTCACTTTCCCTTCACACCACTCACCCCTCACCCTTCTTCTCCCTACCGCTAAAATATATGAAATACACACACTTCACAGCTGTACGTGATTTTTTAATTTTACCCCCTGCCATCGAAAAATGTTACACATTTATTAATTATACATAGATACCTTCACGGGAGTGCGCATAGCAACTGACCAAAGTTTCATCGCAATCGAATGAATGGTACAGCAACGCACATGGGACAAACAAAGAAACATTCATGTTCATATTTACATATATATAAAGATAAATACCATGTTGGGCATAGTTACTCGTATACCATATCAAAATTTCTTAGCATCCCTAGGACAGTAAATCGATAAATATGATGGGATTTCGATAACTTCTCATCATTCCCTAGCATGATTGCAAATTAGTTTACACTTTACGTGTTTTTTTTTACAAAATAAATAGTTAACAATCTGATTGAAAACCTTAATGATTTTAAAGTTTCCAAAACATGGATACTTAAAATAAAATAAATGTTGCATTTTATTTCGATGGATTTCCGCAGACTTTACAAAAAGAAAAAATGATTTTCTAATTGCTTCTCACTCTTGACACTCGCGAAAGTGCTCAATTTCCTGTCAGAGTTTTGTTTTGTCTTTATTCTTCCAAATGATTCTGATATTGTTGGAACCCGACCTTTTAACAGTTGAATTCTGTAACTTTTGTTCTGGTTTTCGAAGAAAAAGGGATGTTTGATTACCGGAAAAGAGTTTTTCTGCAAATCCGAATTTTTAATGGAGGGATATTATTATGTTTGTATTTTAATGCTGAGGAGACTCTTTAACTTAACGAAAAATATTTGAATATCTTATTACCAACATTTCGGAAAAATTTGAGAAGAGTTTATTCATCATTTGTAATACTAATACTATGGTTTTTTCTTCCCTCTTTAAAGCTTTGTTGTGAATGAAAAATAAAACAAACATCATAAAGAAAAAAGTTAATATCTTTGTTTATTGTATGGTTGAACTATATACCAACGGTTAGCGTGGGTTCATAGACGGTTCGGACTAATTTTTCGGTTAAATTAAACCGTAGAAACTTCGAATCGAAAATAATAATAATGGATTTAACTAGTTATTCATCGTTGGTATAATTCCTCTTCTTGTTTCTTTTCCAGTTTGGGCCAGGTCGATACAATACAATTATTACAAAACAGGTTCGTAACTGCATCTTCTTCACTTGCCTTGGTTTTCTGGCATTAATACGTTTTGTTGTCGTTTTGTTTTGGTTGATGTCGTTATTTTTGTTTTTAGTCTTGTTATCGTTGTTATCGTTATTATCTTTGTTATCGTTGATATCTTTGTTATAGTTGTTATCTTTGTTATCGTTATTATCGTTGTTTTTGTTGTTATCGTTGTTATCATTGTCATCGTTGTTTTCGTTGTTGTCGTTGTTATCATTGTTATCGTTTTTACGCACCAGATTTAAATGTCCGGGTTTAATTTTCCCCCCAAAACAAAAAAAAAAAAAAGAAGGAAAAACTAAACCCTTTCATACACTTCCCCAAATGATCATCTAGTGAATCCACGTTATGCAATTGCACTATATAAGTATTATAAATACAAAACAATACAAGAACAACATGTCAACCTACTAGAGACCAAATGGGAATATAATTCACCGACTCCAGATATTTTCATATCAGAGGGTTCGGCTCTGTGGCATTTCTAATTGAACCTATAAATCCTACTGATCCCTCAATATAAATATTTAAAAAATCTTTTGTAATCCTACATGTATTTAAAATTACTGCTTTTTGCATTTTTATATACAAATTCTTTGACAAATCTAATATGCTTAAATTTTGAATCAGATTCCTAGGTATTATGCCAGTGGCCGAAATAACAAATGGTAATATTTTTATAGTCCGAGAATGCCAAATTCTTTTAATCTCATTTCCTAAATCTGTGTATTTTCTAATTTTTTCAGAAACAGTTTTTTGAATATTACAGGAATTTGGAATAGCTACATCAATGATATAAGTTATTTTTTTAATTTTGTCATGTAAAACTATATCAGGTCTATTATGACTAATTGTTCTGTCTGTTAGTATAGTTTTATCATAATATATTTTATAAAATTCATTTTCTATAAATGAATTTGGTTCATATTCATAATAAGGTACTACATTACGGCAATCAATCAAGTTATGTTTAATTACCAAACTTTGGTGAATTATTTTTAAAACCTGATTGTGCCTAAATGTATACTCGGAAGGCGCTAATATAGAACATCCCGATATAATATGTTCTATAGTTTCGGGAAAAGCCAAACATTTTCTACATAAATCATCAATTTGATTTATATCTTTGATTATATGCTTTCTATAATTTTTAGTATTAATGACTCTATCTTGAATGGCAAGCATAAATCCTTCTATTTCTGCGCTCAACTCTCCAATACTCAACCATTTGTTTGACGAAAGTTTGTCAACATACGTTTGGTTGAGATAATTGAAGTGTTTTGCGTGAATAATTTCATTTGACCAGGAATCTAATAATTCCTGGTTAGTATTTATAAGAATGTTGGCATTCTCGTCATATAAATTTAAAGGCGTAATATTTCTATCTGCCTTGCAAATTATTTTGTGCATTTCTGAGCTATTAGCTTTCCTATGGAAAAAATTTCTAAGCATTTCTACCTGATTGTGTTTCAAAGATGTTATTTTGACTACACCTCTACCTCCTAAATTTCTAGGTAAATTAATTCGTTCTATAGCTGAATTTGGATGATGGCAATTAAATTTTGTTAACGTAGTTCTAATTAATCGTTCTAAACTATCTAAATCTGTATTGGACCATTTAATTATGCCAAATGAGTACGTTAGTAGAGGTATTGCCCAAGTATTTATTGCTTTTACTAAATTTTTAGCAGATAGATTGCATTTTAAAATTTTTCTGATCCTAGTTTGAAATTTAATCCTAATATCATTTTTAATACTAGTGTGATCTAATCTATTCGATTGCGGGTATCCTAAATATTTATAAACCTCATCCCCTTTCATACTTTGAATTTTGAAATTTCTAAATATACCCTCGTCTCCATCTACAATTTTGCCTTTCTCTATATGGATAGTTTTACATTTATCTAAACCAAAAGTCATTTTAATATCATCTGAAAAAATTTTAACTACCTTAATCATTTTCTCTAAATTTGATTCAGAATTTGAAAATAATTTTATATCATCCATATATAATAGATGTGAAACTATACTACTCTCTCTTGTATTACCCTTAATTTTTATTCCAAACTTGCTTTTAATTAACATTTTAGAAAGGGGATTCAATGCTAAGCAAAACCAAAGAGGGCTCAATGAGTCTCCTTGAAAAATCCCTCGTTTTATTGAAATGCCCGGTACTACTATTTTCTTACCTTTTAAATTAACTAGCAAATCTGTATTCCAAAAGGACATAATATTTTTCAAAAAGCTAATTATAATTGGGTTAACTTTATATATTTTTAATATTTTGATTAGCCACGAGTGCGGGACACTATCAAAAGCTTTTTGATAATCTATATAACAAGTATGTAAATTACGCTTTTGATTTTGAATTTGTTTTAAAATTACAGAATCAATAACTAACTGTTCTTTACATCCCATATGTTTTCTGCGACAACCTTTTTGTTGTTCAGATAAAATATTTTTTTCATCCAAATGAGTATATATTAAATCTGTCAAGCAAGAGGTTAAAATTTTGTATATTGTCGGTAGACATGTAATGGGTCTATATTGAGAGGGATTATTAATATGTTCGCTTTTAGGCAACATATAAGTAATGCCCTTAGTTAAAAAATTAGGAAAATTTTGAGGTTCTCTGACAAGTTTTGAAAGATTTTTTGCAAAAAGAGGATGTAAAGTAGTTAGACGTTTGTACCAAAAATTATGTATCCAATCGCAACCCGTGGCTTTCCAATTATGAGTATTTTTTATAATTTTGGCTAACAATTCAACCGATATATCAGAAAAACTCATTTGTTCAATGTCTGAACAATTGAGTTCTTCATTTTCTATCCAGTTACCTGCCTCATTATGTTTTATATCTTTACTCCAAATGTTTGTCCAAAAATCGCGCATATCTGATTCAGATGGCAACGGAATATTATTATTCGAAATAATATTCTGTTTATCGTCAAGTTTGGAATAAAATATTTTCTCATTTTTCTGAAATAATCTATTATTATTTCTTTTATTATACGTATAATTATATCTTTTTAATCTACTAGCTTTTACACCTAATTTTTGTTTTAATAAATCTAATAAATCATTGATTATATTTTCATTATTATTACTACCAATGCTATAACCAAATTTTCTCCCAATTTCATCTACATATCTCAAAATATTCCTACTTCTATTTCCATTTTTATATTCAATTACTCTAGCTATACTACTTCTTAAAAATACTACATCATTTTCTAATCTAGTCTGCCATTCTGGTTTACTATAACTATATGATCTATCATCAGAGGATATTAATTTAACTCCTAACTTATTACATATAGTGATAGCACTAGCGTACACTATTGTATGAAGATCTAAAAAACTAATATCGTCAAATATTATTTTTGGTAAAATTAAATTATTTAATTCAGAAATTAATTTAGATAATTTCTTTGACGTATGCAATTTTGGTAATTTTGGTCTAACTGTGGGCTTATAGGTGTTATCATTGTTATCGTTGTTATCGTTGTTATCGTTGTTATCGTAGTTATCGTTGTTATCTTTATTATCGTTCTTATCGTTATCGTTGTAATCGTTTTGCATTTGTTGTTGTTATTGTTTGTCATTGTATGTTACCTACTGGTATCGTTATTTTAACTACCTTCCTTCTGAATATGTTACCTTATCTCCGCTTTAGTTGATATTTATCTAAGGTCAGACAGAGAAAGACGCAAAAAATCTCCTGTCCTGGCTAAGCGGACAATTCAGAAATAATCACTAAGTCATTTTGCGCTTTGGTCCAGTGACTTTACATATTATCTTATGTTTCTCTACAAGGCTGGTTGGAAAGTTTCTCCGCTTGCGGTCATGAGTGTTAGGTTGCACTTAAATTTGGGCTCGTGAATTTCAGGTCTACGTTTTCCGTTTAATAAATTTATTAGCAGACCTACCCACACGTTGCTGTGGCTAACAAAATCTTTATAACCAACGCCATTTATTAAATTAAATCCACACCATGCTGCCCGCTGCCCGCTGCTCGCTGCCCGCTGCTCGCTGCCCGCTGCCCGCTGCCCACTACCCGCTGCAGATATATTATGCATTTCCACCAAATTTACACAAAACCTTGACAAAAATTATATACCTAAAAACCTTCCTCATGAATCACCCTATCCATTGGTGAAAACCGCATGAAAATTCCCTTGCGTAGTTTAAAAGATCTAAGCGCATATACAGCGTGAGCGATTTCATTATAAACTTTAAAAAAATAATGACTCAGTAAGTAGGTATTTCTTTGTAGTCGTAAAGTTTTATTTGTGGAACTCTATTTCAATTTTAAGTTTTTCTTAATATAATTCAATAATAGTATTATTATCTAATTAATAAAAAACAGTTTACTTATAAATATATTTTGTAGTATAATTAATACTACGCGTGACGGCTGTTTCGCTTTCTGAAGGCTTTCAAACTGTGTTGAAGGCACTTACAGAGGTATTCAGTAAATTTTACTTTCCCACTGTTGTGTTATCACGTAAATTTATTTTTATTTTAAGAAAGTAAACATTCTCGGGTTACGAATAACACAATATTTGAAAATCTCCTTCCAACGCCAGAGAGACCCAAACGCGATTCCATCTCTGCCACTAACCGGTAGTTATTTCAATTGGATTAGATTATTTCAAACACACTGTTAATTTGTGGGTTTTCATTTCCTCTGATTTTGAAATTTTAAGAAATTTAAACGTAAGTAGGAAATTGTATTTAATTTTTATTCCCTTTTTGTTGTGAGCTTTATGCTTATAAGTACTTTCTCTGTATCTTCTTAGTTATTGAATGAACTGGAAAGAGGGTTTGTTCGAGAAACTCAGATTTCTTTTAGGTTGTTGCATTTCTACGTAAGGCGTATGAAGTCAATGTTACATCATGTTGATAAACAATTTTTTTCTTATGAAGTCCCCGAGGTGAACGCAAATTCTTAGATGTCCAGAGTCGGAACAAATTACAGCGGGTTCAGGAATTTCGGAAAACTTTTCTTTGATATTTACAGGCATGGTCTTTTGAGCATTTAGCTGGAAAATTCACTTGTTTATATTAAAAAACGATCGGTTTTGTATTATTTTCTTTGAGAGGTTTTTTTAAAAGGATCTTTAAAACTCGTGTTCCTTTGATCTATAAAAATGCACCTACTTTTTTTACTAAGTTTATTTTTTATCTATTTAAAGAGAAATACTTTGAGCTCCGGAGGCAATTTATTAAAAGATATTTTTACAAACGATTTATAAAAATTTTCCCAGTTCGCCTGAGTTTCTTCGTTTCAATTTTTTATTACCATCTCATAATTTTTTTCTATATTACTTCTCCATGGTATTTTTCTTACACGTTTCGTAATTTTAATAGGTTTCTCAATTGTATTTATTTTTCATGGTTAAAATAAACAGTTTCAGGTAGCAAAAAGTCGTCTCAAAACTTCATCGGAAAACCTTGCAAAATTCGGATTTTACAGATTAATTTAAATGTTTTTTTTGTTTCATCACATGATAATAAAATTATTTTCAACAGAAAAAGCTGAGAGATACGAGTTTTTTTTATTTTTTTTACGTTACCTCCGCACCGGAGGCCCTAAAGAAAATAATATTCCCCAGGGCCTGTCATAGAGTTATCTTTGGGGTTTCCACGTGGAGGGTCTTTATAAGGAAAGGAAGGAGAGGAAGTCTGGGAAGAATGGGATAAGGGATAGTTGGGGTTCAGTGCGTCCAGGTCATCCACCGCCAAGATCTAGACAAACCTCGTCCGATGAACCCGGGCAACCCTGCTAAGTCACCAAACATAGCGAACTACCTGAGATGTTATGGCAGAGGTGTTGGTTATCCAACACACTGTTCAGGGGCCGACGGTACCCATTCCCGCCTCCCAAAATACTCATTGTTCTTAGCAGGTAGACCACAGAACTTCTCTCGGCTGATATTAATTTCCATTTTTTAAAACAATTTCCCTCAGGGCCTATGTCATATTTGGGGATGCTGTGTGGAGGGTTTTTTTTTAAGGAAAGGAAGGAGAGGAGAGTTCTGGGAAGGAAAAGGGTTTAAGGGGTGGGTAGGAATCTGGGGTTCAGTGTGTCTTGGTCATCCGCCTCCAAGACCTAGACAAACCTCACCCCATGAACCCGGGCACCCCTGCTAAATCACCAAACGTAGCGAACCACTTGGGAGAACATGTATGACTTATATTATTAACCTTTTCACAATAGTTTGCAAATGATTGATTTTAACTGCAAGAAGTGCGATATCCACTGCATGTTCATGTTATTTATCGACCTAACATTTACCACTATACCGGCAGTTTCCTCAGATCAGGTTCCGTTAAATATGGTTTCGGATTGAAGGTTTAATAAAAGTTCGATGAGATACACTGACTTAAAAAACTGTAATTTAAAATAAAGTTTTCATGAGGATTTTCAGAGATAATGGTGTTTATTAAGATTTTGCTGTTTTCTGTAGAATACATTATTTCTAAATGTTAGCTTAGCAATGAAATGTCTGACATACTAAGTGAAATATCATTTTGTTTTTTTTTTTGTATTTACGAACACCATTTTAAAGCTAGTTTAGGAATCCGATAAGCAAAAAAATCTTAAGGGGTTCGAATATTTTTGTTTGTTTTTTTTTTGTTTTTGAATTTTTAATTTAGATGTATGTAAATATTTTCATACATCTAGTAGGAAAATATAAAAAATACAATTTACGAAGGAGGTACAGGAATATTCACAACCACATTTAAAAAAAAAGAATACTAAATATATAAGATAACTATACAAAAATACATTATAAAAGAACAAGACCTGAGAATAACATTGGTGAGTAATCAAAAAATATTTTTTACATATAATGCACACATCCTACGAAAATTCCTGAGACTTGAGGCTTCCTTTACGGCATTTGGCAGACTGTTATAGAGTTTTTGCCCTTTATAAAATGCGCTATTTTGTGTGCACGAAGGTTTAGTTTTGGGAAGCCTAAAGTCTCCGCGTCTTCTCGTAGGATAATTGTGAACATTTTCTTGAAACATAATAGTACTCTTCAGATAATTTGGGAGCATATTATTTTTAAGTTTATAAATCATTGTTAATGTATTATATATTATATGTTGTTTGGTTGTCATCATATTTAAATTTTGTAACATAATTTTAACTCTTGTAAAAATGTTGCATTTTAAAATCATCCTCATCCCCCTATTTTGTATAACCTGTAGTTTATTATTTTGGGCTTCGTTACATAGGAATAATACACTATAACAATAATTTAAATGCGGAGTTACAATAGAATTGTAGACAAGGCGCGTTCTCTTGAGATCCAAGTTATTTCTGATCCTTTTTAGGAATCCAACTTTTTTAGCAATTTTTTTTGTTATGTATTCTAAGTGTTCGTCGAATTTTAATTTATCATCCAATATCACACCCAGATATTTAATACTGCTAACCCTTTCTATGATTTCGTTATCAATTTTTAGTGTTGCCTGCTCGTTTCCACCTAAGTTATCCACAATTAAAAACTTAGTTTTTGTAACATTCAATTTGAGTTTGTTTTGGTTTAGCCAAAGCGTTACATTATTTAAATCAATTTGCATTTTTTCAATGGCGTCCTGTAAATTTTTACTGGCTATATATAACAATGTATGTTTAATTGCACAATGTTTTAACACTTTGATAATATCATTCATGTAAATAATGAACAGCAATGGACCTAAGACAGAACCCTGCGGAACGCCTTTGTTAGTACTATGTGGTTCAGATGTTATACCCCCATATTTTGTTACTTGTGTTCTTTCTGATAGGTAATCAACAAACCACTTATTTTCTTTACCATTAATTCCAATATTACTTAATTTTTTTATTAATCTATCCCTGTCGATTGTTTCAAATGCCCGCTTTAAGTCTAGAAATACTGCAATAATTTTACTTTTTTTATCTCTAAAATTTTTCCACTCATCTATTACATAGTTAAGAGCAGTTTCACAAGAACATTTATTTCTAAAATCAGATTGTTGTCGAACTAATATCTGCTTGGCCTCAATATATTCAGTTAATTGCTCCTTTACTATGTATTCCAGTATTTGTTCATATTTGGGTAAACAATTGATCGGCCTAAAGTCGTCAAATTTTTTTGGGTTATGAATTTTTGGGATGGGAGTTATTACAGATGTCTTCCAAGTTTTGGGGAATACTCCACTATTCAAAGATTCATTGATAATTTGAACCATCGATTCGCCAATAATGTTTATAGAGTCTTTGATTATATTTATTGTAATTCCATCTGGGGATTCCTTCGACTTCATATTACTCAGCACCCTCTTCAAGTACGATAAATCTATATTTTTAAACTTAAATTCTTCATCGGTACATATAGGTTCGTCTAGTTGGTTCTCTGGATCTTGTGGAATACTTTGAATTATAAGATCTATGCTCGAAATAAATGCTTGTTAAATTTAGTGGCTATCTTCTCTACTTCTTCTTCAGTTCCATCTGGAAAATCAAGTGACTTTACAATTTCTTTTTGTTTGCCCTTTATGATTTCTTTAAGTGTTATCCAAAGTTTTCTTGGTTCATTCTGTTGTGTTTCTAATTTTTGCTTATAATAATCGCATTTTTGTTGTTTAATTTGTTTGAAATAAATATTACGAAATTTTTTATATGCATTCCATTTTTCGTCTGATGGTTCCAATTTTGCCGATTTGTATGCATTATCTCTTTGTTGCTGAAGATTGTGTAATGGTTTAGAATACCATTTATTCGTATTTTTAAACTTAACCCTTTTCATTGGCATAATTTCATTGACTGCAGTAGTCAAAATATTAACGAAGTTCTCTGCTTTGTCATTTAGGTGATTTGATTCGGTAACTTGACAAATACTATTTTGTATAGTTTCACAAAATTTTTTTTCATCATATTTCCTTTTATCTCTATATGTAATTTCCCTTGATTCATTTTTAATTACACTCGTTTCAAATGTTGTTAAAATATTTTCGTGGTCTGATATTTTTGGAGTATCCACAACATTAACATTCAAGTAAAAATTATTTGTTATAACTAAATCAATAATGGTTGCTGATGTATTTGATATTCTAGTTGGTTTGGTCACAAGTTGTTTCAGTCCTAGATTATTCACTAAACTTTGGAGTCTATTACTGCATGTATTTTTGGCTTTCATGTCAATGTTAAAGTCACCGGTTACTTAAAACATATCTTGATTTTTCATGTTTTTAGTACACCAACTTTCGAAGAAATCCAAAAATTTTGAATGGCTTTGGTTTGGTGAGTGATATAATACAGCGTATGTTCCTTTAATCAAGTTTTTTCTGATTTGTACTGCCAGTATCTATATTTTTAATAATCATAACAACTCCTCCCGTATGCCGACTAAATGAATCGCATCTTACAGTTGAATATCCTATAAATGATACTTCAGAATCGTAAATGTCACTAGTTATACACGTTTCACTTAACATTAAAATTTCTGGTTTGAGTTCTTGTAATAATACTTCAATTTCATTTACTTGAGCTAAAATACTTGAAATGTTTAAGTAGTATATAATTGCTTTTCTTTTTATCCTAAAAAATCAATTTTTCTCTTCTCCGATTCTATATTTCTTTTGTAAATAGGACACTATGATTTTATATATATATGATATATATATATATGATATGACAGTATATGATTTTAAAGTACAACACAATATCATAGATATGCGCCGTTTCTGCTCTGAGAAATTTTTAAGGTCCACAAAATAACATGATGCAAATGAAATGATTTCTATTTTTATTATATTTTTTTCTGTTTTTTTTTTATTATGTATTATTTATTATTATGAGTAATAATTATTAATAATTAACAGGTTAATAAAAACGAATGGAATGGAAGCATGGACGCTTACTGAAGAACTTATTAGGCGACTTGAGGCATTCGAGATATGGATCTACAGAAAGATCTACTTATAATAAGCTGGATGGACAGGGTTACGAATGAAGATGTTACGGTTCAGATGAATAAAGAAAAATAAGTTATTAAAACTATAAAAATCCGAAAATTTCAATATCTTGGACACGTGATGAGACATCCAGAGAAATATGAGATCTTGCATATCATAATGCAGGGAAAGATTGCCGGAAGGTGAGGCCCCGGAAGAAGTACATAGAACCTCATAAAAAACCTGAGTCAAACCTGGTCAACCGTAGAACTGTACCGGGTCGCGGTAAAACAAAGTCCGCAATGCCAACATGATAGCCAACGTCTGTTGAACGAACAATTTGTCAATTTGGGAGGCGGGGATGGGTACCGCCGCCTATGGAACCTTTATTGGATAACCAACACCTCTGAAATAGGTCACCCCAAGTGGTTCGCTACGTTTGGTGATTTAGCAGGGGTGCCCGGGTTCAAGGGGTTTATTTAGGTCTTGGAGGCGGATGACTAGGACACACTGAACCCCAGATCTACCCACCCCTTAAACCCGTTTCCTTTCCAGAACTCTCGTCTCTTTCCTTTCTTAAAAAAAACCCTCCACACAGCATCCCCAAAGATGACATGGGTCCTGAGGGAAATTATTTTCCTCGGGGCCTCCTGTGTGAAGCTTATGTAAAAAAAGGGTACAAAAAGAAGAAGAAGAAGAATAAAAAATCACAATATGATTGCAATTTCCTGCTGTAATAAAAGTATTTCAATTATGCATGTTGAACATTAATGTCATATTATAAACTTTCCTAAATAACTAACCATCATGTTATTTTCTAATACGGTATGCAGCGAAGATGAACCGCAACACGATCCTGGCTTAAGCTACACTCTTCAAATAGATCCATGTCTAATGCATGCTCTTCTGTTGTACCTTTTTTTTTTTTTTTTACAGTGAATACCGCACAAGAATCTCAACTGCTCCCGTCTGGAGCCAGTGAGACTATGGCATCCCCAATTGGGGTATGTTGTGAGGCTGAAGGTAGTGGGGAGGGGAAGGAGGTGGGGAAGAGGAAGGTTGGGAAGTACCTGGCTATTCAGATCTGGTCACTAAACACGGCTAAAACCATTTTCAAGCAACGTTTCAATTCTGAATGGTGGTCTTACACCAGGGCGATACTAATAGTATCTTCCACTCTGGAACATGCCGCAAATATACTATATATTATTTTAAATGAATTAATTGTGAAATACACAAATTAATCAAATAAAATTTATTTGCGCATGCCGGGTTCGAACCCGTGACCTCCGGAATGTGAGTCAAGAGTCTTAGCCACTGGACTACGGAGGTCGTCTACTGGCACTTGACGTGATCCTTCCCAAGTATTTGATTAACCTTTAACTGGTGACAAGCGGTCTCACAGGCCGAGCAGCGTCAGTGAAACATCATTTCACCTCCTTCCCCAAGTTTGCTTTGGTCCAACGCCTGAGTAGCTCCGACTTTAGTTGCGTCCACACCGTAGAGAAGGATAGTTGCATCGTACAGTCCCAAATACTGCCGAACTTTACATTGGTAAAGTTCGGCAGCGGCCTCTCAGACCCTATGTCACCACTTACGTAACTTTTTAGAGTAATTAAATTTTTTTTTCCGTATTTTTACAGTTATTACTTGCAATTTATATTTCCGCACCTCCAAAAAAGAGGCGTGGGGTGTGCCAATGCTATTGATAGAGGAAAATTCATAAAAATATTGGCCAGAAATGCGGTTTTACAAAACATGCACCGCAGAGTTTATAATACTCACATTCCACGCGATATACGAGCCAACTTAGCGCGTATTTTGGGTTCTGATTTGCCACCTGAACCACAAAACTCCAATGACAGGCCAAAAACAAGCTAGTTGTCCCAAGTTAAATCGTAATCTAATTAGGTACCAATATAATTTGTGCACAAAACATGTGTGTTTGCAATGTGCCAAACAATTATGCCCTGACTGCCAATAAAAACAACCAAAGTTTGACCGTTGTCAGTTTTGTAAAATGATACAGTGATTAGAGCATTATTTTTTAAATTTATTGATTAGTATCTTTACTATAAGGAAAATTAGTATTTTTGTTATAATATGTTGATTTTTTTTGTGATTACTGATCTTTTCTCTAGTTTTTTGATTTTAGTTACTACATACACTGTAATAACAAGTTCTTCATTAAAAATTACATTTAGAGTTTATTGATTAGTTTTATTTTATCGTTTTATGCGTCATTAAACTGTTTTTAAAGACTGTTGTAAGCTTACCTAATGTCTATGCTATGGACCAGATACGGTAGCGGCCTCTCAGGCCGTTCATTACCAGTTACGTTACACTAAAATCATGTCACCAGTCAAAGGTTAATTACAAATATTTGACCTATTAAAAAAAATTACTTAGTAAAGCAAAACTTTAGTTGGGGTATTTCTGATCGGTTTCGGATAAATAAATTTAGGATTAAATAGGATTAAATAAACCCCGAAACTATCCACATCCCTTTCTAAAGAACCAACTTAACCTGCTCTAAGAAGTCAATGGGAAACAAAAGGTTGGAGAAATTTAGTTAAGTTTTGGGGGCTGTCGCTAAATATGTCCCGAATCTTGCCACCACAGTGAATGATATATTGATAGTCGATACATTCACACCATAGGTTGGGGAAGGTTACGTTGGTTCTTTGGAAAGGATTATGAAAAGTTTCGCGGTTTATATTATTTAACCCAGAAGTAAGGAACGGTGGTTCAAAAAATCGGTAAGAAACATTCTTCGAATAAATTGGTGTTTTACTAAGTCAAATTAAGTTATTTTTATAATCAACAAACACAAAGTTTTAGCTGAATACACTAGTTTACTTTTTTATGGCTATCTTCTTGTTAAATGTACTTATATATTCTGATAAAGCTGTGTTGACACTATTAAAATATAAAATTGATTCAGAAAACGGCGTAGGCATCCCCAAAGACAATCATCACATGATAAAATTATTATTATTCTCATGTTAGTTACGTGCTTTCCTCTAAAGATTCACATTTCAAAAATTTCTGTTATTAATATTGTTGTAACTTAGTGTGGATCGATTTTTTGTTTTTCTTAGCAGCGGGGTGTGGAATGGATGCTCTATGGGGATACTTTAAAAGTCATTTTGACAATATTAAGACATTTCGAGTGCAAGTACTGCCCCAAGTCAATTCAAATTTTACAAAAACAGCGAGTTAATAGAAAAAGAAGGGTTTAATATTTGCTCAATAAAAGTAGTTAAAATATAAAAAATTAAACATTTCATTTACTTGTAATGTTATCTACTAATCAAGAAACAATAAAAGTACCATTGCTACACAAAAAATCACAAACAACGTTAAAAAATAAAGTAAAAAATCATAAAAGTTATTGTGTTTTATAGTCCTTCGAATTGAATACTGGCGTTATACGACAAGATTCTAGCTTGTTTTGTATCCACACTTCACGTCTTTCAGGGTCGCAAACAGCAAAGCATGATGCCGTTACCACTTTGATGCATCTTTCCGTGGCTTGCGTGTGACAGGGCATCAATCGGAACTTACACAAAATGTTGAATTCGATAATTTCGTGGTCTACAATGGCTTCAATTATTGTCTCGCTAGATATCAGTTTTGTAAGAGGTGGTTCTGATGGTTTTTCCCTGTAGATCAAGTCAATATAGTCTGCTGCGTTGAAATTAAAAGTAGGTAGCTTAAATACTCTTATTGGAGAGAACCCTGACGTACGTTTTCGGATTCTTAGAATCCGTCTCAGAGCCAAATCTATAATTTGTCTTCGTTCGTCGTTTAGCATACTAATAAGTATATTTTCGCTGTGGTCAAAATACTCGTTGCGTTGAATTACGGGATCTACCACCTTTTTCAAATTCTCTGGAAGATAACGAGACAATTTTATGGTTTCGTGGAAGTGTCTCGCCCCGTAAACACACGAAGGTTGTGTTTTTATTTTAAATCACATCGGAGCATACACTCTTAGCATAAATTCAGTCAATATCACCTGATTTTCTGTCGGATTCCTGGTTGAAATGTAAAGTCGGAGAATAGTATTGGCTGTTGTTAACAAACGCAAATGACAGATTTTACCCGGGTTTCTTTTGGCTAAGTTTTCGTTAGATTGTCCTTCGGCGATTACTCGGCACATTTCCAATAAATAAAGCTGGTCTGTGCTATGGTCGTCATGGGATTTTGTAATGTCCGGTAAGTTGCATTCTATTGCTTGAAATTCTATCACAGTAGGGCTTCCAATCCCGGAATACCGAGATCTCAGTATTGCGGGATCCCGCGCCATTTTCCAATCCCGCGTGATGCGGGATTACGGGCGCGGGATCCGCGGGATTTGCGGGACTGAAAAAAAGCCTTTTAAATTCATCTGAGAGCAATGGCGATGAAGAGGCTGATCAAAACGAAACGTTACAGTAGATGTTCCGTCATCGGGTTCCGGTCTTGATTTTACATTGCAACAGGAGCAGCATGTAATGTACTTTGTCCGTCACCATCTCGAGCAAATACACTTGACTCCATTATAAAAAAGAAATGACTCTCTATAAATCTGGGGGTCAATGGGAAAATATCTTTCATTCACTTACAAATCCTTAAAAGGAATACCGCCCACAAGTGTGGATGCCGAAAGGGCATTTTCTGCTGCTGGCTACATTGCGTTTAAAATTCGCAGCAGTTTGGCAGACGACAGTTTGGATATGTTGTTTTTCCTTCGGAAACATTTTCAGTTAAAAGCTCACAAACTTAATAATTAAAGTAACATATATGTTTTTTTTTTGGTTGATTTTTTAATTTTCTTTGTGTATTTTTGGAAGAAGATTTGTTTTGTTTTTTATTCAGTATTTGTTACTGTTTTTTGTGAAGAAAAAACGGTGTAATTTTATTGATCTCATGCTAATAGTAACACTTAAATAAATGTGGAGTTGATTAATTCATTGTTTTATTTGCCTTATATAAATGAGAATATTTTCAATACACGGGATCCCGCAAATACCGAGATCCCGCGGGATTAAAAATTCGTAGTCCCGCCAATACCGAGATTGAATTCAGGCTGCGGGATTGGAAGCCCTATATCACAGGAAGATGTTCACACTTTTTGAGTAACTATCTTAGTTGACCGCTAAACCTTCTAGGACCCATTGTCGTTCCATCATGGTATTCGAAAAGGTGTCTCAAACTTAACTCGTTAGCATGAAACTGACAGACCAACCACTAAAGTAGACGATGGAGCTTTCCTTGAAGAAGTCGAATAATGCCAGACTTAGCTCCAGTATTAACTGCTGTTCCGTCACATCCGATAGCCACGTTGCACGCTAAATCAATGGTTTTTGCCACAAAATATGCAAACAATTTGTGAGCTATTGTTTTAGCATCACCGAACTTAACGCCTATGTGGCCAATGTACAGTGAGCCAGGTTCTTTCAAAAGACTGATATGTTCTTCTATCACAACTTTTCTGCGTCCATCCTACATGATGAATGTTTTATCCTTTCGACCGTCAAACGATATGCAAATGCAAGAATCAAAATGGGGCTGATTGATGGCAGTCAGGCAGTGTGGTCCTAGTTTTGGCACAAGCACGTCGAATCTTATTACGATCGACCACATTTGTTAGATTATCTGTTGTCACTAATCCAATATCTTGCATTGTAGCGCAGACGAAGGCAGCACCTGCACGATCAGAAATACTGTATCGATCCAATGTTCTGGATACAACAGATAGTCTACTGTCTGTTAGATTTATTACATAAGAAGAAGAAGTAGATGAAGCAAAGTATTGTTGATCAGTTGGAAGATCAACATTAGTAAAACTTGAAACTGTACTGCGAGATGTGGACGGTTGATCTAAAGATGTTTGTTGTGTTTCTTGGTATAATGCGCGAAAGTGGACTCAGCAATTTGTCAAATTTTCACGGGAAAATAAATATTATCAATTTTTTTTAATATTATTATTTAAGGCGCGGCAATTTTTATTCGTCATGAAATGTAAAAGTAAAAATTAAAATTTTCTTATTGACACAAAACTGTTTTAAAAAGGGACAATTTTTTACCAGATTGTAAATAATTCAACTGCTTTGGGGCAGTACTTGTTATCAAAATGTTAAATTGATATTTTGTATGCTTAATTGTATGTACCTAGAGCATCTATTCCGCACCCCGCAAAAACTAATTTATAAAAAATAAAAAATTCCATACAATGGCGATCCACTCTATGTAACTCTAGACGGCGATTGTTGGGGAATTGGACCAGAAGAAACTTATCAAATATAATGATTCCGAAAAGTTTAATCCAAAATACGTACAGATTATTTAGAAGCACCGTATCATTTTTAGAAGTATGGATTTAGAGCGCTTTAAACAAATAATGGTGCCGATTTTTGATGTCCAAGTATTGCCGAATAGTTATTACTTTCTATTTAACATCTCTTACCTCTGATATCTCCTAATATAACGGTGGAACAAGATTCTGTTGGCTTTGGGCCAGGGGCACGCGATTGGTTGATTTCCTCATATATATGCACCGATGGGATAGTAATTATATTTAGTCGGTATATTTATTATAATTTAAATTGTTATAAAATGTTTGAACTTTGCCTAGACAGCGCGGCAAATTGATAGGTTATAGGCTTATAAAGGTTAAACAAAACATAAAGGTTTCATTGTTGATATTTCACCATGGTGCACTACACTGCCCATATTTTTTATCATCTACGAATTGGTTTTTTCGAAAAGCTGCCTAAATGAGATTTTTTAGCAATATGGCAGGTTTGAGTCAAAAAATTGGATCGATAGAGAATTTTAATAAAATAGATGTTCTTAGCAAAAAATCTATGTAACTCTTCATAGAAAAGTCATTAGTGAGGCGGCTTGGAAATGTAGTGAGAATGCATAATACTGACAAAATACTGGCGACAATATCAGAGGGAAGACGTCCATTGGGACGCTCCAGACAAAGTTAAGAAAAGCAACTGGGGGATTGTAGGAGGAGAAGCTAGAACTTCAAAGGACGGGATAGCATAAGGAGAAGAAGAGCTAAAGAGCTCTGGATGAGAATTTTCATAACGCCGGTATAAAAATAATGAAAAACTTCAATTTTCATGAAATTATTCAAAAGAGATAACGCTACTAATGTAGTAACCAAATTATATCTGAATGTACCTAATCATACATTTTAGACCAGTGATTCCCAAACCGGGACGGTTGGGGCGCTGTGATCACCCTAAAATTTTTCATTTGGAATGGGAGAAGGTTGAGAAATCAATCAATATCGTCCAAAATTCTCGTTTGGGTCGCATTTGTTGAATATACGAATATTTCAAAATATTTATTGTTATGGTCGCTATAAATAATAAATCTTTATCTTAACATAACAATGTCCTTTTTGAGAAATCATTGCATTAGTAAGTGTGCATTGTTGTGGTCTGTATGTTTTTATAATTGTTTTAGGCTCATGCTTTTCGAAAAATGCTTAAGAAAATGGGACTCCAGTCCCCTTTTATTATCAATAACCTTCTAATTTAAAAATTCTAAACCTTAAAAACCAGAATATATTTTTTATTGTCATAGTTAGTTTTAATAGTCTTAAGTTTTTATTTTTCTGGTCTCCTGAAATCACATCAAATCTGTGGTTGTCTGTGTGACGTCACCAATCACAAAAAGCATACGTTGTATTTCAATAGACACTGTATTTTGTATTTCTATATCGATAGTCGAGACGTTTTTTATTCTTAAGTTTAACCGCTTTTAATTTTGAAGAACACTAGATTAAATGTCAGCATGTTATTTTATTCTACTACATTGCAAAAAAATGTTATAAAATCTGCATTATTATGAAAAACATGCATCGTATTATGTTTAAACAACGTAACTAACCAGGCAATTTAAATAGCATATAAGTTGGTATGTATAATATAAGAGATTTCGTCGTTTAAGCGGTGTGTCAATGTTTAGAGGCAACATGACCTTTTATATACTTTACAGGAAAGACAAAATTGAGACAAAATTGAAAAACTGATTGAATTGCGTAGGAAATTATTCAATGCTCATACCACATGACATGTTAATAATAGTCAATTCGTGGTGCCTCAAGCGGAAGTTTGTAGAAACTGCAGGTCGATGCAAAAGGAAATCACGACACTCTTTGCAAAGGTAGGTACTTACCTCAACGTGCTAAAATGAGATAAATGTGGGTCATGTTACCGCAGCGTGGTTTTAAAATTTTGATCAATCGGCGAATTCTTAAAACATCCCTAATATAATATCATGGAATGAATGTGTAGAGTACCGTTATCGAGTGGCCAATTTAGAAATAAAATTGTTAAATGTTCTTTGACGAGAAATACATATAAATCCGTACCCAAATAATATTATTTATGGAAAATGTGATAGAAAAATGCCTCGTCTGATGGCCTTACTTACATGGCTGATACAAGTGTAGTTCTGCTGATTTTGTTGCAAAATTAAATTCACAAGTTGAATAGTACCCTTTTAAAAGCCATCCTCCAATAGGAAGACGACACTGGATAAAATAGAAACATTATCCAAAGCTAAAATTCAATTGTATTTTATGGAACATTAAATTCTCTAAATATCTATCTATCTATCTATCTATCTATCTTCTATCTATCTATCTATCTTCTATCTTCTTCTATGTAAATAAAAATGAATCCCCGAAATGTATGTACGCGCATAACTTCCGAACGACTGCACCAAATTGGATAATTCTTTTATTGTTGTGTTCTTTATTGTCAGGACAAGGTTTGTATAAAACTATTGGTGAGTTCTGGCATTATGAAATTTGCATAAAAAAATTGCAATAGGTGGCACGCGAGCTGTTTTAAAATTGAATGTATCGGGACTGAATGTATGGAATGCGGGAGCGGGGAGTGGGGAGGGGAGAGGGGGAACTCGGAAGGGGGGTTCGCGGGACGGGTGAAGGGGAGTAGAGTGGGGAGATGGAAGGTTGAGGAGGCGGAGTGGGAACGCGAGAGGGGAAAGGGATGCCGGAGAGGAAGGGGAGGCGGAAGGGGGACGGGATAATGGGAAAGGACACGCAGGGAGAAACAATTTCTTTATTAAATGGCATAGCAACGCATGCCGGGAACCAGCTAGTATTCAATAATTGTTTTTTTGTAAAACACAGTTGATATTATTAGTCCCGTGCATGATAAATCCTAATTTTTACTTCAAATTTTTGCTTTCCCGAGCTCAAGTTTATGGAATCAAAAATGTATAACATGTTTATGGAATCAAAAATGTGGAATCGAAAATGTATAATATGTTTATGGAATCAAAAATGTGGAATCGAAAATGTATAATATGTTTATGGAATCAAAAATGTATAAATGTAAAATATATAATATTAATTTAATAAAATTATTATCTTCTCATAGTTGTTTTAACCGCCATGCGCTCGCATAATTTTTATACTAAACTTATTATGGTTACACGCGCGGGAATTTTTGCATAATGTTTTTAAAGGTAAAATGTAACAATCTTCAATTTTATTACACGTGAAACGGTTTACTGGTTAAACAGCATACAACGTACCTTCCTAACAAACGAACTAAAAACTAAAATAAAGTAATAAAGAGAATGTGTAAAGACGAGAGGACGACGGGAACATATTTTTTCTCAGGTTAATACAAACATTTGAGAACAGGTGGTTTTTTAACTTTTCCTTGTACTCAACAGAATCGCTGTGATTTCTTTCTATCCCTTTTCAGCACTAGTTAAAAACTTGCACTATATTTCTTGGCGTATTATTTCTTCTTCCATTTCCTTGATACATACAAAATCGTGCAAACTTTTCGTTTTATGGAACTAATTAACTTATCTCTCGCGGCAGGTGAAGGCAGAGGGGGCTGACAATACACTCCTTGCTTCAGTCACGTTCATACATCATCTTATAACGTACCATTCTATTTTTCTGACTTTTTAAATTATTCTACTTAACTATTTGGATTACTACTCGTGCCATATCCTCCTCAGGCATCCCCGACATCTTTCATCGCTCACATATGTATCAAGTAAATACATGTCACATATGTCCGTAAAATAAGGTCTCCAAGGTGCTGCGGTCGCGAAGAACAATTTTACGCGAGATCCGGTAGCACTGGCGTGTAGCCTGGTTTCCCTACGCCAAATCCCCACTATGCTGCACTCTCTGCGACACTTAGTCTCGGCGTGGCAGCCGTTCGCGATGGAGCTTCCGCTTGCCGCACCCGCCAGGTGTGAATTACGCTCTATATTTTGCTTTTGTTGTGCAAAGAACAAAATCCCGATAGAATTTCATTATCAGCTACTTGAAATGTACGGAAAACAGAGCGTGAGTGTGAAAACGTGCGCAAGTTCAGAGAATTTAAAAGCGTGCCGGACGACCATCGGTTTCAGACGAAAAAAATGACAAAGTGGAAAAAACAATTATTGTAGATCGACGGTTGACGGTTCGGGAGCTCTGAGATATGATCCCTGATGTCAGTAAGACCACTATTGACAGCACATTTGGGAAAGCACAAAGTCTGCCAAAGGTGGGTCCCAAAATGCTCTCCGAAGATCACAAACAACAACGGGTTGAAGCAGCCCGCGAATTCCTGGCGGGTGCGGCGAGTGGAGGCTCTATCGCGAATGGTTTTCACGGCGAGACTAATTGTCGCAGAGGGTGCAACGTGGTGGGATTTGGCAAAGCGAAACCAGGCTACACTACCAGTGTTAAAGGATTGCGCGTAAAATCGTTCCTCGCGACCGCATCCCCTTGGAGACCTTATTTTACGGACACCCTCGTATTTCTCTTGTAAATATTGCTCTCTTCTTCGCTCAGGAACCTCATGAAATTTAGAATAGTGAAGATATTTTCTTTTAACACCAACAAACATCTGAAAATGTTGGGAAGTTATTATATACTATTCACTAAAGAAAAAGATAATACTAATAAATCAAAATGTCAAAAAGAACAAGATAAAACAAATAAAAAGGTAACTGTCTATTATTTTTTAAATTTATAAACTAACGTTTAGACAAGATTTTTGTGCATAGCACAAAGGGTAACAATTATTATAAGCAATAATTGTCAGCCTGAAACACTCATTTTACATTGAAAAATCTTCCGAAAAAAGATACTTGCCACCAACGGGACTTGAACCCGTGTCGTTCTGATTGCCGGTCGGATGCTGTGACCACTGAGCTATGGTGGCTTATCAAATACCCGCCAAATAATTCAATATATACTAGTGTTTCATTCAACAATTACTGCTTAAGTATCTTTTCTCGGAAGATTTTTCAATGTAAAGTGAGTGTTTCAGGCTGACAATTATTGCTTATAATAATTGTTACCCTTTGTGCTGTGCATAAAAATCTTGTCTTAATGTTAGTTTATAAATTAAAAAATAATAATTAATATTTGGCAAGTTTAAGTATTTCCCCAATAAATGCAGACATAATTTGTCTCGACGCCACCTAGCGAGGGATTTAACACTAACAGTGTCTCTCTCGCAAAAATAAAGTTGGTTGTTTTCAGGTGGAAAAAATATAATAAGCAGTAATTGTTGGATGCTTATAATAAAGGTAACTGTCTGTCGCAACTGGAGATCGAACCCGGGACCTCTCTTTTACCGAAACAATGCTCTAATCACTCAGCTTACACCATCTGTATCTTTTTCTTTTTCACGTTTCGTTTAAATGTATTTAGCACTATCTGCTTCTTACTTAACACAAACGGCCGTTGTTCCCAAATTTTCGATCGACCGACCTGAGTCTACCATCAGCTAAGCAATTTGTAAGTATTTTAAAGGTAACGCATGATTCTCGTTGTTCCCAAATATTTTATCTTTGATTACCTGAAGTGACCCAGCCCACTTTGGCCCCGCCCAAAAGAGCATCAAATAAAAACTTTCGATGAGATAAAGATAATAAAGAGATAAATATTGTATTTTTTATTAACACGCATAATTGTTTTTTAAATACTGTTATCCATAAACTTGCATTTTATATTTTTTAAACAAATGTATAAAATATATTCAAAATAAAGTGTCAGCTTGACCTTTGCAGCTCGCATTGCATCGGTACCTCGTGGCGTTAGCGACACTCTGTTGATGCTTAAATAACTTTGCTTTGCTCAGTTGAACTTAATCCACGCGTCCGGCTTCCTTAGATTAAGGCTCTGCCACCGGGCCCGAAAAGAATAAAATGGAGAGGTACGAAATTACGAATGTTAGTGGAGAGCGCTAACATTTACAGCGACAAAATCGATACGAAAATTGCGAAAATGTTTAATAAAACACGACTCGTAAAGAGTAATAGTGCAAAAATCTCGCGTGCATTATCTTAAACAGCATTTAAAGAAACACTGTGAATTTTTTCATACATATAACATGTAAAATAACTGAAACAAACGTGTTAATAATAATTTTTGGAGCACACTTTGCGATTTTTTTCTATCGAGGGAATTTTATATAATTTGGGTTTCGGCGCGGGCAAAGTCTAGATATTATCTTCAAGAATAACATATGTTTTTTTAAGAGCTTTAAAACTTACCGTGTTTAAGGGAAATGTGTAATAAATCGGTACAAATCCGGGTTGCGGGCCCTTGAGCGACTCTTAAGCTTGTGTGTTAGAAAGAGCGTGGTTGTGCATTTGAGCAGTGTTAAGCCTTTGTTTCGGCTTAGTAGTTGATTAGTAGGATTGGGAACAGCGGCCGTAAGTTACAAAATTTCAGTAGATAACTACAAAAACCTAACTACCTTTTCTTGTGTAACACATTTCCCAGAGATGTTAGCACTGTGGCATTCGGGGAATGCTATTAAGTTATAGGTTGGTGAAGGATGAAAGGATAATGGGAGAGGGAAATACCTGCTGCTTCCTGACATATTTACTTTACCTTGCTAATTAGATCCGATTACTAATTAATAGTTAATGCCATATCAAAAATACTGAGGAACGATCTACCAGGACGATAATAAGAATATAAATCTGACACAATGAGAAAATTAATTCAATAATTTATGAAAAGTTACATTCTTTACCTGAAAAATTAGATAAACCTTTTGAAGTGTAGACTTCTTTAACACCGTTGTGATATAAAAACTGTCGAAGTTTGTTTTCCGAAGTTTCACTTCTACCATCTTGGAGGTCTCAAAAGTACGTCGATTATAAACAAAATTAAATACCTTTGTCCGCTATGACAAACTAATCAGCATTCTGTATCCAATTAACTTCACCACTGGAACGTTTTTGGTCACATTTTGGCCAATATTTGGCTAGCAAACGCCCTCGATCGTTCGCTAGCCAAAATAATATATGAACAATTTGAGGAGTTAAAACATTTATTGGAATTATTTCAAAAGTTCCCTTGTAATGTATATACTTCAATTAATCACAAAAATAAAAGGACGAGTTGTTTAATAAATTTTGACGGATTCAACAAGGCTGCGTAATGTCGCCGTGGTTATTCAATCTATATATGGATAATTGTATGCAAGAATTGAAAGAGATGGGATTGGGTGCGAAATTGAGTAATCTAGAAGTATGTTGCCTGTTGTATGCTGATGATGCGGTGCTGATATCTAACAGTATGGAAGATCTACAGTCTCTCGTGTCAAGAATGAACGAAGTATGTATGAAGAATGAGTTAATGATGAATGTAAGTAAGTCTAAAGTCATGGTGTTTGAAAGAGAGAGTACGAAAACAGTATGCAATATAGTTGTGAATGATGAATACTTGGAGCAGGTGGATGAGTTTGTTTATTTGGGAAGTATGTTTACGAGAGATGGGAAGGCTGATAGAGATATTGAAAGAAGGGTGAATGCAGGTAACTCTATTAATGGAGGACTGAACGCCGTTGGCACCAACAAAAAACTGTCCAAAGACGCGAAACTAGCCGTCCATAATGGAGTACTGGTACCTACCCTGATGTATGGCAGTGAGGCATGGAACTGGCAGAGGAAGGATGAAAGTAGACTGAACGCTGTAGAAATGAGATCCCTGAGGCGTATGTGTGGCAAAACCATGTATGATCGTGTGAGAAATGTGGAAATCCGCAAAGAATGCAAGGCTGATGTAAGCGTGATGAGTAAGATCAAGAAAGGAACGCTCCGATGGTTTGGGCATGTAGAGCGAATGAACGAGGAAAGGAGTGTAAGGAGAATATATGACGCAAATGTGAATGGTAGAAGAAGTCGAGGACGCCCAAGAAAGACATGGCACGACCAAGTGAATCAGATACTTGAGTCGGGCCATGTCAAGAGTCAGAATAATAGAAGAGAATGTATGAGACGTTGTATGAATGTAAACGAGGCAAGGAATGTGTGCCAAGACCGGGATGTTTGGCGGTCCGTCCTCTCTGCCTACCCCTGCGGGGAAACGGCGTGATGGTTAGTTAGTTAGTTAGTTAGTATCAAATATTTGAAGTTAATTTTCACGTTCTGTGTAGGTTCTATTAAAGTTCTGTGTTTATTTCAGTTTTATAAAGCAACTGGCCTATAATGATATAATACTAGAACTTACACAGAACGTGAAAATTATTTTAAAATATTTGATCAATCCGTCATATTTTTTTAAACAACCCGTGTTAGTATTTTCATTTTTCATTATGAGATGTCTCGCATCTCACAATATTTATTTGTTATGAACAATATTTAATTATTTTCCTTTATTATATATGTTAAACTAAAATACTTTACACGATTGAATCTCAAAATCAGACATCGGTAAATAGATTAGGAGAAATCGCTTTGCAAAGTTAGAACCCTATCCAACTAATTTGGGAGGCGGGAATGGGTACCGCCGCCCCGGGAACCTTTGTTGGATAACCAACACCTCTGCCATAGGTCACCCCAAGTGGTTCGCTACATTTGGTGATTTAGCAGGGGTGCCCGGGTTAATGGGATGAGGTTTGTCTAGGTATGATGACCAGGACACACTGAACCCCAGATTCCTACCCACCCCTTAAACCCTTTTCCTTCCCAGAACTCTCCTCTCCTTCCTTTCTCTAAAAAAAACCCTCCACACTGCATTCCCAAAGATGACATAGGCCCTCAGGGAAATTATTTTCTTCAAGGCCTCCTGTGTGGAGCACATGTAAAAAAGAGACGAACGAAAGTGACGAACTGTACTGCGCCTTGTAAAAAAAATCAACCTGTCAAATTCATACAAAATGGCAATTGCTAAAGGTTCAACGCATAATTAGAACCTTGTGAATTAAATGGAACCTTAAAAAACTTGATATTAGAAGTTAGAACTTGGTCATATAAGTATTTAAGGATCTACGACACAGATTACTCTTAAAATATGTTGGTTATAAAAATGTAGTATAGTATATAATGTAGTATAAAAATGAAGTAGAGTATATAATGTAGTATTAAAATGAAGTATAGTATAATAAAAAAGAAGTAGATTTGCATTCAGTCATTTTTGAAAAAAATATTAGATAGGTAACGGTTTCTTCAGATAACTGCGGATAAATTATGTTACTTAAATCGAGGTACGTATACCCATATGTAAGCAGCATTTTCATGTAATTTCCAACACATTTGAATAAATATGACGTGAAAACGCGGCGTCGCGTTTAGTTAGTCAGTTTGTAATATCTCTTCAGGTAAACTACTAATGGTAAAACATAATGGATATTACTGCTCCATTACACGAATTAATCTCTATGCCCATACATATTTTTCCTTTGAAACTCACCGTCACATAATTTGAATCAAATGTTAATAATCCCTCAAAAGCGCACTTTCAATTTGCATAATTCGGTCAAAGCATGAGAGAAATTCCTGTCAAAGTGCACTTTGTATTCCAAATACATCTTCCTAACAAAGGATATCCCAATTTTGCGGCGTGCTTTATCGCACGCCTATTCCATGATCTATTGAACTAATGCCCTTTTACGCCCGGGGCTGGTGGAAATCGCAGGCTGAATAATGCGGAAATGGACCAATGGGCTGTATGATAAATCCGCACACGTTATAGCCTGATAGTTTGATGTATAACCACCCGGTGGCGGATAGTGGATATGGCCGGTGGCCCTTCGAGCTCCCGCCTAATGAATTATGCAGAAGAATTATGGGGTGAGTGCTTTCGGAACAACCTGTGAAAGTGGGAATGAGATAATGCACATCATCGCAATATAATAGTTATTACTTGTATCCACTCCTACTACAAATCTAAAGCCTTATTGTGAGTATTTTTTGTTGGTTATTAAGCCCAAATAATTAAAATGAAAATCTAGTCTCCTTCAATGGAAGCAATCATCCGAACAGGCCCTCCATCGATATGCTTGGTGTAACTTGGAGTTAAGTTAGCCTCCCAAAAGCTAGGCGTCCTGTACAGAGCCCACAGATACTTTAATAGTACGCAACTGCTAACCCTGTCGCAAGTGTGTCCCACGGTTGAATTTGGCAGCCATCTCTGGTCTGGAGCTCCAAATTACCTGAAAAAACCCCTTGACTCTGTGCAGAAACGGGCGGCCCGTTTGATGGATTCTCCCAATTTAACTAACGCATTGCGATCTTTAGAGCACAGGCGTTGGGTGGGAATGCTATCCTTAATCTACCAGTATTTTAATGGAAGATGCTCCAAGGAACTAGCGTCATTGCTCCTTTCGGCACCGGTGCATATGCCAAACGCGCGCACAACGTATGTACATTATTGACATTTGTCACATGAGAACGGGTTACTTCTTTGACTAGTTCTTGAGTTGAACAGCTCGGCTGGGCAACGATTTGCTGGCCTCTTGAAGACCAATGTTCATTCCTTACTCTTCTAAAAAAAAACCCTCCATACAGCATCTCAGATGGCATCTAGATAGTGTCTGGATAAATTTTTATCCATTTTATTTTTAATACGCGACATCTATTGACTTTTCTGCAAGTCTAGGATAAATATTTATTTTAATTTTTTAAACTTTATAGCACTTAGTTCGAGTTGAATCTTGATATCATATATAAAGATAGCAGCCAATAATATGTTCGTTAAGAAAATGAAAATAATGTTGGTAGTTCTTAGTCAAGTATGATACAGTTAAAAGTGACCGAATTTGATATGGGTTCCGTAGCTCAATCGGTAGAGCACTTGCCATGTAAGCAAAGGGTCCTGGGTTCGTGTCCCAGCGGAGCCAATATCTTTTTCAGATTTTTCTCATTGAGATTTTCGATTGAGTTTCGCTAATATTGTCTTCATTTAATTAAATATAAAAATTAAGTATTTACTAATTACGTTATTATAAAAAAGGTAAAAGGAAACTTAATTGCTTTCATTTACCTAATAAAAATGATGCCATAAAGCGAATTTAAGTAGTAATAATGTAGTGATAATAATTTTCTTTTGACGATAGAAAAATTAAATAAAAATTAATTTTATTTGAGGAACGTACATTATCATTTCTTCTAGTTTCTATGAAGCATAAAGCGTGGCTTGTACATCTTTCAAATAAACCTTGAACAAAATACGGTAATTATTACACGGTAAAACCTATTTCACCAGCTTTTATGGTTTCGCATTTACATCTTTAGTATAAAACTTTACGTTAATCCACGAAAAACAAAATAGGTAATTAAAGCTTACCAAGAAAATTCTCATATAATTAACGGTTTTCCTAATTTCACTATCTAAAATGTAAGAAAAGGGAGTTCAAACAAACGAGACGGTAGGTACTTGTGTATTTTAACCAGTAGAAGCCAGTAAAAGTAAGACATCACTAAGGACCTGTATATCAGCCAGTCCGTATTCTCGCTACGCACAACATTCCTTGCTAAAATTTCAGTGGGCATAATTTCCCGCTCAAGCCGTGATAAGCGAAAAAATAGTTCCTTTTTTAGAAGCCGAAGCGCACCGAGATGTCAGCAGTCACATGTCAAACCCGACATCTATGTAAATGATGTTAAATGCCTCCGTACTCGTATCACCGAAGTTTACGTTAATTGCCCAATTCCATAAGTATTGACTATTATAATCATCATTTGACGAGGACCGTCGATGTTATCAATTGATAAACAATCAAAAATAATCTGATAAGGGATTTTACGTGTAACGTCAGGACGGTTCGTTTTAAGCGGTTAATTTTTTGAATAGTGCAATTCTATTTAAAACTAGCTGGTCCCGGCATGCATTGCTATGCCATTTAATAAATAAATTGTTTCTCATAATTCGTCCCGTTCCCCTTCCGCCTCCCCTTCTTCTCCTGCATCCTCTTCCCCTCTCGCGTTCTCATTCCCTCACCTCCACCTTCCCTCTCCCCACTCCACTCCCCCCCCCTTCGTCCCCTTCCCAACATATATTATAATACCAAATACCAAATATATTCAGTCCAAGTACATTCAGTTTTTAAACAGTCCGCGTGCCACCTTTTACAATTTTTATTCAAATTTCCCTTTTTCATGTATATTAAATTCGGTACCTAACATAGGTACCTATTTAAAGTATCTAAAATTGTTGATTCGATTCAAACTATTAGAGGAGAACCTACTTTAAATAAATTTATCAACCAAAAGATTTTCAAAAATAGAATCCTTTTTTTGCAAAATATCATTCTCAAACACACGTTTTCTGAAATTATTCAATTTTCTGCGCAATTTTCTTAATTTTTCTCTCAGTAAGAACCATCCTCGTACTTCAAGGAATATTCTAAAAAAAGAATTAGCGAAATTGGTTCAGCTGCTCTCGAGATTTGCATTTAGCAACACATTTAGCGATTCATTTTTATATATAAGAGTAAGTATTCTCGCATATATCACCAAACTGATTGAAAAGTGGAATTTTATCAAAAATCAACTTGTAAAAAATCATGCCGCCCAAAAATATTTTTGATACATGAAATAAACTGCTGTCGCTAATATATTTTCAAGGATCGCTATCTCCCGATGACAGTAGAAAGGATAGACATAGTGAAGTGGAAAGGTAAGAAGATGTGGTTGGGGAAGGTTGGCAAGAACCTGGCTCGGCAGATCTGGGTACCTAGCATGGTCGATCGATATAGGTTTTATCGAAAATATCGGTAACTTGATATCGCTCCCGAGCACGACTGCAGGCCGCTAACGAACAAACAACAGTTCATAACGACAAAGGGTTTCTAATTTATTTCACGTGAACTGTTATTTGTTCGTTAGCGGCCTGCAGTCATGCTCGGGAGCGATGACAAATTACCGACATTTTCGATAAAACCTATATCGATCGACCATGCTAGGGGGCTAGGTACCCTGATCTATAAACATGGTCAAAGTCAGATACGTTTTAAGATTATCACGGCCAAAAGTAGTTTCGTTATTTGTTTTTGGGGTGTTTAACATCTACCCTGCATGTATATGTATACTGCAATGCTGTCCGAAACGTTGGCAAAAGAAGGACGTAGCGCAACACGGCATAACACCCCAAAAACAAATAACGAAAATGGTCAAAGTCGTTTCAAGTATTCCGAATTGTGGTCTTTCACCAGGGCAATACTGAGAGAATCTACTATCAAAAATTGGACCTCAGCAATTAGGATATAATTAAATTTTAGTGTGTAGATCCAAGGAGCACATAACTAGATACCTAGTGGGCTTTTAATTTGTGAATTCACCCTAGTCGGCATTAATACAAGAAGGCGTTTCCTGGAGCCTACGAGACGGCACCCCCGAGTGCCATTTTGATAAATTATTAGTATTTAGCGCCCTTACAGGAGAAGGGGTGATATCTGCACATTCTGAAATATTGCCCAAATCTAGGGTTAACAACGAGACGTCCGCATCGGATGATCAACCGGCGGGCAAATAAATTAGGGTGAATTTGTTTTGAATTCGTAAATCATAATATTTTCATTGGACTGGAAACCTTAACTTCATGATAATATTATCGTAAAGTTAAGTTCCTCAATATGACGATCACTAATAATACTATCTAATTCAAAATAATCGCTTCAAACTCGTTTCCAGGAGTTTAGAATCGAAATAAATTGATTTCTAATTTGTTGTATTGATGACTTTATGTAAAAAATCGTTCGATTTCTCCAGGTTTTCTTGACGGCCTCAGTGGCCGAGGGGTAAGGCTCTCAACTAGTGATCTGGAGGTCGTGGGTTCAAATCCCGGCATATGCAAGAAAATTTTATTTAATGGTGACCAAATCTGAACAGCCAGGTACTTCCCACCTTCCTCTTTCCGTCTACTATCCCTCCCCACATATATTGTTAGCTTCACAACATACCAACATTTTGTCGAACAAAGACCCCACTATCTTTCAAATACACAATAGATAATAAAATCTTAGAAAAAGTCAAAGAAATTAGGGATCTTGGAGTTGTGTTTGATACGCAATTAAACTTTATAAATCACATACAACAAATAACTAATAAAGGCATGAAAACACTGGGATTTATAATCAGAACAATTAAAGACTTCTATTCGCTGGAAGTTATAAAAATCGTATATTTGTCACTCGTACGCAGCTTGTTGGAATATAATTCCATAGTTTGGTCCCCATATTATCAAATTCATATAAGAAATATCGAAAGAGTGCAGCACAAATTTTTAAGATTTATTAATTTCAAGTTACACATACCTATTCAACACATTAACTACACATCTTTACTAAATACACTTAAATTGCATTCCTTAGAAAACAGAAGAAAAATAAACGATCTAACTTTTTTGTTTAAAATTATTCACTCCGAATTAGATTGTTGCGAACTCCTGCATCTCATTGATTTTAAAGTACCTACTCGAGAAACAAGGCAAAACATATACTGCAACAATAATTCTGTAACCAACTACCACACACATGCACCAATTTCACGATTACACACACTAGGGAACAAATTCACCTCAAATGTCGATGTATTTAATACAAATTTACCTTTATTGAAAAAATATCTGAATAATATTTATATGTGAATATTTTGATATCTAAGGAGCATCACATAGGAACTATTGCATGTATTTGTGTATTTTTATAAATCTACAATGTAAAAACCTATTACCGTTTTCTTTTTAAGTATCTTTCATTTTGTCATGTATTTTTCATCCCATTTAATTAGTCACATGTAAATTTTGTAATTACTAACATACCTACAAGTTTATTTCTACGCCATTTATAACTTAGAAACTTTCTCTTTTATTGTAATGCACTATCTTTCCTTAAATTTATCTGTATACTTACCTTTCATATGATGTTTACTAGTTATATTCTTATAGTTTATCTTTTTTATTTAAAAACTGTCTCTGTATTATAAACTTGTCATGTAAAAGCCCATCAGGGCGTTGAAAATTAATAAATAAATAAAAATACCCCGATTGGGGGTGCCATAGTCTAACTGGCTCCAGGCGGTTGGGAGGAGTTGGGTTCTTGTGCGGTATTTACATGAAAAAGGTTCGTCGAGTTTTTAAAGTTACTGGTTTTCAACATCAATATTGTCATTATCTTATTTTAAAAGGGCATTAATTTTATAGTTCAGAGTCAGATATTGAAGAGTAAAGCTGATAACTTAGGTAATAACTATAATCCACAAGATTGATTTGACGGATATTTTCACTGATTAATTATTATTTATGAAAAGACGAAAATCACATTGATTTAGATTAAAGATAAATTACCTATTTAACTGATAAAAATATCAAACGTAAACAAACTTATATCTATACAAAACAAAGCAGGTAGTTACCCTTGCCAAGGAGAACAAATTACATGGATTATTTAAGCAGAAAAATTACAAGAAATATCAATTATTTATAGGTGGGTATATTGTGTAAATGTGATTCAAAAAGATTGAAACAAAATGTTTTGTTTTAGACCAATTCGACTGCCAGTTCAGCAACCACTCACCAAGTATAATATTGATTATTCATTACCTTATTTCTTTAAATCCCTTTTGAAAAAAAATACGAACAGTATTGTTTGTCCAGGATACAACACAAATAATGAAGTCCCGATAAAGAAGCACTACTCATTCTAAGAACTTCGTAGAGACGAGCCTCCTTTAGCGCGTCAGTCTTTGAAACGAAAGTAAAGTGAATATGACAGGAATCTTATACAAAAAACTGACAAGGGTTAAAAAGAAAACGATTTTTATATTACATTCCGGGAAAAGGATAACGCGTTTGGTTTTCTATTCGTCTGTTGACAGATAAATAAATTTATTCTTGCGTTCGTCGTGAGAATCGGGAATTCTTACGACCCAGTGGTCTAAGTGAACGATGATTGTTTTTTTCGTTTTGAGGATCTGCTGGAGCAAAAATCCAGACAATAATAGTTTATTTCTATTTAAAATATGATAAATACTAAGATATTACCTTTAAGGCAATTCTCAAAAAGTTTTATATCGCACAGTTTTTGTTTAAAATATTTAGGTACGGTAAAAAATCGATGACTTGGGATTGCGAAGCAAAATAAATTATTCAATATAATGGGATGTAGTGATTTTGTGTAGGTTATTGAATCTTTGTTTTTAACAAATATTATTGACTTGAAATAAATCATTAAGCATATCAGAAGAAGATAATACAAAAATGTTCCTCCTCCCCCCCCCCCCTTTTTATGTTTTGTAACTAAACAATAAAACTAAGAAAATACCCTTACACTGTCACACTTTATTATCTATTATTAATTATTATCAGTGGAAAGTTCATAATTGGCATAATTATCATATTATTATTGTATTATTTTGTAATCTCTGATTTGCTGTCAACTTTCCCTAAAATAAATAAAATAAAATAAAAATAAATAAAAGATCTAAACGAAACACGAAACAGAACAAGTCACATACTTAAGAACAAAAAAAAGATAATCGAACCCATGATTTCTTGTCTTACCGACAAAACTGAATTTGAAATTTGAAATCGACGAAAAAGTGACATAAAAATAAATAAAAACTATTGCCGAATTGGTTAAGGCATATGCTCCGGTATGACAAGAGATCCTAGGTTCGATTCGCAGTTGCGACCGTTACCCTTTTACTTGTATGTTTCTTGTTCTGTTTCATGTTTCGTTTGAATTAATTAGTATCGTCTTCTACTTCAATAAAAGTAAAATATTATATTTAGCAATCAGAATAATATAAACCATATTTGCGGCACCTTCCAAAGTGTAAGATCACCATCCAGAATTGAAACGTTTCTTGAAATGGCTTTAGCCCTGTTTGGTGACCAGATATGAATAATGATAATATTTCCCACCTTTCTCATCCTCAAAACATTCGCCTACCCCACCTGTCACAACATACCGCAATTGGGAATGCTCTAGTCTCATTATGTCCAAACCATTGGGAGCAACCGGGTATTCACATTACAAAAATAAATAAAGTCAATTTTCTTTTAATGAAAACAAATAACGACATGTTTCAAAAACAAGTTTTCTTCGTCAGGATAAGAGATTCATATTAAATCAATTGTCTTTATTTGATTTGAAAGGTTATGTTTTTTCATGGGTCTGCGATAATATGTACATATAATAACAAAAATTAACCTTAATTAATGAAAAAAAAAGGAAAAAGTTCTAACAAAAATTAATCTTAATTAATGAAAAGAAAATAAAAATTTTCTCCTCAATTTAAAATAAAATTTTTAATCATCACCGTAGTAGTTTAATGAGCTCTATACTTTGTTTAAGGAAATGTCGCAAAATTTATAAAACTGGGAAGACTTCGGTGGCTGGGTCATGTGGAGAGAATGACCGAGAATCAAGCACCAAAGTCCCTGCTGAACTCTAGACCAATAGGGCGGAGGAGCCTGGGAAGACGAAGACTGAGATGGAGCGACAACGTCCTCAAAGACATATCCATCTTGGAGCTTCTAAACTGGAGAGAGCTGGCACAAAATCGAGATGAGTGGAGGAAGACTCTTGAGGAGGCCATGACCCACCAGGGGTTGTAGAGCCAATAGTGATGATGATGATGTAGTAGTTAAAATCACAACACCGCTACTAAAAACTTCACAAAGTGAAAAACATTTCCAAAACCCGATCTAAATATACCCATGTCCAAAAAAAATAACTCTTCACTAGATTAGTGTCTTTCTAAATACGGGCGCAGGTCGCCCAGGGCAAAAAACATTACTGGCACCGAGGTGAGGTGATTAATTTCAATTAATTTGAAAGGCTTAAACATGGTTCGCACAATAAAGCTTGTCCCACCTAATAGCGTGAGCAGAATGTAAACAAGAATTTATCTGTCTCGGGGGATGTTTGAAACTTGTGAAAAAATGAAACATTTCTGCCCTAACGCAATATATTTATAGGCAGTAAACTTGTATATTCTGCCTCAGTGGACAGCGGAATGTTTAATAAAAGTTTTTCACTGTTTCCAAGTAAACTTCTTATTTACCGAATGGTAATAAATATAATAATAAGGAACTCCAGTGAAAAATATTGTGGCTTTAAAAAAATATGTTCAAATAGACCGATAAACGCTGATTCTGAATTTATTAAATTATTTATTTAATAATATTAAACGCAGAATTTTAAGAAAATAATAAAAAGTCCATTTTAATCGGGTCATAGAAACACGCCGTCAGGTTGATATTATTGAAATGTTTAGTGGTGACGTCACTAAACACCATAAAGTCATTGTATGGGAATATGGGTATGACACAAGCCATCGTAATAACAACGTTTCATCTTATTCGTTTATTTACATACTTTTTATAGAGATTTAGTTGTTGTGTTTATTGAAACATTATTTAGGCCTAAAGAATTCAGTTTTAAAAATAAAGTAACTCTTATTAGTTTATCTCAATTATTGAAAATATTCAAAAACTACTGCACCAAAAAAATAGTAATGCTACTCTAGGTAGAATACTTCGAACGCTGAATTTCAAAATGGCGCCAGTTAAACAGCTGATTGCCCGATCTTATAGTAACTTCTCGGGAGTGATGACGTCACACGATTCACTACACATGCGGTGGTTTTCGGGGGATCTTGAAAAATTAAAACTTTGACAATTATTTTAACTATTAAAACTAACTCAAAGATAAAAATAAATATGCAGTTATTTAAGTTAGAATGTCATTATTCATTTAAAAAAAAAAATAAAAATTGGACTTATTATTAAAATGTTGTATTGGCCTATGTCATCTTTGAGGATGCTGTGTGGAGGATTTTTTAAGGGAACGGAAAGAGAAGAAGATACTGGAAGCAAAAAGGTATGAGGGGTGGGTAGGAATCTGGGGGTCAGTGTGGCCAGGTGTGACGGACGTAAGAATCTATTCCTCACACTGCGGTGTAAGGCGAAGGGTTGGGAGAATCCGGCTGGAGAGGTCAAAAGGTCTCCCTCAATCAGTCTCCTCCGATCCAGCCCGCCACGCAGTGGTTGGGCAAACGTATCCGCCACCAAGACCTAGACAAACCTCATCCCATGAACCCGGGCACCCCTGCTATGTCACCAAACGTAGTGAACCACTTGGGGTGACCTGTAGCAGGGGTGTTGGTTATCCAATAAATGGTTCCCGCGACGGCGGTACCCATACCCGCCTCCCAAGTATGAGATGAAGTTAGATTAGTTTAGATGAGGTTAAGTTGGGTTAGTTAGGTTTGGTTGGGTTAGATTACGTTAAGTTTGGTTAGGTTAAATTTGGTTAAGTTAGGAATAAAATAAGATTATTTTAAAGTACGCGTACGACTTGTAATCACGCTTATTATGCAGTAGTAAATAACTGATATATTAGCATCCGACACGTCTGGTATTAACGAAGCTACTTCGGCTACTTACCGGGTTCCCGAGCACTGCCGAAATATACCGAATGGACAATGTTTCGGGTATTCACGAACGTGCGCGCCGCACTGGATTCGACAGGCAAAAATACTATGCACGTTCAAGCCACTAGAAAAGAAGAGAGGAAGACACCATGTCCCTTAAAAAAATTCTAGTACAGAATACATATTAATTATTGTTAAAGAGCTTGATTATAGACAAACTCAATAGCAGATGCTCTCCCAATTATTGGCTGTCACAATAAATAAATTGAGATTTCAAAAAATCTTATCAAAATCCTATCTACAATTTCCAAATATAGTGCAACATTTAATAGTGGATCTAAAATAGCGACTTTTTTGACAGTATCAATATTTCGGTAAAGTCATCTCGATTTAAGCTCAGCTTTGTGCAAACATGAAAGATAATTATTTTTTCCTTTTGTTAAAATCGTTTTAAAGCATAGAATTGAATTGGAAACAATGTTCCAAACATGAACAGAACGAAACAAAAACCATTGAGATAAATTGTTTGGTCGGTAAGAGATTAAAATATGCTTATTTTTTCTTTTAATTTTTACGTTACAGTAATAAATTGCTTTAATTTCTTGTCTGGTAGACGCGAAATAGCAGGAAATAGTATTTACATTATTCTCTTATAATGTTAATTTAAAAAAAAATTATTTTATTAAAATCAATTTTATTATAATTAACAAATTAAAATTAATTTATTTTAAGTTTATAATTTTTGTGAAAGTTATTATAATGTTAAAGTGAAGCATTCTAAGTAATGCAATACTTATATTACTATATGTAATACTTAATAATATAATAATAATACTTAAAACAATTATATTCAATATTTATATTATATTGTAATACATACTCTTTGCATTGCTTAGAGTGCTTCACTTTAACACAAAAATAACTTTCTTAGCTATTTATTTTGGTGTTAAAGTGAAGCACTCTAAGCAATGCAAAATTAAGAGATTATGGTTTGAAAATTAGATCGTTTAGAAATATTTTAGATGCTTTAATTAAATACAGCGAGTAGAGCACATATTTGGCTAAATCGAATATTTTTTTATTATTCTTTTCATAAGACCAGAAAAAACTTTAGTAAGTATTCATGCCTATAAAAACTGCTTTAAAGTTCAAAATCTCTTATCTACCAACCTAAATTAAATTTTGTAGAAAATGATGGCAAAAAATTTTAATATTTATGCCCGAGTTTCGCAAAATAAAATAAAATTAAATTTTTGACGATGTTTTTTTCGTGAATAAAATAAGTGGCTGGTGTTAAACGGGAATTTAAACCTTACTGCCATCCACATAATTAGTGTGGTTGTTAGAAGCTTGTTCCGAATTTAACATGACGTGGTGCATGAACTTATGGTATCATTGGTAAATTTAGTAATTAAGTATAAGGGTGCCTTCAATTTAAACGTTTCGTGTTGGACCGCTGCAGTGCCGAAGCGGTGCGTTTGTCGTATGGCGCAAGGACGGTCATTTGTTTTCATACAAAGTGCACGGAGCGGCAACAGTGCGGCGTCGGTACCGAGAACGCTCGACGACAGGACGGCAACGTCGCAAACTCCACGTGTTCATTTCGCTGTTAAATAGTGCGATGACAAGACGTGAGAGCTAATTTTATTGAATTTTCGTGTTTATTGTTTGCTTAAAATGGATGATATAAACGTGAAAGAATTTATAAATAAAGTTGAAATAGTCCTGCTATATGGAACTCCAAAAGCGACAAACACAGTAATCGCACGGAAACAAAAAATGCTTGGGAAGGTATCTATGAAAAATGTATAGATGATTTGAAAAATAAAACTACTGGTGAAAAAAACTCAACATTTCTTAAATAATTTAAAAAAATTGCTTGGATCTTATTTAACCTAAAGTGAAAAATTAAATCACCAAAATTACATGTTAATAAAAACATCGGCGATCCTCTTATACGGGGGCGTCATTTTTGTTTCTGTTTCTGTTGGATGTTTTTCAAGAAGAGCACTAACAGTAATGTTTCTTCGTTAGAGTCTATGGCTTAACTGCTGTCAAATGAATTTAAAACATCAAACGACCCACGTCTAAACATCACTAGCATACAAACGCACGGCAGTCAGATACGCTTTCAATTTAGGCGTTTGGTATCGGACAGCTACCGTGCTGCAGCGGCACGGCAGCGGCACGGTAAACGTGCGGCAGCGGTCCGACACGAAACGTCTAAATTGGAAGTGCCCTAAGGCATGCAAAGCTTTTCTCTCTGGATTTTTTATACCAATAATATATTTTTGGTACGTCATTTTTTTCTTGAGTCATTTACGAAGGGAGGTCAATAAGTTTTCAGAATCAGAGGAAAGGGGTGGAGGTTAAGAAAATTCTTATTTAACGTTTTATATTATCAATACTCTTTTCAGAACTCAAAATATTATCTTTGTCGATTTGTTAATTATATTAATTGTTTTACCACGAAGGCGTTTCTTCATATTCGAAAAAAAAATTATCACTTGCAGCCAAATCCAGACTGTAAGGTGGATGATAAATTCATAATATGTATTGTTTTGTTTTGAAGCGTGAACGTGAGCATCGCCATAAACTAAAAGAACATCGTTGATCAACTTTCAACGCTAAGACCATTTTATTGAATCTTGACAAAAAATAATAACGGCGCAGTAGTTCGCCTTAATATTTTTGCCAGGATCCAGTGGGGTCCCGTCCTCTCTGCCTACCCCTGTGGGGAAACGGCGTGATGGTTAATTAGTTAGTTAGTCAGTGGGGCTATGGAATAGCCAAAAATAACGTTTGCTGTAAGGTTCGAAGGAGTGGGAGGGGAAGGAGACGGGGAAGAAGCTGAACTAGTCACTACTTACTACGAAAGCCATTTCATTCAAAATTTTGATTTTGAATTTGGTACGTCACCAAGCCGATACTAAGGACGGGTTATTCAAGTATAACCCAATAAAAATGTAATAAATATAATTCAATAATAACCCAAATATACGGAGAACCCTAATAATAATAAATACCATAGTGCTATCAATGAAGCCCTGTCAATGAAACCCTAAGCAACAAGGAGGGAATATCCCAACATTACCAAAATAAAATATCAGTAATCACAAACCTTTTCAATTATATAAATTCATACATATTCATATCCAAAAATGCAGTGTCGTCACATTTACAAGATCACAAGACACATTTTTATTCCCATACCATATTAATAAAATTAAACTAACACGCAAAAACGAGATTCGAGACCTTGGCGTGATTTTTGAAGCAAATCTCTCTTTCAAATCTCACATATCAGACATCAGTCACTATCGGTTTATATGTATCTATCCTATTTATATAGTTTTATTTTATTGTTTTATTTTATTTTATTGTTTAATTTTAGTGTTATTTTACCTACTTTCTTTTAATTCTCATATGTTATTATTGAGTTTCTTTTTTCTTTAGTTTTTATTTTATATGTATCTTAAATTAAAAAAAAAAAAAAAAAATCATATCAAACTGTAAAATGGGGTCCTCAGCACGGGTAAAGCACCCAGTGAGGCCCACATTAGTCAAATATGTAACACACATGTATAAATCAGGTGAATCAAATAAAAAAAAAAAAAAAAATATTGTCTCCCACGCCAACAAAATGCTCGGATTTGTTCTTCGTAATGCGAGATCATTTACTAATGGAATTGCATAATAATAAGAAGAACATATGAAGCACTTGTCCGCAGCATCCTGGAATACAGCTCCATTATTTGGGCACCCTCTGAACAAAACTATATCCTAGAAATAGAAAAAGTACAAAAAAGGTTTATGCGTTACCTGTATATGAGGGAATATACATACTACCCATTCCTGTATCCATCGTTGTTCTTAACAGGAATGCTTGATCTTAATGCCTTAGAAGCCCGCCGAAAAATATTTTTGGAGAAACATTTTTTTAAGCTGATCTCCGGTACTGTACTGAATCCACCTATGTTGAAGGAGATTAACCTATATGTCCTTAACGCATATACTCGTGGGAGATCCCACACACTTTTTTATGCTCCGAAAGTGAGAACTTCTTCCTTTAAGAATGCCCCATTAAATAGAGCAATTCAACTGCTTAAGGATTCTGCATTGAGCATTGACATCTTCAATGTTACAGAGAGTTCGGTAACTATCTTTTGACATACGTCTCCACAGAGTGAAACTGCCTCCTAAGCCTTTTTTTTCTCTTATATTTTGTAATCTTCTCCGTAATAATTTGGTGTATAACTGTTTTATGGAGAACCTGAAAAAAAAATATTAATTAAAAATATCTGTTTACTATGTAACATCATTAATAATTTTAATAATAAACTTATTTTACTTTAATAACCCCTGCCTAAGTTTGTATATATACCGTAGCATAAGAATTTCAACTACAGTTCTGAAAATGTTCGTAATAGGATGAAACTGATCCTGGTGAAAATAAATAAGTGGAACAAAGTGCAAAAGTGTTTTAATTTCAATTCTAATACAATGGAATTCCACCACGAATTAGCAGTCCAAAAACAGAACTAGACTCATTAACTTTGAAATTCGTTGAATTGTTCAAATTTTGTGAAACAACAAGACCAATGGGAATCTACTTCCCTGAAAGTAGGTATGTACGTCGTACGCCTAATTATTACAAACACCTTTTTTATTACGATTTTAAAAAGTAGTTACATTGTACCTACATGTTTTAAGAACTGACGTAAAATTATGTTTACATCCGATATACCTAGTCAAGTGCCAATCTAGTTAATCCCATATCGGATATAAAAAGTATTTTCAGAGCACGAGTTTAATTATTTTTCTGTGTCAAAATTTTTGTTTCCATTCATTTTCGGGATGGCCGAATGATAACACTGTCTCTCGATTATCCGCTAAAGGCTTATGTACATTTTTTGTGAACCTTCCTTTTTTATGAAATGCGAAATAGCTCAAACATAAATATTGGAATAGTTCACAATTTATTTCGGTATGTGTTCATTTAGGCTTTATACACTAAATCGTTGGTAGATGTGCATTTTTATTGCTGGTACCTACATGCAAAAAAAGGTAAGTACCCATCTATTTTCTCACAATACTTTCGGTATAATATTTTATAATTTGGAAAGGAAAAAAGGAGGATTCTTTCAAATAAGTAAGGGATTTTATTTAACCCTTCGAAATTTGGGCGTATTTTGTCAGTAGGTAAAAATACTTCCGCTTTGCAATAAAATCCAAATAAATGGAATACTTGTAAAGGTATCCAAAAAATAGAAACTATTTTTGAAAGGTAGAAATAAGCTTTCAAATTTTACTGTTGGAAATAACGATGCAATTTTAAACACAAAAATTTTGAATGCTAACTATAAAAAGTTTTTAAAATGGCTCGCTTTACGTTTTTTCTAATTAAAATAACTGAAAACCACAAAAAAATACAATTATATATATCTGATTAGACAAATGAATTATATGTGTTATTCTCACTTCACTTTTTGTAAAAATAATAATGGATGTAAAAATCACATGTAAAAATAATTCCTAATATTCACAAAGTTTCACATTTTTTTCTTCAAATTGCGGTCGGAAACTTTGGTTTAATAAAGGTGTACAATTTAATTATTTTGTGGTGAACTGTTAGATTTGAATATAAAGCGTGTTGTTTTTTCTTTCCAACACCATTTAGTTCTTATTCTCACTGTGATATTAAGGGAGACATAACGATTTCTATGAGATCTACATATGTGAGCTGGGACAAATATGGTCTCCTTTGATTAAACGGGTTAATCCCTTTTTAATCTCCGATTGAACTCCCAATGAGATACACCGTGCGCCACCTTTAGTATTAAATTACAATATTTATTGACCAAAAAATATTGGTCCCATACGCCCAATATTTTCGCCCAATCGCCATACCTGGCAGGTTCGAAAATGGAGGCTTCTTTTAGTATCGCCCTGGTGAGAAGTCACCATTCAGAACCGGAACGTATTGGTGACCAGATTAGCCAGGTACTTCACCACCAACCGCTTCCCCATATCCCTCCTCACTACCTTTAGCCTCCCAATAAACACCAATTTGGGATGCCATAGACTAACTGGCTCCAGACGGTGAGTTGGGAGTCATTCAGATTCTTGTACGATACTCACATCATAAAAAAAGATGTTTGGTTGTGAAACAGTTTGTTTAAACTAATTCCATATTCCCCAAGTCCTTCATCAATCATGTATTCCTTTCTCTTCCTCCTTTCCTCAAAGGTCTCTACCAGGAAAAGAAGAAGATGTTCCTACCTACATGAAAAAAAAACAATATTGCCACCCAAGTTTAAATTACCTACTTGGGCAGTTGACAAATCGAAGTGACATTGGTCGTAGCTCGCTATTCGAAATATCGCAAATAATCGCATAAATTCATTTTTTATGAAATCAAAGTGTCGGTATATAAAACCTGGTGTTGGGCCGGTATATTGGGAAGCTGCCAGTACGCGGATCGATCCTGAAGCAGTGCAGGAAGCCGTCAAAGGTAAGAGACTATTCCTCTCACAGCCCATTTCCTGTGATCGATACTTGAAAACACAATCAATGGTCTTTTACTTAGCAAAAAAGGATTTACAGTTACATCGTCTCGTGTCGCGGCATCGGCCGTCATAAAAGAATTATTTACACTACATACATATTAGCAAAACCAAAAATATGTACTCGCAACGAGGGCGCCTTGCTCCTACTTAAAGCAATATAGTAGTGCCAAATAGAGGTCGTTCGTGAGTCATCGACGATCGTTCTCTTCCTTCTGACACGTCTTATATGAAAACAAAAAAGATGGAAGATACTAGAGATGAGACTTAACGTACGACCTCCGTGTGTGACTACTACATTGGTTGATATCTAACTTCTCAAAATAATGTTAATAACTTATTCTCTATAATAGTACTAACTACAACATTGAACACGTTAAATGTTTACCTTCTCGTAATAAAATTACCCCCGTTTCCAAGAAGACGTCATTTTAAAATTCCATCGAATTAATTAGAAATAAACTTTCTTGACGTGTTAAGGGTTGTGTTGCCTTACTCATTCTAAAATGCAATTAAAATACGTTTTGCAATAATTTTTTATTTCTTAGCACGATTACTTTCACTATAGAAATATTGATATTATAATATTAATTAAAAATACCTATACAAATAAAAAAATACCTTTTTTACACTGGCTCCACATGGAAGATCCTGAGGAAAAATAATTTCCCTCGGGGCCATTCTTGGGATGCTGTGCGCGGTTTTTTTAAGGGGACGATTGAGAGGAGGTGCTGGGAAAGGAAAATGTATGAGGGATAGTTAGGAATTTGGGGGTCATTGTGTCCAGGAATGACGGACATAAAAGTCTATACCTCCCACTGCGGTGTAAGGTGATGGGTCAAGAGGGTTCTACTGGAGAGGTCAAAACGTCTCCCTAAGTCATTCTCTTCCGATCCCACTCGCGAAGCAGTAGATGAGCACAGAAGACGACGCTCCATGAACGGGCATCCTTGCTGAGTCACCAAATGTAGCAAACCACTTGATGTGGCAAGATTATTGGTTATCCAATAAACGTTTCCCGGGCGGCGGAATCCATTGCCTGCCTCCCAAATTGATGCAAATTTTGTGATATTATCTACAATCCTATTGACGAAATGTATTCATACCTCCTACGTAATTTTAGATTTTCACGGCTAAAAGTATTTTTGTTATTTATTTTTGAGGTGTTATGCCGTGTTGCAAAACATTTTCAAGAGTGATCGCCAACGTCGGGGGAACGTGATAGGGCACACAAAGAAGAAGATGCCGTGTTGCGCTACCTCCTCCTATAGACAACGTTTCACCATCAGGGCAGATGTGTGATGGTCACTGTAACGCTGTCCAAAACGTTGGCTAAAGGAGGAGGTAGCGCAACACGGCATAACACCCCAAAAATAAATACCAAAAAAACATATTAATTGATTAATTATATTGCCATCCAGTCAATAATTGATTTATGTTATTAATTACAAATAAGTAAAATAGTTCAAGTTTATAAAACAAATGATTGAATTAAACCTCTGAAAAATATTATTGTCGATTTCTAACAAACTTTAAAAACAATCTGCAATATCGTCATTAATGAGTGAAGACCAAAACATTTTTTTTAATGTAGAATGATTATTTTCTTATTATTTTTAATTGTAAAACTAACGTTTTTAAGACAAGATTTTTTATGCATAGCATAAAGGGTAACAATTATTATAAGCAATAATTATCAGCCTGAAACACTCATCCACATTGAAAAATCTTCCGAGAAAAGATACATGACGCCAACGGGACTTGAACCCGTGTCCTCTCGATTGCCGGTCGATTGCTCTGACCACTGAGCTATGGCGGCTTATCTCGTACCCGCCAAATGATTCAATATATGCTAGTGTTTCATTCGACAATTACCGCTTATTATATTTTTTCCACCTGAAAACAACCAACTTTATTTTTTGCGAGAGAAACATTGTAAGTGTTAAATCCCTCGCTAGGTGGCGTCGAGACAAATTATGTCTTCATTTATTGGGGAAATACTTAAACTTGTCAAATATTAATTATTATTTTTAATTGTAAAACTAACGTTTTTAAGACAAGATTTTTTATGCATAGCATAAAGGGTAACAATTATTATAAGCAATAATTATCAGCCTGAAACACTAACAAATATAAATAAACAACAACAACAAATAAACACTAAAAATAAAGTTGGTTGTTTTCAGGTGGAAAAAATATAATAAGCGGTAATTGTCGAATGAAACACTAGCATATATTGAATCATTTGGCGGGTACGAGATAAGCCGCCATAGCTCAGTGGTCAGAGCAATCGACCGGCAATCGAGAGGACACGGGTTCAAGTCCCGTTGGCGTCATGTATCTTTTCTCGGAAGATTTTTCAATGTGGATGAGTGTTTCAGGCTGATAATTATTGCTTATAATAATTGGTTATTTTCTTGTTTACATGTTTCGAATAAAACGAGCGTAAGGAAAAAAAGCGAAGATGTTTTGTTGCAGAGGATTTACGAAATGATAGAGACTAAATAAAAATATTCTGAGCTTCTTTATAATCTGGGATTTAAGATTTATTTGTCGAGGATTAGGGATTACTCGGATTATAATCTTACCGTGATTCATTTTCTTGTTGTATAAGAAAAGTTAATGCGCTTTATCTGATTTTTTCGATTGATTGTTCGATGGCTATTGAAATTAAATGCTTGGGATTATGTACTGTATATTAAACCAATACACGAGTACAAAACAAAAATGTATTCCTTTTAAAGTCGCTCAGCGGTTGTTCGACAAATAAAAGTTCTTCATATAACGTTATGTATATTCAACAATTTTTTTTTTGTAATTTTTTACATATTTGTATATTCATTAGCGTTGAATGAAAGAGGCAAATCACTTTTGTATGATTTAAAGCCCCAAAAAAATGTGTTAAGGCTGTACACAACCCTAATAATTTTTGTTTGCTCAAAAATCACATTTTAATCATTTCCGGCGAATTCGTAACTATAATAACTTTTATATTCCAACAGAACACTGGGGATGTAAGTTCTTTTTTTTTAAATTAATGAAAACAATACCTTACCATTAATATATTTTACGGAAAACGATTTTAAAACTTTATAACCCGTTTTTCAACTATAAAGTTAGCGATAAGCACTAGATTTTATTTTTCTAGACGATGAATTAATAACTTGGACAAATAAATTAATTTTAAATTAAAGTCATAAATGGAGACACATTTTAAATATTAGTAACACGTTCTTCAGAATTAATTAAAATGAACGTGGCGTAAAGGTCGAATCTCCAGACCTGCTAGGGTGAATTCGACCGTACGGTCGTCCAATACGCGGTGCCGCGGGAGTATATATTTGTTAAAAGTCGCGAATTAGATAACCTGCTTGACTCGTCAGACTGCCTACTGCGACTGTGATCGAAATGGATTGAGGAGAGCGGCGGGTAATGGTGGAGGTCATAAGGGGCAAAGGAATACAATTGTTTCCAGTCATAAAACTATTAATCTGGACTGAGGAAAAATAATTTACCAAGTTGACATTTTAATCGGCACAAACAGGGAAAGATTGATGAAAGACCTGGCTACGAAAGACGTAGCACTTAATTACTTAGAAATCTAAGTTAATGGTACGAGTGTAGTTTCGCAAAGCTTTTCTCGCATCATGTAGGGTGAAATTTTTCCAATGGTAACCAACCTCCGATTGGAGAAGACAATGAGAAAGAAATGAATCATTCCAAAGATCGAACTTCAATAGCTTTTTCACATATACTTAACTTAACACAAATTTCACAAAACAGTTTCATTTCAGTAAAACTTAAGAGGGCATTATCAGAGAAAACCAGAAATATGTCATTTTCAAATCAGATTTTAGACATATTGACTCTTTTCCTCAAAAAATTATAAATGGATTTCGAAAGATTGTTCTTTTATCTAGCATTCGCATGTAATAAATTTTGAGAAATTTTTTAAACTTTTAGTATAATAAGGTTATTCCATAGGTCGTTGGCAGATTTGTTAAATTTTCAAAAAAGATTTTGTATTATACCACACCCATTTCAAATAATGTAACCATGCAGTAAAATAAATCAATAAATTATCTAGCAAACGCATGTTTTAGAATTTTAATTTAAGTTTCAATAAAATCATTAAAAAATATGTACGTACATGTGTTTCTTGACGAAAATTGGTCCATTTGTGTATTTTTTGTGTATTATTTGCGCACTTACAAACTAATATATTTCAGATTTTTTTAACATTCTTATTAAATTTAGACATTATTGAAAAATGATAAATACTTATAATCAAAAAATAACTACAAAAAGTACATTATTTTAATAGTTTTATCATCACGCCTTTCAGCATTTTTGGATGAAGGTATAAATTAAAGCTAATTTGGATTGAAATAAATTCAATATTTAGTTATAAATTAAAAAAGCTGCTACGGAGAATAATTAATCTTTCTCATTGTAACCGCTCTACACAATCGTAAGAACAACTTTCGACGAAATGTGGATTTTCGTCTGCTGGCCGGTTAAACGCTATAATATATTACTTAACTAAATATTTTTACTTAATAATATTTTTACTTAACTTACTTTCTATGTTACCTACTTTGTTTCAACACTTATATTTTATGCTATATTTTGGGTCTTATATTTTATGTTATTTCTTGTTTTTGTCAAAAACATATAGGTACTACTGTAAAAGCCCTGTGGGCGTTTAAATGGTCGGTGGTTGAGTGGGCATAGCGCTTGGGTCCCACCCGAGCGTCGCGTGTTCGATTCCTCGGCTGGCTAAGTCCTCCATCACAACACAAGCAACATTTTCGGCTTTCTGTGGTGGTAGTAGGAGATTTTCAAACATTGTTGGGTTATTCGTAATCCGGGAATGTTTGTCTTTCTTTTTAAAAAAAAAATATATATATATATATATAAATATATTTAGATTTTCACGGCCAAATGTTAATCATTATTTATTTTTAAGGTGTTTCCGTTTTCCTCTACCTCCTTCTGTAGCCAACGTTTCGGACACCATTATGTAGTCCATCATTAAGGGAGATATGTGATCACATCATCAGGGCAGATACATCGCACATCTACCTTGATGATGGACAATGTCATGCTGTCTGAAACGGTAGCTAAAGAAGGCGTAGCGCTACACGGCATAACGCCTTAAAAATATATATCGAAAGTAGATTCTTAACAGTTTGGAAATGCCTTCATGAAGTAAACCAGTTCTCACGTACAAAAATACATATGAACTTTCATAAAACGATGTGAGCACTTAAAAGCACTGCCCAAACCCACCATATTGTGTAAATTCACAAAAAAATGGCAGTTTCTGTTAAAGGCCTTCATTTCCGGTCCGGTAATTGAGATAGAAAGGAAGTCGGAAGTTGCGTGTATCCTCAATCAGGAGAGGAAGTAAAAGGTTCCGTTCTGCCGGGGTTCAAATCATTAGGGTTAAAGGAAGTATTGAAAGCGGACCCGAAACTGCCTCTTGCCGATACTTTATTGGAGGCTGTATCTTGTATCACGTGATAGAAACGAAGAGCCTTTTTTCGTAGTCAGGGGGCTTTTATTATCCGTTGGTCGTTAGGCGAGCCGTATCACTTAGCGGGAGGGTTGTAACAGTTGGAATTTAATTTATTTACCTTTGTCATGACCGCGTTGGATGAATGAAATTACTTTTACTCGGAAGCTTCCGAACGCTTCCGAGAAATGCGAATAGTTGATAAAAGAGTTGAACGGGAATATATTAGTTTTATAATAAAGTTATTTTGGAATTTTTATAGTTGGTACAATATTAAATGAAGCTCCACGAAAAACGAATTTATTCTAAAATCGCTCGAGTATTTAATTAAGTTACATATTATAATTTTTTTAATTTCTAAATGTACCTTTTAATCGCCCTGTTAGATAATACCTAGTGACATAATGATACTACTATTGATACTACTCCATTAATGTTAATTCCGGAACATTATTTGCCAAGCTATTTTTTAAACTTACGTAAATTGTCAACTTTCAAAACTTAATGGTAGGTAGGTTTGTGAAGGTAGGTTTGTGAAGGTGAAACTGTACTCGACAATGTACTCGACAATGAAGTGAACGGCACAAGCTTGCAGAATCTATTGTTATAATTACTTTCTCAAAAAATCAGTTTAGGTAGTAGTAGTAATAAATCAATTTAGACACTTTCACAATTGAAATTTAGAATCATATAAATAAGTGGTCTAACCACAGTTTGAAAATGGACTTGTAAGCTGAAACAGCTTTCACAATAATAAAAAAAATTTAATCCTTGCAGAACTTAATAAAAACATTTTTATTATTTTTTTATTTATTAGAGATAATATATTACAAAATTATTACATAAAATTTATAATACATTACTCCCAATGAGTTTAATAAAACTCATTTCGGGAAGGACAATATTATACATCTAAAGGAAAATTATTTTTACATAAGAACACGGAAATCAATGAACAATACATAGATTTTTAAATGGACTAGACACACTTGATTTTGAAAGAAAGACTAGAATATTACTCAGAAAACTTACTAGGAGAATATCAGGCAGGGTTCAGGAGGGGGAGATCCACCACTGATCAACTCTTCACTACTCGACAAATCCTGACAAAATGCTGGGAATTCGATATAGATATATATCAACTATTTGTCGACTTCAAACAGGCGTATGACAGTATAGATAGGGAGAAAATATATGAAATACTCCTCAATTTTGGAATACCGCCCAAAATAGTCAAGCTTGTAAAAGCAACAATATTCGGATCACGGTGTCGAGTAAGGATAGGAGGTGAAACAACGGAGGATTTAAACGTTTCCCAGGGGCTGAAACAAGGTGATGGCTTAGCACCCACCCTTTTCAATATTGTACTGGAGCACGTCGTGAGGAAGACAATGATCAGTACCGACTCAAACATCTGCTACAGAAGCAATCAAATAGTTGGCTACGCAGATGACCTTAACATTGTCGGAAGATCCCTACAGGCTGTAAGAAAAGTGTTTGACCCTTTGGAGACTGCGGCAAGAGAGGTGGGTTTGCAAATCAATGAAAATAAAACAAAAATCATGATGCAAACCAGAACCCCTCACCGCAGAATAAAAGACAAAGTGAAATTCAAAGACAATTATAATTTCGAAGTGGTCGAAGAGTTTACCTACCTGGGCTTCATCATAACGCAGGACAATGAAGATCCAGTAGAAGTAAGAAAGCGCATTACAGCCGCTAACAAAACTTACTTCGCGTTGCTGCCAGTGTTCAAATCCCGAAACGTCCATAGGAAAACCAAAATAACCTTATATAAAACAATTATCAGAACGGTCTTGGCCTATGGATGTGAGGCGGGAACACTGACAGCAAAGTCAGCGGAACGGCTGGACATCTTCGAAAGAAAGGTACTTCGAAGAATCTTAGGAGCGGTGCGAGAGGGAGAGGCATGGAGAATCCGCCACAATAATGAGCTCTATGATATTTACCAAGCTCCCAGACTCTCCACCCATTTAAGACTCCACAGATTAAGATGGGCCGGACATGTGCACCGAATGCCAAGCACACAAGTACCGAAGAAGGTTCTGACAGGACACCCGGGAGGTAAACGAAAGGCGGGCAGACCTAGACTGAGATGGGAGGATGATGTCAGGAAGGATGCAAGAGGATTACTCCAGGTTGCAGATTGGAAGAAGACGGCCGAGGACAGAGGTCGGTGGAGGCTTATTTTGAAGGAGGCCAAGGCTCGAAATGGGCTGTAGCGCCATTGAAGAAGAAGAAGACATACTTGATACAGGTAATTGAAGAATATATAAGAGTTACAAAGGAAGACAGATAACTTCGTCACTGGTTAATAAAGTTGCTGAGAAAATATCCTTTTAGAGCCTTTGCCAGTATTTTTTTGTTTGATTCTGGTAGTTTTAGGACATTAGGTAACGCGTTGTATTGCGTATGTGCGATGTATTGTAAGGAGTTAATTCCAAATTTAGTTGTGTGTGTAGATGACGATAGGTGTATTTGATTTTGTGATCGTGTTTTGTGCTGGTGTATATCGGAATTAAAGGCTGGTTTAGTGTTGGTGTGTGACAAGTGTTGAATTAATTGTAGGATGGCAGTGGTGATGCTGTATTTTGGCAGAATGGTAAAGGGAAGAATTTGTGTCAGTGAGTATATGTCTTTGACATGCGTATCCCATGGTAGATGGTATATATTTCTTATGGCTCTATTTTGGATTACTTGTATTTCAGATATTTGTTTCTTAGTAATGGTGCCCCAGATACTAACCAGATAACTTAGGTGAGAGTGGATCAGAGCATAATATGTGGCACGCAGTAAAGCTGTGGGGAGCACATCTTGAAGTCGATAGAGTACACCAGTTATCGGGGAAATTTTGGATTTAACATATTCAACATGGGAGTTCCACGATAGGTTAGAATCTATGAATAACCCTTAATATTTCGTTACTTGTACATTTTGGAGCTTTTCATTTCCAATTGTCATGTAATCTTTTTTCCCGAAAGTGAGGTAGTAATTTTTTTTGACATTGAGGCTTAATTTATTTATCCGCAACCATTTAGCTAGCTTTGCGAGATCTTTATTCATTAGAGATTCAAGTTCCCTCAGATTTTTACAACGATAATAGATCACAGTATCATCAGCGTAAAGTTGAAGTTTTCCCAAGATGCCGCATTTAGTTATATCATTGATGTATAGTATAGACACTTTCACAATTGAAATTTAGAATCATATAAATAAGTGGTCTAACCACAGTTTGAAAATGGACTTGTAAGCTGAAACAGCTTTCACAATAATAAAAAAAATTTAATCCTTGCAGAACTTAATAAAAACATAAAATTATAATTTTAAAATTAAGAGTTCTACAAATCAAACACAAAAACAATTAGTTAACTGCTAAAACAGTCATTTTAAATAATAGCAGATAAGCGCCAATTCATTATTTTACCTCGAAACGAAAAATTACTATGCTACGCATTTTAATAACTTAAATGGGGAAGTACCTGGCCATTCAGATCCAGTGACCGAACATGATTAAAACCATTTCAAGCAACGTTTCAATTCTGAAAAGGTACGCCAGAATGATACGTGCTGCAAATATACCTTATATTATTTTAAATGATTAAATAGTGAAATAACACAAATCGACCAAAAAATATTTACTTGCGCGCTATTTTAACTCCGCGAGATTAGGATTGCTTGTCGAGAGCCTTACCCCTCGACAAGTCACTGCGTCAGTACGTCAATTTCAAATTTTAGAAAAGATTGTAAATGATTGTTTAAGCAATTTAAAAAAAAAACTCTGATACACTGACAATACAGTATTGTAAACTAAGTTTAACAGTAGGTACCTAATAAATATTTTAACAAACTTCTTAAGTACTACTTTGAATCTCACAGTATGTAATTAACAAAGTTATATTTGTTTTTGGTAAAACAAAACTCTAAGATAAATAAAATAGAAACACAATTTCTCTAAGAGCTTCGTCTAATTTGTAAATAATTTCACGAGTTTCTGCGCAACAAAACTTTTCTCTCTAAAAGTTTGTAAGATGAGATATTCGTTAAAATAATAAGTAAGTACGTTTTATTGAAATGACAAACGATAGCAATAAACCAATTGGACAAACCTTCGCTAAATCAATTCTTATAATAATACAACCTTTATTATTATCCTTTAAAAAAACACTCGTCGAATTCCAATAAAACAAATAAAAGGAAAGAACATCGACAAAGATTACGCAAGGTTGGTTTTTGAGAAAGCCGCCCATTACCATCTTAACTGAAAGCAGAAATCTTAAGAGGGAACAAGAGAACCAGGAACCAGGAACCAGAGAAAACCGGAAATATGTAATTTTTAAATTAAATTTTAGATGTACTGACTCTTTTCCACAAAAATTAAATTTTGATTTCGAAAGATTGTTTGGTAATTGTTCGGAACAAACGTCAACGGTTAATACGCACTTTTTTTTGATAAAACTTTTAGATTCTTCTTAATTACCATAAAAGACAACTATTTGCATTGGGGGAGGTTGAAAATGTTACATTTTTAATTTTATTTTCGTAAATTGAAAATTTGCTTTCACACTGTCAAATCACTCTGTTTGTAGTTCGGAACAAACGTCAACGGTTAATACGCACTTTTTTTGATAAAACTTTTAAAATTAAGATAATATACACAAGCCCGCTACACAAACCCTGCGTAGCCAAACAAACCATTCAAAAACGTAGGCTGTTTTTAAAGTAAAGATAACATACACAATCCCGTTACATAATCGTTGACGTTTGTTCCGAATATTTACCAATTGTTTTCTTTTATCTAGTAAACACATGTTTTAAATTTTGAGAAAAAATGTTTATTTTTATAAATGATAAAAAGATACTCACAGAGTTAATTTGCCCGGGATTCTGCATTAAACTGACCGGCCAAGGGACTTGTTTGAGATTCACTTTATTTTAAATTCGTGTTAATTGCAAATTAGATATTATTTCGCGTCATTCATTTATTCACAGGGGTCACCAATTATAGAGGCTGACCCGCTGTATTTTAATATTTTATCGTTAATGTGAAGGGCGAACAAACATGATTTGCCAGTGAGTCTTGACCGGGAGTTTAAAACAGAATGAGCGGCAGATTTTTAATGCCACGCGGAGAAAGTTCTTGTGACTTAAAAATGGATTGGATTGGCTGCTTGGGGACCAATCGAATAGCCAGCCGACTGCGATTCCGTGTCCTTTGTTCGACCTCCACAGAATAATAAGGTTATACCATAGGTCGTTGACAGATTTGTTAAATTTTCAAACGAAAAATCCTATTTTACAAGATCATACCATGTAATCATACATTATTGGAAATCAGTACGTAAACGCATGTTTCAAAATTTTAATTTTAAGTTCAAATAAAATCATGAAAAAATATCCGAACACTTATTTACGACGAAAATTTCTCTCTTTTGTCTATCTATTTACGGTCTTACAATTAATATATTTAAGATTTTTTTACATTCTTATTTTGCTTAGACATTATTGAAAAATAATAAATACTTATGATCAAAAAATTTTTACAAAAAGGACATATTTCAATAGTTTTATGATCACACCTTTCAGCATTTTTGGATGTAGCTACAAATTAAAGTAAATTTAGAATGAAATAAAATCGATATTGAGTTATAATTTTAAAAAGCTGGTACGGAGAATAATTAGTCTTTCTCATTGGAACCGCCCTTTACGATCATAAGAACATCTTTCGACGAAATGTGGATTTTCGGCCGCTGGCTGTTTAAAAGTCCTTAAACGGCCCCTAGACGTTCAATATTATGGTCAATATATTGCACAATAATATAATGTTTTCAATTTATTTTGCATGTCCATTCAAATTGATTGATTCAAAGTAAGTTTAGTAAAAAAGTTAGATATTTATTGTGCAATATGATCTTATCTAATAAATAAATAAAAAAATTAAAAAAAATAAATTTAAAAAAAAATTGTATCTTTTGTGGGTAATGTTGCACAATAATAGTTCATTTCTGTCTCCGCAGTCAAGCAATGAACTTCAAAGTAAGACAGGTTTATAATCGAGATGGCTACGTATTAATAAATGTACCGCCTGGTTCACATATTTATAGTTTATCTACAAATTTTGATTTTATTTGTTTCTTAGTGTATTTATTTCTTTTTTTTTGTAACCATTATTTCATCCATCTGCGTTTTATTCTCCTTCTTTTTCCAAGCTGTGCACACATGCTTTATTTTCGACATGTTGAATTGTTAACCGTCTGTATTCCAGCAATATATTGCAAAATATACCCTGTATTATAGTCAATATATTGCTATAATACAGGGTATATTGTGCAATATATTGCTGGAATACAGACGGTTAACAATTCAACATGTCGAAAATAAAGCATGTGTGCACAGCTTGGAAAAAGAAGCCCTGTATTATAGCAATATATTGACTATAATACAGGGTGTTAAGGGACGTACTTGACTTACTGTAACCAGTGATTCCTGACATTATTTGAAGTAAAAAATGTAAATGAAATTTTGGTCTCCGGTGACATTTTTTATGTTTTTTTTTTTCTACAAAAACATACAAAAATTGTAGTTGTTGAACAGTTGGAGGTGGGATAAGGGGTTCGTCGGAAACCCGGCTGAGTGACCAGTGACGACATGCCGAAGAATTTTTTTTTGTTTGATTTTGAAGAAAAATTTTTTGAAAAAAAAAAGTCGTCAAAAAAGTCACCGGAGACCAAAATTTCATATACATTTTTTACTCCAAATAATGTCAGGAATCACTGGTCAAAGTAAGTCAAGTTGGATAGAACATCTAGGTGCCGCTTCAAACTCTCGTGTGAAACAGTACAACGATAAAATCGCGAACTCTTGCATCTTTAAAAATACATGGCATTTTTCATCATAAATATAATACGAGTATACAGGACTCCAATATTTTTTTTAAATTTTTTTGTAAATGTTTTGTAATTTTTGCAAAATGTCATTCTGTCATGAGCTATAAAAATGCCTTTAAATATTTTAAAAACTTAAAAAAAGATAAGACGCCATATTTTATTGTGAAAATGCAAACATTTTCAAAAGGTTTTGAAAAAAATATAGTTAGATTAGTGTGGGATTGGATAATGACAACTATTACACAGGTTTATTTTCTGGAATCCAAATTAAATACACAGGAACAAAGGTAGTAGGGGTCTAAAATGTTTGGGAAGCACTCGGAAGCTTTTAGGAGCAACCTGGGGATAAAAGTGTTCGGAAAATCAATGAGCCACGCTTCTGTCAATTTCCATAAAAAAATCAGAATGACTAAAACTGCATCGGGCTAAAAGACTCTTAGTGAAAAGGGTTAAAACGCCACCAAACTGAGTGCTGAACCAATGTGGTTTATTTAAAAGATCCAACGAATAAAATGTTTGGCGTGCACACTTCAGTTCTGCACGGATTTGGTAGGGCTAGGTTTTTTGAACAATTGTATGATAGAATTACTTTGGGAGGGTAAGGATAGTATTTGTAGATGAGAGATAGATACAGTGGAAAAATGTTGGGGAGGTCTGTTTTTGTATTATACATAAATCAGGCGTTGTCTCCAGATCTTGATAATAAACCTTTGTGAGTTATTGTGCGCACGCCCACGAAAGTTACTATATATTATAATGGTGAACTCCAGCGTTACGAAATTATTTCCTACACTATTCATCCTATTGCGAAAGGAGGGAAAGATGAAAAGGGAACGCGAGAAGGTGGAGGAGTTCGCGGGAACGGGGACGGGAACCGAGACGCGTGGGAAAGGACACGCAGGGAGAAATAATTTATTTCACCGAGTGGCCTTGCAACGCATGCCAGGTTCTCTCTAGTTAATAATAAAAACTGAGAAATTTTTTAACAGATTCAAATTTTGTGCATGTTTAATGGAATTCGCATATATCACTTTTTTGTCAATTTATCACTTTTTTCTAATTTACTAGGATTTCACAGATTTTTAACATGTGTGCGTTAATTATTACAAGATTATGTGTATGTTGTATGTGATATTAAACGTAATACAAGTAAGAAACAAAATAAATATACCCAATTCCTTATTATTTTTTTATGTGAGAACATGCCGCGCAAGAGTACCATCTACTCCCAACCTTCTGTAGTCAGTGAGACTTAGGCATCCCTAATTAAGATATGTTGTGAGGCTGTATGTAGTAGGGAGGAGAGATAGATAAGAAAGAGGAAGGCAGGGAAGTACCTAGTTTTTCAGATCTGGTCACCATCATGCCTAAAACCGTTTTAAACCGATATTTTATCGATACCGAAAGATAAATCATTCCTCAGGGTGATGCTGAGGTTAAGTGACTATAATCATTTTTTTATCGATCCGCGCTATGCAGGTGCACTATACAGGGTGTTAAGGGACGTACTTGACTTACTTTAACCAGTGATTCCTGACATTATTTGGAGTAAAAAATGTAAATGAAGTTTTGGTCTCCGGTGACATTTTTGATGTTTTTTTTTTTTTTTTTCTACAAAAACATAAAAAAAATGGTAGTTGTTGAACAGTTGGAGGTGGGCTAAGGGGTTCGTCGGACATCCGACTGAGTGACCAGTGACGACATGCGGAAGAAAAGTTTTTTTGTTTGATTTTGAAGAAAAAATTTTTGAAAAAAAAAAAATCGTCAAAAAAAAGTCACCGGAGACCAAAATTTCATTTACATTTTTTACTCCAAATAATGTCAGGAATCACTGGTTAAAGTAAGTCAAGTACGTCCCTTAACACCCTGTATAAGTATAATAAATATAAAACAATACAAGAACAACATGACAATCTACCAGTGACCAAATGGGCAAATAATTCACCGACTCCAGATATTTTCATATCAGAGGGTTCCGCTCGGTAGAACTCCTAGCTGGACCGATAAATCCTACTGATCCCTCAATATAAATATTTAAAAAATCTGCAAATTTTGCATTTTTTACATATAAATTCTTTGACAAATCTAATAAGCCTAAATTTTGAATGACAGAGCTAGGTATAATGCCAGTAGCCGAAATAAAAAATGGTATTATTTTTATAGTCTGAGAATGCCAAATTCTTTTAATCTCATTTCGTAAATCTGTATATTTTCTTATTTTTTCAGAAACAGATTTTTGAATTTATAATTTACTAACTTTATTTTAATTTACTAATAATATTATTAGAGGATCATCTTGCATTATCCGAATCCATGGATCAGAATCATTGGATCGTAACGAACGTCCAAAAACGGAACTAATATGATTAATTCGGAAATATTTCCTGGAATCCGCGTTTATGCGGTGGAGGTAAAGTACTGTAGAACTGGGAAACTGGGGAACTGGGATCTGTGGAACTGGGGGACGGTCCGGGGAATTCAGGGGACGGAAAGGGTTTTTTGTTCACTGGAGTGGAATATACCGATGACGCATTTATTGTACCCTATCAAGAAAAGGGCTTATGAATCAAATGTCGGATAAATGACCGAAATATATTTTTGATGGTATTGCGGCATACTCGTCACGGGTGGGTGCGTTTTTATTATTTGATGTGATCGTCGTATTATTTATATCCGTCGTATTATTTTATTTACAGTTCAAATCAAATTTGAAACGACATTCATTCGCCCAAATTATTTTTTGCAATTAGTATTTTGGTTTATTCTTAAATGAAGAGAAACCTCAAAATATTTATTCTTTATCCAGCCTCTAAGAGAACCTTCTTTCTGTCTATATTAAAATATTATTTAAGTACAGCGTTTTTTAAATAGTCGTACAACTGGGAAGGCGTAAATGGATTCCGCCACCCCGGGAACCATTTATTGGATAACCAACCTTTGCTGTAGGTCACCCCGAGTAGTTTGCTACATCTGCGGAATCGGGTTGGTGCTCGGGTTCATAGGATTATCCGGATTTTGACGGCGGAAGCATTTGTAGAACTACTGCGGGTGAGTCAGATCGAGAGAGACTGGTTAAGGGAAGCCGTTTGATCTCTCCAGCCGTACTCTCTCGACCCATCGCTACGCACTACAGTTGGATGAATGGATTCATACGCCCGTCACTCCTGGACACACTAACCCTCATTTTCCCAATTTATCCCCCATTTAGCTAATGTAAAAAATATGTGGTTCTTACTCAATATTCACATTAAAAATAAAACAAAAAGGTAACATGGAACATTATGTCTGAAAATTAATTAATATTTCTAGTTGGTTAAATAGTTATAGGTATGTTAAATGGTTTTACGTATCAAGTGTTTTCATTAGTAGTATATTCTACTTTGAGGCTTCACTAAAAATAATAATATACTTCAACCCCGTCTCTGAAACTAGCACACGCACGTTTGTACGGCTGCATCCGCGTTAGCGTGGCGTGTTTGTGAAGAGTTTTGTTCCAACATGCGACGGTTGATGTTGCGAAAATAACGAAAGGGAACAATTAGCACTCTCATGGTTTGCTTTAAACATAAACATTGCGTGTGGTACATATTTGCAGAATTTTCTGGGTGGAAAGGAGTGATGTAACTTGGATGTAACGCAACATTCAATTTGGAATATGTACATATATTTTTTCTTTCTAAAATTGGTTTCTGTGGAACTAGGTATGTGGTCTCTCGCTCGTCTCTGGAGAACAGGGACTCGATTCTGCAGTCGAGGCCACTCGCAATCGCCGTCGAAAGTACGTATTATTTATTTATTTTATTTTTATTTTATTTATGAACGCTCTTTTTCGGGGCTTTTACATATGAATAGTAAGAAATATACAGTATTTATCGTACATAACTGAATTGCTTCCACAACAATATTTTATATTTGTTTAAAGATAAATTGAAGATGTCCACTGACTTGGTATAATTGTTTCCCTCCATTAGTATTCTGGGCAAAGAACAATACATATGGAAGTTAGTTCCAGAATTACTGCACTGAAATAAATCCTGACTTCTAGTAATTCTCGATACTTAGACGCCAAAAGTCAATCACCTCGAACAACGAGTGGGTTGAACCAATCGACACCGAGTTGTCTTCGCCATAACTGTCAAAATCTAGTATTATTATATCCTAACCTAAGACCGTTTCTCTGTATCAGGGATCGTATATTTTTACAAAGTTGTTTTAAGGTTCATTATAATGGCTGATTTATCGACGATGTTGGCAGTAATATATAATGTGGAGCAAACTGAAGCAGATGCTTTAAGACCAACAAAAATATTTCGCCGGAGGGTAGATAGTTATCACACTCAAATTAATTTCATAATTAATCTGTTTTAATGTGGTTTTGCATGTGCTAGAAGCATCAAATTTCTTTTCCGCGGTGATTACCCGCTGTTTTTGGATTTGAATAATATACCCGTCAGCCATTTCGAAGAAAGTGCGCTCGTAATTTTAAATTCACGTCAAAAACATCAGAAAAATATTCACAGGACTGCCAATATAATCATCTCTTTAACCCTTAAAATAAAATACGTAAGTGAATACGGAAAAATACGTAAAAATAAAACATTCAAGTCGTGGAGACGATGAGTAATCTTTCATTCTTAGATAGCGCGTAACGAGTAACTCTTGATCGTTACGGGAGAATAGCAACCCTGGATTCTTTTTTTTCATAAACAAGGTCTTGGATACGCAGTAAGATTTTGGAGGTTAGACTCGGAATTAAACATTTGCGTTAATATACTGGTTTATTGTTGATTGCATATAAAAGTTTAGATAATCTAAAAATAACGTGAAATTAATTTTGACGCCAGCTGCAAGACTTTTAGAAATGGAATGAACGAATTTTAGAAAGGAGTTGATGACAAAAGTTTTTGTGACATTTTCGCTTCTAGTAAAATCATAGACAAAATGATACGAAGACAAATTTGTTGTAGATTATTGAGATAAAATGCGACACAGACGTTAAATTGAAATGAAAGAGCCCATATACGAAAATGAATCAAGATGAATGTATAAAATGACCAGCAAAAAATGAAGAATATTTCAATATAAGATGATACAACACTCAACATTAGATGCTTATTGTTTATAATGGTTGCATGACAGTTGATTCACTGACATTTGGCCCCCCGCTTACTTATATACAATATGCAGTCGGTTTAGGGACAATATGGTATAACATATTCTATCACAAAATATAACGAAGTGTCCCCGATGAAAAGGTGTGTGGAGGAAAAGGGATGTGCAGAGAGGATTTACCGCCGAATAACCTAAGAATAAAACATATTTTCATTCAAATGAGTCAAAGCAAAACTAATCGTATATATTGTGCATATACCAGCGTATAAAGCCTCAATTACATTGAGCGAGTTTACAAGCTACTATCTACTAAGTTTAAAAGCGGGTGAATCGGCGAATGAGATTGTCATGATGACACACAAAACTGTGCACTCGCTCAGCAGCGTAAGAAACTGAGATCGCTGCTAGCGCCAGTAGCGAGAATAACGACGCCTGCGTGAACTAATTCTGTCAGATGACAGTCGAAATCAGCTGTTTACTGGCAGCCGTATTGAAAACATACATAAACGAGTAAGCGGGTAGCAAGAAAAGTTGACGACCTTTCAACTTTTTTCGTATATCGTCAACAATCTGCTAGTTAGCAAGTAATACAATTACACTGAACGAGTTTGCTAACAGATAGTGAATTTCCTAGATAGTAGCTTGTAAACTCGACCATTGTAATTGAGTTTTAAGCACAAAAAATCGATAGGTACTGTAAATAAATTCGTTTAATATCCATACCAACCTAATATTAAACGTTTTGAAATCGATGTCAGATATGAAGTTGGTAAATAAAACCAAAAAAGTATAATTAAAATTTATAATTTTATTATGATTGTAATTTTGGGGATGGGGGGCAACTGTTGGGGGATTAATTGTTGGGACACCGTTTATAATACTTGTAGATACTGGGGTTAAAAAAGGTTCTCTGAAATTACATTAAAACAGTAAAAATGTTATTGAAGTCAATTTTAATGCCAATTTTAGTGAAGACTAGGTGTATCGAAAGGAATAAAATATTTAAATATTATGTACCTACCCAGATAAAATAAAATAAAAGAGAAACCATAAAATTTCTTTACTATTATTTTGTGACACAAAAGTACAAGCGTTGCACCGCTCAGGGACAATAGGCCACTTGCATCACATTTTTTTAAATTTTTTTCCGGTTTAGGCAAATATTCTAAGACATTCCGTATTTTTTTTTTTTTTTTAATCGTATTTTTGAAACCCTGGGGATTTTTTGAAAATTTCAATCCGAAAAATCAGACCATTTTTTATAAACCGGAAAGACGGGACATAATTTTAAAGGTGTGAAAAAACGATAATTACATAGCCGAAAATAATTTTAAAAAAAATAACGTTTTCCACACGAATGGCACAGGAGAATAACGAGGCATACCAAAAATATTACATCTCATAAATATTTTTTTCCTTGATCCATCTTATTGATCATAAATCATTATAATGTACAGCGTCTATATTACTAAATTCAATGTAATATACTTGAACTTGTAAATTGTAATAATAATAAGAATATTATAAAATTTTATTTTGTTAAAATCAGCACCATAATCATTATACTGCTAAAACATGTACCGACATCCTCTTCACGTTCTGAAGAGAACCCCGTACCCATTAATTGTACGGGGTTCTCTTCAGAACATCTGTCAAAAAATCAAACCAAATGATAAGTTCGCAGAGAACAAACAATAAATCTAGTGAACGAATTCAAAAATTCGCCTGAAATCAAAGTGATGCCATATAAAAAAATAAATCAGTGTGGAATTTTATAAAATTAATAGGAACATTTTCGGCGACGGGACATTTTCATGTAGTGGCGTCACGAGCCCAAATAATGGATTTATTTATTTACAAATAAAAAAAACTGTACATTTCTAAAAATTTTTACTAACATTTTCGTAATCTTAGTAAAAAACTCTATCCACACGATTTTTTCCAAGTCGTTATGAAGTCCATGCAAGTGGCCTATTGTTCCCAATTTCGAGAATGTTGTTCTTGGTAGGAAATGCGCAGGTACGAGCAAAAGGCAATGAGGAAATTTTCAAGCAGGAATCTGGTGTTACAGGATAACATAAGCTACGTACCTATGTTGACTCGTCGTATAACAATTCCAGCAACGTTCTGATGCAGATTGCTGCTTTCTTACTATAACAAATTCTGAGAGTTTTTTTTTACATACCCAAAATATTGTAAACACGCGACATAAATCCAAAGAACTCATACAAACACCTAAAACAATCACAACATTTGGTCAAAGAAATTTCAAATACATTGCGCCTAAAATATATAATCAATAAGACAATGCTGCAATAAGACAATCGACAAATACAAAATCCTGATCCAACAATGGATCATCGAAAAAGATCGTGCAGTAATTAGTCACCTCACCCAAATACAATCCTCTATCTAATTATTGTTACCACTACCTACCAACCTGAAAATATATGTGAAATATTTTTGCTTTATTTTTTTTTATTTTTTTTTTTTTTTATTTATTAAATTTCAGAATACATTTTGTACAAAAAAATTTGAGTAGACCCACAAAGCTGTCATATGGCAGCTTGTCTGCAGGTTCTAACAATTTAAACATTCTTAATATAATATCTAAGAAAATATTTGTAAATACATTTATATTTTTAAGGAAACATTGGAATAGATCACATAGTAATATTTGATAGTTTAACTTACAGCTATAAATATATAAGATATTTCAATATACCTGCCTAATAACAAGATATGTAGGCAGCTATATTAAGATATTCAAAGATACATGGAGTTTTCGTTCATTAACCATAGTTTTATCATTTTAGGACATAGTCTCTCATTTTTTTCAAATTTTATGTTTTTATTAATTTTATTGAAAATCACTGGTATTATATATTCAAGAGTACGGCTTCCATATTTATTTAATATTCGAGGAGTTTTTAGGCCCTTTCCTTCTCTGAATCTTGTGGTATGTTTGTGTTCAAGTAGGTGTTTGTAAGGGCTTTCCCCCATATTGTCCATAATAGTAGTGAACCAGTGAAGACCTTTTATTGTAAGTAGGCTCTCTGAGCCATACAGTAATTTTAAGTTATGTCTCTGTTTGTAAATATTTGTTGTGACAATTTTTTTAATTATGGCAGTTTGTAAATTTTCAATATATTTAATGTAAGTAGTGCTTGCATGTCCCCAAGTTCGAATACCATATCTAAGGATAGATTCGACCATAGAAAAATATATGAGTTTAAGAGTACAATGAGGCAAAATAAATTTTAATTTGTAAAAGTTACTAGCTAAGGATCTGAGCTGGTTACAAATTTTAGCCACTTGTTTATCCCACTTAAAATTGTTATCAACAATTATTCCCAGATAAGTATATTCATTTGTGAAATCTATTTTTTCACAGTCACAATCATTAACAATTCCTCTATGTATACAGTCAAAGCTATGAGCGGTTATTTTAGGAACATTCCACATTTTCAAACTTGGTGATTTTATGTACATGCATTTGGTTTTTTTCACATTAATAATTAATCCTACATCATGAGCCCATTTGAGAAGCTCGTTAAAATCTCTTTGTAATTCTTGTATAGCTATTTCAGGATTTTCATTTGATACAACAAGAGCAGTATCATCAGCAAAAATGAATCGACGAGCTTTTTTGAAAATCTTACACATAGCAATTACATATATAATATATAATTTTGGACCTAGAATTGACCCTTGCGGTACTCCCGATTTGATGTATCTTGATTTACTAATTATATTTAAAATCTTCACACTCATTTTTCTATTTGTCAGATAGTTTTTGAAGAATAAGAGGAGTTTACCCCGGATACCTATAAATTCAAGTACTTTAATTATTTGTATATGGCTAAGTGTGTCGAAAGCTTTCGAGAAATCAATAAATAGAACCAATACATGTTGTTTACAGTTTAGTTGTGAATTTATATGATTAGAAAATTTTTCGAGCAATTTATCGCAACTTTTATTTTTTTGAAAGCCATACTGGCATTCATCAATAATACTCAGACTATTTAAGTATTTATCTAAATTTATTGATATATATTTTTCTAAAATTTTTTCTAATGCAGGAAGTAAGGAAATCGGCCTGTAATTGTTTATTAAAGAGTGATTTCCATTTTTAAAGATAGGCCTTACAATGCTATATTTTAGTTCATCGGGAATATGGCCCGTATCAATTATTCTGTTAATTAAGTGGGCGATTATAGGACTAAGTAATTTAACATGTGTTTTCAAATCATACATACGAATTAAATCTATGCCTGGTGTCTTGGAATTTTTCATTCCTCCGATAATTAATTCGATTTGCTTTGTATTTGCTCGTGGTAAATACATTGTGTGATTTAAATATTCCGGCGTGTATTCTGACGCTCGGATATCACATACATGTAATAACTTATTTACTCCCTCATCAAAAAAGTCTGCAAAATTTTCTGCCACTGCATCTTTCGATTTGGATTTTAAGAAAAATGTACTTTATAATTTAATATTTGTAAACTATTTTTGATATTAGTCTTTGGGATATTATGCCGTGTTGCGCTACCTCCTTCTGTAGCCAACGTTTCGGACAGCGTCACAGTGTCCATCATCAGGGCAGGTGTGTAATAGTTAGGGGTGATGTTTGTTCTTATCTACTTAGGAGCGATACCGTGTCGCCAGCTCTACTTCTCTACGAGCTGGCGCTACAATATACTTCAACATGTTTTTTTACGTTTAGCCTTGATGTAACCGTCAATTACCGGATACCACGAACTATTGAGCTTAGCTCCGTCGTCTCTATTAATATTTATAGGATTTTTGTGAATTTCAATTGCCTCCGTAGTCAGGCGTGCTCTAGGAGTTTTGTGTATCGCTCCTAAGTAGATAAGTACAAACATCACCCCTAACTATTACACATCTGCCCTGATGATGGACACTGTAACGCTGTCCGAAAAGTTTGCTAAAGAAGGAGGTAGCGCAACACGGCATAATATCCCAAAGACTAATAACAAAAATACTTTTGGCCGTGAAAATCTAAAATCGCATTCGTAAACTAGTCTGTCTCGACACAGGATTTCCTAGTGAGACAGGCAAGGGCAAAAAAAATGTAAACCTTTTTATATAGATGCACAAATTAAATAAAAAAAATTAAATAAACCCGCCATACAGAAAATGAGCAAACCATCCAAGCGAAGCATCCACCACCATGACTTAGACAAACCTCTCCGCATGAACCCAGGAACCCCTGCTAAGTCACCAAACGTTGGGGTGACCTATGGCAAAGGTGTTGGTTATCAAATAAATGGTTCCCTGGGCGGCGATACCTAGATCTGCCACCCAAATTCCAAATTCAAGAGAGTATTCTCAAACGGTAAGTAAAATATAAATTAATACCGATAATCTTTGTGTCTTACAGCCAAAGCTCTCTGCCAAAAGTTCTTCACCAGAATCAGAAGAGCCGATGAATTTATAAAGAAAGATTTTAAAGTAAAACTAAATTATTAGCATAATCTGCATGCAACCCTAATGGAGGTGAGGCCGTCCAAAGTTGGTAAGTAACTCAGACTTGCCAAATCAAATCAGGACGAAAACTTCTGGAAATTTCCGCTCTCAGTTATGAGCCGGCTAATACACTGAATATAATATTATATAGGTCGCCCAGGAACAACCTCGCTGAAGAGTGCTGAACACTGAACAGGGGGTCGGAGGGGGAGGAAATGCAGATGGTAATATTTGATGAAATTTGTGGGGGTGATGGATCAGCGGATTCGGAGCGAGGGGCTGCAGTCATCTACCTTTATATATTCGATAGGTAGGTACCTACTACATCTACTGCCATCTGGCGAACTCTTTCAATATCAAAATATATAAATTATTTTACGTGTTGCAATATTATAAATGAGATTTTCTTTTAATAATTGTGTAACCATTTTCACATTGGTAATCAAAACACCACAATTTGTAAGGTTGAACGTTAAAAATACACTTCGCATTACTTCACTAAAGCACATAGTAAAAATACTGTATCAATGTGACCACAGAAAAAATGCGTTATCAACAATAGTTTACTTGCCACAATTATGTCAGTTTGCGATTTTATTCGGGTTTGAATCTTCGCATACGAAGTTCTTACAGAGTATGAGATGAAACAGTATTGAGGCGTTTAAGAAATATTAATTTAATTAAAAAACATAAACACTAATGAACTTTCAGGTACAAATACTTTGACCTGTATGTTATTGTAATTCGTATTGATTGATCTTTAATATCACAGTGGTAGCGTTAAGCTTCAAATAGTTATGGTTAAGATAAAGAGGGCTAGGTAGGAGATAAATGTCTTGGCTGCGAAATGTACGAGAGAAGACCGGTATTAGAAGTGTGGAGGAGCTATTCCGGGCAGCGCAAGATACATTTACTAGAGTGATCGCAACGTCGGGGGGACCTGATAGGACACACGAAGAAGTAGAAGATAAATTAACGAATTCAACATGCATAAAAACTTCACAAGTATGAGTACACTATATAAGACAATGATAAAATACTAGCAGTTAAAAACCGGCTCCGCAGATTTTTACTGCAAGGCCCTGCAGGCGGCTTTCAGTTCGGCTTCATTACATTAGTGTTGGTGATCATTTTATAAATCCAATAGGAACTGGTTCCAAAATTAGCCCATTCCTCGTATCCACTAACAACGTGTCAACCAGTGATGGTGAAAAAGTTAAAAGTCACCGCGAAAAGGTAACCGGGTCGGACGATGACGTCATATGTAATATACAGCCGCTTGATACAACTGAGTATTACCATCAATCTTTCGAAATCCGGAAGATACTCCTGGTTCACAAATTCGTAAAACTTATACCTAAGAAGGGAACGTCCCTTTGCGTCTTGCCGACGAAAGTTGTGTCATCTTGTGACGAATTCTTGAATTAGAAACCGAACTACAATGATAGCTTTGTCTGAAAATCCACGTACACGGATGTTTATATGGTGCGATGAGTAAGGCGCGGCGCAAAAAATAATATATATAAAATAAATTCAACCCCGCAGACGCAAACATAATAATACTGTTTGATGATGATACAGTAAATACTGAAAAAGTAAAAAAAGTATGGGCCATGAGAGTATATACATTTACAACCCCCTTTTCCCATAGCCTGAAAACGGAGAATCGAATTAACATATTTAAATAAAAATAACGATCTTAGATAAGTGAACAAAGTCAAAGTTAAAAAAAAAAAACAAAAAAACAAAACAAAAATAAGTTCGTTATAAAACTTTAGGACAAGTATAATATTATGTTTATTAGAAGGCGGAAAATGTTCATTTCTTTAACAACAATAAAAAAGTTTTCCTCCAAAATCACACAAAGAAGTGAGACATAAACTTTTTGATTCATGTGCATTTCTCCATATCACATAGTTTCATTCTTCTTTACATATTATAACAAATGAGTCTAAATCTCACAAAATAAAAGTGTGCGCTCTAGGAAGAAAGGACGGCGGTGACGATTATCATAAATTTCCAAGTTTGTGTAACGGAGGCCCGGGGCGAGGAACTGCTCAAACTTTACCCTCATTACTAACTCTAAATCGTAATATGAGGATCTTCCAGGATCTTCCTCCTCCCCCCCACCCCGCCCCATCATGACTAACTAGCCTCACCCGGGGTTGCTCGGGAATTGCACGGAAGGGTTTGTTAATGAAGTACGTAGGTATCTAAGTACTTGTGGCAAAGTCTTCATCGTCAGAGATGAAGGCTTTCACAAATGATGTTGATTTGATCAAATTTATCTTTATTTTGGTTGTTATTATTTTATTTTTTAAATGTTTATATTCAGGGTAGGATTTATAGGTCCAATTAGGAGTTCTACCTAGCCGAACCCTGTGATATGAAAATATCTGGAGTCGGTAAATTATTTTCCCATTTGGTCTCTTTGACATGTTCATCTTGTATTATTTTGTATTTATTATACTTATATAGTGCAAGTGCATAACGTGGATTCACTAGGTGATCATTTGTGGAAAAGTGCGTGAGAGGGTTAAGTTTTTCCTGTGGAACGGTTTAAACCAGACATAAAATCTGAAGTGAAATATAACGAGTTTTAGTATGAAGATTTTTTACTATTATTTGAATTCTGATTTATATTATTAATTTATATTTATTTTTATTTTTATTACTGATATTGCATTATTATGTGTGTTAAATTAATGATTTGATTTAATTACTTTTCGTGTAATTTAATTTAAGTGTATTTATTTTATTTTAAATTAATTATTTATTTTCTGTTTTATATTAAAATACTGCATTCAAATCAGCTGCATTCCCGGAGAAATCCTGAATTGTAACTGAGCAGTGACCTTTTCATCAAAAGAATCAATGATAAATGAACAAAATGTGTAAAATTGTTAAAAATGTTTTGATGAATAAACGTTTTTAATATTATTATTCATTTTAATTATTTATTTATTCTTAGTACATTTACATTACAAAGGTATAATATATTGTCCTCCACACTAGGAGTGTTGTAGAGGACATTTTTCAGTTGTAAATTATAAATTATAAATTGTGAATAGTAAAACAAAAGAGTGTTAGTGTAATATAAAAAGAGGAACAATAAAAATCAAAATATAAAATCGACTTCAATTCGACAAAAATTATAAATTAAAAGTTAAAAATATTGTAGCCAGTTTCTTATGTTTTTTTTTGTATTCAATAATATTAGTTGTTTTATATTGTGTAGGAAGAGAATTGTATAGTTTTATAGCCTGGTATCTGTAGTGTTTTTGTCCGAAGGATGTGTTTGTTTTTGGTATTTGTAGTTGGTGAGCATGTCTTGTTCTGGTATTGCGAGAATTTTGTGAAGTGTTAAATGTGGATAAGTTCTTGTAAAGGAAAGTAAATATTTGTTTTGAATATAATTTTTGAATTTTCAGCACTGGGAATTTTTCGCATATGCTTGAAGTGGGTGTTAGTATTGGTAACTTAAGTATTACTTTTATTAGGGTTTTCTGAGCTTTAAACAGTGTATTAATGTATTTTTTACTGGCACAGCCCCAGGCAATAACGCCGTATTCCATTATGGATTGTGCAAGTGCAAGGTATATATTTTTTATATCACATATGTTTAAAATATTTCTCAAGTTTTTAAAAAAGTAAATCAACTTGTTTAGTTTTCCTATTACCGAATCTATATGTTTATCCCATTATTATTATTATCTCCAAAGCTCATGGCTGAAAATATATTGCAAACTGAAAAAAGTTGCATTAATCTTAAAATTCAAAACTAATAATAATCTAGAGTTTTGTCTGTTTCATATTAACTGATTTTTGCGGTATAACTTTACTTTCTAATATTCATTAAATGATGTGGACTAAATATCGGAAATTTACTGACAGTGAAATAAAGCTCAGAAACTTTGAATAATTTTGGTTGTTCTAATCAATATTAGGAAATTAATTATATTTTATTAACATGCCTTTTAACATCTTCCAATTACAGACAAAGTTTCGTTGAAAGTCAAACTTTAAACCAACAATTTTAAGGAGCTGTCCATTTCAATGCCTATACGAGTACATATATGAGATTCATCAGCAACGTGGCAACAATTCTCAACTCAACAAGGTTGAAAATAGAATATTTATTCGTATTGTTAGGCAGCATCGATAAGGTTTTTATAAGGAGATTGTCTAATCTTTTTATTTATTTATTGTTCGTGATGATTGTATTTCATTACACCTTCCTTTAAGACAATTCACAATTCGAATGGCAGTGCTGCAGTGTCAAGGTATCAAATTTTTGATGGCTTTTGTCTTCGGTAATATAAGCTACATATTTTCCAAAAATTATATATTTGTTGCAGGAGACAACTTCAACGAGAAAATTCGCAATTTTGCGTTTAGAATGTATGCCCGTTCCAGCCATGTTTTTCTTTAGAGAAGCGTTTTAACAAGTACTCCAGTCAGTGGCTGGGTTGGCATCGCGTTTGGATCCCACCCAGGCGTTGCATGTTCGATTCCTCGGCTGGCTAAGTCCTCCAACGCGACACAAGCAACATTTTCCGCTTACTGTGGTGGTAGTAGGAGATTTTCAAATATTGTCGGGTTATTTGTAACCTGGGAATGTTTGCCTTTTTTTTTTAAATATATTTATATATTTTTATAGTTTTTATGTTCGGAGTAAAGTTTTTGATAGGGTAAGGTTTATTTTTCGCAGTATCCTGTATTCAACAAGCTACCCTGGTTTACTGGCAATTCTTTATTTTTAAACATTAGCTCCACAGAAAATAATTTCCTTCATGGTCCATGTCATCTCAGTAGATACTATGTGGAGGGTTTTTATTGAGAAAAGGATGAAGAGGAAGATCTGGATAGGAAAATGGTACAAGGGGTGGGTAGAAACCTGTAGGATCAGTATGTATAGGATATATTATATAATATTATATTGTAAAGAATATAATATTTTATGATAACTGGGACCTCTTCCATTTTCAGACAACAAAACGAACGTATTTTACTTTTAAAATATAAGGGTTTGATATACTCGACAATTATAGATATTATGTGGAAAGTGTATTCACTTTAAAATATGTTTTTTTATTAACTGGATCATAATATAACCAAGTACTTCTAAACCGTCTTTCATTTGACTCTGAGTTAATGGTATTGAGGTATTCACTAAAAAAAATACATTTTTAGTCAAAGAGGCTTATGGCGTAAAGTTTTTTTAAAATAAACACAAAATGCGGCAAACATGATAAAAAATAAATCAACTGGCGTCCGAAAGATTCAGCAACCTAACCATAGTCCATTGAAAATTCCCACCGCGAAATTGGAAACTCGGTAGTGTTTAAAATTATTATTATTATTACTTTCATTAAACTGTCTATTCGCTGCGAAAGCTTCCCTTTAAGTAAAAACTAAAAAGAACGCCAAAGCTACAAGCCAAAATACGTGTTTATCAATCGAAATGAGTAGAAGGTACCATTCTTTGAGAGAACTTTGCTAAGAGAAACAGATACGGGGAAGAAAGGAAGTCGGGAAAGGCGAGAGAAGAAAGACGGGCGGGCACGTTTTTCTGCGATTGAAAAACTTTCTCCTCTTTTGCTGGTCTGTTTCTGGGGAAGAATGGTAATTCCGGGAAAGTTTAACTCATTACCGGCTAGATTACAAAGAAATTACACTTACTTACCTCTCAAAATAGTCTGCTATGGGGAAAAAATAACAAAAGGAGTTGGTCTTTGATCCTACGTGTTTTGACGGAGATAAAATGAATGACGGCGGATAAAGCGATAGAGTTTATGGTCAGAGCGGCAGGGTTGAGACAAACATGCTTTCTATGTATTAACTAGCTGACCCGGAAAAACGTTGTTCTGCCGTATAAATTATTGCATTATTATTGATTATTAATAATTATGTGGATGGAATTTGATAAGGGGGGCGTAGCGCCATCTGTCATTCAACAAACACTTTAAAGAGGTAAACACTATGAAAATGCTGTACTTTGCGTATGTACGCAGTTCTCTGGAGTATGCCTCTCAAGTCTGGAATCCCAGGTACACAACATACATAGAAAGGATTGAGAAAATACAAAATCGTTTTCTACGATACCTTGATTTTCGGGGATATCGTCCTCATCTAAGTTATGTGGAGTCAGCCACGTTTTTCAAAATCTCGTCACTAGAAAATCGTAGAAATTCTGCAGACGTAATATTCTTGCAAAAGATAGCCACCTCTGCGATAGATTGCCCCCAATTACTTGAAAGAATTCAATTAAGAGTGCCCACCAGACAAACTAGACTAAATCACACACTTACCACTCCTCGATGCAACACTAACTCTAAACAAAACACATTCATTAACCGCGCTTCACCCTTTTTAAACAATTCATACAATGAATTCGACTTATTCAACACAGCACCCCAAACTCTAAAAAAATAAACAATAAATAACTTCACATATACAAACTATTATACTTCTATGCAAATAACTTATTCACTCCCAGATTAGATCCGTCCCCTTACCCTCCCGCCCACCATCCCATCCCAAAAGCTATTATATTATAACTTTTATAACTTTTTAATCTCTCTAATTAATACACACCAGTGAAAACCTATTATTGGTTCAATAACATGTACATATGTAAATACACCTAAGTAAATAATGTAACTGTTGGTTCTCCAAAATAAAATAAAAAAATTAAAAAAATATAAATAATTTCGTTCTGTTTGAAATATGAACGACGACGGTTAAATTTGTTGATACAAAAATAATAAAATCGCGATTAAAAAATGGGAGGGTGGGGGTAGGAGAATGAAAATTTGGGGTTTTAAATATTTTTTGATAACAAAATAATATAAAAACATGAAAAAAAATATATTAAAAAAATAGAAAAAAAATCTGGATAGGGACACCCTAATCACCTAGCGGTATGAAATATACTTTACGACCTATTCTCATAGCTACCAAATATACATACAAAATTTAATAAAAATCGGTCGAGCCGTTTCAGAGGAGTGCGACCACAAACACCGTGACTTTTTATATTTATTAAAATATTTATGTTTAGACTAACTGAACAGGTTACACCTGTTTAATTTATAAGGTCATTAAAACATTCGTGTAAAAAAAGTATCCTGTTTTACATAACTTTTTAAATTCTACCCAGCTGGAGACCTGCAGGGTCCCGTTTATTAGGTTGTGAAGGCACTGCTTGGCTCGCTTGCTGATTAGAAAAAGAGAAATGATTAAAGATTGCATTTATAAACATAGTAAACACTCACACTATTTGAAAACTAAACATACAGCTGTCATATTAAGTGTCAATCCAAGCTCGGCAAGGGTTTTTTTCGGTTTGACCATACGGTGTGATAGTTCATACCAAAGTATTACGTTTTTTTTTCGACAGAGGGCGATGGTAGTTGGTTATTGATTTTAACGACAGCTAACGGGAAAATATTTATTTAAACAGTCTCGTGAAATAAATGTATTGATAAAAAGTTCGTGGCTAAACATTATTTTTTACAAAAATTATATAGGTATCTACTATTTTATGTGTCGTGTACAGTGTACACTAATTATCTGAGTTTTAAGTCAACTAGCTTTGGGCGTAACTGGTTCTTCTTTAGAACAGAAATAAAACAGTACTTTATCTGCGCTGAAGAAACAATTTAGATTAATTCAAATAAAGTGGTGTAATAAATATTCCGGGATTTGTTTTTGTTTCATTTCTTAATAATTGTTTTTTTCCTGGGCATTAACTATGTAACAATTTCTAGACATTTTGTTTTGAAGAGTTTTATTTCATATGTTATTTGTTTCTTCATTCTTTATCTGCTACCGGTTTCGACACATCCGTGTAAAAATTAAGTTTGATAGATCAGTGACTGAGTTGACATCGCGTTTGGATCCCATCCAGGCATCGCGTGTTCACTTCATCGGCTGTCTAAAGTTGTCTATCCCAACACAAGCAAAATTTTCCCGTTTTCTGTGGTGGTATTAGGAGAGTTTCAAATATTGTCAGGTTACTCATAATCCTGGAATGTTTGTCTTTCCTTAAAACAAAAACTAATAAATGTAAAACTCTTCAAAATAAAAAGTTTTATTATACCCTATTGCTGATCTTTTTCGTGCAAAAATATTTATTATTTTTATCAATATTTGACCCCGAATACAGTAACTAGTTGCCCAATCTACTCAATAAAATAAACTATCTCTATTTATTACGTGATTAAATAATTTACAATGATAAAAAACAATGAAATGTTTTCTTGATTGGCAAAATTCAGCATTATTCTGGCTCGTTCAAAACAACACGCCGCGCCGTCAAATAATACCAAGACCACATGAATTGAAACTGGTAGTCATTATGTGAACAGTGGCAGTTATTCCATTTATAAGGCTTCCCGATCTCAATTAGGTTAATACCCACCCCATCGGACCGCACACCCCGGTTCACACTCCCCACCAACTTCTGCAAAGCCTTTTTCCGCTCCGAATGGAAGCTTTAATGTACTATTAGTTGTATAACCATAGACCTCGCGTCTGTTTGAGTGTGTTTCTAATTTTATAAATCGAAATTTCCACCGAAACCATAAGATATTTAAATGCTACCCACCTAAACATAAACCTTAGTTTATACGTAACTTAAAAAAATTTCATAAGGAATAAGGATCTCCAGTCGTATTTTTACTTTTTTTTTATTAATAATGTAATTTTAACTTAAATAAGGATCTCCAGTCGTATTTTCACATTTTTTTTATTAATAATGTAATTTTAACTTAAATAACAACGTATTTCTTTTCTGGTTTGTTTTAACAAACCGGACCCGTAAGCTTGTTTTTACGATAAGTTAATGTTGCTAGACATACGTATGACATAGGATAATAAATTATTAATTGTTAATTGTTAAAATTATTTTCAAGGTTTTAACTTTTCGATGCGCGCTAAAACGCTCGTGCCGCGCCGTAAGGAGCTATGTTATGTTACCAGTCGCCAGAAATATCCTTTTTTATTATCTATAGATATATACCCATGATCAGTACTAAACAGGGACGGACGCGGGAGGTCGGAAATTAAAAGTTGTTCCATTTCCTTCTGAATTACTGTGAGATATAATATGATTTAAGTGATGTTAGAAAGATATTTGTCTTTGCATCTACCACCAGGAAAACACTCCGGCTCGACGCTAGAAACAGCCTATGCACTAATGCTAACGGTGTATTTTATTATGATGTTTTTTATTCACTTTTAAATGTCGATTTATACATTCTACGTAATGTACAACTTACTAATATATTCAGAATCGAAGTTTGTTGATCTGAATGCATATTTTTAAGGCATAATATTTTTCACAGGAGTTCCTTATTATACAATTTGTCCAAAGAAACGTATCTTAATGTAAATTGCCTTTTCAAACTTTCTTCAGGCTGGTAAGTACCTACCATAATATTGAAAAAATGCTAAAGACCGATGAAATGCAAAACAATCGAGTTATAATAACCATAATATTGAAAAAATGCTAATAAGAAAGTTCACATAAACACAACATTTGAAATAAGACTATCACCTGAACCATTTTAATGGCCACTGGAACTGGACCGTACAACTAATATAAAGACCGATGAAACGCAAAACAATCGAGTTATAACAATCATAATATTGAAAAAATGCTAATAAGAAGGTCCACATAAACACGATATTGAAATAAGACTCTGAACCATTTTAATGGCTACTGGAACTGGACCGTGCAACAAATATAAAGACCGATGAAATGCAAAACAATCGAGTTGTAACAACCATAATATTGAAAAAATGCTAATAAGAAAGTCCACATAAACACGATATTTGAAATAAGACTATCACCTGAACCATTTTAATGGCTACTGAACTGGATCGTACAACAAATATAAAGACCGATGAAATGCAAAACAATCGAGTTAAAACAAAACTTCGAACGGTTTTTATATATTCAAGTTGCGTTAAATAGGTATAATATGTAATGAATGTTGTATTGTATAAATAGCGTGATTTGGAAACGTTTCTTTGTCTTAAAACAGTTGTAATGTATTGCATTAATCAACAGTGAAAATAAGAAAATGTCGTAGATTCCACCTTACGAATGGATAAATAATATTTCAGACTATAAAACGGACACACTTGCGACATCTATCGGATCAAAGTAAATTGAATTCTTGTTGACAGTAGGGACCTATAAATTAAATAGATTGAGATGAATTTTGATAAAAAGATCACAGATGGTATTAAAAAAACGTCACGACACAGTGAAAGACCCTTTCTTTAGGCTCAATTCTAAATATTGATATTTTAACAGCCAATCAGGTCTAAGCAGAAAGCTATAAATAATTAAGCAGACCAATCACAAAAGTGAAAGGCGTATTCATATTTTGAACAAAGAGATGGACTTTGAACTAGGCAATTAGTCAGAGATTAATAGGAAAAAATATCGTCATCAACCGAAAGATCACTACACTATAATGTAAACAGGGTCTCACGCCCGGTGCATTGGATACAATGACCCTAGATCTAATGTAAACAATCAGTGCAATCGAGGTATTGACAACCGCCTTTAACGGACAAATTAATCCATATTATGTTGGAAAAACTATGCAAGAAAATAACAAGAAAATTATAATAGGAGGAAAGATAAAGAAAAAACGTGGGAAACATAGGAAAAACTACTGCAGGAATATTCAGTTGTATAACGAGTACGTGATCAACAATAGGAGGCCAGATTCGGAGAGAAACGTACGTTTGATATTTAAAAGGAAGAAAAATGCTGGAAATTAGGAATGTCACTTTTAGATGAAGCAATAAAGTCCTGGAAAACGATTTGAAAAGAAAAGCTAATGGAAAAAATGGACGTTTAAACGGAAGTGTTTATTGAACAATAAAAGATTTCGACTTAATTTTGCATTTTCAGACGAGTTTAAATAGATAACGTTATATATTTGAAATAGGGTGGTCATTCTAGTCACATTGCGTTAGATAAAGTAAACGGAAGGGGTTGTTTTACGTCAATTGTTTGAGGAGAATTCTATGGGAGATTGGACAGACTGCAAGGAAAAATGAAACATTATTTGGGTTGACGATCTCACACGTGATTTTGTTGTTTAAACAATAAGAAAACGAACATGATATTAGGTGATTAAACCCATTTTAATGGCTTTTAGGACGATAAAAATTATCATTGGTCTTATGGACAGTTTACTTAACTAAAAAACCATTATATTTTATTACCCTCGAATAAACGCTGAGTTATCGATCAGTACATCGAAGTCCAGACCTAAACACATGTCAAATTTTAAATTAATGTGGATTTCGGTAAGAAAGGGACGGAGTTTGGGGGATGACCCATATGAAGTAATAAAAATTGACATATATTTAAGGGCCGAAGTGGAAGTTCCTCCTATAAAAAATGTGGAAAATAACATAAAAAGTAGTAGTATATAGAAAATGAAATTTTCTAAGAGGTGACATACATCGAAGACGAAACGGGGGGTAGTAAAAAAGAAAATAAAGACAATTAAAAGATGATTCCGTAAGGAAAACTCATGAAAATTCAGAAGTATCGATGAAAACAATAAATTTGGCTTGGAATGTAACTAATCATATAATTGTGGAAAGTTACATGAGAATGAATGAGGAAAATCAAAGAAAGAACATCGTGAATAAAAGGAAAATAAGAGAAAATAGGAAAATTCGAGTCTACGACATAAGTAGAGACGATGTAGCTTAAAATTGAATTGATCCATATAGGTGGCATGAAGATATGGAGGAATTTAGTAAAAAGAAAATTGGAACATGCATATTAAAAGTTTTGGCATGAGTTTGTTCATGTTCTGGTAGCGATAAACAAAATTGAGAATTATATACAGTCTATCGAAGATGGACCTTTTACGAATTGAGAAAAAAAGAACTTAAAAATTATGAAGTTCAAGTTAATTTTATATGAACAGCGAGACACAGTACGATAGGGCAATTTAAAACAAAGTAACTGAATCCGGATCTTGTAGGTATGAAAATAAGAGAGAGGAAGCAATGAGACAATGGAAATAGAGCTTAAGGAACATTATTCGATAATGGTGAGATAATTTCAAGGGTTTGCGAGTTGATAGACATGGGATTGTTTTGTCACAGGAAATTCAGATACAATCTTTTGGACCTGAGAGGGGTATAAAAAATAGAACTCAGGCATTTTTCGTTAGTCTGCGGTCGGTTTTTGAAAAGTGGAAGTTGGTGAGACGCGACGATACGTTCGGTAATTTACTGGTGGAAAAATTCAAATTAATCAGAATCGCAGGACTTAGAAAAAATTTCGTATTCGAGCCAGTGTCTTATAAAGATTTGAGAAATTAAAATCAGTGGAAATAGAAATAAAGTTTACGTTTTATTTAATTGTGAAAAGTTAAAGGTGCTGTGATAGATACAATTTGTTCAGTGGTAAATTCGGTTTTTATAATCAATAAATATCTTGTTTTGATACTTAGTAATTTCGCGACAAGTGTCGGTGTGGTAAATAAATAAAGTGAAGTAATAATAATAAAAGTAAAAAAGTGATAATTAATTACGTGTGCTCAGTCTAAACGGCAAGAGTTCTAGCAAATATTAAATATTTATATTAATTATTTAAATATAGTGCAAATTAAAAAGAAGTTATAAAAAAAATTATGTGCGTTCAGTTTAAACGGAAAGAGTTCTACTAAATATCAAATATTTATATTAATTATTTAAAAATAGTGCAAATTAAAAAGAAGTTATAAAAAATTATGTGCGTTCAGTTTAAACGGAGAGAGTTCTACTAAATATCAAATATTTATATTAATTATTTAAAAATAGTGCAAATTAAAAAGAAGTTATAAAAAATTATGTGCGTTCAGTTTAAACGGAAAGAGTTCTACTAAATATCAAATATTTATATTAATGATTTAAAAATAGTGCAAATTAAAAAGAAGTTATACAAAATTTATGTGCGTTCAGTTTAAACGGAGAGAGTTCTACTAAATATCAAATATTTATATTAATGATTTAAAAATAGTGCAAATTAAAAAAAAAAAAAAGTTATAAAAAAATAATGTACGTTCAGTTTAAACGGAAAAGTTCAACGAAAATCTTTAATTAAATTGAGTGTCTAAATTAAGTATCAGTCTTTTATTAATTAAAAAAAAATAGTGTAGTCGAAATAAATCTACTCGTAAAAATTATAAAATTTAGGGAGAATAAAGTGCTATAGTCAAAGTGTTGTTGATGTAGCAGAATAAAAATTAAAAAAACAGTGTTTAATAATAATTTCCGATTTAATTAAATGGATAAAATTTTACATCAGAATAATTCGGCTAAATAATTTACAATTGGGCGGCACATTCCTACCACAAAGTGTTAATCTATTATTAGATTCAAAAATTTGAAAAAAAAAAAAATTTTAATTAAAATAAAATGAATGATAATACATGATGATATTTTATTGCTAAATAAAAGTAACGATTTACCATTTCGAAATTAATCGTGAAGTAACTATCATTAAAAAAGTTATTTAATCAACGGGTTTTGAAATAAAATGCAGTTAGAACGATAAACATCATTTAATTTAGATAGATTAAACGGGAATAAAATAAAATTGAAGTCGGAAAAATTTTATTTGAATTTAGTTGATAACATAAGAATAGGTATTAGGTAAGGAAAACATAACAAGGTTTTACCGTGTAGCTCCCGGTCGGATAAAAACCTTAAAGGGGTAAGTTTTAAAAAAAAAAAATTTTTTTTTCAGGTGCCAAGGAGAGATCGGTATGCAGCAAACAGTTGGTATTTGAATTAATTTTATAACAAGATATTACTTGCTTAATATGTGATATGCACCTATATTAAAATATTATATATAAAATAGATATATTTTTATATATATATATATATATATATATATATATATTCCAAGAAAGTTTAATCAAAAAGAAACACACTTATATTAAAAAGTAAAGGTATCGATCTCGAATGCCTATCTTTGAATTTATCCGTAACTATTTAAGATAGTTATGTGTTTGACAAATTTCCAAGTCAAAGTTTTGTATTTATTTTAGTATATGTACTATTTATTATAACTTCAGCTAATATAAAATGATAAAAAAATGAGTTATGATATTAGAATTATCTCAACTAAAATATAATTGTATATATCATTATATTTATTTATCGAGATAAAATATATATGTATATATATATGCATTATGACTATATTTAACGGGGAATAGATTAGACATTTGCAAAAAAGAAATTACCACTATTAAATTCAAAAGAAAAAAAAATTTAGGACCATATAAGCTCGCGTTCAGGGATGTTCCAAAAGTATACAAATGTCACACGTTGAATCTAGGTCACGGGGCCAGCGGGAATGTTTACATAATTGAAATTGTTTATAAAACAATTCGGTCAATGGGGCACTGGGTCAGATGCTTTTAAAGGAAGATGTATCTGGGTCTTTAATAGGTAGTTGACAGGTATTAGTATAGGTATTAACTTTTAGAATGGGACAAAGCCATGAGGTTGCGCAATTATAGAAAAAGTTTTAAACACAATCTTTAATTTGAACATGAAGAGATAAATTTTGAACTGAACAGTTGAAAGAAAACAGATTTATTATAGCTAGACAAATAATAGGTACAACAAACATTTGGAAAATCACGGGATAGTCAAATAAAAGAGTATTGAAGAATTACATGGAATATTCGAGGAAAAATTTATAGAACGATTACTCTCGTAGGTATCAATCATTTTCATGAAACAGTTGACAAATCACGGGATAGTCAAATAGAAGAGTATTGAAGAATTACAAGGAAGATTCGAGTAAAATTTTGTGGAGTAATTACTCTCATAGACATCAATCATTTACAAGAAGCAGTTGAAAAATCACGGGATAGTAAAAATTTTACCAAAAGTTGAACCTTGAGGGAAAATTTAGAAAACAGTTCAACAATAGGAGGCAGTGGTCGCTCCTAAAAAAAAAAAAACCAAGGACCATTGACCAAACACATAATAGAGATGGCAATCTCTTAAATAAAATTTTCAACAAAACACATCAAAAAGCTTGGAATTTTCGGCACTCCAGAACAAACCGAAAATAATTTCTTATTCTATTAGTATCTATTAATATTTCCCACTCTTTCTATGTATATATTCGGTCATCGGCTAAGGTTTTGTGCAGAATTCCTTTTCACGAAATCCGAGCTCGGAGTTTGAGACTAGCTAGCCTCAAATTGCGAGTTATAATCCTTCCCAAATGTATGTTTATATATATCTTTTTATGTACTGTACATTGATTGATGTGGACCCGCTTACAGCTAGCGTTTTAGACTCGACAGAGTTACTCTCACATCATTTTCTGTACGTGGAGGGAGGATTCACGACCCGTTACTCTACACAACACCGTGAGTATATGATTGCATATAGGACGAAACCGGTTCACCCTAAGTAAATAGTAGACCTTGGAGGAGTAGGATTTTGGGGGTATCTAGGCTCGGATGACGACCTGAAGGCAGTGCATGATGGCAAGAGGAAGGACGGTTGGGACGCGATAACTTAGGTATCAATCAGCCGATCCGCGCCAGAAGATTGTGCGAATTTCTAGTAAGAATCTGATCACCTGGTTTACTTGCAGGAGGATAGGAGCCAAATTTTCGGCAGAAAAAGGGTATTCTGAGTTCGTCTAATATGCAATCTATTAATTACACTAACTTACTAAACCCATCTTTATATGTACCTTATAGCAGCTGAATCATAGTGGAGGGGTGCCAGGCAGACATAAAAGAACCATGATCAAATTTGCTAACAATTAACCATTTGAGTTATACTTAATTATCTCTTCAATTAAACATGTGTAATTTCGATTAGTACAGTTTATTTACGAGTTCGTTAGGATGTAGAAAACCATAATAAGCGACAAAGGAGAGTTAGCTCATTTAGAGAAGTTATTTAAAGTTAGATTTGCAAGGGAGAGTCCAATACAGTTTGAAACTCAACGCTCTGTTTAGAATCAAAGGGTTACTACAAAAATGAAAGTAATTAAAGTCCCATATCATAAATCAAAAAAATTACACAACGTTTGATGGAGTTTAATACAACATAAATACGAAAATATTTACGTTCAAGGTCGTAATTAACGTATTAATTAGTTAAGTACACATATCTCTAAAGGTATGTAGTACAAGGGAGCTTTAAGTAGCTTTCTGTAGTTATCAAAGAAAATAAGGGTCCAATTTTCATGAAAGCTTGCGTGACGTAGGGGAGGAACTTTCCATCCCTACTACACACATGCAAAGCCTTAAAAATTTAAATATCGATCAGAGCCAAAAGAAAAGTTCAAGAAAACTTGAAGGGATGAAAGAATTCCAAAAATATTTAATATCAAGTTTAAAAGAGGTAGAAAGGTAAAACATCACACAGTTAAGATCAATTTCTTAATTAAATTATATTTTTTTAATTCTAGACAAATTCATTTCAATGCTTTTTGCTACTGCTACTGGAAATCACGCAATATTGGTTCAACGTTTAATTTATTTACTAAGTACCTTTAACGAAGTAAACAAAGTGAAATATAATGTTTCCAGAAAATCATTAATCAAAGTTGTGTTTACAAAATAAATTTACGTGCATTTAATTAAGCAAAGTGGTGAATAATTTATTATTTAGCGCGGTGTTGCACCGGAGAAAGTTTCTCAAAACTTTTACTTTCTGAAAGATAAGGGTTAAATTACATTAAAATTTATGCGAGTGAGTAAATTTAACAGATCTGATCTATTGTGAAAACAGTTACAAGCTAAGTAAATACACGATTTAAAATTACAAATTAAGTTTTATAAAATTACATTTCACATATATTTCTGCACTTATTTTTAAAATTTGAACTCATTTTCCTCTTCTTTTGTTTTTTTTTTAAATTTTATGTATTTTTGCTTTTTTAACATTAGTTCCACACAGGAGGTTCTGAAGAATATAATTCTCCTCAGGGCCCGTGCAGTCTTTGGGGATGCTGTTTGGAGGGTCTTTTGAGGAAAGGAAAGAAATGAAGGAGGAAGGGAAGGAGATGAAGTTCAGGGAAAGAAAAAGATATGAGGGGTTAATAGGAATCTGGGGGTGAGTGTCTCCAGGAATGGCGGACGTATGAATCCATCTCTCCCACTGAGAGTCTTGCTGTAGAGGTCAAAAGGTCTCCCTTAACAAGTATTTTCCTATACCGCCAGCCGCGAAGATAGATTCCGAGTCTTGAAGGTACATCCACCGTCAAGACTCGGACTCGCCGCATGAACTCGGGCACCCATGCTAAGTCACTTGTGACAGGGTGACTTGTGACAGAGGTGTTGATTATACAATAAATGGCTACCGCCCCGGGCGGTGGTAGCCATTTCCGACCCAAAATTGAAAATATTATGATTACAATTCATTATATTATATTCATTTATTTATTTATTTATTTTAGGGAAAGTTGACAGCAGATCCGATATTACACAATAAAACAATAATAAGATAGTTAATTATTCCAATTTTGAACTTTCCACTGATGAAAGTGAATGATTAATAAAGTGTGACATTATAAGGGTGTTTTCTTAAATTAAATTGTTTTTTTTTTTACAATGTATGAAAGGGGAAGGGGGAGGAGGAACATAGAATTAGGATAAAGAGGCAAAGGACGGGATTATATAGGGATTAACTTTCCAGTTTGAGTCATGTTGCTTACTGAGTTTTCGTTTTATGTTATGTAAAGTCGAGTTAAAGATGTCAATGTGGTAATAATTTAAGTTAAATTCATTACAATTCATATTTATTCATTGGATACATAATGATTACAATTCTTTACACAAGCGTTAGTAATAAACAGTAGGTTGCTAAAAATACTTTCACATTACAGAGGTTTGCAATCAATAAAATAATATAATAAACTGAATTTACTAGAAATGATGTTTTAATATAAAATAATTATTTAAGTATGCTTTAATCAAATGTGTTACATTAAAAATTGTCAATATCATTGGTATTTTCGTTTGTAAAACTTGGTAGGCGAGAAATTGGCGAGTTTGGTACATTATTTAATTTTTAATGGTAACATCGAAATAGATACCTAGTGAATTAAGTACTCGTAGATACTGTTAAATTGACTGAACTCAGAAGTTCGCAATGGTCGTGCTCCAAATTTACTATTTAAAAAAGAAGCAAAGATTGCTTATTCTTCGCCGACCAGTATACTCGTATGTATTTTTAAGGTATTTAATTCAAAATGGTTAATTGGTTCTAAGTATTCTATTTAACTTAGTGAGTAGAAAAAACTTTCGTTGAATTCTTTCAAAATTTTTAGTATGAATTTTATGCTGAAGTGACCAAGTTGCGGAATTATACTCTAATTGGCTACGAACTAATGAGGCAATTAAAATTTTCATGACAGGAAGTGAATTAAGGTTTTTAACGGTTCACAGCAAAATCCTAATGTTTTCATCCTATTGTTTGTAATGTGGTTTACGTGGTGTTCAAATTCTGGTTTCTCATCAAATAAATCTCAGAAGTCTCTAATTTTAGTTTTTAATCCAGTTGTACATATATATTCTATCGCATAATTGAATAGAATTTTTATTGTTTAAATCAATATTTAGTTACACACCAATTATACAAGTCGTTTAAATTTGATTAAAGTTCTTGACAAAAAGTACAAATTTAACACTGTTGAAGTATGGTTTTATGATTTTAACGAATAGTTGGAAGAGTACAGGAGCTAGTTGGGTACCTTGCGGTGGGCCGCTAGAGAGGTAGAATTCTTTAGATTTTGTCGTTTTCACTTTTACAAATAGTTCTTTCATTCAAATAGTTAGCAAACCCAATTAGCAATTTTCCTAGTATCTTAAAGGCTTTTAGTTTGCGGAAAAGCTATTAATGTGGCAATTAATCAAACGCCTTCGTGAAATATGTATATATATCATGCAGTCGACTAGATTTTTTTAATAAATGCATCGGTAATATAATTGTAGTACATATAGAATCAAATCTGTATTGATCGGTATTCTTTGAAGATCTTTACAAATCAAAACAGTACCTAATGAGTTTTGTGATTTTGAATTCTTTCGAAAGAAAAGTCTTATTTCTTTGTTTTCTTTGGGAGTGATTATGTTTTTGTTGATGTTAATAAAGTTTTCGCATAAACTCTGAACATTGTAACGAAAAATCGATTAACGACTACAAAAATTTTATACGTAATGAATGTATCTAACATAAATTATTTTATGATAAAAACTGTAAAACAAAATATTATATGTGCTGTAGCAATAAAAAAACCCGACCAATGAGATCCGATTTTATTCAATTTACACAGCTAATTATAGAATAATTAGTACATTCCTTTTTAATGTTTTTAACATTTCGATACTCATTGCTTCATTACATAAGTTATTAAAAATGAAATTAATTACGTAATTTTTCGACTACCATGCTAGCCACATGCCACGTGCTGTTGTGGTCGTCTCTGCTATAAAATTTTCTGAAACCGTATTTTTCATCCTGTACAACGATAAAAATATCAATTTATCTGTAAAAGAAGAGCAATTTACCCACCCTATACTTTTTCCATACTTCGCCCGGCATCACCCGCCCAGTACCAAAAATTTCCTGAGCTTCAAATTTTAATTTAAGTAAATATTTTAATGCATTTTAAAATTAATTAAGAAAAAAATATATCATAATATTCACAAAATATTTTCAGACTCATTTCCGCTCTCATGACTTAAATTTATTAAAGATAATCAAATAGTGGCTGTATCGTTCTAACCCATATTATTTTACCACGTACCGAAAATCTTCTCCAAGTCATAATGAGTGGATTCCCCCTCCCCCTTTCTCCACCCCAAACACCTCGGGATGAGTTCCCCCCCCCCCCTTCCCTCGAACGCCGAGTGAACTCCTTCCCTTATCTTAATTGCCGTTGTTGATGGAGAAGATGCCATCATTACAGAAATACCAGAACACAGCCGATTGATAAATTCAAATTGTTTTGCCAACTTCATTTTGTTACCATTAATAATAAATTTATCGGTTACTCTTCCGATTAAAGTTGTGGCTAATAACTTACTAATATGAAGTGGTGTATTATTGAAAGTTGTGGGGAAAATACCAGTTGCTGAATTAATTATAATTGTGTGTATTATTATTGCTAAATATTAATTAAATTTTTGTATTACCATAAGATTTATGATGCATAACATTAGTTAAGGAATGTTATGTTGTTACTTGAGTGGTAAATAATTGGAAAGAGGCTGAGATCAAAGGGTCAGGAATCTCTCACATTGTTTTGATTTAGTATCTTAATAATAACATGAACCATGAACGAATTTCTCCATTTAAAATGTTAATTTGTGAAGAGATTCCTTTGTTTTATTAAGCTCAGTAGAATAAACATAGGCGCGAAATATAAGGTGACCTCCGTGGTCAGGGGGTAAGGCTCTCGACCAGCAATACGAATGTTGTGGGTTCGAATCAGGGTGAGCGCAAGTAAATTTTATTTGATTGATTTGTGTAATTTCTAAATGTATTAATTAAAAATAATATATTGTACGGCACGTTCCAGAGAACTCTCAACATCGCCCTGATGTAAAACCACCATTCAGAATTGAAGCATTATTTGAAATGGCTTAAGCCATGCTTGGTGACCAAATCTAAATAGCCAGGTACTGCCTCCCTTTTCCCCATTTCCTTCCTCTCCCCACGATCACCAGTCATAGTTGGGGATGCCATAGTTCCATTGGCATCAGACAGAAGAAGTTGGGACAATTTTAGGAAAGCTTACAGAAAATTAAGCACCTTGGTGCGGTTGATAGACGTTGATAATTATTATAATATAGAATCACTGGCACTCGCATCTAAGAGATCCAAAAATATTACAATATATACTCGTAATATGTATATAGAATCGCATCCATTTATTTAGCGACGTTTTATAGAAGTAACAATTGAAATTAACATGTTAAATAAGGACTTGGAAAACTGCAAATTTTGGTGTTGCAATTTTCTAATTTGATGGACCAAACAAAATTGATTTTACACCAAAGGTAGGAGAGTTTTGATAAATAAATAAGTCTTGCATCTATGCCAGTCAGAGCAGTTCATTGTCAATCTGGTGCAATTCTGATAAATTTCAATGCACCCAATCAATGCGAGAACCGTTTATTGGCTACAATTTTGGCAATCGCAAGCCCAATGGTTATCGGAATGGTCCCAATAGTACGTGACCTCCATTAATGGCTTATGTAGTACGCCGGAAATGACAGAATAAGAGATAATGGGTTTGTGGAATACTTTGCAGGGGAAATTTATAAAATAGGGTAAATAATACGTGCATTGAAAATAAATTCACATTGATTCAAAATTACACTTTTATTTGACAATCCACTTTTCATGCACGTTAATTTCAACCTATTTTTTCTTTATTAACAACTAGCTGACCCGGCGAACTTCGTACCGCCTCAAATTAAAACTGTCGTGGTAACTTATTAGCTGAATAATATTCAGTCTTTTATTTAGTTAAAAATTACACAATGAAGCAATTATTATCGATGCGCAACTGTCCTTGTTTTGTTTTTGTCAGTATCAGAGATGGCTTGTTGGGATTTATAATTTTTGTGATTTTCTTACTTTTCCACTTACATATAAAACACAGTCGGGTTAGTTACATTATTTATAACTCGAGAACGGCTGAACCGATTTGTGTGATGCTTAGTTTGTTGGATTAGTCTCCGGCCCGAATAGCAGAATAATTATTAAAATATCGGAAAAATTCATGACAAAACGCAATTTTGAAGAAAATTATTTTCCTCGTACGTTGTGTATGGAACGAATTTTCAGTTTTTGAAAGAGCTGCAGGAACATTATTATAAGCATCATATTGAGTAGTAGGTGTATTCCAAAAATTCAAAAAAGTCAAATGTCAATGCTTTTGTTCTTAAACATATAATGCTGCCCCTCTTTCTAACAAACTTAATGTCAACAGTCGAAAATGGGACAAACGGTGAACGAATGTCTGCATTCCTCCAAAGAAAAAATACAATGTTTACTAATATTATAAATGTGAAACTGCGTGAGTTTGTTTGTTACGCTTTCACGCCTAAACCACTAAACCGATTTTAAAAATTTATGTAAAATTAATTAAAAAAATTATTAATTAATTGTTAATATTAATATATTTATCTATCTATACTACGTATACATATATATATATAAATAAAAATGAACCGCCGAAATGTGTGTACGCGCATAAATTCCGAACGACTGCATCGAATTAGGTCATTCTTTTTTTTTAAGTTCATTATTGTCAGTACAATGTTTGTATAAAACTACTGGTGAGCTCCGGCATTATGAAATTTGTTTAAAAAAAATGCAATAGGTGGCACGCGAGCTGTTAGAAAACTTAATGTACTGGGACCGAATGTATGGAATGCGGTAGGGGGGAGGGGGGAGGAGAAGTCGGGTAGGGGGTTCACGGAAGGCTGGGGGAGGGAAACCAGGGAGGGGGGAGGAGAAACTGGGAGGGGGGAGTGGAACTCTGGAGGGGGGTTCACGGAACGGGGTAGTGAGGCAGTGGAGTGGGGAGAGGGAAGGTGGAAGAGGCAGAGTGGAAGGGGAAGGAGACACGCAGGAAGAAACAATTTCTTTATTAAATGGCATAGTAACGCATGCCGGGTATAAGCTAGCTAATTAATAATGAATTTATGATTTCACCCAAATCTTCAAATTTGTCGCATTTCTACCAAGCGATAAATTTTCTCAGTAAGATGACTTTTCTTCAAGCAGCAGCAAGCCGCTGATAATTTAGGTCAATGAGGCTGTGACAGTTCAAGCTACGATACATAAATAGCTCTAGTGTAAATAGATCGTCGAGGCTATAGAGTTATCCCACAGAAAATATCGGTAGTATACATACAAGGTCGCTCCTCCATGATGGCTACCAAGATACCGGGAGTCGTGAAGTTTCGAGAATCAGATACATTCTAAGACTTGGGACTGGTTGCTTCATAGAATTTTTACAATTCATAAAATTTCAAACCAAAAAAAAATTAAATAATGTGAAAATTCTATTGAAGTCCCGTTAATATTTCTCCAATGACCGATTGTTCCACATTAGATAGTAACAGAACTTGAACAGGACTTGAACGGAATTGAAAAGGACTTGGAGTACATTAAATAAGTTGAATACGGTTAATAGGCTTAGAAAGGAATTCATAATCTTCTCTTTTGTAGATGGAGAGAGTTCAACAATTTTAACAAAAGGCTAACAAATACAATATTGGATTGAATCACCCATACAACATTGTATTTATTAGCCTATATTGAAAGATTTGATTGTTAAGTTAATTATTTTTCACATGATGAGACATGAGACTAGTCATTATTATCATATATTGTCGTTGGCATCGGTAATGTTGAGATGCAAGGATAATATTCGGACAATAATATTTCTGAAAATAAGCAGGTGCTGACGAACCAAGTTGTCAAAGGTTTCTAGGAAGACAAGGTAAGATCGAGATGTTCAAATAATTGAAATAAGCTGTGTCAAGAGTCAGTCTTATGGTTAAGATTTGAAAGAAGCAACGAATTCGTGTCAGGACAGAAGTGTTCGGGGCTTTATTACTCTGTTCTGTCAAGAATTGGTGTGATCTCGAGATGGATTCGTAGAATCCTGGTGATCTTATTTTGTTCCAGAATAAATATTGAAAAAACCCGCCTCACAGAAAAGTGCCTTTAACTCGGAGCTTTAAACCACTTCAAGTGGGTACCATCACTGAAGACGCAGGGCAGAAGCGTGTTTATCCTTTGAGAAGCGAGCGCGGTGTTTTATGTCGGTTCAGGAATTATTCTGAACTCTCGCTTAGGATATTTCCTTTATCAGGTGAAAACAGTTGGTCTTTCTCTGAACTCTTAAGCTGCGAAAATAGGAGATGACGAAGAATTGTTCAAAGAAATGGTTGGGGATGTCAAACGTGCAATTTTTTCGGGGAAAATATTAAAATATTTTCCAACCCACTAAATGACTAAGAGATTTTATAAATCTTTTGCACTGACGGTAATTTGAGAGATTCACACAAACAATACGATTACTTGGGCGCTATCCTATACAATGCAAATATATTATGTACATGAATGTATTTTTTTAATTATTTATGAGAAAACACAGATACATAATAAAGTAATAAATAAGATAATTATTTAAAAAATTTATTGGAAAATTCGCTTGCATCTTAACTATCTCTCACAACTTAACTTAATAGCCGAAATAAAAAAATATTTTCACATCTAAATTGAAAGAGGAATAAATATAAAAGAACATTACTTTCTTGTAGATAAATGACCTAAATGCACAAAGTCCGTAAATAAGGTTTACCAATAATTTTTAGAAAAGTTTAGAAAGTAAGAAAAAATAAACGAAAAATTGTGTTATGCAGAAATTTTTGTACAAAAAATATAAACGAAGTATATCTAAGTTGTTGTTTTTGTAAACTGGAAAACAGCCAGCAATGTTCTTCCAAAAGTACTGCATATATTAAAAATTTGTTTTATTTTGAAACAATTTGCACATATGTACTTGAGGGTCCCTGACACCAGCATTTGTGCGTGTTCAGCAAATGTGGAATAAGTCGTTAAACCTTACTAGGGTGGTATTTTTAAGTTTACTATATTGAGTAAGTCCGGACAGTCAGTAGTGTTGTTTCAGATTTTGCACAGGGTTACGAGGTCAATATATATTTGCCGGTTAAAGAGAGTGGAAACTGAATATTTTCTCTTGGGGAACACGATGACACATGATTGTATTTAATCGGCATAAGGTAGGTGGGTGGAAAAAAATATTTATGGGCAGGAATTACAATTTTGGGAAAAGATACAAGGATGAATGCTAGGTACCAACATTGTCTTTATAGATACCGTAAAGTGGAGTCCATATGGAGGTGCAGTTTTAAAATTTAGAACGGACTACAGTAAAGGAGAAGATACACAGGTTTCAAGTTTTCGAAACACACGGCAGTTTCTGATAACAAAGCCTAGCATGTAGTATGCTTTATTCACAGTATTCTCAAATGCGCATCAAAATGAGGTTTTGAATTTAAAAAAAACCCCTTGGAGGAATCATTTTCAAACATGAGCGCGAGCCACAAATTTTTGGCAAAGGAGTCCCTTTTCCGTAATTCGTGGCTTGACTTACTTTAAGTAACCGCGAACGAGGAATCTCGGCTTGCAGATTGAGCTCGCATGTGTTTATGTAGTCTTACACATAATACGCATTGGGGTGAAAAGTTACCAATAAATAGTAGTTAGTACCGGTTTGCTCCCTTTTGTAGTTAATATAAAACTAAGAACATCAATAAGAAGAATTTAAAATACCCCAAAATACCTACCTATAAAGAATGACCTATTAACCTTCGTATACTCGCGCCCAACGGCAAAACACGTATACTCGCGCACGGTGTCCCAGACCAACATTTCATCTCGTCTGTATTATTTTAATTACATAGTTTTTAAGCATTATTGGTATTTATTATATAGAAGGTGGTATAATTGAATTTAAAAAGGGAAATATTAAAACTTTACTTCAGTACCACCCCTTTCCACCTCTCTCCTCCCCCACTACTCCCATTTCTACCCACGCCTGTCTTTCTATGTTTGATCATTTGGTTTTAGTACATATAATGTCCTGCTGAAAAGAACATTGTTCTTGAAACATGTTGACTTTTAAATAAAGAATATCGTGGTAAAAACAAAGTGTTTTTAATTATTTCATTATTAAAACTTTAACTTTATTTTAGAAATAGACTTTTAACTCAATCTCTTAAAATGGCATAATTTTTTGTACTTTTTCATGTGTTAATTAAAAAAACTCTTAAATCCAATAAATTAAAGTATCAAGAATAATAAAATGTTATAAAAACAAGAATTTATCATTTTTGGATAGTTGATAATAATTATAACTTACCTAAAAGACCGATAACAGTAAATAAGTGCACACGTCCACGCAGCACCAATGCACGCGCCGCTCTAAACAATGCCTAACAACAAATTAAGAATCTACTAACCTCATCTACTAACTAGAATCTACTAACCTCAAGTCCCATTGTTGTTAATTTTTGAGAAAAAACAACGAATTATTGATTTGTCGGTCTGAGAGACCAATGCGCGAGTATAGGAAGGTTAAACCAAGTATTAGAGTCAGTTTACATCAATAATTGGTATATAAAATATGGATGGAAAGTAGTTATAAGTTTAGCGCCTTTGAGGATACTTCACAAAGATAGCGCTCGTAAATTTATCTAAGAATTATAAATACTATGACAACTGCCCCAGATCCAGCGGGATCGCGATATCCACAATTCGTGGAAAGTTAGGAGAGGGAGGAGAGTGAGAATACGAAGTCTCTTTCTTATTCGAATTCATCTGGTCAATAAACAAAGCTATACTAATTTAAGGAACGGTTTGCAATCTTCCAACGATTCCATTCAGATCTTTAACCAGGGAGATATTGAGAGTAGGTGTCTATCACTTCAAATTCGAATGAAACTACATGAGTGAGTGTCAAGGCTTACAATATAGATGTGTGGCAGTCCATACTATCTATCCTCGGGGTAAATTAAATTAGCACTTAACTTACACCTCTTGGAGAAAGCATATGGGAAACTTCTTAGAGACTAATAAAAGTTGGGATAAACTATAGATTAGCCCTCCCATACCCAATTCCAATTCCAAAGTGACACCACCTACGAGAAATTTCATAATACAACTACCCATCGAATTCTGTTGCATCTCTTGCGTGACGTAGTTGTTTTGCTAGGAAGAAATGAAGCATTTTTTATCAAATGTTACTTTTCTCGATACGCTGCCTGTACTGTACTGTTATGTATGTATTTTTTAGATATTCATATAACTGATTAAATTGTTAATAATAAAGTCCGCGATAATGCATACCTAAAATATTTCTAACTGCCTGAAATTTGTGTTTTAAAAATGATCTTCACAAAACTAGTTATTCCGTTGCCGCGAACTTGCTGGAAAACAAATTAGCTCCACGCAGACCAACTAAAGGTACAAACCAATGCCTCTTGCGATCTTTTGACTGTGAGATAATGGACTTTCTTTTTAATTTATTAAAAGAAAATAACTTAGTTTACATCACTTTATTTATTTTTATTTTATTTTTTTTATATTATATTTTATACTATCAACATGTTTCGTGAACCATGTTCACTTCTTCAGGAATAAAAGTATACTAACTTATAGTTACTAGTATACTTACTAGTATACTAACTAGACTTTCTTTTTGATAAATGTTTCGTTAACCAATATTTTTCGTTCCGGTGTCATTTTTAAGACCTACACGCCTTGTCAAGATATACTTGGTCGAAGGCTACAACACATTAATGTCTAATCTAAAACTAACTGCCACTACCTACTCGGAGAACCAACTTTTTCACCGTGAAAACTGTAGCACTAACTATTCACAATATCAATCACCACTAGCGAAATTTCACCAAACTGATAATCATTATCATCATTACATAGTATAAAATGTAGTCGCTCAAAATGTATGTGCGCATAGATCTTTTAAACTACGCAACAGATTTTCATGCGGTTTTCACCAATAGATAGAGTGATTCAAGAGGAAGGTTTATATGTATAATACATGCTTATTATAGTAGAGAAAAGCTGAGAAATTCAAATATTCAATTCTTGCAACGGGCAGCCGGCAGCTTGCAAGCGGATAGTGTGGATTTTATATAGGTTGGGTAATGGCGTTGTGTTTCGTTTGCCACAGCAACGTGAGGTCGGGTCTGCTAGTATATTATATTACATCCAGATCTTTTCGATATATTCAAAACCTTTTCGTTATGCATAAAAGCAAAAGTAATTTGTAGTTGTGATTGCAACTTACATATGTGTGTTTTCTGCGTTGTTTGTAAAATATGTATTTACTGTACTCACAATACGTATTGAAATGTTTTTTTTTGTATTGTATTGTACTGATATATGTTATCTATACTTACGGGTGAAATACGTAAATAAAACCACTGATCACTATAACATGGCATGTGCTTAGCGTGGTGGTCGATAAATCCACAAATTATGTAACTGTCAAAGCAATGAATAAAGAAAAAAAAAACCACAAAATACAAGCATTTTTTTTTGTGAAATATCCTGTTGACGTACCAAGTAAATAATTAATAATAATTACTGAACCTGGCCCGATGACATTCATTTTCAACTCAAATTTTGACCAATGTTTCATAAAAGATTTTAGCGAAGGAAAGTAGCCTCAACCAAGTATCTGTGGCGTATTTTTTTTATTTATTAACAGAAACAAACAGTACATTGGATACTTTGGTTAAAAAAAATTACACAAATTTATAAGTATAATCCATGATTCACCTATTATATGTTTCATTGTAGTGTCTTATTTATGGTATGCATATTAAGTAATTACGTAGTAGTGGGAAGGTGTGTGAGGGTGTGTGTGAGGGTGAGGGAGGGTGAGTTGGTATGCACCTTTATTCGAGGACCTTCTCAGGCCTTTAGACCCAGAATCCGAGGACTCACACGAATCCGAGGACGTCCTCGGATTCGAAATGCGAAAAACTGAATATGTACCTATAATCTATGCGTTCTGATTGGTCAACTGTCGAAATTTTGGGCCAATCGGAGAGAGTCCTCATTTTCGTGGTGAAAAATATCGTGTTTAATTTCGCTAGTGTTTCATTAGTACGGGTGTGTAACCACCAGGGCGGCGCCGCTAATGCTGTAAATCACACAGAGACCCTAAACCGAGGACTCTCTCAAAGTCCTCGGTTTCGTGTTAAAAGGTGCCGATACCGGAATGTGAACACCAGGAGGCGCTGCAAGCTCGAGTGTCAAGAAATCTCACCTACGCCCTAAACCGAGGACCCGTCGTTCGAAATTCCTACGTGCGTGTGAATATAATAATTATTGCACTATTAATATTAAGATTGTGCCGATAAGGAATTCAGTTTTTGACAGTTGAAACAAAATTCAATATTGCGTTTAGTTCGTATTGTGAACTATGTTCTGTAATACTGTTTAATTCGCTGTACGGTATTGTAATATTTAATAAGTAATTAGGACACCTGCTCAAGTATTTGATTAATCCACGTCATATATTCTTCTTTCACTCCATTCTTCGTTAATCCTCTCTATGACCCTATTACCTACACCCAGGGCTGGGCAAAATACATGCTTTGCTGTAATTGAAATACAAATTACAAAATACGTTTTCGCATGTATTTAAAATACGAAATACAAAATACTTTCGAGTCGTGTATTTGAAATACAAAATACAGTATTTTAACCATTTTTTTTATTTCAAATACAAAATACAAGTTACAAAATACAAAATACATTTGGTTTTGGTAGAACCTTTGGTTGCAATAAATTGACATAAGTGCCCTTATCTAAAGCCTACAATACACAACTTTTTTAAGCCCGATTTCCGTATAGAGACCTAAGACAAAATTTTTCGCTTTACGCGATCGCTATTTCCATATCTGCGATTTTAGTTGGCATCACAGCAACAATATGGTTCATGTGCTGTTTGCTGTGATGCCAATTGAAATCATAGATATGAAAATAGAGATGAAAATAGCAATCGCGAAAAGCGAAAAATTTTGTCTATGGTCTAGTCTCTATGCGGGAATCGGGCTGAAAAAAGGTGTCGTGTATTATAGGTATAAGAGTGCGTTTTCATAGAAGCAAAGCTGAGAAGAGTGAAACAGAGACTTGCAAAAATTGACCAATCATATTGCTCAGAAGATGCAGCTCACCTCCGCTCCACTTGTAAAGGTATAGGATCCAGGTGTTAGATAATAATAATAATATGACATTTGTGCACAGTTTTGTATTATTTCACTACAAGTGCGCTCTACTGTGATTAACTTAATTTTTTTTTTTTTTTTTTAACTTTGTGAATAAAAATAAAAATATTCATCCTAGACTTGCAGAAAAGGTCAATAGATTTTTTTCTTCTTTATATGAGTTCCGCACAGGAGGCCATGAGGAAAATAATTCCCCTCAGGGCCTATGTCATCTTTGGGGATGCTGTGTGGAGGTTTTTTTAAGGAAAGGAAGGAGAGGAGAGTTCTTGGAAGGAAAAGGGTTTAAGAGTTGGGTAGGAATCTGGGGTTCGGTGTGTCCTGATCATCCGCCTCTAAGATCTAGACAAACCTCACCCCATGAACCCGGGAACCCCTGCTAAATCACCAAACGTAGCGAACCACTTGAGGTGACCTATGGCAGAGGTGTTGGTTATCCAATAAAGGTTCCTGGGTCGGTGGTACCTTAATTACGCCTCCCAAATTGTATGTATTAAATGTTGATGTCGCGTATTAAAAATCTAGATAGCATTTAGTTCGGGTTGAATCCTGCAATCATTTTTTTTTTTAGCTCCACACAGGAGGCCCTGAGGAAAATAATTTCAATCAGGGCCTATGTCATCTTTGGGGATTTTGTGTGGAGGGTTTTTTAATGAAAGGAAGAAGAGGAGAGTTCTGGGAAGGAAAAGGGTTAAATAGGTGGGTAGGAATCTGGGGTTCAGTGTGTCCTGGTCATCCGCCTCCAAGACCTAGACAAACCTCACCCCCATGAACCCCTCACCCCATCACCAAACGTAGCGAACCACTTGGGGTGACCTATGGCAGAGGTGTTGGTTATCCAATAAAGTTCCAAAATTGAGTATCATATATAAAGATAGCAACCAATAATGCGCAATATGTGCGTTTAGAAAATGAAGATAATGTTGGTAATTCTTAGTCGAAGTACCTATGATACAATTAAAAGTGACCGAATTGGAAATGGGTTCCATAGCTCAGTTGATAGAGCACTTACTATGTAAGCAAAGGGCCCTGGGTTTGAGCCTTTGAGTTTTGAGCCCCAGTGGAACCAATATCTTTTTCTGATTTTTCTGTCTCCAGATTTTCGATAGAGTTTCGCTAATATTGTCTTCATTTAATTAAATATTAAAAGTAATCTTTTTAATCCATTATCAATAAACTCATGTATTCATTAATAAATACCGCGAACGATGAAAACGACAAATAAATAGTAACATATCTTGCTCTGGATTCTAGCGTTTTTAGTCTATGTATTATATATATGTCAATTTATTTTTTTCATTATCATTATTAAGATCGCTAAATGTATTTTAAAATGTATTTTGAAGCCATAAGTATTTGAAATATAAATTACAAAATACCTCAGCATCAGGTAATTGAAATACCAATTACAAAATACATTTTTAGGAAGTAATTGAAATACAAATACAAAATACGTATTTGTATTTCAAATACTGCCCAGCCCTGCCTACACCTCACAAAAACGCCTCGTTCTGAATTAAGGACAAGGGAAGAATATCGCCACCTGGATGGGTAATGTTGTCAAGCGGGTTAAGGAGGAGCTGTAGGAAGGGTTTTATTAATGCGGATCTTGAAGAGTCGGAAAAAATTACTGAAAAAATCACTAAACGCAGAGTAACATTATCATCAAATAAAACATACAAAATGGTTAAAAAAATATATGGGTTTTTGGGTAGTCTGACACAAAAATTAAGAAAACAAAGTCGTTTATAATTAAAATGATTGAACCGTTCGTTTTACGGATGAACGCAGCTCTTACAGCGACGGTGCGTTGCTTTTTCGAACTTTCCACCTACTATGGACTATTAGGCAATCTTAAAAGGATTATTAATTATTATTATAAATTTGTATAACAATATGGAAACGCGACAGCGGTGAGGGGCACCGCAGCATGTTTCGTAAGTGATTTGGCGTCGAACGGCTCGCCCGACGGATGGGTACACTCGGAACTCTCAAATTATATATTTTTTTATCGTTGTCGCTTATTTTTTTAAAATATGGCAATCTAAGTTTTTAAAAATATAATGAAATAAAAATAATAATAAAGATAAACGAACAATTTAATTTTTTTTTTTTTAAATCTTTCACAAAAATTTGCCAGGCTGCTGGTCGACAGACCGCGAAATTCTTATATGGAATGATCTGGACTATAGTTATTTATTGGTTTTATTCGTGTAGTCGATGATGTAAAAATTTCTATTTTTTACCCCACTTTGACGCCGGCTGCCTGCGAACTTGCCAGGCTGCCGGTTGGCAGACCTGCTTTTTTCTCATTTTCTAATCGACCTTTATCATATGAAACCATTCCCGTTCGTGTAGTCGATGACGTAATTTTTTCGAAAAAAATCGCTGACTATTTCCATGACTGCGTGGCTCCTGCCAAGAGGCGCACCGGCAGACCAGTTTTTAAAGGTTTTCTAAATGCCCATAATCACTTAAAAGTAGTTTGATCCGTGTAGTCTGTAGTCGATGACGTAGGGTTTACCTATATCGCCTCCTAGTCTATAAGTAAGAATACTATTTCGCTGGAGACCTGTCGTCGGAACAGTTCGGAAGTTTTCAGTACTTTCCGTATTACGAACGCCGATTACTAGCTGATCTGCTGTTGCACCGGGCGCGCGGGTGGAGGGATGCACTGCTTGTCGGGTGTCATCCGTAATGATCTCTTACCAAATTCATATATTTAGATAGGCAATTCAATTTTATTTTGAACCTTTTTTTAAGTTTTGTGCAAATTTATATTTTAAATAAAATATTTAGGAATATGATGAGGCGTATAATTTTGTTGCCTGTTCACCGCACGAGTGAACGTTAGGAAGAGCCGCGCCTGCTTCCAAGATACGTGTAAGAAATTCGTTCCACACTATTTCGAGGACCCAAGACCTCCAAAAACTACAGACCACTAAAACGAGGACCTTCCGAGATCCGTGTATTTTACGTAAGTGTAATCCTGAATGCGTGGACAGGCCTCGGATATGGGAAGTCCTCAGTTACCGGGTGTGTATTCCGGTTTTTTGAGGACCGTTTTCTAGGTGCTTACCGGGTGTATGATGAAACCGAATAGACAGCAACGATCAAGATTAACTTGAGTATACGTATAAGTGTAGAATACATGTCTACTTTATATAATATAACAGGACCTCGAATTCGGGTAGCCAGTTGAAGTCCTCGAAATCGGGATTGGACAAACAAGGGTGTGTGAGGGTGAGTATGTGTGTATGTATGTATTTATGTATGCGCATTGAACAATTTATATTGTTGACATGATGCTCTTTTTAAATTTAGGCAGTGAATCGGAGAAAATGTCGAAGTTAGAATTTAGACCAATATTATTGAACATATGAAGAGCACGATTGATTCGCGAATTAGATACTGCATTTAATGCTTTAATTAAGCGTGTGGAATAGTTCTGTATGGCGATAAATATTATAATAATTATTTTTGTAAATGATCATTTACGACCCATCAATGGAGTCGACGTAACATACACATGTTGTGCTGCATATAAAATCGCAGGTATTTCCGCGAACCGAACCACGAATTATGGGACAGGAATGAAGCAACCGCACACGCCGTTTGCCGTTGCTTTGTTCCTTTCCCGCAATTAGTGGCTCGGTTTGCGTTTATGTTCGTGCATGTATAAGCAGGATTTAAAAGTTTTGATAAAATAAAAATTATGTGTTTGTCATGCTGTTAAATATTTGAATACCTTATTCAAAAATAATGTTAAAGTTTAAGTAATGTATTTCAAGGTCATTTCTTTGAAGAGTTTTCTATTTTTCTTCTATACCTTGTGGGCCTAAGTTAGATCCCCTAAATGCTATGTCATAAGAATATTAAATTATTAGGTACATTGAAAAGCTTTTACTACTTTCGCTTGAAAGCTCTCTCTCACCTTTATCTCCCACAAAACTAAACTACAATCTTAAAAGGAAGCTTGTGGTGTTGTTTGTTACTTTATATTATAATTCAAGTAGTAATCCAACACGGATGATCAAAAGTTCCTAGAACACAATTTTAATAATTTTGAATAATATAATGCGAATTCTGTGAAATTATTTCAACGGCAGAAACTTTCTCCAACTAAACATCAAAAAAGTCAAACACTCTGAATATTCAAAATGTTCCCCAAGAAGATAAGAACAAGTTAATTGTAAAATATTTAACACGAATTTCAGTTAAAACTTATATTTTAGCTTTCATTATCTTCCACCAGAAATGGCCATTTGAAAATCTATTACAGGCAAATAAATCTAGTCGAGATTTTCAAATATTGTAAGCTTCGTAAAACATCAATCGATCGACAAACTTTTATTTCTAAGGAAATTTAATTTAACCAGCACAACGAAAATATAGAGATTTATTTTTAAGTCGACAAGTTTTTTTTCTTTGCGCCTATTTTTGCCAATTTGTCTACGCTTCTATCCAAGAATTCTTTGATCAAATCAAGGTACAAATAATAACAATCATATTTTCAGGAATTATTATAACTTTGTTCTGTTCATTTGAACTTGAATTTGTTTTGAATGTCATTTCGAAGTGTCATTTTTAAAGTTGGTACTGATTGTGTGAAGAATTCAGACAAGCGATAAAGTAATATTATAACTTTTTAACAGATAATTATTTTTCACGACAATAACAAGTGGGTTGAGTATTTTTAATTTAAAAAATTATCATCATTTTCAAAACCAAAGGTTTCTAGATCAGGATAAAATGCACGGGTTCAAATACCAATAAATATTGCCTTCCGCATAATGTTTGGTCTCCCCAGATATTGCAGCGCTTCCCAGATGTTCACGGAGGGGCGAGTTCCCGGCTATTCAGCCCATATTAGATCCAGGGTGGCAGGAATGAGGGAAAGGATATGCAGCTCTGGTAATATCCTAGTCATGGAAGCCCGCCTCAGTCCATCATCCAGCATTGATGCACACTGGAGAAAAATACTGGCTCCTAATGTGGTCAGAGAATTCTAAAAGTCAATAATTATTACTATCTTATTATTTTCTTATATCTTATCACCTTTGTTTCACGCATTTATAATCATATTTACCTGCTTTTCTTATTTATTTTTTCTCTTCAAATATGTTGTACATTATGTATTATAACCCTTATGGATGTGTGATTGCACTATTCTCCCCACATACCGGAAAAAACATTTATTTATTTATTCATTTATTTAAATACATTAACATTATTAAAATTATCATTTTCCAAAAGGATTTCTAAAGGATTTGCCGAAAATTTTGACTTTTCGGTTATTTTTTACGATCCTGCGCTAATAAATACAAATCAATTATCGTAAAAAGCAAACACTTGGCTTGACATTATAAAGAATGAATTGAAACAAGTATTTTGTTTAAAATCCACTTTAATTTTATTTATATTTGTCGACCGGTTTCGTACAGTTGTTTTTCGTAAACTGTAATTTAGTTTATATCTTTATTGTCCTGAAGAAAGTTGAGCTCAACCGAAACCGGTCGACAAACATAAATAAAAATAAAGTGGTTTTTAAACAAAGTACTTGTTTCATTCTAAATATAAATAACATAAAATTTTATCGGAATATCTTTTTCAATAAACTTTTGAAATCCATCAATTTAATATATGAAAATAGTCAAAATATTAAGTTAATATTTAGTAATATTTAAATAAATGAAGACAATATAAGCGAAACTCAATCGAAAATCTGGAGACAGAAAAATCAGAAAAACATATTGACACCTCTGGGACTCGAACCCAGGACCTCTTGCTTTCCGGGCAAACGCGCTAACCACTGCGCCACGGTGTCGATATGAAATTCAGTCATGTTTAACTGTACCATACTTCGACTAAGAATCACCTACATTATCTTCATTTTTTTAACGCATATATTATTGGCAACTATCTTTATGTATGATTGCAAGATTCAAACCAGAACTAAATGTACTCTAGATAGTGTCTGAATAAATCTTTATCCATTTTATTTAATATGCGACATCTATCGACTTTTCTGCAAGTTTAGGATGAATATTTTATTTTAATATTTAGTTTTTACAACGTTTAATGTTTAAAAAACCAACATTTTTTGTACGCAATGCTCACTTCTATAGGGTTACTTAAAATAAACTAAACTTAACTCCAGTTTTAAGTAAACCCTGAAGCAATGCTTATAAAACATGTTGGTTTTTTTAAATCATAAAACTGGTTAAAACTAAGTTTTGATTATCTTTTAATGAAAACGGTGCCTAAAATAGTTTGCTCTGTTTAACGAAATGTAGTACAATTGGGATGCTTGTTTGCTGGCTTGGGATGCTCAGCTTGATCTTTTTTAATGTATGTAATATCTTTAACGTTTATAATGTATAGCATGTCTGACAGAATAGGTATTTTTATGTATTTCTATGGACAACTTGAATAGGGATGTACAGCTTGATCCACTATCGACTTTTTACTCTTTGTTTTAGAGATATCACTAAAACAATAACGGAGTTACAACGATTTCTGTGGAGACACACGCGTTGACTTGAAAACACGCTTATTGTACTTGACTGCTATTGTCATTTTAAAGCGTATATCTGCTTACGTTGCTGAGGGGAGAACAACAAGCTACAAGGTAGCGATCGCAACTGGGAACCGAAATATGAGATCGACAAAATAATTAGATCCCAATTGCCGAGTTGGTTGAGCCGTTGTCCCCATAAGACAGAGGTAATGGGTTTGATTCCCAGTTCCGACCGTTACCTTTTTAAAGTGAGTACTTCTTTAGCACGAATAACGAATAATAGCGACACTAAAAAGAGACAAACACATACATCTATAGGATTTAGTCTCCTCTTTGAGCTGTACTTCGTAGTCTTCCCACTCTTGTCTACTTTTAGTTTTCTGAAGGATTTTCTTCTACTGCGTGTTTTATTTTTCTGTGTCTTGGGATATTTCATGTTTCATTTAGATCTATTAGTATTTTCTCATTTTTTAATGAAATAAACAATATAATTTCGGTGGAACATATTATGCGCCATTGCAGTCATAATTTGTAACATTCAAAAATTAAAAAAAAAAAATTATCATTCTTCTTACATCTTCAGTTGGTTACCTACAACCTACATACGAGTAATATTAATTATAATTAACATGAGAACGACGGCTGATAATTATCAGCCGTCGTTCTTAAAACAGTTGGTGGTGTAATGGTCAGTAATTGCCTTCCAAGCCGTCGATCGGGGATCGATTCTTGGCCGCGGTAATTTTTTTATTTTATGTTTTTGATTTTCATTTTTACTTTACTTTTTCTTAAAAAAAAACATTTTTGCCTGATTTTAGATGGGTATGCGCTAGTTACAAATAAATGTGAAAATAAGATCCTAGCAAACAATACGTATCACAAAATTATTATTATTGAATTATTCAATAATTAGGGTTTATTTGGATATCTTAATTAATATATAAAACAAAGTCGGGTTAGTTACACTATTTATATCTTTGATTTGTTGGATTTGTCTCCGCCCTGGATAACAGAATAACTATTAAAACATCGCAAAAATTTACGAAAAAAAGGTCATTCATTATTTTTAAGGGATTTTTTGTATTTCCAAGGCTTCTAAGTTATCTAAACCTTTTCCTTTATGATTTATTTGAATATTTATCCCCGCATTTTTTTTTTTCAAAACTATGGTTAAATGTTATTTAGATAACTTAGAAGCCTTGGAAATTAAAAAAATCCCTTAAAAATAATTAATCTATTATCAACAAACAAAAAATATTGTCTCATAGCCCAATCATGGATATGTTCCCCTACCCACCTACTCCTAATTAATACCTAATAACGGCTCTACCCCTACCATAATAATAAATTGTTCCCATCCATATTTCAAAACTGTCAAATCAGTATACATTTGACCTGAAGAAGGGACGGTCGTTCTGAAACCTCAACGATTAACTCAAATATATAAGTGGTTCAAACAAAGTTAAATTGTTTCATTTATCTAAAATTAAATACAATTTTTGACGGATTAGTTACTTGATTATTGCACTTTTGAATTCCAAATTAACTTGATCATTATTCATTTTATGAATAATGTTTTACTTGTTATTATAACAAAGTGCTGATGGAACATTCCTTGTTCTGGATTCTATCATCTGCAAGTAGAATTATTCAGAAGTGCTCGGTAATTTATTCGATGTCTTTGAACCGCATTTAAAAAGCTTTTAAGAGATATTAAATATACAGGAATGCTTTAGATAGCGCTGGTTGGCTTACGGTACCTCGGACCTGCTCTATTGGTTCCACAAAGGCTTTTACACTTTCGTGTTTGCTTTGACATCTTGCACTTGAATTTATAGTACATTCTTCGGTGAAAAGATTTTAATGGTACGCTTATGTAGGTTTTAGATTATTTGCTTATTAAATGAAGTCGTCCTCAATTAATTTAATAAATAAGCTACTAAGGTGTAAACGCCGCATGAATGGAATAAATCCTACATCTACGAATATACTACACTCGCAAGTATCGCTTTTGGTAAATACACGGTCTTTAAATATATAATACAGATTTAAAAAGGTAATTAAAAATTATTTAATAATTTTAAATCACAGCATTCGGTGCACTTTCTACTTTTCCAAGGTACCAACCATGACGACCACCGCTTTAGAGGGGCGAGGCTCACGACTAGCAAACCGGAGGACGCCGGTTCAAATCTCGGTGTGCACGAATAAATTTAATGTGATTAATGTGTTTTATTTTACAATTAAATTCATTAAATGAGAGCGTTCTAGAGCGGAAGATACTCTGAGTATCTCCCTAGTATGTGACCAGCATTCAGTATTGAAACGTTGCTTAAAATGTATTTAGTCATGTTTGGTGACCAGATCTCAAAAGTTAGATACTTTCCCACCTCCCTCTTTCCCATCTCCTTCCCCTCCCCACTAACTTCAGTCTCAAAACGTAACCCGATTGGTGATGCCGTACTCTCACTTGCTCCAGACGGGAGCAGTTGCGACTCTTGTGAGATAATCACTTAAAGAAATTTAAAAAAAACCGTAGATTTATTTTGGAAAGCTTTCGTACACACACACATACACACCCTTGTTTGTCCAATCCCGATTTCGAGGACTTCAACTGGCTACCCGAATTCGAGGTCCTGTTATATTATATAAAGTAGACATGTATTCTACACTTATACGTATACTCAAGTTAATCGTGATCGTTGCTGTCTATTCGGTTTCATCATACACCCGGTAAGCACCTAGAAAACGGTCCACAAAAAACCGGAATACACACCCGGTAACTGAGGACTTCCCATATCCGAGGCCTGTCCACGTATTCAGGATTACACATACGTAAAATCCACGGATCTCGGAAGGTCCTCGTTTTAGTGGTCTGTAGTTTTTGGAGGTCTTGGGTCCTCGAAATAGTGTGGAACGAATTTCTTACACGTATCTTGGAAGCAGGCGCGGCTCGTTCTAACGTTCACTCGTGCGGAGAACAGGCAACAAAATTATACGCCTCATCGTATTCCCAAATATTTTATTTAAAATATAAATTTGCACAAAGCTTTAAAAAATGTTCAAAATTAAATTGAATTGCCTATCTAAATATATATGAATTTGGTAAGAGATCATTACGGCTGACACCCGACAGGCAGTGCACCCCCCCACCCGCGCGCCCGGTGCAATAGCAGATCGGCTAGTAATCGGCGTTCGTAATACGGAAAGTACCGAAAACTTCCGAACTGTTCCGACGACAGGTCTCCAGCGAAATAGTATTCTTACTTAGTGCCTCCGTTCACGGAGATACTTACAAGATACTCGATCCTCGTGCGCGTATCATACGCGCCGATCGTAAGTACCCCCCGTACGATTTTGCTGGTGCCCGTTCACGGCCCTACGCGGTGGCTGTCGGTTCCCAATCAGTATCACGATACCGACAATGCTGATCGCACGCGACGCTCGCATAATTTGTGTCTGATACTTATTCGTTTGACGTTTGACAAAAATGGTGTCGGAACATGAAAGTAATGTTAGATTTGTTCTGGAAGTGGAAAAAATGCATGTTTACATAACTATACTTTACCAGAATACGTAAGTAAAGATTTAGTGGAAAAGGCATGGATTGATGTTGGAAAAAAAGTCATATGACATCGCATGACAGCGTGTTCACTCCACGGCTGCACGTGAAAAATGATCACGTTCAGTACATTTCGGATAGCGCCATGTACGGAGACTAGCATTAAAAAGTGGTATATCAGCAGGGTACTTGTGGTTTCGTCACAATTACGTAGATTGTAAGTATCTCCATGAACGGAGGGCCTTAGGGTTTGAACAAGATACCACATGTCTCTCGCAAAATGCAACCATTAGTCAACGGGTATTACGTGCGATATTATTGTATTATATTATAAAGAGCTTATGATTATTTGTCCAGTCAAGGAAGGAGGTGTAGAGTGCGTGAGCAGGGACCTAAACGATTCCTTCAGAAACTTGTTCAGGGTGCTTAGGGTGTGAACATACTAAAAGTCCTGACGTCTAGGTGGTGGCTAGGGGGGGGGGGGGTGGGGGGAAGGTCCCAATTTTCGGGTTTCCGCTTGTATCTCAAAAACGGTGCATCGCAGAGGAAAATTTTTTAAAAATAAATAAAATCTTATAAAATTCTCTACCACTTTTATTCTATATGTAATTTTCTAAATCCCAGACGATTTTGAGTTACACGCTCCACAAATGTGGATATTTTCGAAAAAAAATCATTTTACCACACATTTTTCATCAAACATTACTTCATATCGTCTAAAATATTCATCACACATAGAAATTCGTAAATATGAAAACATTAAAAATAACATGATTTTCGTCTACTTTATTTAATAACTGGCTTTAAAGTGTGGTCACACATATTATTAGGTGAACGAACAAAAGCTGTGTGTCAGTAATAAGATTAAAACAGTTTTTTTCTGAAAATGGCGACATTTTACGAAAAAACTAAAAATTTGCTGTAAATATTTACTGGTTGAAGATTTATGTGCATATGTATACATATTTTAAAAGGGAATTAAATTTTTTACAACTTCTTTCAAATAAATTTCTATGTGTGATAAATATTTTAGACGATATGAAGTAATGTTTGATGAAAAATGTGAGGTAAAATGATTTTATTCCAAAATATCCACATTTGTGGAGCGTGTAACTCAAAAACGGCTGCGATTTAGAAAATTACATATAAAATAAAAGATGTAGAGAATTTTATAAACTTTTATTTATTGTTAAAAAAATTTCCTCTGCAACGCACCGTTTTTGAGATACAAGCGGAAATCCGAAAATTGGGACCTTCCCCCCTTCCCCCTCCGCCCCCTAGCTCGACACCTAGACGTCAGGACTTTTAGTATGTTCACACCCTAAGCACCCTGAACAAGTTTCTGAAGGAATCGCTTAGGTCCCTGCTCACGCACTCTACACCTCCTTCCTTGACTGGACTAACAATCATAAGCTCTTTATAATATAATACAATAATATCGCACGAATGTATGTATGTATGTTTTATTTGATGATAATGTTACTCTGCGTTTGGTAATTTTTTCAGTAATTTTTTCCGACTCTTCAAGATCCGCATTAACAAAACCCTTCCTACAGCTCCTCCTTAACCCGCTTGACAACATCACTCATCCAGGTGGCGATATTCTTCCCTTGTCCTTAATTCAGACAGAGGCGTTTTTGTGAGGTGTAGGTAATAGGGTCATAGAGCGGATTAACGAAGAATGAAGTGAAAGAAGAATATATGACCGGATTAATCAAATACTTGAGGAGGTGTCCTAATTACTTATTAAATATTACAATACCGTACAGCGAATTAAATAGTATTACAGAACATATAATACGAACTAAACGCAATATTGAATTTTGTTTCAACTGTCAAAAACTGAATTCCTTGTCGGCACAATCTCAAGTCGGGTCCAAAGCGCCAGACTTTTGCTTTGACAGTCCCATAAACGCCAGACTTTTGCTTTGACAGTCAAGGTCAAAACATTCAAGGTCATAAATATTTGTAATGTTTGAGCTTCCCGTATTCGTCGGAAAACAAAACAAAAGCAAAACTTAAACATCCCATCCCGGGTGAAGCGGGAAGGCAGGCGAGGACCGGCGAGGGGGGAGATTTCATTTTTTGACAGAAGATGCGCGATGCCGCGCAATGCGGTCGTGTCTGAAGAATTAACGGAACGGCCTTTTATTTGTGGTTATGTACAATGAGCGGGCGTAATCACGAGTTAAAAATATTATTATACCTAAATATAATATAATAATCAAAATATTTGATAATAAAATTGTAATATAATATCAAATATTTATAATTATTCTGTTTTTGACGTAAATGTTTACGCACTCTAAATTCTAGTAACTTTAGGTCGTGCAATACAATGACGTTATTATATAGGTAATATTATTGGTGCAATAATCGATATTTGTCGGAAATCTTTCCTGATAAATAAATATATGTGTTTTCTTCCTGGTGTAGCATCTTTTCCACATCGAACGCATTTTAACATTTACGTAAACGATAAACGTCAAACGTCAAGTTTTTTGGTTATCAACTGCGCGGATCTAATAATTATTAAGGATTTTAAATAAACACACTGTCGTAATGGATGATTATTTCTTTCGTGAACTCACTTGTAAATAAAGTCTATTCATTTATAAATCTGTTTCAGAGACACGGGAGAAATTGACCAATTTAAATTTAATCTATTTTTGATGCTACGTAGTTATTCACGCACTCTAAATTCAATAGTAATCGATATTAGTTGGAAATCTTTCCTGATAAATAAATATCTATTAAAATATCTGTGCATCTCAAATTCATTAGTAACTTGGGACATGCAATAAACGCCAAACGTCAAGTATTGCGTAAGCGTGGACGTCCGTATTCCAGACCAGTTGTCAAATTGTGGGAACTGCGCGAACTTCACCCTAATTAATTGTTTGAAAGTCCTTCAAACGCCGAAATGACATTCAAGCGCCGAAATGACCTTCAAACGCCAAACACTGGAAGTTCAAACACTACAAATATTTATGACCTTGAATGTTTTGACCTTCAAGGTCAAAGCAAAAGTCTGGCGTTTATGGGACTGTCAAAGCAAAAGTCTGGCGCATTGGACCCGTCTTCAATAGTGCAATACTTATTATATTCACATGCACGTAGGAATTTCGAACGACGGGTCCTCGGTTTAGGGCGTAGGTGAGATTTCTTGACACTCGAGCTTGCAGCGCCTCCTGGTGTTCACATTCCGGTGATCGGCACCTTTTACACGAAACCGAGGACTTTGAGGGAGTCCTCGGTTTCGGGTCTGTGTGTGATTTCCAGCATTAGCGGCGCCGCCCTGGTGGTCACACACCCGTACTAATGAAACACTAGCCAAATTAAACACGATATTTTTCACAACGAAAATGAGGACTCTCTCCGATTGGCCCAAAATTTCGACAGTTGACCAATCAGAACGCATAGATTATAGGTACATATTCAGTTTTTCGCATGTCGAATCCGAGGACGTCCTCGGATTCGTATGAGTCCTCGGATTCTGGGTGTAAAGGCCTGTGAAGGTCCTCGAATAAAGGTACATACAAACTCACCCTCTCACACACCCTCACCCTCACACACACCCACACACACCCTCACACAGTCGCTTAAATTAGTAGAAATTACTTGGATAAAGTGCCGTGACAAAATTGACCCGTAAGTATCATTGCTGAACGGATAGTTTAACAAACTCGTTGGAAGGATTTCCGGCTTGAATTGTATCATCATCATCACGGCGCGGCGCTTTATCCCCATTCCACACCCGTACAATTCTACAATCGATGCCGCTCGCAATCGCCGTCAAAGGTATATACATTGGTTGACTTTGTTATTCTCGAGTCTGATCGAAGGTATATACTAGTCGCCAAACTTCAAAAATCATTCCACACTTACGAGTGGGTTGAACCAGTCGATACCAGCAAAACTGTCAAAATCGATTACATTGTATACTAATCCACGATCGTTTCTCGCGCACTCTTCAGAGGACAGGCGACGTTTATTTTTACAAATTTGTTTTATGGTTAATAATAATTAATTACCACCAACCTGCCTACCGAATCGAAATAACACACAGTAACAGTGATCCATTACAAATTTCGAATAATTGTATTTATTAGTAAATAATACAATCCGAAACAGTTACAAGATACATACAAGTGTTTACTGCATTAATAGTGATATGAATTCTGTACTTTGAAACAGGAGTATTTAAGTGAATAATAAATATTAATATCGGAATATAGTGACAGTGAAATTGAAATATATTCAAAGCTAAGGAGAGCTCTTGTGATTGGCCAACAACATCGCCATCTTTCCTACACTGACCATACAGCTTGCTTGCTTGCTTCACTGTCTCAGACCGCTCTTGTGCATTGTGCTGTTTTTGCAGAAATACAGTCTACTACTAGAGTGACCATGAGTTCGAGCAAAAAAACCGGTACCCAACAACAAGATAATTTGAACACAAGATCCAAAAACAAAATGAATACTGTGCCTGATGACTTTAACCCAGAAGAAGATGTTTTTTCAAAATTTGCATCATACGTAGATTCAAAACTGGAGAAAACAAAAACTCAAATTCTTGAAAACATTGACAAAAAAATGTTAGAATTTCAAAAAACAACGGAATTTATTAGTCAAAAATATGATGACATCATTTCTCGCTTAGACTCCATAAATCATGTTAAAGGCGAAGTAGAAAGTTTAAAAACCGATTTGGAAAACAAAAGTAAAAACATTAAGCAACTGGAAACTAGACTGGCTTACTTAGAACATTCCAACCTTGATGACCAAATTGAAATTACAGGAATTGGGGAAAAAACTAATGAACATCCCAAAATAACCGCTATCAAACTAATTGAAAGTGCTAATATTAAAATAAGTTCAGATGATATTACCTCAGCAATAAGGCAATATGACAGAAGACCAGGACATCCAAAATATGATTAATATTAAAGAGCTACTTTGGAAAGCTAAAACAAAGGGAAAAGAATTAAAATATAAATACATTTGGTATAAAAATGGTTCGGTTCTAATGAAAGAAGATGATGGCAAAAAAATCAAGGAAATAAAACACGTAGACGACCTCAATAGATTATTATAGAATTTGATTAATAAAGGCACCGAAAATATTTACATCATTAAAAATGGATGTCGATTTAGAAAAATGCGTTGATTTGAGTGACATCACAGAACCTAATTTAATTATTAAAGATCTATTAACTTGCAAAAATTTTTTAAAACATTCCAAGTTTTCTTTACTTTGTTTAAACGTTAGAAGTTGAAATAAAAACTTTGATGAAACCATAACTATGCTGGATGGGATTGAACACCGTCCTGAGGTACTAGTGTTTACAGAAGCTTGGCTAAAAAAAATTACCAATATACCTAACATCCCTGGATACACTGTTTACAATACAAATAAAAACTGTTTGCAGAACGATGGTGTAGTTGCCTATATAAAACAAAATGTTCACGCGACTGTTGATGAAGTTGTTCTCCCTGGCGCAAACTGCCTAAGCATGCAGATATCGAGTACCTTGTGTGTAATAGCTGTGTATAGATCTCCGTCCCAGGCTCAAATAGATTATTTCCTTGAATCACTGAGCGAACTGCTTGACTCTACATCTTTCCAAAATAAGGAAATCATTTTATGTGGGGATATAAATATTAATACTTTGAATTTGAGCGATATGAAAACTCAGAAATACCTCTCACTTATGGCTTTTCATGGTTTGAAACCAATCATAAATTCACCTACAAGAGTTTCTTCTACCAGTTCAACCTGCATCGATCACATTATGGTGAAATCTAAATTCGAACCACAAGGAGCTGTCTTCACTACTGGCATAACAGATCATGATGTGATATTGCTGAGATTTATGAGCTTTACACTAAAGAAAATAGCAAAGGATAATGTGAACATCGAAACCGTCATAGATAACAATCTTTTGAAGGACAGATTAATGGAGGAATCATGGCAGTCAGTCCTATCATCTCAAGGTGTTAATTCAGCTGCTGAAAATTTTATAAAGTGTTTGAAAATGCATGTGAAAAATTGTTCGTCTGTACAAAGTGAAAAACATAACGTGAAGTACTTAAAACCTTGGATAAATGATGGAATTATTAAATGCCTCAGAACCCGTGACAAATTGCACTACAAATGTCGAGAAGAGTTAAATAATATTCAATTGCTGAACTATTACAAAAGATATAGAAACTGGTGTACAAAAATTATAAAATATACAAAACAAGCGTATTACAGAAGAAAATTGGATAACATCAATGGAAATACCAAACAACAGTGGAAGATTATAAAGGAAGCTGTAAATATACGAAAGGAACAATTGTCTATAAAAAAATTAAAAATCAATAACAATATTATCTCAATGGAGGAGAATCCAAATATAATCACTAATCACGTAAATAACTTCTTCGGCGATATTGGTCCTAGATTCGCCAAAAATTTGTGCAGCGCAAACAAAACTACCGAAATGTGTCTTGTAAACAATTTTATTCCTAGTACTCAAGTAACAGGAGACACATTTGAATTTAAATCTACTAACATTAATGAAGTTACAAAAGTGATACATGAATTAAAAATGTCTTTTTCCTGTGGTATTGATGGCTTAAGTACAATGGTGTATAAACAAAACGTTTCTGTATTGGCTGGTCCCATATCACATATTGTTAACATTAGTTTTAAAAATGGCGTGTTTTCCTCTCATTGTAAGATTGCTAAGGTTATTCCTCTTTTCAAAGGTGGAGATCAGCTAGATGTTAACAATTATCGACCCATATCCTTGCTCAATACTCTCTCAAAAGTAATAGAGAGATTGGTAAAGTCAAGATTAGTTTCATTCTTAGAAAAGCACAAAATACTCTCCGACAATCAATTCGGTTTCAGAGAGAATAAAGGTACGAGTGATGCTGTATTGAAGGTACTGACCAAAGTTATAAGCGCGCTGGATTATGGCAACAAAGCTTTAGCGGTGTTTTTGGACTTATCAAAAGCATTTGATACAGTTTCCCATGAATTGCTCCTTAAAAAATTATCCTCTCTAGGCATTGATAGTACAGCAATGGGTTGGTTCAGATCTTATCTTAGTGATAGAACGCAGCAAGTAGAGATAAATAAAATATTAAGCAATGGTAAATCAATCTCCTTTGGAGTCCCGCAAGGTAGTGTGCTTGGGCCAATATTGTTTCTATTATATATAAATGATTTATGTAATCTGAATATTCCTGGTAACATCGTTAGTTTTGCAGATGATACTACCTTAATATTTGAGGGTAAAACTTGGGATGAAACATTTAACAAATGTAATACAGGTTTTAAGAGTGGTAAATAGTTGGTTAAATAATAGTATTTTAACTTTGAACATACAAAAAACCAAATATATCACTTTTAGCATTTCAATTAAAAGTCAACCTTCCGCCACTCATAATTTAATAATACACAATTGTTTACAAACCTGTAACTGTAACCCTGTAGAAAAGGTAGTCAGCATCAAATACCTTGGCGTAAAAATAGATAAATTTTTAAGATGGAACGATCATGTTAATATGTTGGTAAATAATATTAGGAGACTTACCTATATCTTTAAAGAACTCAGACTTATACTAGACTAGGAAAAATTGAAGATGGTTTATTTTGCAATAATCCAGTCTCTACTTTCTTATAATATAGTGTGTTGGGGTTCTTGCCAAAAGACTTATATAGAACCACTTAACATTGCCCAAAAACCGATCCTTAAAGTTATGTTCAAGAAAAAATTTAGATTTCCAAGTCATATACTTTATAAGGAATGTAATGTCATGAATGTAAAACAGCTGTATATTACACAAACACTTTGTAATTTTTTTAATAATATTAATATTGCAGAAAGAACTCAGCAAATTCGTACTACTAGAATTGGGTCTGGTCTTAACTTTGTGGCAATTCAAACTAAATCTTCTTTTGGTCAAAGAAATTACTTCTATCAGGCTCCACTCATATTTAATAGCCTTCCAGAACATATTAAGTCATCTAATTCTTTGTGCACTTTTAAAAAGATGGTTAAATTATTCGTATTAGCCGAGGATTGCCAATTTTCTACATTGTCATTTCTAAATTAATAGCATATTGATTATTTATTACAGTATATTTACTGTTAATATATTATTTTTTATTTTCTTATTAACTTACCATTACATATTAATTTTCTAACCGAACCTAATTTTAAATATTATAGATTAAACAACTTGCAAAAAAAAAAGTTATTTCAAAGCTAATTTCAACATATGGTCACTCTACATGTTTTACGTTATAATGTATTTGTAGATGCCCATTCTATGAGAAATATTATTGTAACAATATTGTCTTTCAACACATTATTTTGTGTACTCTATAAAATTGTTAATCTCAAGTCAAAATGAAGTTCAAAATTTCAATTTAAACAATAACACCTAAATTAGAAAGGTAAAGAAACAATAAATAAATAAATATATAGGGGTTATCATATCCCATAACTTTATCAAAACTAAAAGATCACACGGATGGCATTTCTAAGGTGTCACTTACACTATAAAATACAATCGTATTTTAATGAAAACGGGCACTTAATGTAATCGCTTATAAATCTTTGTTTTTTTTTCTCATTGTTTATTTTTTACACCTATTTAAAAAAAAAAACCTAAGGACATGTATTTTTTAAATTTTATATAACTAATGATATAATGAATGAGAACATTTTGTCTAATCTCTCAACACTTTATTATTAATTCATATATTTTTATCACTTATTATTTTGTCTGTTTATCATTTTATTTTTAAATTTTATGATTTTGCCTTTACTTAACTGTTTTACATGACCGATATTTGCGTGTGTTATTTTTATTAAATTGTGAAATTATTAACCCCGATACAGGCTTATCCTAGTGGGGTTAATAATTACATGCTAAAAATATATGTACATAAATTGTGAAGAAGCAATAAATAAATAAATTGAATTTTTTTATAGCGCTACTTTCGTGAGAAAATCGCCACAAGGGTGCTTTACAAAATCATTTATACATTTAATCTATATATGTATATTATAAGTGACTTATAACTTACTAATGACTTACAACTAATGACTTACAACTAAGACTTATATAACTAGTGACTTAAAACTTATACTTATTTTTATCACGGAGTACAATACGGCTCTATTCGTATTATGACTTACAACTGTCTTAAAGTTAGTTATTTGTGACCAACATACATATTATTTACATTTACAAACACAAATTGCTATGATTACTGCCCGAAGTGCCCGTACTGTCAGTATAAATTATGAAAAATATTACAAAACGAAGTAAAAAAATTGCGCTAATAACGTAAAAGCGGGTAGTGAGGATACATCAATTTAAGTAAATCCCATGTACCGAGTAATTCATATAATGGCAGATTTACTGCCGATTTTGGCTGCAATACATAATGTAGAGCAAGCAGATGCTTTGAGGCCAACAAAAACATTTCATAGAAGGATAGATAGTTTTGACATGAAAATTAAATGCCTAATTAATATGTTGAAATGTCGTTTTGTAGGTGTTAGCAACATTAAATTTCTTTTCGGCGTTTGGCTGTTAACTGTTTACGGTTTTGGATAATATACCCACCGGCCATTTCGAAGAAATTTCGGTAGAAATTTCAAATTCACTCCGATAATCCTATGACACTAAATAATACGTATAAACGAAACATTCGACATAGTTAATCGAGATGACCATGGGTAATTTTTCATTCGCAGATGGCGCATAACGAATAACTCCTGATCGATATTTGAGAATTGAGCCCCTCGTCAGGATTTGACCTCCGCCACAAATGTTTTCCACTTGCTGCGGTCTCTCGCCATTCGCCTTATTAAAGTTATTATTCCGAGGTAGAATAAACAAAAGGTGGAAATTACTGTTAATTTGTGTTAAATATAGTCAGGTTAATACTGCACAAAAGTCCCAACGAGTCATAACTGCTCCCAACCATCTGGAGCCAGTGCGACTATGTACCAATTGGGGTAACGTGGGAGGCTGAAGGTAGTAGGGAGGGGAAGGAGATGGTGGAAATGAAGGCGGGGAAGTTCTATTCAAACCTGGTCACTAAACACGCTACAGTAATTTCAAGCAACGTTTCCATTCTGAATTACAGTCTTGCACCAGGGCGATGCTAAGAGTATCTTTCACTCTGGAATGTGCCGTGAATTTACTATATATTATTTAATGAATAAATTGTGAAATAACACAGCTTAATCAAATAAATTTTACTTGCGTACACCGGGATTTAAATCTTCTACCTACGAATTGCTAATCGAGAGCCTTCTCTGCTAATCTGCGCCTTGGAAAAAATACGTAGGTACACCTGTACACACATACAACACGTTTCCTTTTATTATTAAAATGTCATTATAATAATTTACAGCATAAGAATGGATAGGACAACCGGTTTTCACCTTTTGGGACTCTCTTCGCATTTGCCTAGTCGTAAAGGGAACCATAGAAACCTTATCAAGGACTAAACGACCTGCCATGTGTCCTCAATTCGTTTCCGATATACGTTCACTAAGAAGGTCCTTCAGATTCTTTATTTAATATTTTTATTTATTTCATTTTCATTGTATATAATTGGCGAGACGAGTATGGGTACCACCGCCCCTGGAACCATTTATTGAATAACCAACACCTCTGCCATAGGTCACCCCAAGTGGTTTGCTACGTTTGGTGACTTAGCAAGAGTGCTTAGGTTCATGGAGTGAGGTTTGTCCGAGTCTTGACATCAGATGCGTCTCTGCGTGGCGAGCCGGATCGAGAGAAGTTGAGTTCGAATCGATTGTTCGAGTGAAGCCTTTTGACTTCTCCTGCCGGACTTCCTCAACCCATTGCTTTGCACCGCAATTGGAGGGATGGATTATACGTCTGTCACTCCTGGATACTGGCCTTATATTTTTACCCATCCCTCATACCCTTTTCCTTCCAGAACGTCCTCTGCTTCCTTTCTTAAAAAAAACTCTCCACATACAATTCCCTAAGGTGACATGGGCCCTAAGGGAAATGATTTTCCTCAGGGCTTCCTGTGTGGAACTAACGTAAAAAAAGTCATCGATTTACAATTTCACATGACATTAATAAAATAATGTGTTGCTTCAACATAAAAAAATTACACAAACGGTAATTTCTTAACCATTTGGCGTAATGCTTAATGCTTAAATAAGCTTGTTTGCATGACAGTGTAACATTACCAGACATGCTTGTAACGTTTATGAGGCTTATCTGAGTTATTAAGGTTAAAAAATAAATAGAGACAAATTTGCACGTTACTCTAGCTCTTCAAGTGCATTGTTATTTAACGTGCGATTCACTATATACAAGAACAGCAAAAAATGTGTTTTTTTTTCAACATAAAATATCACAACATATCGCTTCCCAAACATTCCAAATTAGAATGCATGGCAAGCAATGTACAGAAATAGGCCAAGCCATAAAATAATAATAATGCACATGTAGCATGGTCTAACACACGCATGTGCTTTTAGGTACTATCATGTACTACTCTTGGTCACACAGTAGGTATATTATAAAAAATATTTTTATAATACAACTTGGTTGGCTGGTATGGGAACCGCCGTAACCAACACCCCTGCTAAAGATCTTCCCAAGCGGTTCACTACGTTTGGTGACTTAGCAGGGGAACCCGGGTTCATGGATGAGGTTCACCTACTGCTCGGTGGGCCGGATCTGGAGATACTGGTTGAAGAGGGCCTCTTCTGGACCTCTCTAGCCGGACTCTCTAAACTCTAGACCCATCACCTTGCATCGCAAAGGGAGGGATAAATTAATAGACCCTCACTCCTGGACACATTGATCCCGAGATTTCTACCCACTCTTAATACCTTTATCCTTCTCAGAACTTTCAGTCCTTCATATCTCTAAAAACTTCCTCCAGCGTTTTTTTTTCCATATAACCTCCTGATTGGAGCGTATGTAAAAAAATTATGTTACAACTATTATATGTGCCTGATTCCACGACAACTCAACCAAGAGGCATTTCAGCACCCCTTAGAAAAGTCATTAAAAGTGATGAAAAAAAAAGAGTGTGCTTTAGACTACACGACTGAAGTAAAACTTCACTGACTCATGCCGGGTACCCGCTGTATATAATGTTATATAGTGCGGGCGCTTGTATTATAATGTAGTTTCCCGGGACTTGGGATGGAACCATTACAGTTTAGTTGACCCCGAGGTTTATGTGGCCTTGCAACGCATGCCGGGTACCCACTGCATAAAATGTTGTATAGTGCAGGCGCTTGCATTAAAATGTAGTTTCCCGGGACTTGGGATTGAACCATTACAGTTTAGTTTACCCCGAGGATGCAGTGGCCTTGCAACGCATGCCGGGTACCCGTATATAATTTATTTATTTATTTACGGACAGATAGTCCTTTAACAATATAACAATAACACGAATATCAAGCGTGCGTAAAGGCCCGACCCCCCTAGCAATCGATCATCGTTCGCATCGATTACCGTTCGCATAAAATATAATTATATCCTTTTTCGTAACGCATTCACCAGCTTACCCCCCATGTCGAGCGTGCGTAAAGAAGTTTTACTCCAAAAAACCGATACCCTAACCTAACATAGCCCATGTCACTATTTTTTTTTTCATCACTTTTAATGACTTCAAAGGAGTGATGATGAGATTTGTACATAAAGAAATCATCACACCTCTTGCCAATGTAATTATTATGCATCATTAGGGTTTTTAAGTTTTAGTTTTATTTCAGTAAAAACGATCGTTAAATTTAAAACCCGCAGCAACGTCTATTACCAAAGCATTCGGGCGCATTAAACATAATAAAACGTCAGCAAGAAACTACCGCAGCACGAATGAATGATTACAAATAATATTCCGCGCTCAATTATTCCGATAGCGCTTTCATCATAATGGGATTTGCATAGCCCCGCCTGCCAGCCACTGTACATAGCCAATTAATTATGTTAATAACAGAGAACTTTATTGAATTTTAACTAGTTTCAATCGGTTCTACTTAATCCGTATGCAAAATGGTACGATGTTCTAACTTACTTTTTTTTAAATCAAATTATTATTTATTTTAAACACGGTTTATTTATTAATTAACTATTTCTGCTGGGTAATTTCATTACGCATGTAAATTTTTTTTTACATAAGCGTTTTTTTACGTGAATACCTCACAAACGTCCCAGCTGCTTCCGTCTGGAGCCAGTGAGACTACGGCACGTCCAATTGGAGATTGTTGTGAGGGGAGAGGAAGGTGGGGAAGTATCTGGTACCCATACCCGCTTCCCAAATTAATAAAATTTTAATTAAAAGCCTTATATTAAGAGCGTTTAACCAGCCAGCGGATGAAAATCCACATTTCGTCGAAAGTTGTTCTTACGATCGTGCAGGGCGGTTACAATGAGAAGGATTAATTATTCTCCGTATCAGCTTTTTAAAATTATAACTCAATATCGAATTTATTTCAATCCAAATTAGCTTTAATTTATACTTTCATCCAAAAATGCTGATAAAACTATTAAAATAATGTACTTTTTGTAATTATTTTTTGATTATAAGTATTTATCATTTTTCAATAATGACTAAATTTAATAAGAATGTTAAAAAAATCTGAAATATATTAGTTTGTAAGTGCGCAAATAAATACACAGATGGACCAATTTTCGATTTTATTGAAACTAAAATTAAAATTCTAAAACATGCGATTTATTTTACTGCATGATTATATTATTTGAAATGGGTATGGTATAATACAAAATCTTTTTTGAAAATTTAACAAATCTGCCAACGACCTATGGAATAACCTTATTATACTAAAAAAAAAATTCTCAAAATTTATTACATGCGAATGCTAGATAAAAGAACAATCTTTCGAAATCCATTTATAATCTTTTGTGGAAAAGATTAAATTATATTATTATTTAAAAGCCACAGCGACAGCCGAAGAAGATGCACAAGTTTAGAATTCATTAATATAATCATCTTATTTGCTCTAAAATTGTGACCAAAATACTTAAAGAATGAACAAATTATATTACAGATGGTGTGATGCTCTGTAGGGAACCCGATTGCACAGCGTGGGTGTAAACTATGCACCCTAAAATTTATGTTTAGACTTACGGATTTCGTGAAAGTGTCGATTAAGCAATGATTAACGGATATATTATATTCCTACCTAATATAGTTAAATAAAACTCCCTCAACTCGCCTCTCCCTATCCTGCCCACCACACATTTGACAGACAGGCGTACACGCAGTCAAAACTAGGACAAATTTCATCCCATTAAGTCTGGCACCCCTGCTAAGCCATTAAACGTGGCGAACAACAAAACGGTGACCTGTGGCAGAAGTTTTGGCTATCCAATAGATGGTTCCTGGGGTGCACGGCATATCCGTCTTCCAAATTGCATACAGCTCAGAGATAAGGAAAGCAGAGCTTAGAAGACGAAACTATCAGTGAATTAAATCAGTGAATCGCTCCCCCCCTTACATCCAATCCACAATGGTTTTGCTTACAAACGATCATAAAATCTGGATGAAGAACAAGATGAAGTACATTCCAGGGTCCAAGCTGCCGAATGAGAATTTTTGAGAGACGCCGCACAGTTAATAATTTGAGTTATCTAGTGTAACTTTATTATAAAACCCAAGGTTTTTTTATGGATTTTATTTTATTTTAATTAGTTATCTAAATGTCTAATCTTTTCAGAATTAAAAAAAAACCAAACCTTTTAGCTGCTTGCGATGTATGGCAATATCGCAAATACTCACTATCTCGAAACGCGAACGAGTAATTTTGAGTTGGATCTCTCCGCGGGTGGACGTGTGCACGTCATCGTGATAATTCAACTATAACTACTGTATATTTTTAATCTTTATGATGGGAGGCGGGAATGGATACCGTTGCCCCGGGAACCTTTATTGGATAACCAACACCTCTGCCATAGGTCACCCCAAGTGGTTCGCTACGTTTGGTGATTTAGCAGGGGTGCCCTGGTTCATGGGGTGAGGTTTGTCTAGGTCTTGGAGGTGGATGACCAGGACACACTGAACCCCAGATTCCTACCCACCCCTTAAACCCTTTTCCTTCCCATAACTCTCCTCTCCTTCCTTTCCTTAAAAAACCCTTCACACAGCATCCGCAAAGATGACATAGGCCCTGAGGGAAATTATTTTACTCAGGGCCTCCTATGTGGAGCTCATGTAAAAAAAAAAAAAATGGGATCTAAAAAATCAGATGATTATGATAACTATTTAACTTGTGTTTTAGTGTGATAAAAATATTAAAGTAACGATTTTTCAAAACGTATTTTTTCAACGGTATTAATTAACTTTAGTTTTGTGTTGTATTTAGGGTTTACTTTAACAATTTTTATTTTTTTCAGCACCAAAGCGATTTTTGATATATAGATCGATTTATACAAATTTCAGACGGCCAGAACTTACCATTATGCATAGAAAACACTTCTCTGCTAAAATGCAATGTTCTGTTAAAAATTTGGGTCAATATATTCATTACTTTCCGAGATTTGCGAACGCAAACATACGGAACCTAAATTTTTATATACAGACCGGTGTGAGTTTTAAAAGCGACTTACCAGGTTGAATCGCGCAATATATATTTTTTAACAAATTTTTCATATAATTATAATTTGTATTGTCCCAAAAACGTACTAAAATATAAAGATACGCTAGATACTCAAAAGTACTAACTGTGTGCCGGTATCGAAGAAATAGGTGGCTACCGAGTACCGAGACCGAGTCGGGGGAATAAAACAAGCAGAAGAACATTATGATGAGTAGGTAATAGGTATAGACAATGTAACAAGATAACCATATATAAGAAAAACGTGCTTTTATTACTTTGTTAATAATTATTTGAATCGAAAATATGACGATGGGATATGATTTTAAATTCGAATGGCTTTGCAAGAAATTAGGAAGACCCTTCGAAATAATCGTCGTAAAATAATACTCGTATGTTTGATGCGTTTGTTCCAACTTGGCGATAAAACCTACTCCCTTCAGCTGGGGGGTAGTTTTTCTAGAACTCAATTTTGGATCTTATCAATATCAGATATTCGGGATGCGGAAAGTCTCCAACTATGGACCAGACAACGGTTTAGACTTTTTACATTTACTCCAATCGATTTTCATCTCATTTTCAGGAGAACAAAGAGAATCGGAAACATGCACCGTTATTGAAATATAGATATCCTCTAAATATAAGAAATGTTACGTTTTATACGTTCTTGAAATGATTATAAAATATTTTAACGTTTTAGCAATAGATCGTAAGGCTTTGAAGCAAAGAATGGACGGTTACCTCGAGAGTGTTTTCTCTTGGGGTAAAAATAATCTCGTTGAATTTAATGTTTCAAAGACCAAATCTTGTCTGATTACGTCTAAAAGGGATCGAAATGAAAATCTAGTCGCTTTCAACGGAAGCAATCTTCCGAACAGGCCCTCCATTGATATGCTTGGTGTAACCCTAAGTGACCAGCTGAGGTATGGGGGCTCCATCGAAGCCAGAGTAAAGTTAGCCTCCCAAAAACTGGGCGTACTGTACAGGGCCCGCAGATACTTTAATAGTACACAACTGCTAACCCTGTACAAATTGCAAGTGCGCCCCACGGTTGAATTTGGCAGCCACCTCTGGTCTGGAGCTCCAAAATACCTGAAAAATACCCTCGACTCTGTGCAGAAACGGGCGATCCGTTTGATAGATTCTCCAATCTTAACAGACGGATTGCAATCTTTAGAGCACAGGCGTCGGGTGGGAATGCTATCCTTGTTCTACCGGTATTACAATGGAAGATGCTCCGAGGAACTAGCATCATTGATCCCTTCGGCACCGGTGCATAGTCGGGAAACACGCCAAACGCGTGCCCAACATTTGTACACAGTTGACATTTGTCACATGAGAACGGGTCGTTTCTTCGACTCGTTCTTGTGTTCAACAGCTCGGCTGTGGAATGATTTGCCGGCCTCTGTGTTTCCTCCTTCCTACAACATGGGTCTCTTCAAGACCAATGTTCATTCCTTCCTCTCCTCAAAAAGACCCTCCACACAGCATCCCAGATGACATAGGCCCTGAGGGAAATTATTTTCCTCAGGGCCTCCTGTGTGGAGTTAATGTAAAAAAAAAAAAAAGAATGCAGCAGAACGCTAGAAATGCCTTCCATACAAATTTTATTTTTGAATAAGGGTTACATTTACACATATATATTTTACAAATTCTTGTGCCTGATAATGTTAGCCACGATTTATACTTCAATAGTTTGTTATAATATGTTTCATATAAATTATTTTTTTTTTATTATTTGTTTTTGATTGGTTGATAATACAGCGCAATTTAGAAGGGAGATTATTAAAAAAAATATGGCTTGGTAAATATAATGGTTTTGCATTTGTGTTTTAAATTTCGGTGTAATAAATAATAATGAAATCAAAGGTCGCTACTGACTTAGTACCTTTTGGTTCTAGACAATTTAGCAAATGCTCTATCTCTCATACACGTGCTTGACATAGAATTCCCAATTGAATTTAATAATTATTTTGAAATACAGTTTTGTATTAGAAATTTAAGGCCCAAGATTGGCCCGACTTTTGGTTCACGAAACACGCCCACGGGCACTTCTAGTATTCTGCTTTATTCTTTGTTATTAGTCATCAGGCATAATTTTTTTAATAGTAAACGACACAATAATCAAGTGCTGAAATCATAAAAATATTTTATGATTTCAGTCAACACATTGTGCTTTGCACACAATTAATCCCGGTGAAGAGAGGTTTTTAAATATTTTTTACAAGAAAATTACTTGTACAAAAATGTTATATATATTTTGTTTTGAACAGTTTTACTTTTTACGTACTTTCGTTACTTAAATTTTAATTTATCTGCTCCCGGTTTCATCTGTACATGGAGAGTAAAAACTCTTCAAAACAAAATGTCTAGAAATAATTCATATGCAATAGTAATATTTCGATATAATAATTATGGAGGTGTCTTGACTTTTATTTGAAAGAATTTCACATGAAAAATGAGAATGGATTTATTCGCTTAAAGACTGATGTATTGGGTTTATTCATAAATTCGTTAAATTTTTCGTTTCCATGGCAAAGTAGCTTTGGGAAAAATATTTCTAATATTTTTGATGATTTTGTGCGCTGTACGAAAATAAATAAAATAACTTTATTTGTTAAAAAAAATGCATTAACCCAAAATTACTAATAAGCCCTTACGTACATATTATGTATGAAATCGGATTTGTTTAGGGAAGGCCTTAATCTAGCAGTAGATAGAATGATATTAATCGGACTTTAAGGAATGTCTATGTCTAATGTCTAATAAGCTGAAAAGGGAGTATCTCTACATATTATAAAGTAAAGTCCCCCGCGCCGTCTGTCTGTCTGTTCGCGATAAACTCGAAAACTACTGAACGGATTTTCATGTGGTTTTCACCAATAGGTAGAGTGTTTCCTGAAGAAGGTTTAGGTATGTAATTTGTCAAGGATTTGTGGAAATTGGTTGAAACATAACGATAATTGTTAGAAGTGTCGGAAAAAGTCAAGCCGCCTTTAGGTAGCTTTCATCGAAAACGCTGTATAATCCTTTTGGGATATAACAAAACAATTCATGGTGGGATATTCCTCTTTTATAGATCTACAAAAAAGTCCGCGAAGGCATATATCTATCTTTTATGATTAGCTTACTATACCCATTCTATCTTCTAAAAAAATGGTCACGTACATTGTGGTAATTGAAAAGTTATTTAGACGGATACAGTATTAATCTTTATTAACTTAAATACGTTAGTTACACCAAGCATTTCATGCACATTATTATAATCTTTCACACCATCTCTACGTATTATAAATTAGTCCTCCGCGGAATCTGTCTGTCTCTTCGCGAAAACTCAAAGACGGCGGTGTGGTTACAAAGGTTGGATTTTACAAAGTGTTTTATTAGCCTCAGCAACGCGTGGCCGGGTCAGCTAGTTAAAAATAAATAAGAAGACGCAAGTTGCTTATGATGTTAGAAAATTCTTATCTGGCTCGCTGGCCATTTTATCTCGGGGTGTGGAAAATATTTTCGTATGGAAAAGCGTCTCACATTTGTCATTTTATTGCGTAAGAATGTAGCATACGGTATAATATTATTCCTTCCAATTTTAGGAAATAAACTTTTTCAGATTGTGATCATTCCATTTAACGTATTTTCGCGAGGATCAAATCAAGTTTATTTTGTTGGAGGGTATTTTATGTAGAATGTATGGGATTAGCATACAGAAATGAGCTTTTTATTTTATAGCTGGTTTTTGTCATAAAACACAGTACATAAACAAGGAGAGTGTCATATCCGGGCACTTAAACAAAGTAATTAAATTACAAACCTTTTAAAACACTGAAAACAATAATCGTTTTTTTTCGTAAAGGGAGCATATTTATACGGGGGATACTAATTCAAATATAATATTTTTTCTATGTATAACAACTGTCAAGTATGTATAGTACTGTCAATCTGATAGTGCTCCCTCCCTAAACACGAGAATTTCTCAATTAGGGAGGTATTGTTACCACCAATATCATATATTATATATATATTTGTTTTTTTGTATATTATATGTATTGGTTTAAAAAAAAAATAAAAATAAAAAATAAAAAAATAAAAAAACTATATTATTTATTCATTGAACCGCTTTTTTTTCACAGTGAATAACCGCACAAGAATCTCAACTGCTCCCGTCTGGAGCCAGTGAGACTATGGCATCCCCAATTGGGGTATGTTGTAAGGCTGAAGATAGTGGGGAGGGGAAGGAGGTGGGGAAGAGGAAGGTTGGGAAGTACCTGGCTATTCAAATCTGGTCACCAAACACGGCTAAAGCCATTTTCAAGCAACGTTTAATTCTGAATGGTGGTCTTACACCAGGGCGATACGGATAGTATCTTCCACTCTGGAACATGCCGCAAATATGCTATATATTATTTTAAATGAATTAATTGTGAAATAACACAAATTAATCAAATAAAATTTATTTGCGCATGCCGGGTTTGAACCCGCGACCTCCGGACTGTGAGTCAAGAGTCTTACCCACTGGACTACGGAGGTAAGCTTACTCGTTAATACGGAATATTTTTTTATTCAAACAGTTAGATTTAGCTTTATTATTACGAAAAGTGAGTATTTTGTCGGGGGAGATAAAAAACATGCAAAAAATATGCATTTAACATTTTAATTTTGTTAAAATTAATTACGCAGATACGCCATTTTTATAGTTACCGTTTTTATTTAACATTAGCCATCTCTCGTCTGGAGCTCCAAAATACCTGAAAAATACCCTCGACTCTGTGCAGAAACGGGCGGTCCGTTTGATAGATTCTCCCATCTTAACAGACGGATTGCAATCATTAGAGCACAGGCGTCGGGTGGGAATGCTATTCTTGTTCTACCGGTATTACAATGGAAGATGCTCCGAGGAACTAGCATCATTGATCCCTTCGGCACCGGTGCATAGTCGGGAAACACGCCAAACGCATACCCAACATTTGTACACACGATTGACATTTGTCACATGAGAACGGGTGGTTTCTTCGACTCGTTCTTGTGTTCAACAGCTCGGCTGTGGAATGATTTACCGGCCTCTGTGTTTCCTCCTTCCTACAACATGGGTATCTTCAAGACCAATGTTCATTCCTTCCTCTTCTCAAAAAGACCCTCCACACAGCATCCCAAATGACATAGACCCTGAGGGAAATTATTTTCCTCAGGGCCTCCTGTGTGGAGTTAATGTAAAAAAAAATTTAAAAAAATTTCATTGAAAAAATATTTTTGCCATATAAACAATAATTTATTCACGTTATGAAGTGAATGCATTATTGACAAGTTTGTACCTGTATTTCACGAAGCTGTACTACAAATTCGAGCACCTTATTTACAAATTTTCTCGTGCAAAGAAAAACATACATAACATAACTGTCCAGTGTCCGATTGACACTTAATTGGACTGTAAAACACTTAACAAATGAAGAATATTCGAATGCGTTGTTTATCACCGGGAAACAAGAGAAACAGGCTAAAGCTTTACCTTCAAATGGTTGATGATTTTGTTCCTTCATCCACGGGTCACTTTGAAAGAACAGTCACTCCCGGTTGATTAACATTACAAATATCATATAAAAAAAGTATAAAAGAGCGATGTATAAAGCGATTTTGCGAGAGTTTTGAAAACTGGTGTGGTCACGATCGCGACAATATTTCAACTACCAAATGTGGGTACTTCAAATAATTGTACAAATAAAATTTTAGATAATGCATCGGTAGGTAGTATTATTAAGTCATATTCTTAGTTTCTTTTTCCCAAGTAAGGCTTTGTAAGGAAGGAGAGGAATAAAAGAGAGGACAATATTTCGAACAGGAGTTTGAGATATACGGTGTGGTCCTGAAGCTGTTTCAATACGTGTTGGGCGTTTACACAATACATAGCTACACTTACCTACATATACATCTACATAGATCATAGACCCTGGGCTTGTAGCTTGATTTTAAGATGTTCCTTTCCTATCCATCCCTATCATGTTTCTTTTCCTACCCATCCCTATATACCTGTCATTTTAACGTTACCATAATAATCAGTCGCCAATCGAAACTCGCCGCGTAAACATCTACTATTCCGCTTGCCGCATTCGCAAAGGCAATCCCGCATCTGCAAGTAAGATACCTCGACTGATAGTCATACGAGTGCATCTACAAACCCAGCCAAGACAGAAGAGAAGTGCAGCGCAGTAAGTCGTTTCTTTCCTTTCCTAATGTGCTTTCTTTTTTACTTGTGCAGTGGTCTTTCATATGTTTCAAAACACATTCAAGATCCTACGATATCCGCGGACACATGAATCACACATCAATAACTATTATAATTTTGTCGACATATTTTCCAGCATTTTGAAAACGAAGTTTTACTACACAGAACGTATTCAGATAAGTAAAACATAGCAATCTCAATCTCACGTTTTTTTTTTCAATAAAACATATATTTTACACAACAACAAAAGTCCAACATCCAAAGTCGTGTCAATTTAATGCAAATGGTCCGTAAAATACGCCATTAACGCAGTTTTATCCAATGTAACCCTCATAAAGAAAACTTTGAGATAGAAACATCAATCTTCGCAAAGAAAATTTAGCGAATTTTCTTGTTTTCCTACCCATTTGTCAATACCTTCCTCGTAGCAACTAATGTTGTTTTTGTTTAACCACTGCCTCTCCCTCTTTATGGTAATCGTCGTAATTTAATTAATTATTATTAGAAGATTAGCGAGTTCCCGACATGCGTGGCAAAAACAAAAAAAATCTCCCTGCGTGTCTTTTCCTATTCGTCCCTGTTCCTCTTCCACATCCCCTTCCTTTCCCATGTTCTTTTTCCTTCCTGCGCGCATTCCTTCCACCTTCCCGGCCGTCCCTCCCTCGCAACCTCCCCCCCACCCTTCTTCATCCCTCTCCGCTGCTTTCGAATTCCCTACCCTCTCCCGCTTTCCATCCTTGCCACTAAACTACATGAAATACACACGTTCTTCAAACTATTCACGCGCCAAGTATTTCAATTTTTTTATACAAATTTAATAAAACCAGAGTTCATCAGTATTAGTATGTATATAGAAACCTTTGCGGGTATTCGCACCTCAACTCGCAAAAGTTTCATCGCAATCTGATGAATTGTTTAGGAAATAATTTCTTGACGCCAGAGCTCACCATTATATATATATAGAAACCATCGTGGGCATGAACACATCAAATCGGATGAACGGTTTAGCAACGCATAATTTCAATAATTCACACTATTATATACAGAAACCATAGCGGACATGCGCAGATCAAATCCTCAAAGGTTTATCATAATCGGATGAATGGTTTAGCAACGCATAAGGAACAAACAAGCAAGCAAGGAAGCAAATATTCATTCATTTATATGTTTATACTAGCTGGTTCCCGGCATGCGTTGCGAGGCCATTTAATAAAGAAATTGTTTCTCCCTGCGTGTCCTTTCCCATTCGTCCCGTTGCTCTTCCTCTACCGTGTCCCCTTCCCCTCTCGCGTTCCCACTCCGCCTCCTCCACCGTCCCCCTCCCCACTCCACTCACATTCCCGGTACATTCAGTTTTCAAACAGCTCGCGTGCCACCTATTGCAATTTTTATACATATTTCATAATGCCAGAGCTCACTAGTAGTGACAAATAGTAGTATACAAACCTTGTCCTGACAATAACGAACACAAAAAAGAAGAATTATCCAATTTGGTGCAGTCGTTCGGAAATTATGGGCGTACATACATTTCCGCGATCGATTTTTATTTATATACATATTATATAAAATAAACATGAAAATCTAAACAAAGCTGTCTTATTGTAATCGGATTTCATACCACGATCAAACCCGGCACAATCGATAAAAATTGTTGTTTTCAACTCAAGTAGAATTTGGCATCTGTTATTCCCCCTTTTCTATTTCATCAGATTTTTTCCAGCAAAATAAAACTGCACCGCATTTAACCCATAAAAACAAAAAATATTCAAAGTTGAACTTATCGTGAACATATTGGGTAGAGTTCGCAACGTTTGGCAGTCTTCCCCCGTCACACTAATGCTCTTCTCTGTTCTCCATTCAACTTTGTTCCGTTTTGTTTGTAGGGAGTCAGTGACACCATCAATCTACCGTTTTCCTCTTACTCCTTGTTCCTCGCCCATTTTATTTCGCATCAAGTAGTGAAACAGTTAACTTTTTGTGTAGTCTCTTTATGTTCCGCTCTATCTGCTATTATACTGCAACCATGAGATAACAAATTTATCTCTGAGTAAGTTAAAAAAATTACGTTGAAAGAAGATTTTTAGAGCAACGTTTGTGGTATTATTGGATTGCACACTACAATATTATATGTTTCCACATTTAATGCTTCGCAATTTTAGTAGATAATTTTAGTTCCAAATCATTAAAGATAGTATAATAAATAAATAAGCCACGTAAAATAATTTTGTATCTATGTAAGATATTTTTGCCTCGTTCAAAGACGGAAAAATTTTTTTTTGTTTTTTTTTCATTAACTCGACAGAGAAAATATTTTTTTCGTTTTTTGGGGATGATGTGAGAAGGGTCTTCTTAGGAAAGGAAGAAGTGTATCTGGATCTTGAAGACACCCATGTTGTAGGAGGAAGTCAAATCATTCAACAGTTCCAAGAGGTGGTTTCCACGACTCGAAATGAGTCGATTAGTCGATTATCTGGTGTTTCCTGTGCAGAGAGTAAGCCGGTGTCGAATGCATTGTAATAATATAGCAGAATCTAACAAACGAACAGTACAGCATAACCATGAATGAAACCACTTTTCTGTAAAAAAAAAACCATAAAATGGCAACAGCTGTAGCTATGTAAGTTAAAAAATTACAAAAAGTTCACTGACTTAATACGAAATTAATACTAATTATTACGTTGACTTAATCACTGTAAGAGAATTAAAATACCTACATTGCGGAGAGATTAATTAATTTTTTTAAAGTTAAAATTGCCTAAACAGAGTTCATCAAATAAAATCCAACAAATTAAAACCGTAACAAATATGCCCCAAAAAGACTTCTGAACTAGACTCAGGAGGAATAAAATTGAGCCTTGCTGCTTTGAATGGACCTGAAAACAGTATTTTTCAGGTCAATTTCATGAAAAGAGCATTTTTCCTCCTTTCACATATTAATTTCGTTTAATTTCCCAATTAAAACCTTAGAAGTTTAAATCATCAAAAGATTTTTAGTAAAAGAAATTTATTACAACCGCCAGAAAGTCTTCGGATTACAAGGGTTGAATGGAATTTGTTTTTCTTTGTAAAACGTATAAAAAAATTAATAAGGTAACAATTTATATATTTAAATGCTTATACGTGTTTATTAAGCTTTAATATTACATTAACTTGCATACCAAGCATTCAAGTGTATTAGTGTTGAATTAATATATCTGCAACCCACAACCTGGCTCGAAATAGTATACTTAAAATCTAAATCCAAATCGAGTGCTGGACATGATAATCTAAAATGCACAACTGTACAAATATTTGCTCCGCTTCTAACACCTGTATTAACTAAATTGATCAATCAGAGCTTCGAAGGTCAATTTCCGGACAACTGCAAGATCGCAAGAGTTATCCCAATATATAAAAGTGGCTCAAAAAGTCAAACTTCCCACTACAAATACATAATATCTGGTCCTACCGATTGTAGCAGCAATAGGGGTAATATTGTGTATATATACCATTGGCAGATCAATATTTTCATATGCTAAACAACACGGTTTTAGAATAAGGTCTAACACTCTTTCTACAACTAACGACCTTATAAGTAAACTAGGAACCAATATAGATAACGGAAACTTTGTTATGGCAATTCTTGTCGACCTCCAAAAAACCTTCGATACCTTTAGTCATGAAATACTGATTAAAAGAAAATGGAAAAATAGGTGTTACTGGTCCTGCTTTCAAACTTGTCAAATCGCATTTAAAATGATACGCTTTAAGATTTTCACGGCCAAAAGCATTTTCGTTATTTGTTTTTGGGGTGTTATGCCGTGTTGCGCTACCTCCTTCATTAGCCAAAGTTTTGGACATCGTTGCAGTGTCCATCATCAGGGCAGATACGGTAGATGTGTAATTTTTAGTGGTGAAGTGTGTGCTCATTTACTTAGAAGCGATACCGTGTCGCCAGCTCCACTAACTTTCACCGGTATAAAATAACCGTGATAAGCAGTGGGGTCATTGCCGCGAAACGGAATAGAAAGTTCACTAAATCGTGGTATTTATGCTAGCCAGGGGCAAGTCCGTTTGCGAAATGCCGCAGCTTTACAACTTTCTATTTCGTTCCGCGGCAATGACGCCACTGCTTATTACGGTTATTTTGTACCGTTAAAAGTTAGTGGAGCTGGCGACACGGTATCGCTTCGAAGTAAATAAGCACACACTTCACCACTAAAAATTACACATCTACCGGATCTGCCCTGATGATGGACACTGCAACGATGTCCGAAACGTTGGCTTAAGAAGGAAGTAGCGCAACACGGCATAACACCCCAAAAACAAATAACGAAAACGCATTTAAGATGTTTAGATAACCGATTTTATGATCCAGCACACCTAATAATAATAACGTTATAGTTGTATGGCGCAGTTTTGTATCACTTCACTTCAAGTGCCCACCTAAAATAATAACGCCGTCTAAAGAATAAGAAATAGAAGAAAAAACCTACACATTCTAGATAGTGAAAAATACCTGGGATACATATTATTTACAAACATCATACTTTTAAATAGCACGTGGAAAAACTAAACAAAAAATCGTTAAAATTAAAATTCTAAAATTGAGGTATTTGGTGGAATAGCTCCTCTTCTACCGACAGAAGTAAAGAGAGGCTTATACTTTGCTTAATCTAGTCCCAGCCAAATTATCTAATGGAAATTTTGGGAAATACGCACTTTTCAAACATAAATAAATCACAAATAATGCAGAATAAAATTATAAATATCTGTTCAACTAAAACCCATACAGCCCCACTGAACAAGAAATGAAAATTATTCCAATAAAACATAGTTCATGTTACAAAATTCAAAATCGACTTAAACACACCAAAACAACATTTATAAAAATTTTTACAAGTACAAGACTCTAAAATAAATGATACAGTAAAGACTGGAAGTGGTAAAAGTTGCATAATGCATAGGCCATGGGGGTGTAAACATTTACAATCTCGTAACGAAAATAATAACGAATAATAATACTGAATATTTACAATCTCGTTCCCTTGCCTGATAACGGAGAGTTATTGAATCATAAAAAAACGTATAATTGTAACGTAATGCAGCGTATAATTGCACGAACATTAATGCGAGCCGAGCTTCGAAGGGATTGAAGCAACGGCAAACGGCGCGAAACGCCACGTGCGGTTGCTTCATTCTCTTCAAGTAAAGGCGGGTACAGATTGCTGTAACGTAACATGCAATGTAACATGAAAGGAACATTTCATAAGTGTGGACGCAGCGCGCGCACGAACCGAGCATGTACCTACTTACTCGCATCTGTTTCCGGCATGCGCGCAATGAACATAGCTCAGTCTGCCGAGAACAAGTCCTCCATTATTCGCGCGCGTTCTGCCGTATAGACACAAACAACCCGTCCACACTAACGCTCCGCGCTCACTACGCGCTCCTTTGTATTCGGCGAAAAAAAAAGCTTTGTGGATTGCGGCGCGCACGGGTTGAAATGCTCCGTTCGCGCGCGGAGTGTGCGCGGTTCGTGCGCGCAAGGCGTCCACACTATGGGAATTCTGTTACATTGCATGATACATTGCGGCAATGTGGACGGTAAATTCTTTCATTGCGAGTTACGTTACGGCAATCTGTATCCGCCTTTATATATGGTTCGATTCGCGGAAATAGGTGAGTGACGAGTGAACAAAATCATAATTTACTTTCATGCGGAATAATTTTAAAGATAAAATTTTATGTATCATTATTATATGTTTTATATTATTAATACATTGTTACAATATTATATAGCTTTGAATTATGTAGGTAATTAAAAAACGAAATATTTACATTACTGTAACAAATCAAAAAGGGTAGGTAGTCGTAATCACAACTTTTCTATTTGTAGTTTATATGAAAATGAATCGAAGTGTTGACGTCAATCAATACGACTTTGATTATAAAATACCAAAGGGCCAATTTACCGGAACCTTTCTCTGGGGATCGACCTTGGGGTGTTACCGAACACACGACGACATCGAGGGTTTAGATCAGGCGTGTCCAAGCTTTGGCCCGACACAGTCAGGAATGCGGCCCAAAACGGGTTCATTTTAATGCCAGTGAGAGAGCTCTAACGCAAAATTCTAAAGAAAGTATCAACATTTTATTTTACTGTCGACTCCAATTACAGTACATCTGTTACATTCAGATGTATCGATGGAATGCATATTTCAATGACACAATGAACAAAATCACTTCAATCGTTTTTTCGCCAGCATCTTCTGGACGACTTTTTATCAAGATTGATCTAAATGATAATTTTGCTTTTTATTAACAATGAAAGTGAAATTAGAAGAATACATCCTTAAGTGTATATTCAAGTAAAGTAAGAAACCGGAGAAGTATATGAGTGTCATAAAATATTGGTCTAGTAAGTACCTACCTATTAACTTGGATTTTTTTTTACAGACTCCACACAAGAAGCTCTAAGGAAAATAATTTTCCTCATGGCCTATGTCATATTTGGTGATGCTGTGTGGAGGGTATTTTTGAAGAGAGGAAGGAGTGAACATGGGTCTTAAGAGATTCGTGTTGCAGGAGGGAGGAAACACTGAGGTCGGCTAATCGCTCCAAAGTCGAGCTATAATAGCCGGTTCACACGGTTCAACTTTAGTTGATCAACTCGACACTTGAAAGCATATTGACAGGTGTGAACCTTCTTTCAACAAAGTTGAACAAGTTTTTTGTTGAATAGCTTAAGTTGATAGCCCGTCTACTTTAAACGTTCAAGTATGATCGCTCCATCTTGGTTACCATAGTTACTCGCGTGCACAACTAGACGTCAAACATTTATGTCCATATTCGTTAGACATTCCTAGTTCTACCGTCATGGAATCCGTTTCAACGAAAAAATATTTGAAATGGTCGGATGATTTGATGTTCAGATTTATGCATCCCTGTCTTTGGGATCAAAAGCAAGAAGTGTATACAAATAGAAATGCCCGTGATACTGCAATAAATAATATGTGTTTCATTTACACTACCTACCCAATATATTATGATAATGACAAAAAAATAACGGGAAATATTCAGAGCATGCGTCACCATTAATACGCATAAATTAAAAGAAAAAAAAACTTTGTACAAATCTAATAACAATAACTACCTATGTCAAAGTATGACGTTTGGCGTTGTTGTTTTTAGGTTATGGTAAAGCTAATTTTAACGAAATATGGATTATTTCCTTGCTTCTCCGGTTATTGTAGTTAGTAGTAATTATTATTAATTTAAACATCTGTGAAAAATTTTATCGCCAATTTTGGAAAGCAGCTCATCAAATTGTTTTTCTGTCATCCATATCCTTCGGAGTCTTCTAGTTCCATCTCTTTCAAAATTGTGTTGGATGCACCTAATTCATGATCCATTTTCTCGCCCAAATACGACGTTTTTTATGCTTTTTCATAATCTCGAGCTCATTTCGCAAAACATCAGAAGTTAGAGAGACGCACGCACTGACAATTTCAGTTGACGCCATCTTGAATGTCAAATTCGGTTCTACTTAAATTGAAACGTGTGAACATAATCTCGTTCAACTTTTTACGTTAAATAAAAGTGGATCAACAAAAATTGAAACGTCTGAACGCGCCATAAGAAAGAGTCGTGAAAACGACCCGTCATCTTGTGACAAATGTCAGCCGTGTACAAATATTGGGCGCGCGTTTGCCATGTTTCCCGACTATGTACCTGTGTCGAAGGAATCAATAACGCTAATTCCTCGAAACATCTTCCATTGAAATACCAGCAGAACAAGCGCTCGCTTCAAGCTTCCAACCCCCGCTCGTGCTCTAAAGATTGCAATCCAGAATCAATGCAATCCCGTGTTCTCAAGATTGCAATACAGACAGGAGAATCTATCAAATGGGCCAACCCTTTCGGCACAGCTAAAGTATGGGGTTTTTCTCTCTATTTTGGGGCTTCAGACCAGAGATGGCTGCCAAATTCAAAAGTGAGGCGCAATTATGTTTTATGCAAGATCAGCAGATATACTTCAATATGCATGTCCTTAATTTAAATATACCTATCTGAGAGTATCATACTCGTATTGCCTATGATATGTCTTAATCACACTTTTTTTCTTACTGAATTAAAATTACTCGAGTCCTCACACATTAATCTGTCTCTTGACGAATCACATTTAGGAAGATCAAATCCTTATAGGTACTACTGCACCACCCACCATTAAATGTTGCTTTTACTTTTCAAATACACTCATCAAAGAATACATTACATATTAATATTTAAATATTTTTCAGGATTAAATAACATGTGTTCACAATTATGTCCTCTGCGTGTGAACACAATCTAAATTTCCTTAAATGGACAATATACAGTGTTAATTTCAAGCGAACCCCCAGGTAAGTATGGTCTTGTTTTCATTCATTTTTATGCAGCATCGCGTTCATTGGTCAAAATATTGTATATGTATTTTCGTATCGGTGATCAATGAACCGGTGTATGCAATTTTTAGCCATAAGTTGTTTTTAATTGTTTGTCTAGCTTGTAGTTTATTTTAGATTTTAGAAATGTATTAGAGTTTGAACCGCGCCCTTGAGGTGATTTTTCACAAAAACGGCGCTATATAAATCATCCAAGTATTATAATTATTCATCAAAATATTTTTAATATTAATATTCGTTTACCGTATACAATTGATTTTATTATTGATTGGTGAAAAAAAGCTGTAAATAACAATTACTTTAAATACACAAAAAAACAGTTACTTTAAATACACAAATACAGTTACTTTACATACTTTAAATCCAAGAAAGTCAAAAGGTTAAACTCCCCTGGCGCATAGTATCTTTATTACCCCGTAAATACGTTTCCATCCGATTGATTTTACAGTCCTGAGCTTGGAAGGATCTGGCTTCTGTTAAGTTCGGTTTTTCAGCTTAAATCTTCGAACATGAAAGTTTTTCTTGTGATATGTTCGAGTTCGATGCCGTATTTGGTGGATCGCTTTTATTCGACACGCTCTTTCACGATTCCGATAAAACAATTTTTTTCTCCTTTAACAGTAGGTTTCAACAAAACCAACATTTAATGTTTTATTATCATTTTGAAAGCACCATTATTTATTTTTCCAAAATTGTGATATTTATGGAGTGCAAAATGTGTATTTCGTAAGTGTGTAACATCTTTAGGTTGTTTTATTAACGATGTTCTTCGAATGACTAGGGCTATCACAAATATTATTGCTATCACAACTATAACAAGCGGACAAACACAGTTTATTTAGCTGTATTTTTTAGTTAATTAAAAAAAAATCATTTACTTTTGTGATATGGTATTTAAGACCAAAACAAAACCCATTCAAAATCAAAATGTAGATAATCATTACCTATTTTGACCCTACCTTTAAAAAGTTTTATTTAACAGAAAAAAATGCGTTATTCAGTTTTCGGTATTTTGTTTTGTTAAAATGTTACTTCACAAAATATAATAACTATTAAAAATGACCTACTTTGCTTTCTGTCAATCCATTATCTAATATGGTATTATAGGATGGGGTGGCGCTTATAAAACCCATTTATAATCTCTCCGCGTTGGGCAAAAACTAGTTATTAAAATATTTAAAAAAAAAATCATTTTTATATTCTTCAGAATTCTTTTCCTGTTTTATATTCTTATGAACTTATAATTGAAGTATTTAACTTCTTCAAATTTTGCAAATTCACTTTGTGGCACCATTTTAATAATTAAAAACACTTTGTTTTTACCACGATAATCTTTATTTAAAAAATCAACATGTTTCGAGAACGATATTGTCTTCATCAGGACATAATATGTACTATTTTAAAGTTATGTAACTATAGGTTCACTGAATTATTATGTAAAGTTTTAAACCTATACTTTTTCATAATAATGATTTGTTTCTAAATTGTGGTTGAAAAATTCTATGTTTATATATTATACATATCTGAAAGGAACTAGTGTCTTTTCAGATATGTGTAATATATACACATATATAACTAGTAACGACCGGTGAGTGGTTGAGTGGGCATAACGCTTGGGTCCCACCCGAGCGTCGCGTATTCGATTCCTCGGCTGGCTAAGTCCTCCATCACAACACAAGGAACATTTTCGGCTTTCTGTGGTGGTAGTAGGAGATTTTCAAACATTGTTGGGTTTTCGTAACCCGGGAATGTTTGTCTTTCTTTTAAAAAAAAAAATAGTTCTTTCCAGATGTGTGTAATATGTAAACATATACACACATGTATAAATTACACATATCTGGAAAGAACGACACTAGTTCCTGCTGGTTTACGGAATAAATAATTAAAAGTTTCGAACACGAAAATATCGGAAAAGAGGAAATACGAAAAAATAGTCTTTGTAGAGTTCTAAATGAAGTGCTTTTAGAACTCTTGAAAACTAAAAGTAAATTTCCGAAAAATTCATAAACTTATTTGATTAAAAAATGTTTACAAGAAGACAAAACACTTAAAAAGTTTAAAAAGGTGATTTAACTTTAAACATATTTTGTTTGACAATGAAGTTAGGAGGTTATTTATTAACCTTCGAATTAAAACTTCAGAAAACTATTTTTATTCGTAGCTTTGAATAATATAAACAAAAAAATATATATACGAGTATATCATGTCTTTCTAAACAACAATAAGTGTCCTAGGAACAACCTGACTGAGAAAGACACTCATGGATATGATTTTAGATTTTAGATTTTCACGGCTAAAAGTATTTTTGTTTTTTGTTTTAGGGGTGTTATGACGTGTTGCGCTACCTCCTCCAGACATAGCGGACGATCAGATATACACACTTACGAATTTTATTTTGTTTTCTATAATAATAGGTAAATCATTAAGATACTCTTACGAAATACACATTTTACACTCCATAAATATCACAATTTTGGAAAAAATAAATAATGGTGCTTTCAAAATGAGTTCGGCCAGACAGAGCGGACGATCTCCAAAAGGATATCGGAACACTTTCGAACGTGTAAACTTGGCCACCCTGACAAATCGGCAATCGCCGAGCATTTAATTGAAACCGGTCATTACTTTGGATTTGTTCCTGAAGTCCTGGGAAGACCCAAAACTTATAGAGCACGCCTTATTACAGAGGCAATTGAAATTCATAAAAATCCTATTAACATTAATAGAGACGACGGAGCTTAGCTCAATAGTTCTTGGTATCCGGTAATTGACGGCTACACCAAAGCTAAATGCAGAAAACCATATTGAAGTATACTATAATGCCAGCTCGCAGTGGAGTGGAGCTGGCAACACAGTATTGCTTCGAAGTACTTAAGAGGAATATAAACGCTAGAAATATTTCGAATCTCATGCCTGCAAAATTTTAAAATCGGGCGTCTTTTTTCACGAGGCTAGTGAGCGAAAAAGTGGTTTTTATTTATTTTGTGCATAATTTTATAAGAACGAAAAAAAGTTAGAACATACAAAACCTCAAAAATAGTCTTAGCCATAAAGTTGTATTTTTTAAAAATTGTTTCTTGTATTACTTCATAGTTTAGTAATGAAAAAACATTTTTTTTGGTGGTTTACGCTTATATTTTTTGTTACGTAAATAATAATTGTTATGTTGCTTGCTAGGTAGTTTCTTATGTGGGCTATTTGCCAAATATTAACACAGTTTGTGTGGGGTTCAAATAATATACCATCCGGAACTTTGCAGAATCCTGCGCGCCAATACTCGGTTCCCGAGTAATGTTCTGGATGTAGGAGAGCATGACACAATCTCTGAGCGTGGGCACAATGGTATGCATGATATGATGGTTCGGGTGATAATTGAAAGATGATGTTCAGAAAAATATAGTGCAGTATATATTGATCATATTAACAGTATTACAAATATGTTTAAATTAAACTTACCCCCAGGGATCGGTCGATGGTTTAAATTCTATCTAAGCTAACTAACATTTATATAACCGTGTGCGGGCGTGTGTGAGCGGGAAGCCTCCATCAAACTGGTGAGGATCCGATCTCGTCAGACCCAGCTGGAACCATCAGGATCTCCGTCCGGAAAGGGTGCCCTGGAGACGGGTCCAGCGTCTCCAGCACAGGGTGGCTGATCTCAGCGCATTGAGTTCCCATCCATGACAATGTGGGAGCTCCACGGGCGGATGGCCTTGGCTGATGCAGTCCAGAGCGCGTTGTTATGTTAATACAATTCCCGTATGTAAAATAAGGCCTGGATAGCGCCCCGGGAGTATTATGCTTCCTTGGCAGCATGCGCGGTTTAACAACATCGCGCGATGGCAACGATTTGCGGTAGTAAATTATTTAATTTTACATTTCACGCGCGGACCTTTGCGGTCATTTAATTTACAACACTCGATTAAATTTTATATTTATTCGGTTGAAACTTCACCCATCATTGTGGAAATACTATTCTTACATTTCCTATACGTTCACCCGTCTGGGTTTAATGTAAATTCTAATTAATTGACTGTGCCAACATTTCAATGCCTCGCGGCCGGTGAAACGATTCCAGAGTCCAAACCAAACGGAGCCGGAAACCATAGATTCCCGGCCGTCTCTGTGTTGCCTGCCCGTATTCTTAATCACTTTACGAAAATTAAAACAACAATGGTTCTTGTTGTGAAGAGGTGTTAGAAAAATAATAACTTTAAATAAGAGTTAACACCACTTCATAACATAATTTTATTGTAATTCCAATACATAGAAACGCTAGTAAAAGCTTTGATTTATCCGTATCATATTTTTTGATGTTCATACTGTAAGCGAATCGTCGTAAAGATTATTCAAAAGAGTATCTAAATAGGACTTCACGTATATATTCATCTTAAGCACACATTTCACCACTAACATTTACACATCTGCCCTGATGATGGACACTGTAACGCTGTCCGAAACGTTGGGTAAAGGAGGAGGTAGCGCAACACGACATAACATAACAAAAAAACTAAGACACTCATAAGTTAAAGATATGTTTATAACCAATAAACGTTGTCTTCCGTTTTTGCAGTGAAATTATTTATTCTCCGAAAAACCCCAGAAATTATCGACTACCAAGAGCCCAAAATCGCTGGAACCATTCATAATGGATGCGTGCACCTATCTAGTCATGCGGTGAAAAGCCGCTAATTATCGAAACATTTAAGTAGCGGAAGACTGAACATGCTTTTGCTACATCAAATTATATCATTATATCTGGATTTGCCGAGGTACTCGGTTTCACTCAGTGAGTTGATAAGAGATTGAACTGATGTTCGAACCCACCCAATGGTTAGCCCCACCTATACTAAAAAGGCTTCGAATGGTCCACAATGTTCCAGAACATTCCACAACATTCGAGAGTGTTTTGGAATGTTCCACAATGATCTGGGATGTTCCGGGATGTTTTCGAATATTCCAGATTCTTCTCAAATGTTTCGGTATGTTTTGAAATGTTGTGGAATTCTCTAGAATGCTAGCAAATGTTCTGAACTGTTTTAGAAATTTCTAGAGGGCGAAATTTCCAGCCCTTATATCTTCAAAAGCACGTCCTTTAGATAAAACGGAATCATGGATGAGGGATAGAGGGCTACCACACCATATAACTACCTCGATCGTACGGGGACTCGTTTCTGAGTTTAAGCGTTTTTTTTTACTTTCTTTTATAATATACTAGCAGACCCGGCTACACTTTTCTGTGGCTAACGAAACACAACGCCATTATCCAACCTTTATAAAATCCACACCACCCGCTTGCCAGCTGCCCGCTGCCCGCTGCCCGCTGCCTGAATTGAATATTTGAATTTCTCGGCTTTTCTCTGCTATAATAAGCTTGTTTTATACATATCAACCTTCCTCTTGAATCACTCTATCTATTGGTGAAAACCGCATGAAAATCCGTTGCGTAGTTTAAAAGATCTGTGCGCACATACATTTTGAGCGACTTCATTTTATACTGTATAATGATAATGATAATGATATAATGATGATGATGTAATATGTAATGATATATTGATTATACACTCTCTAAATGATTGTTAAATTTTACTGATTCCCTCAATTTATTTTCGTAGTTACATATATATTCGTATAAAATTTATCGATAGAATTTTTCAGCTTATAAATAACACAAGCGCATTTGTCATCCTACATACTAACTTTTAGTGTATGGAATAGTTATAGGGAGAAAGTACAACTTTTCTATTACTTTTAGAAACTATTTGCCCGCCATCTGGAGGAAAACACCTGTTCTGTAACAATTTAGTAAAGAACGTGGGAACCCTTTTGTACCGCTTTTAAGAAGCTATTAATCTTTATTACGGTTGTTATGACATATTTCACATTACTACAAGATGTGCTTTTTATAAATTGGCTTATTTTCAAGCTTTTTGAAAAACAGTACACGTGATGCGATGAAAACAAATAGTTTGCATGATAAAACGTAAACGAACAACTTAACAAAGGCGATTTAAAAAAAATGTTACGCGATCTTGTCAAACCAGACTACTGAGATACCTACTACAAGAACTACATTTCGTATTGTTTTGTTTCTCATTCGCAAGTCTTTTGGCATCCAGCTTTTATAATGATGGGTTCCAATCAGAGACAAAATCTGTTATGCCGATTCCGAGTGGTTCTCACTCATCCGAAAGCGGCAAATATCTTTTGGTCCTTAGACATATCATTTTTGGTTTGAGCGCTGTTAGATGTTACTAGTCGTGCAAAACAATCTTACCTTTGATATGCTTTTAATTCACTCATTGGTTTTTCTACCTCGCAAGGTGGAACGTTGGAAACTTATTAACTCCTTTATTCATAAGCCGGTTCCTCATGGCTGAGTATCTTGACCGCCCCTCAAATTACCGTGGTGGATAAGCTCTCTTCATTTCTTATGGTACAATGGTATGTGGAGAGCTGCGGACACCGACGTACCAGACGCCAGTGATATTTGATATTTCACTCCAGTGCATTGGTGCATGATCTTCCCCTTCCGCTTCTTCTGCCTTTCACTGTGCCAGTGCCTATGAGTTTTTCCAAGCTGGAGTCTTAAGTTTAGCGAGCGACATGTCCAAAGTATTTTAAAATAGAGTTTAAGCAGATAATTGTAAGCATCTTGTAGATGTCTAGAACTTCCAGAATGGACACATTTGTGCGTCTGGCTTTCCGTGCAACCCTGAACATTTTTCTCTAGGACCACATTTCGAGAGCAGCTAACAGCTTTCTTTCACTAGCTCTAATTTCATGTTGTACACGGTGTAGAAATATGGAGAAAATCAACCCCTTTCAAAACCAAATCTTGGTGGTCTCCGTTATGCCCCTGCTACTTCATATTTTAGCATTTTACACTTTGTATCTTTTGTGGCACAAATTCTTCTTTTCACTTCTGTTTCACAACCCTTTTATCATTTATAGACGAGTCGCGGTGTATAAATTGGTTCAGGTCGCGCGTCGTAGGAGCATTATTTTTTCTTGTACGACTGTGTGATGGCCATTCTTGTTAAGTTTTCATTTGCAATAATAGAAAACATTAATTAAATACTCAAGTTTCTAGTGGTTGAAGAACTGTTTTATTGATATTATTTATCATACCAAAAACCATGTCCTGTTGTTATGAAGAAAAACAACTCATTATTTTGATGTGTAACCTCAGGAGGACATGAGTAATTCAACATAACCTTGCTCGTATCAAAATTATGAAAATGAGTTATAATATAATGCATACGAAGAAAACTAAGTTTTCTCCTCGTTTAGAATCTCCACACAACGCAAATAAGCCGTCCCAACGATTAAATAAAATTAAACAGTCGAAAAGGAAAAACAGAGTTGACGAAATTAATAAAATTGTGACTATAATAATGTATTAGCGCATTCCCATCAGTGATCTCTCTCTCTGGTTTCAATCCAGGGATTGGTTTGCAGCAATTTCCTCAATTCGTCTCTTCCACTCTTCCCTGTCTTGTGTGACTCTTTTAAAGTCAGCATATGATGAGCAGCGCACGTCCACCATCCGTCTGTCTATCAGTGATAAAGGTAATTAATTTACTAGCTTGTTGGGAACGGCTAACATGCGTTTCGTGGAGTGTTTGGATAAAACTTTTGATGGTGACGAAGACTTCTACCATATTGCATTTAGAATTGCAAAAGCATTAAAAAGTATTATTTGCACATACGGACTAAAACTCGTTTGTTTATTTCAGAATGATAAAAACATCTCTGCTACTTCTGAATGGCACTTATGTTTCTCATTCAAAACAGCAGTTTCATCATTAATACATTTTGTTTTGTTTCGTGTTTTTCAGGGTACAGACAGTTTTTTAAAAAAGGACCCCTATTCCTGAAACATTTTGTGTATGTTTCCTTTGTGGAGGGCAATACATGTTTACCGCCAAAAGGGACACGCAGAAGTCAAACGAGTGGAAAAGTTTCCATTGTAAGTGCCATAGACAATATAGACATGGAACTTGCTGGGTGAATATTTTCAGAGTAATAAAAAAAAATCACACTCTGTTTCAAAGTTTCAAAACTTCTGTTTTTACTCTATGGTAGGTATCTAGTCTTTTTGATGGAAGCCAACACAATAAATTATTATTCGCACATACGTGTTGTTTATTTGGGTTATGTGGTGCTTTTAAGCGTGGGAATTGTTTGTGGATGATTTTGATTATGATAAATAAATTCCAAATAGGTAGCAAGGAAATTCAAATTATTTAGGTACATATTTATTTACTCTTTTTTACAAATTTTCGGTACAAATGTTTACATTTTTTATGCCAAGATGTAATAAATGGTAGGTTAATAAAAATAATTTCAGTTGTTTAAAATTGGATAAATTTGAAGAAAATAAACTGAAGACAATTAATTATAAAGTGGAATTATTATTTTACATTAAAAAATTGTTCAAGTATGTTTTTTGATTTTTTTTTATTGTTTTTATTTTTTACATGAGCTCCACACAGGAGGCCCTGAGGAAAAAAAATTCCCTCATGGCCTATGTCATCTTTGGGGATGCTGTGTGGAGGGTTTTTTAAAGAAAGGCTGGAGAGGATAGTTCTGGGAAGGAAAAGGGTTTAAGGTGTGGGTAGGAATGTGGGGTTCAGTGTGTCCTAGTTGTCCGCCTCCAAGACCTAGACAAACCTCGCTCCATGAACCCGGGCATTATTTATCACCCGATATCATTTTTGTATGTTTGTCTACTTAACTATGTAATCGAGGAATTGTCGAGTTTGCTATATAATTTGTTTGTGAACGTTGAAATAATTCCAGATGCGAAGTGAGCCGAGTAGGTACCTACTCTTAAATTAATTACACTTATGAGTTCGCAACAGTCGAGCTCCGAATTTACAATTTAAAAAAAGAAAAATAAGTCGCATGTCCTTCGCCGATCCTCGTGTAGGTATATGCACTAATATAGTTAAATTAATTATAACAAAAAGGGGATATTTAACTTTAAAATAATAAATCATGGAAGCTTTCGCTGAATTCTTTCCAAATTTTTTTTTAATTAATTTTAAGATCAGGTGACCAAATGACGGAATTATATTCTAATTTTCTACGAATTAATGAGATAAATATGTATGAACGATTCATGATGTGGAAATTATTGTTTGTAAAAAAAAATTGCAGCGGATTTTCACTCAAGATGCCTTCAGATATAATTACATCGACTTTGGTTGTACGGCCGTATGTCCTCTTTACATACTTACTTAAAGAAAAATCTTATAAAGGATCAGGCCGGACCAATTGTCGCCGGATCAACTGTCCGCCGGATCAACTGTCCGCCGGATCAAGTGTCGGCCGGATCAAATGTCGGCCGGATCAAATGTCGCCGGACCAACTGTCGCCGGACCAAATGTCGCCGGATCAAATGTCGGGTCACCAGTAAGGATATGGCGTCTTCAGTTGGGGTGAATGCTCAAGGTAGTTGAGAGGGCGAGAATATGAGAAAGACGAAGGTGGGAGAAGTCCCTGGCTATTCCCTACAACATAAAGTCTGCAAGCCATTATAATCTTAATACATAAAACAAGGTAGGGTTAGTTATACCATTTATAACTCGAGAACGGTTGGACCGATTTTTATGATCTTTAAAAAAAAATTATTGTAAAAATTATTTTCCTCATACATTTTGTATGGAACGAATTCTCATATTTTGAAAGAGCTGCAGGAATATTGTGGTAAGTATAATATCGAGTATTGTAGTAGTGAGTGAAAATTTCATTTCACATGAAAATTCCAAAAAATCAAAAATGTCGAATGTCAATGCGCTGATTTTCTTGCTTTTGTTCTTAAACACATAATGCTGCCCCTCTTTTATGCACACAGTGTCAACAGTCGAAAATGGGACAAACGCTGAACGTCTGTCTGCACCCGCCTAAATGTATGTATGCACATAACTTCTGAACGACTTTACTTATTTCAACAAACTTTGGGGATTTGATGTGTGCATGCCCGCAAAGATTTCTATATACACTGGTGAGTTATGGCATTTTATGAAATTTGTATAGAAAAAGGAATAGGTGGCACGCGAGCTGTTTGAAAACTGAATATACCGGAACAGAATGAATGGAATGCGGGAAGGGGGAGGGGAACCTGGAAGGGGGGAGGAGAACTCGGGGGGGGGGGGGGGGGTTCCCGAGAGGGGGAGGGGAAGCCGGGAGGGAGGAGGGGAAATCGGGAGGGGGATTCGCGGTACGAGCGGGCAAGGGGGGTGGGGAGAGGGAAGGTGGAGTGGCAACGCGAGAGGAGAAGGGGACGCAGGAGAGGAAGGGGAGGCGGAAGGGGAACGGGACGAATGGGGGAGGACACGCAGGGAAAAACATTTTCATTTTCTTTATAAAGTAGTGTCACAGCAAATCATTCCGGGAACACTCTATAATAATGTAAATGGAGCGACCGATCGATTTGATTTGTATGTAATTAATAAAATTAATAGATGGCGGTGTGAGTTAAAAGTTGGGTAACCATCCTGCAGATGGCGTTGTGTTTCGATAGCCACAGCAACGCATGGCTTGGTCAGCTATTAATAATTATAAACCACCGCAAGATATGTATTATGTAATTTCCACAGCGTCAAGGGTTAATCTAATAACGGTAGTAATTTCAGGTCCAGTGTGCTGACAAACACCAATTAACTTTCCGTATGATCGGCGACATGCCTCGCCAATTTGATGTCCCGATATCTAATAACTGCTATATTTGACCAATACTCTCAAGCAGAATAATTCAAGTCCATGACATAATATAGTAGATAGCGATATTTCACGGAGTGAAATGCCTTTTGGGAATTAAATGGTTTACGAATAATTGGAATCATGTGTCAAAAGTCGTTAATATTAGTGGGCAAACGTTACACAATAATTGCTTTAAAAAGGATGTCGAATATGAAATGAAATTGCTTATAAGTCAGCATATTGGTATGAGATATACACTGTTTTTACATACAAATGCACCTAAGATTTTAATAGACAATCGGTGTCGTAATTCGAGTCAATTATGATTATTTTATATACGTCAATTACAAAATGTGAGTTAATAAGGCCTTTTCAATTAATATAAATTATACAAAGCAGATGTACAAGTATAAAGTAAACTTTAAAAGCTTCTACATGTACTATAGCAGCAATAAGACGCAGACCACGCCAATCGAAGATTACGATCTCACAGTCATGGTTGCCTGGATGTACTGCCGTTGATGGCCCACGACTCGAATATCCCCCATAAACAGATATTTTCATAATTTTTTTGTATATTATTATTTTTGTTATATTTTCACTGTTTTCGTTTTCATTCTATTCCACGTACATACCACCGCCCCGGGAATCACTTATTGGATAACCAACACCTCTGTAACAGGTCATCCTAAGTGGTTCGCTACGTTTGGTGACTTGGCAGGGGTGCCCGAGTTCATGGGGTGAGGTTTGTGATAATCTCTCTCTTCCTCCTCCAGATTTAACTTGGTTTAATATTAAATATATAAAACTCTCCTCGTCATCGGCAAGACAGTTGATATTTCTATCTTTTGATGCTGATTTATTTTATTTTTGGAATTCTTTCATCCCTTCAAGTTTTCTTGAACTTTTCTTTTGGCTCTGATCGATATTTAAATTTTTAAGGCTTTGCATGTGTGTAGTAGGGATGGAAAATTCCTTCCCTACGTCACACAAGCCTTCATGAAAATTGGGCCCTTATTTTCTTTGATAACTACAGAAAGCTACTTAAAGCTCCCTTGCACTATATACCTTTAGAGATATATGTACTTAACTAATTAATACGTTATTTACGACCTTGAACGTAAATATTTTCGTATTTATGTTGTAATTAAACTCCATCAAACGTTGTGTAATTTTTTTGATTTATGATATGGGACTTTAATTACTTTCATTCTTTGTGGTAACTTCTTGATTCTAGTCAGAGCGTTGAGTTTCAAACTGTATTGGTCTCTCTCTTGCAAATCTAACTTTAAATAGTTTCTCTAAATGAACTAACTTTCCTCCGTCGCTTATTATGCTTTCCTACATCCTAACGAACTCGTAAATAACCTGTACTAATCGAATTACGCATGTTTAATTGAACAAATAATTAAGTATGACTCAAATGGTTAATTGTTAATAAATTTGATTATGATTGTTTTGTATCTGCTTGTCATCTCTCCAATCCGATTCAGCTGCTATAAGGTACATATAAAGATGGGTTTAGTAGGTTAATGTAATTAATAGATTGCATATTAGACGAACTCAGAATACCCTTTTCTGCCGAAAATTTGGCTCCTTCCTCCTACAAGTAAACCAGGTGATCAAATTCTAACTAGAAATTCGCACAATCTTCTGGCGCGGATCGGTTAATTGATACCTAAGTTATCGCGTCCTAACCGTCCTTCCTTATGCCATCATGCACTGCCTTCAGGTCGTCATCCGAGCCTAGATACCCCCAAATTCCTACTCCTCCAAGGTCTACTATTTACTTAGGGCGAACCGGTTTCGTCCTATATGCAATCATATACTCACGGTGTTGTGTAGAGTTACGGGTCGTGAATCCTCGCTCTACGTACAAGAAATGATGTGAGAGTAACTCTGTCGAGTCTAAAACGCTAATTGTAAGCGGGTCCACATCATCCAATGTACAGTACATAGAAAGATATATATGTAAACATACGTTTGGGTAGGATTATAACTCGCAATTTTGAGTCTAGCCAGTCTCAAATCCCGAGCTCGGATTTCGTGGAAAGGGATTCTGCACAAAACCTTAACCGATGACCGAATATATACATATTAAAAATGGGAAATATTAATAAATACTAATATAATAAGCAATTATCTCGGTTTGTTCTGGAGTGCCGAAAATTCCAAGCTTTTGATTGATTTGGTTGACAATTTTCTTTAAGAGATTGCCATCTCTATTATGTGTTTGGTTAATGGTCCTTGGGTTTTTAAGGAGCGACCACTGCCTCCTATTGTTGAACTGTTTTCTAAATTTTCCCCAAGGTTCAACTTTTGGTAAAACTTTTACTCTCCCGTGATTTTTCAACTGCTTCATGTAAACTATTTATACCTATAAGAGCAATTATTTCATAAATTTTTCCCGAATTTTTCATGTAGTTCTACAATAATCTTTTATCTGACTATCCCGTGATTTTCAAATGTTTGATGTACCTATTAGCTACCTAGGAGAGTAGTTAATCCATAAATTTTTCCTCAAATGTTCAATGATACTCTTCAAGTTCTTTTATTTGACTATGCCGTGATTTTTCAAATGTTTGATGTACCTTTCATTTGTTTAGCTTATAATAAATCTAATTATTTTCAAATTGTTCAATCCTAAAATATCTCTTCAAGTTCAAATTAAAGATTGTGTTTAACCCCTTTTTATATATATAATTGCGCAACGTTATGGTGTTGCTCTATCCTAAGATTGACACCTTCCTAAAGCACTCAACACGGTGCCCTACTGACCGAGTTGTTTTATAAACAATTTTAGTTATGTCAACATTCCCACTGGCCTGGTGACCTAGATTCAACGAAAGACATTTGTTTACCTTTAACATTCCCGAATGTGAGATTTATGGTCCTAAATTTTTCTTTTGAATTTAATAGTGATAATTTCCTTTTCGCCGAGGTCTAACCTGTTCCCCGATAAATATAGTCATAAAGCATACATATACTTTGTCTCGATACATAAATACACAGATATATATATATAATGTTATTATAGTTGAGGTAAATTCTAATATCATAACTCATTTTTTTTTTTGATCATTTTATATTAGCTGAAGTTATAATAAATAGTATATATATTAATAAAATAAGTATAAAATATGAACTTGAAATGTTTTATAGCACACAGCTATTTTTTTAAATAGCATAGTGCGTTCTAAGTAGGTATTAGTAATCGATACCTTTTACTTTTATTTAAGTGTGTTTCTTTTTGATTAAAACTTTCTTGGAATAATATATATATATACATATATACATATAAATAGATATATCTATTTTATATATAATATTTTATATATAATATTTAATATATATACATATCACATATTAAGCAAGTAATATCTTGTTATAAAATTAATTCAAATACCAACTGTTTGCTGCATACCGCTTTCTCCTTGGAACCTGGAAATATTTATACTTTAATTTTTAATAAAACTTACCCCCTTAAGGTTTTATTTTATCCGACCGGGAGCTACACGGTAAAACCTTGTTATGTTTTCTTACCTAATACCTACTCCTATGTCATCAACTAAATTCAAATAAATTTTTTTTTATTTTTTTTTTTTTTTTTTTTCGACTTCAATTTTATTTTATTTCCGTTTAATCTATCTAAATTAAATGATGTTTATCGTTCTAACCGCATTTTATTTCAAATCTCGTTGGTTAACTTAACACTTTTTAAATTAGATTAACAATTGATTACTTATTTTATGTTCGTTTTCCTTCCATACTTTTATTTAGCAGAAGGAATTATACGATTAAATACCGAATAGATTATTTTCATGCTCATTTATTCATTATTTACTTTAACTTCCAGATTTGTTATTATAATTATTTCATCGTTAAAATAATACTCCGCTTAAATTATAGTTTTAAACAATAACTACTTCACAATTATTTACGAAATAAGAGATTTATTATTTTTATTTTTGTTTGTCACCGAACTCTTCTATTTTGCAGTAAGATAACGTATTTCACTATTTATTTAAACTTTCCGAAATAATAATTATTATTAAGTTACCACAATCTCATTTAACAGCAATTTAATAATTTTAATTATTTATTCTAACGTCTATATTTATTATTATTATTTTATCTAACACTAGATTAATCCTGTGATAAATTATTACGTTCGATTTGCACTTTATTTAAGGGAACTATCACCGTTATGATAACTAACACTGGTTTTTATTTTTTTATTTCGCTACACCAACAACACTTTGATTATAGTACTTTATTTAAAACACTCAGTTTAATTAAAGATTTTCATTGAACTTTCCCGTTTAATTGGATGCACTTAATTTTTTATAACTTCTTTTCACTTTTTATTATTATTACATCACTTTATTTAATTACCACACCGACACTTGTCGCGAGATTACTAAGTCCCAAAATATGATATTTATTGATTATAAAACCGAATTTTCCCCTAAACAAAATCACAGCACTTTTAACTTTTCACAAATAAATAGAACGTAAACTTTTATTTTTATTTTCACTGACTTGAATTTCTTTAAATCTTTATAAAACACTGGCTCGAATATGAAATTTTGCTAAGTCCTGTGATTCTAACTAATAGAATTTTTCCACCAGTAAATTACCCAACGTTTTTGTCGCGACTCACGAACCTTCAACTTTTCACAATCCCGCGATGACTAACGAAAATTCACTAAGTACTGTCTTTTAAACCCCTCTCAGGATTAGAATGGCCTATCTAAGCTATCTTTGATCCACGAATTTAACCTATAACAACTCGAGATTTCATATATCGATTCTGCCTTTTTTGTTTAACTGCTGTTAGCTCCACCTTTCATGATTTTCTTCATGCCCTCTCTCGTTTAAACATTTTTCCAGGATCGGACCGGCGATATTACGTCAAAATGCCCCTCATCCCTTTGTCTGTTGGTCATACAAAATTTAGCTCAAATATCATGATTTTCGTATCTCTTTTTTCCTCAAAATATAATAGGTACGTCTTCAATAAACTGTACATAATTCTCAATTTTGTTTATCGCTACCAGAACATGAACAAATTCAAGCCAAAACCTTTAATATGCGTTTTCCAATTTTCTTTTTCCTAAATTCCTTCTTATTCTTATGCCACCTATATGGATCAATTCAGTTTTAAACTGTATTGTCTCTACTTATGTCGTAGATTTGAATTTTCATATTTTCTCTTATTTCCCTTTTATTCACGATGTTCTTTTTTTGATTTTCCTCATTCATTCTCATGTAACTTTCCACATCCCTATAATTTTTTATATTTCCAGCCGTATTTATTTTATTAATTGTTAATTTAAGATTTTCTTTGCTTTCTTTGGCCGTATCAATTCACCCATAGTTTCACCGTACATTACTCTGATATCTGTATCGTTTTTCGATGTTTGCTGCCTCAATAGAAAATTTCATTTTCTATTTGTTACTAATTAATATATCATTTACCACATTTTTATAGGAGATACTCCCACTTCGGCCCTTAAATATATGTCAATTTTTATTACGTTATATGGTTCATCCCACAACTTCCGTCCCTTTCTCCTCGAAATCTACATTAATTTAAAATTTGACATCTGTTTATGTCTGGACTTCGATGTACTCACCAATAACTCAGCGTTTATTCGAGGGTACTAAAATATAATGGTTTTTACCTTGAGTAAACACTCCATAGGACCAATGATAATTTTTATCGTCCCAAAAGCCATTAAAATGGGTTTAATCGTCTAAAACCATGTTCGCTTTCTGGCTGTTTTAATAACAAAATCGCGTGTGGGGTCGTCAACTCAAATAATGTATCATTTTTCCTTACAGTCTGTCCTATTTCCCATAGAACTTTCGTCAAACAATTGACGTAAAACAATTCCTTTGTTTGCCTTATCTACTGTAATGTAACCAGAATGACCTCCCTATCCCAAATATATAACGATATCTATTTTAACTCGTCGGAAAACGCAAAATTAAGTCGAAATCTTATATTGTTCAATAAACACTTCCGTTTAAACGTCCAGTTTTTCCATTAGATTTCCTTTTCAAATCGTTTTCCCTGACGTTACAAGAGTGACATCCCTAATTTCCAGCGTTTTTCTTCCTTTTAAATGTAAAATGTACACTTTCCTTTCAATCTGGTCTCCCTGACTTTCTATGTACTCGTTATACGGCTGAATAACCCTACAGTAGCTTTTCTTACGTTTTACACGTCTTTTCTTTAACCTTCCTCTGATCATAATTTTCTTGCTATTTTCTTGCCTAGTTTTTCCAACATAATGTGGATTAATTTGCTCGTTAACGGCGGTTGCCAACACCTTCATTGTACTGATTGTATATCTTAAATCTGGGGTCATCGTATCTAATGCACCGAGCGTGAGACCCTGTTTACATTATAGTGTATTGATCTTTCGGTTGATGACGATATTTTTTCCAATAAATCTCAGGTTAATCGCTTAGTTCAAAGTCCATTTCTTTGTTCAAAATCTGAACACGCCCTCCATTCTGTGATTGGTTTCATTAGTTATTTATAGCTTTCGGCTTAGACCTGATTGGCTGTTGATTTCAACTATTTATTATTACGCTGATTAATGATGATTTCTAGCACCCTCTGTGTTCTTTTCATCAATACTTATCTCAATCTACTTAATCGTAGATCCCTATCGTCAACAAGAATTCAATTTACTTTGAACCGGTAGATGTCGCAGGTGTGTCTGTTTTATAATTAATTGGTATTTTCTTTTTGAATTAAAGTGGGAAGCTACAATATTTTCTTATTTTCACTGTTGGTTAATGCAATTCATCACAGTTCCCTCCTCTGAACTCAATTTGCTGTGGCTAACGTTGTATTTTATGTAGGCGTCTTCTTCTTTTTTTTTTTTTTTTTTTTTTTTTTTTTTTTTTTTTTTTTTTTTTCGTTAGACACCGAAATTGTGTTCAAATTTAGGCTAGCTACCTTTCCCTCCCCATGTCGTTATTCCTTATCTATTCTTCGTATCCTATTGCTCCCTATCTCCCCTCCTCATTTTGTTATCCCCTATCTCTTCTTCGCATCCTATTACTCCTTATCTCCCCTCCTCATTCTGTTATCCCCTATCTCTTCTCCGTATCCTATTGCTCCCTATCTCCCCTCCTCATTTTGTTATCCCCTATCTTTTCTCCGTATCCTATTGCTCCCTATCTCCCCTCCTCATTTTGTTATCCCCTATCTCTTCTCCGTATCCTATTGCTCCCTATCTCCCCTCCTCATTTTGTTATCCCCTATCTCTTCTCTATATCCTATTATCCCTATCTCTTCTCTGTTTTATCGGATTGTTAACAATCTTGAATTGAATCTCATTGTATTTTCTATTTTCTTTTCGCGTAGATTTTATTTTATGGAATTTTCTGTAATTTTGATAGACTCAAAATTAATCTCTTTTTCGCTGGAACACGCCCCTCGACTCGCGTGTTTTGGTGGTCCCCAACCAAATTGGACTAAGACCTCCCTTACAATGATTTAAGTAAAGATTGTTTACAATCTCGCGGCCTTTCGACCAACTGAAAAGCGGGTGGTCTCTTGGTGTGCAAATAATTGTTTTGGTTTGTAAGTATAAGTTTTTGTGAAATGTATATGTTTTCGCACGACCTCACCCAATCCGACAATCAGTGGTATACATGTTCTATATTAATTTTCCAGCATTTTTTTTTTTTTCTTTATTTAAACTTTATTGTCTAATCCTTAATTTCTAATTGTTATTTCATAGTTCATTCAAAATTGTCCTAACCTAAGTGTTACCCACTCTAATTTGTAATTTTCATAAATGTTCTTAATTATCCTCAAATGGTTCAGCGTTCCCGTTTTTCCCCGTTTTTTTTTTTTTTCGAAATCTAACTATTTATATCGTAATTCTAATGTTACCTTCTTATTTTTACCTAATTTCTACCACATCTCTACAGATAAACATTTTTATTTCAAGATTTCAAAACATTTTTCTTTTCTAACTCCTAAGCAATGTTTATTTAAAACTCTATTCTATAAAACGTACCATTATGTGTGTCATATAATATCTCTAATTCTTTTCCTCTTAAGTGTCCTTAATTACCCAACAAAAATTTTTTTTTTTCTTTTTCTATTCACTAGCACATCAAAAAAAAAAAACCCCCCTTTTTTTCTAAATTATAAAATCAAAATTAACGAATATTTTTACCTTACCCTATTTCTATATTTAAACATGATTGTCGCTTATTAAGAAACTTGTCCACTCACTCTTAAAGACTCGACGACGACCCGTCCCTCGCAAGCACACTGATAGCCTAATATTTTAGTAAAGTTTCTTTCTTCCCCTACCCCAAGACGTATCCTAACATATTTTTATTTGTATTTCTCAGTTGTTTATTTATTTATTTATAGATATTTTCACATATTTGCAAATTTCGCATTCTATTCGTTGACTTTCACTAACTTTAATCCTGATTGTTGTTCCTTGTTACTCGTGTAATATCTCGCTAGATGTATGGCGCTATAATCTCCTTTTATTTCCCGAGTTGTCTGCGACCACTAGCTCCTTCCCGGTCGTAGTTACTGTAGAATTTTTTTTTGGTGAACTGCTAATCTCGGTGCATTTGCTGCAACTAACGCCTTGGCCCACACTTTCTATCGCGTGTATCCTCCTTTTTATGGCGTGGTAACGGTCACGGTATTTGTCCTTCTTGCTAACTTCCTCCCCACTCCTCTTCTTTAAGTTCCGTTCTTCTGGCGTACATACCATTGTATCTAGTTTTCGAAGAAACTCAGCGGCGACAATCTCGTCTCCTGATTGTCCCGAAAACCATAGCGATTGAATTTCCTTCGGATAATGCCTCATAATTTCGTCGACTATGCCCAACGGAGTGTCAGTAATCTTCAAAGCCTTAGCAAGTTCCCAATAGTTTGCGAAATGAGTGAGCATGGATATATTTTTCTTGGCATCATATACCCCCTCTGCAAGTCGGCGGCGAACTTCATTTTTCTTAATGTCTCCCCAATAGGTAGCTAAAAAATCTCGTTCGAAATCTAACATAGTCTCCCATCGCTTATTGTACAATTTCGCCCACGATTTGGCTTCCCCTTTTAAATTCTCTCGTACGACAATTAAAGGATCCGTACGTTTCACTTTTCTAGTGTACTCTTTTAAATCCTCGAGGAAACTAATTGGATTTTGATTTCCGCCGGAGAATGATGGTCGCTCCTGCTGCGGTAACATTTCCACGACTTGGAGAACGTTTTTCGGCGCATTATCCTCTCCTATCACCGCCACTGTTGCTGGTTTTTCCAACTGCTTCTCGAGCTCCTGCATCTTATTGACGAGCGGTGCTAAAGCTGCCTGAATAATTGTAGTTACATCTCCAATGTTCACTGTTGAAGTCTCGGCTGAGATATTCTCCCCGATTGCTGTCACTAAAGCCTGTGTTTTCCTTCCTGTTCCACGTTTCCCCACCATCTTCTTAAATTTTCCGAGTTTCGTCGGCTAATGTTTATATTTTCCTTACTAAGCGACAACCTTACAATCTCTATTTTAATATTCTTAATTATTTATGTAAATGTTGCCTTTCTTATTCTATATATTTTTTTTTTTTTTCAATTTTCTCGTTTTTCTTATTTTTCTTAAATTTTTATTCTTTTTTATTTTTATTTTCCTTTACTTCGTTAATCTTATCTTCGATTTTTTGTTCCTTTTCCTCGGGTTTTTCCTGTGAAATTATTGGTTTATCATTTTCATGTGGAAAATCTATTTTTCCACACTCCCTCTCAACCTTGCCTTGTTCCCCTTCTGGCTGAGCTCCCTTGTCTCCTCCCATATTCTCCACACGCAATGTAGAATATTTGGAACGCTTGAATATGTTTCTAAGCTCATCTTCCGTTGATATTTCTCCAACATCTCTTTCTGTCGCATCCGCCTTCCTCTTTTCGGCCATTCTCGTTTTAATGAATTTAAATTATCGAATTAAATATCGACTATATGTAATTGAAAAGTTTTTTTTTTTTTTTTTTTTTGGAACCTGCCCCCCTATAGACACATTATTTTCAATTATATCATTTTTATTTGCACAACGATTGCAACCCGAATTAATCCAACTCTAAAACGCACACTTTATTTCAATTGAATGTAGGTAGTTGTTAAAAAAAACGGAACGAATATTGCAACCCTATTGTTAATAAATATCCCGTGATTTTCGTTCAAACAATAATTATTCATTGTTTAGAATGTCAACCACTCCTTCATGGTTTGCAGTACCTATTGATATTCTCGCAAAATCTGCCCTGAATTCGCAATACCCATCAAAACATATTTTCGCACATCAATTTGCAATAGGTACCTACCGCAAAATCTGTTTTGAATTCGCAATACCTACTGATTTTTCGCAAAATCTGCTTTTTGTCGTCAATTTTAGAGTTAAAGCCCTCTTTTCTCGAAGTCCGAATAATCAAATGTTCATTTAAATAGGTTATATACCTATCATAAACCTTTGTCTATGATATTAGAAGTTCTCAATTCGACGCTATCCCCAATCAAGTATTTAGGTATGTTATTCTATCTTTTTTTTTTTTCAATTTTTGCAATAGATTGACCAATAAAGTTTTTCAACCCCAACTTGTATAACTCTGACTCCTGGTCATGGCTTTGCAGTGTGATAATCTCTCTCTTCCTCCTCCAGATTTAACTTGGTTTAATATTAAATATATAAAACTCTCCTCGTCATCGGCAAGACAGTTGATATTTCTATCTTTTGATGCTGATTTATTTTATTTTTGGAATTCTTTCATCCCTTCAAGTTTTCTTGAACTTTTCTTTTGGCTCTGATCGATATTTAAATTTTTAAGGCTTTGCATGTGTGTAGTAGGGATGGAAAATTCCTTCCCTACGTCACACAAGCCTTCATGAAAATTGGGCCCTTATTTTCTTTGATAACTACAGAAAGCTACTTAAAGCTCCCTTGCACTATATACCTTTAGAGATATATGTACTTAACTAATTAATACGTTATTTACGACCTTGAACGTAAATATTTTCGTATTTATGTTGTAATTAAACTCCATCAAACGTTGTGTAATTTTTTTGATTTATGATATGGGACTTTAATTACTTTCATTCTTTGTGGTAACTTCTTGATTCTAGTCAGAGCGTTGAGTTTCAAACTGTATTGGTCTCTCTCTTGCAAATCTAACTTTAAATAGTTTCTCTAAATGAACTAACTTTCCTCCGTCGCTTATTATGCTTTCCTACATCCTAACGAACTCGTAAATAACCTGTACTAATCGAATTACGCATGTTTAATTGAACAAATAATTAAGTATGACTCAAATGGTTAATTGTTAATAAATTTGATTATGATTGTTTTGTATCTGCTTGTCATCTCTCCAATCCGATTCAGCTGCTATAAGGTACATATAAAGATGGGTTTAGTAGGTTAATGTAATTAATAGATTGCATATTAGACGAACTCAGAATACCCTTTTCTGCCGAAAATTTGGCTCCTTCCTCCTACAAGTAAACCAGGTGATCAAATTCTAACTAGAAATTCGCACAATCTTCTGGCGCGGATCGGTTAATTGATACCTAAGTTATCGCGTCCTAACCGTCCTTCCTTATGCCATCATGCACTGCCTTCAGGTCGTCATCCGAGCCTAGATACCCCCAAATTCCTACTCCTCCAAGGTCTACTATTTACTTAGGGCGAACCGGTTTCGTCCTATATGCAATCATATACTCACGGTGTTGTGTAGAGTTACGGGTCGTGAATCCTCGCTCTACGTACAAGAAATGATGTGAGAGTAACTCTGTCGAGTCTAAAACGCTAATTGTAAGCGGGTCCACATCATCCAATGTACAGTACATAGAAAGATATATATGTAAACATACGTTTGGGTAGGATTATAACTCGCAATTTTGAGTCTAGCCAGTCTCAAATCCCGAGCTCGGATTTCGTGGAAAGGGATTCTGCACAAAACCTTAACCGATGACCGAATATATACATATTAAAAATGGGAAATATTAATAAATACTAATATAATAAGCAATTATCTCGGTTTGTTCTGGAGTGCCGAAAATTCCAAGCTTTTGATTGATTTGGTTGACAATTTTCTTTAAGAGATTGCCATCTCTATTATGTGTTTGGTTAATGGTCCTTGGGTTTTTAAGGAGCGACCACTGCCTCCTATTGTTGAACTGTTTTCTAAATTTTCCCCAAGGTTCAACTTTTGGTAAAACTTTTACTCTCCCGTGATTTTTCAACTGCTTCATGTAAACTATTTATACCTATAAGAGCAATTATTTCATAAATTTTTCCCGAATTTTTCATGTAGTTCTACAATAATCTTTTATCTGACTATCCCGTGATTTTCAAATGTTTGATGTACCTATTAGCTACCTAGGAGAGTAGTTAATCCATAAATTTTTCCTCAAATGTTCAATGATACTCTTCAAGTTCTTTTATTTGACTATGCCGTGATTTTTCAAATGTTTGATGTACCTTTCATTTGTTTAGCTTATAATAAATCTAATTATTTTCAAATTGTTCAATCCTAAAATATCTCTTCAAGTTCAAATTAAAGATTGTGTTTAACCCCTTTTTATATATATAATTGCGCAACGTTATGGTGTTGCTCTATCCTAAGATTGACACCTTCCTAAAGCACTCAACACGGTGCCCTACTGACCGAGTTGTTTTATAAACAATTTTAGTTATGTCAACATTCCCACTGGCCTGGTGACCTAGATTCAACGAAAGACATTTGTTTACCTTTAACATTCCCGAATGTGAGATTTATGGTCCTAAATTTTTCTTTTGAATTTAATAGTGATAATTTCCTTTTCGCCGAGGTCTAACCTGTTCCCCGATAAATATAGTCATAAAGCATACATATACTTTGTCTCGATACATAAATACACAGATATATATATATAATGTTATTATAGTTGAGGTAAATTCTAATATCATAACTCATTTTTTTTTTTGATCATTTTATATTAGCTGAAGTTATAATAAATAGTATATATATTAATAAAATAAGTATAAAATATGAACTTGAAATGTTTTATAGCACACAGCTATTTTTTTAAATAGCATAGTGCGTTCTAAGTAGGTATTAGTAATCGATACCTTTTACTTTTATTTAAGTGTGTTTCTTTTTGATTAAAACTTTCTTGGAATAATATATATATATACATATATACATATAAATAGATATATCTATTTTATATATAATATTTTATATATAATATTTAATATATATACATATCACATATTAAGCAAGTAATATCTTGTTATAAAATTAATTCAAATACCAACTGTTTGCTGCATACCGCTTTCTCCTTGGAACCTGGAAATATTTATACTTTAATTTTTAATAAAACTTACCCCCTTAAGGTTTTATTTTATCCGACCGGGAGCTACACGGTAAAACCTTGTTATGTTTTCTTACCTAATACCTACTCCTATGTCATCAACTAAATTCAAATAAATTTTTTTTTATTTTTTTTTTTTTTTTTTTTTCGACTTCAATTTTATTTTATTTCCGTTTAATCTATCTAAATTAAATGATGTTTATCGTTCTAACCGCATTTTATTTCAAATCTCGTTGGTTAACTTAACACTTTTTAAATTAGATTAACAATTGATTACTTATTTTATGTTCGTTTTCCTTCCATACTTTTATTTAGCAGAAGGAATTATACGATTAAATACCGAATAGATTATTTTCATGCTCATTTATTCATTATTTACTTTAACTTCCAGATTTGTTATTATAATTATTTCATCGTTAAAATAATACTCCGCTTAAATTATAGTTTTAAACAATAACTACTTCACAATTATTTACGAAATAAGAGATTTATTATTTTTATTTTTGTTTGTCACCGAACTCTTCTATTTTGCAGTAAGATAACGTATTTCACTATTTATTTAAACTTTCCGAAATAATAATTATTATTAAGTTACCACAATCTCATTTAACAGCAATTTAATAATTTTAATTATTTATTCTAACGTCTATATTTATTATTATTATTTTATCTAACACTAGATTAATCCTGTGATAAATTATTACGTTCGATTTGCACTTTATTTAAGGGAACTATCACCGTTATGATAACTAACACTGGTTTTTATTTTTTTATTTCGCTACACCAACAACACTTTGATTATAGTACTTTATTTAAAACACTCAGTTTAATTAAAGATTTTCATTGAACTTTCCCGTTTAATTGGATGCACTTAATTTTTTATAACTTCTTTTCACTTTTTATTATTATTACATCACTTTATTTAATTACCACACCGACACTTGTCGCGAGATTACTAAGTCCCAAAATATGATATTTATTGATTATAAAACCGAATTTTCCCCTAAACAAAATCACAGCACTTTTAACTTTTCACAAATAAATAGAACGTAAACTTTTATTTTTATTTTCACTGACTTGAATTTCTTTAAATCTTTATAAAACACTGGCTCGAATATGAAATTTTGCTAAGTCCTGTGATTCTAACTAATAGAATTTTTCCACCAGTAAATTACCCAACGTTTTTGTCGCGACTCACGAACCTTCAACTTTTCACAATCCCGCGATGACTAACGAAAATTCACTAAGTACTGTCTTTTAAACCCCTCTCAGGATTAGAATGGCCTATCTAAGCTATCTTTGATCCACGAATTTAACCTATAACAACTCGAGATTTCATATATCGATTCTGCCTTTTTTGTTTAACTGCTGTTAGCTCCACCTTTCATGATTTTCTTCATGCCCTCTCTCGTTTAAACATTTTTCCAGGATCGGACCGGCGATATTACGTCAAAATGCCCCTCATCCCTTTGTCTGTTGGTCATACAAAATTTAGCTCAAATATCATGATTTTCGTATCTCTTTTTTCCTCAAAATATAATAGGTACGTCTTCAATAAACTGTACATAATTCTCAATTTTGTTTATCGCTACCAGAACATGAACAAATTCAAGCCAAAACCTTTAATATGCGTTTTCCAATTTTCTTTTTCCTAAATTCCTTCTTATTCTTATGCCACCTATATGGATCAATTCAGTTTTAAACTGTATTGTCTCTACTTATGTCGTAGATTTGAATTTTCATATTTTCTCTTATTTCCCTTTTATTCACGATGTTCTTTTTTTGATTTTCCTCATTCATTCTCATGTAACTTTCCACATCCCTATAATTTTTTATATTTCCAGCCGTATTTATTTTATTAATTGTTAATTTAAGATTTTCTTTGCTTTCTTTGGCCGTATCAATTCACCCATAGTTTCACCGTACATTACTCTGATATCTGTATCGTTTTTCGATGTTTGCTGCCTCAATAGAAAATTTCATTTTCTATTTGTTACTAATTAATATATCATTTACCACATTTTTATAGGAGATACTCCCACTTCGGCCCTTAAATATATGTCAATTTTTATTACGTTATATGGTTCATCCCACAACTTCCGTCCCTTTCTCCTCGAAATCTACATTAATTTAAAATTTGACATCTGTTTATGTCTGGACTTCGATGTACTCACCAATAACTCAGCGTTTATTCGAGGGTACTAAAATATAATGGTTTTTACCTTGAGTAAACACTCCATAGGACCAATGATAATTTTTATCGTCCCAAAAGCCATTAAAATGGGTTTAATCGTCTAAAACCATGTTCGCTTTCTGGCTGTTTTAATAACAAAATCGCGTGTGGGGTCGTCAACTCAAATAATGTATCATTTTTCCTTACAGTCTGTCCTATTTCCCATAGAACTTTCGTCAAACAATTGACGTAAAACAATTCCTTTGTTTGCCTTATCTACTGTAATGTAACCAGAATGACCTCCCTATCCCAAATATATAACGATATCTATTTTAACTCGTCGGAAAACGCAAAATTAAGTCGAAATCTTATATTGTTCAATAAACACTTCCGTTTAAACGTCCAGTTTTTCCATTAGATTTCCTTTTCAAATCGTTTTCCCTGACGTTACAAGAGTGACATCCCTAATTTCCAGCGTTTTTCTTCCTTTTAAATGTAAAATGTACACTTTCCTTTCAATCTGGTCTCCCTGACTTTCTATGTACTCGTTATACGGCTGAATAACCCTACAGTAGCTTTTCTTACGTTTTACACGTCTTTTCTTTAACCTTCCTCTGATCATAATTTTCTTGCTATTTTCTTGCCTAGTTTTTCCAACATAATGTGGATTAATTTGCTCGTTAACGGCGGTTGCCAACACCTTCATTGTACTGATTGTATATCTTAAATCTGGGGTCATCGTATCTAATGCACCGAGCGTGAGACCCTGTTTACATTATAGTGTATTGATCTTTCGGTTGATGACGATATTTTTTCCAATAAATCTCAGGTTAATCGCTTAGTTCAAAGTCCATTTCTTTGTTCAAAATCTGAACACGCCCTCCATTCTGTGATTGGTTTCATTAGTTATTTATAGCTTTCGGCTTAGACCTGATTGGCTGTTGATTTCAACTATTTATTATTACGCTGATTAATGATGATTTCTAGCACCCTCTGTGTTCTTTTCATCAATACTTATCTCAATCTACTTAATCGTAGATCCCTATCGTCAACAAGAATTCAATTTACTTTGAACCGGTAGATGTCGCAGGTGTGTCTGTTTTATAATTAATTGGTATTTTCTTTTTGAATTAAAGTGGGAAGCTACAATATTTTCTTATTTTCACTGTTGGTTAATGCAATTCATCACAGGTTTGTCCGGGTCTTGGCAGCCAGGCCAGACAGAGAGAGAATGGTTGAGGGAGTCCCTTTTTTTTCTTATTATTAAGTTAAAAGAAATATAATATTTCGCTTGCTTAACTTACATACAGAGCATATATAGTACAGTAATAAAAAATAATATTTTAATTTTGTTCCAACATTTTAAGTTTATTGGTTTTTTTTTTTAAGTTTTTATACTATTTTCCGTTTTTAGGTTATCTGGAAGGAGATTATATAATATGAACTCCCTCGTGACCAATACTTCTCTTGGCACTTTTAGTCTTGACAGTATTTGTGTACAATTTATTGTGTTGTCTAGTATAATGTTCGTGTACTTGTGATGTTTTTGTAAATGTTGTGTTTGTGTGTATAAGTCCATTTTGTATTTTGTAGATTAAAAGACATATGTTATATTCGTACAATGTTCTTATTTTCAAAAGGTTCATTTCCCTTGACTTCTCCAGCCGTACTCTCTCGGAAGATCGACTTGAACCGCAGTGGGAGGGATGTATTCATACGTCCGTCACTCCTGGACACAGTAACCCCCAGATTCCTACCCAACCCCTAATACCTTTTTCTTCCCAGAACTTCCTCTCCTTTCTCTCCTAAAAAGACCCTCCACACATCATCCCCAAAGAGGCATAGGCCCTGAGGGGAAATATTTTCCGCAGGGCCTTATGTGTAGAGTATTGTTATTTATATATTGTTAACTCGTCTATTGTCTATTTTATCAAAAATGAATTGTATTGCATTGCACAACCCCTGCGTACATTTTGGAACGAACTATTATTATTATTATATGTACGATACGTGAAAAAATGTATGTATATATTTATGTAGTTATCTACATGTTAATTCAAAGAGCCTAAAATATATTTTTTACAATCCTCTCATTTTATTATTACCTGTAATAGGCATTTGGTTGTCTTATAACAAAATACCATTTTCACACCATTGGCGTTGTTTTAACCACACGCGCTAAAGCAGACCAATTGAAGAAATCTACTAGTAATATAAAGTGTCACTACTCAATTGATTCGATAGCAAGTTTTCCCAAAGTACACAGACGCAAACTTCAGTCAGTTTTCAACGCTGCAGTAAGGCGGATAACGGAAGTTTCCAAATTTTCCCACATGCCGAACACCTCTGGAACCTTTATTGACTTAAGTGCCCTGAGCGGATCCAATATAGCCTAAGTTGGATGGTTTCAAGGCGATGGCGATGCACGAAATGGCATAATCCTACTTGCCTGAACTGTGCATTTCAATCAATATTATAACGAAACAAGCAACTTTTCGATCAGTATCTTCAACAGCCATGAGAAAACTCAATACCTATTTGCAACTTCAAAATAAATTTCGGAAAAAAGTTGAGCTTTTGCTTTAGGAGACACGAAAGCTGAAACTACGTAGAACTCAACGAGTTTCAGCCAATATAAGATAATAATGACAATAAAATAAGTTTGTTTTAATTCCACTTTATTACATATCATACTTGAACCAACCGGTTTCAGTTCGACTTTAACCTTTCTCAGAGGTGAATAAAATAATGAAATGAAATACAGAGTTACAGAATATTTAAGTAAAAAGTTGACCATCAACTCCGTTGGGGAGCGAGGAGAAAATACCTAAGAGGAAAGGGATAAAAGTAAGCATGGGAAAGGAAAATATGTTAAAACTAGGGCTGTTTGACAAATCTAACTGTATTTAGTAAATGTTATTTTATTTCAAGAGCTTCTAGATCAGGACTTCCCAACCCGGGGGGCACGCCCCCCTAGGGGGGCGTAGAGAAACGTCAGGGGGGGCGTAATAGGTACGTTCGCATTTCCGAAAAAAATCTATTCAAAGCAAAGCTCTAGCAAAGACCACAATCGATCATCTGGTACAGAGCATACAAACTCAAGTATCTCAATAGTATTTTAAAAGTTTTTTTTATTTGTTCTAAAATTACTTTGAAAGTTGTTAGACTTTATCTAATTATAAAAATATAAGTTAATTAAAAAAATAATAATTGAATAATATGTATAATTAAAAGACCACTAAGAAATTTAAATGTAAAAGTAATTAATAATTTAAAAGTGTACCTACTGTTCTATTAAAGATCCATAATAAATAAATATATTGCATCTGTATTGTATCTATTTGAAATTCATATAAATAATTAAGTTAATTTAAAAAAATGTGTTTCTTACTTTTGTTGAAACTTTTTTTTACTGAGAGGGGGGGGCGGACCGCCCCGGGTGTCACCCGTCTGAGGGGTGACACTACACCCGACGGGAGGTGACACCCGATTGTTAAAAAATTACGAAGGATATTGTCGCAAAAATATTGAATACGGAATTTATATTTGGAACGTCCCGAAACGGGGAGAATTTTGTGCCTGACGGTCTTTTATTGACGAAAAAGCCTATTTCTGAAATGAAATTCTCTAGCCGCTCCCCCAAGCCCATGCTACGCCACTGAAGGGGGGCTTGAAAATGATTTTTTTTGGTTCGGGGAGGCTCGGCGAAATAAAGGTTGGGAAACCCTGTTCTAGATTATTAAGGCGTAGACCTATCCCTTCCCAATAAGTGATCTTTATCGACTATGTGCGTTGAGAATTCTGAAAAACCTACACTGTTTAGGCACCTCAAGTGTTCAACCACCCTTGTTTGGACAATTCTTGCCTATGTAAAATGCTGGACAATCATTACATTTAAGCTTATAGATGCTAGAATGGCAGAATGGCTTAAATTATTTTCTAATAGTTAAAAACATATACATAGACACTTATTAGACCTGGCTGATGGCTGATAAAATAAAATAAATTTCTGTCTTTCTTTCCCAACATCTTTATGAATATATTGTGTTGTTATGTATATTTGTACAAGTTCTACGAGCGTTAAACCAACAAATAAATAAATTGCAGGAACTTGACCGTAATCTCAGGTTTATCACTATATTGGTACATCTTACAATTTTGTAACTTATGATTTATACTGCTCTTCCATTAAAAGCATTTGCTTGTAGATGGAAGAAGAGTGTACATTTGAAAAAGGATAATAGATTAACAATATATGGTATAGTTTTGTATATAGTTTACATTTCTGTTATCACAATTAAGGATAAAAAAAATAATGCATACATATAGTTAATATGGTTACATCGTAATTTATGATTATGGAATTAAAATACAGAAATATTTATCTATTTATATCCTGTGATAATAATAATATTTGGCAGATTTATAAAGCGCCGTTTACGTGAAAACTCACCCGAAGGGAAGAAATACAATAAAATTTATTAAGGAGGTTGAAAATAGAGTATTATAGGATTATTAGCACGATTTCGGATGGAAATAGGGGATGCTGTATTTTTGTTAATGATTTCACTAAACTAATTATGAAAGAGTTCAATAATTGAATTTTGTCATTAATGCTTCTAATCCCTTCTGATAATTTACTAAAGAAACATTTTCCTTGATGTGTATAATGGTGTTGGGTAAAATAAGCTTTAGTAATTGACTTTTTCGCAAATAAGATTTAAATGTAGGAACTTTATTTCTTCGAATACGTGTATCATATCATATTGCTCTTTTGTTTTACTTTATCATTACATCTTTATACATTATTATTATTTCCTACATTGGCGATACAGATAATCTCCCATATACGCTTTGTACCTCTAATTTCATCTATAACTTGTATTTAAAAACATTTTCGGACGTATAAATAACTAAAATTTCAGTAAAAATAATAATCTGTATTCAAGTTCCAAATTTTTAGTTGATGTTATTCAGACGCGCGACTGTCGACGGACTACTACCTAATCGGAGTAGTTTGCATACAAAAAGAATTTGTTCATTTAGTTTCATGTAGTGAAGGTGTGCAGTAGTATTGGTTAAAAATATAGTTTGAATACGGAAAGAATTCGTTCATTTAGTTTAACGTTCGTTTAGTTTATTCGTTCATTTAGTTTATTCGTTAATTGGTGAACAATGTCGGCGACACCAGGAAGCGCAGTTCAACCCAATAAAAACTGCGGATAGCCCATCTCTTATGTTTCATTATCTTTGGTCCAGGCTGAGAAAGATGTAAGGTGAAGATGATGATAAACCACATTATATTAATAAAATTTAAGAAGTTTGTAAATGTATGCGACAGTGAATCTACGTATCTGAATAATTGTGTTATATAGTGGAGAGTTGAAAGTTGTGTCTGAATTGTGTCATTAAGTACAGATTTGTGCATCCCAGCTTATGATTTTTGTAACTACACCAATGCTCAGTGTATTACATATCATTTTCTCATTACCGAAATAACTAAACAAAATACCTTTCACAAAAACCTTCGAACGATTTTAAATAAAATTCCAAATCTCGTAATTATTTTATCAAATATTTCTACTATCCCTTGCAAAGTATCTGACGGACGTCGCCGCTGAAAATTCAGAGAAGAGAGAAATATTTTTCGTTTGATATTAGAAATACAGTCGCTCCATTCAATGGAATGGAAATCTGTTTGACTTTCACGGGATTGTGTAATGTATGGAGTTATGACGATATGACGTGTGGAGGAAATCGATTTGTCAAAAGGAAGTACGCCCATTCGACTCCTGCAGCTTATCCATTTGTATATGATGCGACGGCGTATGCAATTTGCTGCTAGCTTCAAAGGATCGTTATGTAAAACTAGAGAATTTTAAAACTTCGGCATTTTCACTCTCAAAGTTGTACATTTTGAGTATCGTACAAATATATTTATGAGAATCTGCTCGGAGGTATTAATAATCGAACTATAAAACATGATTTTTCAAACGATTTAATTTTAAGTAGCTGGAAGGAGTGCTTATAGAGGACTTCATCAGATGCTTGGAAATCTGATAAAGTGTCAATAGGTCTTTTTTTCATTAACTCCACACAGAAGGCCCTGAAAAAAAAAATCCTCATGGCCTATGTAAAAAATACCTCATGCCTAGGGAAATTAAGTATCGGAAGTTCTGGAAAGGAAAAAAGGTATGAATGGCGGGCAGGAATCTGGGACTTAATATTTCCAGGAGGAAATATTGAGTCCCAGATTCTACAGCGGTGCAAGACGATGGATTGAGAGGGTCTGGTTGGAGAGTTCTGAGTTAGGTCTTCCTCAACTAGTCTCTCCCGATCCGGCCCGCCCCGCAGTAGGTTGGTAAAAGTATTCGCCGCCAAGACCTAGACTAACCTGACCCAGGCACCCCTGCTAAATCGTTTAGTGATGTGGGTGCCGAAAAACTTAGGATGACCTGTGGCAGGGATATTGGTAATCCAATAAATGTTTCACGCGGCGGCAGCACCCATAACCGACTCCCAGATTGAAGGACTTTTTTTTTTAAATTTAAATCCACAGTTTTATTCCTAGGTTAATGAAATTTTGCAGTGTGATATTTCTAAAAACTAACCCATTTTTTTTCCGACCCCTTAATGCAGAATTAAACCCGAGCAACGCTAGGTGCTCCATATAGCAATTTAATAAAGTTAGAAAGCAAGAAACCAAAAACTGCCGTTGTCATCGTATTTCGTATTTTTTAGTCGCGAAGAGGATTAGGTCATTTTTAATTTTTTTTCTTTGAAAATCAATTTAACCCTTAACCACCTGACGTCGGTCTCAGAGATTCCGGCGATTTTGTTTTTCAAATGATTCCGTCATTAGGAACGCGACGCAATTGTGAGTCGAAGTATTTTTCCCTCGCCCCCGCCAATACTCGCCGTGCGGTCGGCAGCTCCACACGTGAGCGCGTTTATAAATTACATGTAAGTATATTTTCCGTGCAGTCCCTGTGACCGACGTCAGGTAGTTACGGTACTTTTGCAATATGTATTTTTTTCTTTTACCCAGTACTTCAGCAATGAAAAATTAGAAAAACATAAGACATGCTTCACTTGCGATCCTAAAAAGAAAAGTAAAACATCGTTTATATGTTTCGCTTGCCAAAATCCAATTTTCATTGAATGCAGTCGAAAAATGTGCCTTAATTTTGGCCGTAACTTGTTAAAATTTGTGGGTCGTGATTTTCTAATAACCGTGCCTTATTTGGGCCAAAAATTGTTTTATATTTTGGATTATGTAACGATCTTATCGTAAATAAGTAAAACTACTATATAGTGATCATTTTCACTCTGATCTCAGATTTTCTGTGTTGTGTTTTTTTTTCAGTGTTGAATTTTTATAAGTTGATACACACTTTTGCTTCCTTATATATTTTTTATGAATAAAAATATAATAAAAATACAGATATAACATTCATTTATTGGAAAAATTTAATATATGGTTATCAATCACGGAAAATACGCAAGTGGTCTCCAGGACCGATGTCAGTTGGTAATGCAACTGAACAGGAATAATCTACAAAACCATTGAAATTTTGCACTTATACTACATCCCTGATGCAATCACGACCACCACAACACGGGCACGTACCTACCTCTAGTGCAGTGGTCGAAAAATCCTCAAATTGTGTAATTACAAAGCAATGAATAAAGAAAAAAAAATCGTATTATTACGAGACGATTGTAATAATATCATTTCAAAGCAATCAGATCAACACTTCCTAAATTGGGACGCAGGAATGGGTACCGCCGCCCCGGGAATCATTTATTGGATAACCAGCACCTCTGGAGTGTTCGAGTTCATATGGAATTGTTTGTCTAGATCTTGGTGGCGGAGACCTGGACACCCTGAACCCCAGATACTCAAACCTTTCCATCCCATGTTCCTTTTTTCTCTCCAGAACTCTCTCTCCTTCATTTCCTTAAAAGAACTTCCACATAGCATCCCCAAAGATGACATAGGTTCTGAGTGAAATTATTTTCCTCAGTGCCTCCTGTGTGGAGCTACACTCTTCCAGATAAAAAGAGACAAAAAACTTTTTACTTATTTATATGAATTATTTCATGAGAATGAATGCACCCAACTGCCCGGAGCAAGTGGAACTATGGCAAAACAAATTTGAGTAGATATATTGTGGGTGTGAACGGAGTGGTTATGTGAGGGATATGGGGAAGAGATCAGGAAGTACCTGGCTATTCAGATCTAGTAATTAAATATAGCTAAAACCATACCAAATAACGTTTCGCAACTGAATGGTTATTTTTCACCACTCTGAAATAAAAGAGGGATTTTTTTACGTTATTATTATTTCATTTATAGTTTATTAGTAAATTATATTCAGTAAAAAATTATGTTTAGTAAAAAATCTAATTAGGATGTAGGTTAGATTTGATCATAATTCAAATTTTTGTTTTTTGTATTTTTATATCACGTTTGTATTTTTTTATTGTAACTCATTGTTATTATATCTCACTCTGCTTTTAATTTTTCTTTCTAACATATTTATTTCATTTATATACTTTTATTTATATTATTTTTTTCCTCTGGGCGTACAATTAAATAAATAAATAACCTAGTACCCAAAGATAATGGAACCGTTAGTTAGAATTTTCGAATCTCACTCTTCTTTCAATTTTTGTTGCTTTTTTTTTTCACAAAATATTTATTTATTTATTTACGCCTTTTTAGACTTTTACATTCATATGTATAACAATATTAACGAAATTATACTAGTAAATAGTGCAGGAAACGACTGTTGAAAACACTTGCACAAAAATAAATATACGGTAAAAATATTATTGAATTTGATCCACACAGTATATAGGTACAAAATATATAAAAATTCAAAATAGTTTTTTTTTTCTTTCAGTCGACAAAATACTGTCAGTTTAAATAGCTTTATCAAAATATTCCCCTTCTTGACGAAAAAACCTCAATAAGGTATGCTTATGTATTAAAATTGATGTACTAAATGTATCAACAACATCGGAGTATTTGTTTCGAAGCTGTTGAATCCGTCGCATAGGAGTGTAATATTTGGATGTGATGTAGAATTGCTACAATACTATTTTTATTTAATTCGTGAATTTTTTTAAATTTTTTATCGTTACTTTATTTATATTATTTCCTCCTCATGTTAAAGTACTGCCTTTATTTATTTATGTAAAAGCCCTCTGGGCGTAAAAAAAAAAAAAAAATTAATAATATATCACCCAAAGATAATGGAACTATTTGTTAGAATTTTCGGGAAATAAATAAATTCTGCAAAACGTTGTTAATTAATTAATTCCCATTTTAATCCAATATGTTTACGAATAGCATACAGAATCAAACAAAAACGAATATTTTCAATCTATTCCGTTAAAAGCCCTCCTGCTTTTTTATGTATTCTGTTCGGGTAATAGTCGTATATAATTCAGCCGTTGTATTCCCGCAGTGTTTTGGCAAATATGAGGTCAATTGGCGTTTCCGACTTCCTATATCAGCGTACATTCAGCAGAAATGCGCGGCGATATCCAATTTGATTCGGTATGTGTTTTGTCTCCGTAATTGCGAGTCGTACGGCCAGATAAAAAAATCCATGAATCGTCTTTATGGCTATATTAGGCAAGCGTCCAAGATTCTATTGCCGACCACCAATGACATAGAGTACACTACAAGAGTAGGTACCTAACACCGAGAAGAAACCTTTTAAAAGAACACAAATTAAAATTTTCTATTAATCTACATTTTTTACAATAGCTCCACACAGTAATATTCCTCAGGGCCTATGTCACCTTTAGGCAAACATTATGAAAGGTCCTTTAAAGGAAAGAAAGGAGATGAAGTTCTGGGAAGGAAAAAGTTATGAGAGGTGTGGAGAAATCAGTGACAATCCCTCCCACTGCGGTGCAAGGCGATGGGTTGCGATAGTCCTGCTGGAGAGGCCAAATGGCCTCCTTCAACAGTCTCTCCCGATCTGACCCGCCACACAGTAAATGGGCGAAGGGATCTGCCGCTTCACCTGAACAAGCCTCACCCATTGACACCAGTCACCCCTATTAAGTCATCGTAGCGAACCATTTGGGGTGACCTATGGCAGAGGTGTTGGTTATCCAATAAATGGTTCCCGGGGCGATGGTGCCCATGCCCGCCTTCCGAATTGTAAATTGATAGATTTCATTATTATCAATCAATTATTCTTTTGGAAATTGGACATTGATCCGTTCTATCTTACCATTTTAAAAATCCAGTACTTGACCCCCCAGATGTACTGTAAGCATATATTCTTTCAAACCTTATCTGAAATTGCCCCCCCCCCCTCCCTCTCTCTGTTCAATCTCTCATCTCTACTAAATCTGAACTCTACTGCAATCTTCTACATAGGTAATTATAAAAATTGACCATTTTAATTAAAATCAATCTATGTATTCGCAATCGTTCTCTCCGTAATTTTAAATTATGATCCCGAACACCCTTCGAGGGTGAAGGCAAAGAGTAAAATATTTAAAATATAAATGTAACCTTCTTCCAATCAGGCCCGGACTGGCCAGGTCCGCAGGTCCGCGATCGCGGAGGGCCCCCTCGCGCCGTACCAAAAAAAGTTTTTGTCTTGTTAGTAGTTATTTTGTGTTCTTGGTAATGTTTGTTTACATTTTCGAAAAAAAATTACATCTTCCAAAAGTAGAACATGTCCAACAACTGTTTATATCTCGCCGTGTATACGAAAGCTTTATACGATCCACTGTCATCCGCATCAGTGAAGACAATGTTAATTCAGCTAAGTTCTTTAATTTTATTTCTGTGTTTAAAGAAATCTCTGATGGAAGTTTTGACAGCAAATCTCAATTCACAGCAAGAAACCTGATAAGTCAATGGTCCAAATTTGAAAACTTGTTTATGTCGTTTGTTTTGCTAGATTTGTTTTTGGTTACTTCCAGTGCCGGATTAAGCATGTCGGGGCCCCTAGGCAATCCACGTGTCGGGGCCCCTTTACCAATGGCGGACTATGGGGGGGGGGGGTTCTCGCGAACAACATCATAGTTCGTGAACATCATAACTCAAAATATTGACTTGACTTGACCGATGCTTTTGAAATTTTGTACACTATTTCTTTACATAAATCAACAGGTAGTCAGAGGGAGTTTTTCACCGAAATTTTTTAGCAAAAATCGCGTTTTTTCACAAATACTGCCAAAAATAAAAATAAATCGAAAAAAAACTCACTCTGACTACCTAGGAAAACATATTACCTTTTAAACGCATTTCGATTTTTTTGTTTCAAATGATCCGGTGACGAGTTATGGAGATCACCGCTTAACAACTTTTTTTCGAGGCGGCTCTAGAACTTATTTATTGTAATTTTTAATTGAATTTTTTTTTAAGATACTTCAGATGTTATACTATAAAGTGTGTATGAAATAAATTAAACCAACATTATTCATATCTAAAAAAAATCATGACAATATGCCTTTATTTCGCCTTTAAAACTTTACCCCCCCCCCCCCCTTAAGGCACCTGTAAAAGATGTTTGTGTATTTATTTTTATTTATTTAATTTTCTGAAAGATGCATTTGTTAAAAATACACCCACCAAATTTTTTAAAGAAATTCCAAAAATTAACGGAGATACAGTATTTTTCTCGATACTTTTTTAACACTTTTTTCAACCTGGTTGACAAGATATTTAAAAAAATATACATTTGATTTGCATGCACTAAGTCTTAACATTAGTTATTTATTGGGTTATAACCTAATTATTATAATTTTTTGTTTTCTTTAATGCGTGTACCTAATGTTATTAACCTGTAAATGTTCCTAAAAAAATTAAAACATCTTGAAAGCTGACTTTTTCCGAAACTATGTTGCTCACTAATTGAAGCTAGTCATTTTTTTGGGGGACGCGGGGCTCCTAGCCGATGCGGGGCCCCTAGGCAGTTGCCTACTCTGCCTTAGGGATAATCCGGTACTGGTTACTTCCCCTGTTTCTAAGTACTTGCAAAGTAAAAGCATTGATTATGCTTTAGCTTGGAACTTAGACAACAAACACTGCTCCATCAAGTTAAGGACAGAAGGAATGACGCGTATTTTGAAGTATTGTACGCAAAAATAAAAGCCTATGTATGTGCAGTTAATCTTAAGCTAGACGAAAATAACATCGACGTCGAGTTAGAATTGGACTTTAAGAGAAAAAGAACGTCAGAGAAAAAAATGATGCCCGGTGAAAAATCAAAGATGAAATTGACTCTATTTCAACAGTTCAACATTATAAAACTGTATATTTTGATATTCTGTGCGAGGATGAGTATTGAAGAAAGATGTTGCGCAAACAAAGACGTGTTACAAGATTGCTCTTGGTTGGACCAGAAAAAATTTGACTTTATCTTGAAACTCCAAACATTTCCAACAGAAGCTCTGCACAGTGTTTCTAAACTGTGTAAAATTTAAAGAAGTCGGCTGTTGTTAGAGCTGCGACAGTTTGCACAACAATACAGCAACTTCATAGCGGCAGAGTCTACTGAGAACTACGGAGACAGATGCAGTGATGAAGAAGACGATTTGGACCCAACGGCAGCGGAAATAAATGCTGACATTTACTGCTCTGAAAATAGACAATGTTTCCAGTGTTTGACATGTGCTTTTTTTGTTCTGTTTGAACTAACTCAATCTGGACTGTTTACCAACCTGTATATTGTATATAAATTTGTTCTTACCATACCTTGTACCCAAGTCACATGTGAACGAGTTTTTTGTAAACTTAAAATCGTCAAAAATCGACTTCGGTCGTCCTTAGGCCAAGACCTTATGTCCAGTCTACTTTTTATTAATGTTGGGAGGGATTTATTTTATAATTTGGATAAAAATAAAATAATACATGAAGTAGCTTTAACAAGTGAGTTGCTTACAAAGAAACTGTTACTTTAGGGCTAGGGGAGCAAAATGTCGAATCATTTCAGTTAAGTTAAGCCCCTTCTATTCTGGTATACAACATTGTAAACTGTTAAACACACAGGATTTTTTTTAAATGTTAGTATTATTTTTCTAATCCCTAAAATCCGTTTGCCATTATTTTTACTTCACAAATAATTTTTCCATTATTCATTAATGCTTTGGTGTGAATAAAATCCTGCCTTTTATTTTGAACTCCGTTATAATTATTGGCTGTTCTACAGCATGTGTTTAGTAGTGTGTGGTATCCAAAAAATACTGTGAATTTCTTATTTCAATAAAAAATAAAGTTGACAAAAGTCGAAAATCATAATATTCGTATAAAAACCTATCTGGATTTCTTCTTCTTTATAGGTGCCAATATAGCGTAAAAAATTATCCGGGGGAGGCCCCCGGACCCCCCGTTTTCTCAAGCCCCCCCCCCACCCCACGTTAGGGGGCCCCTTTACAGGTTTTAGCGGAGGGCCCCAAATGGTCCCAGTCCGGGCCTGCTTCCAATAGAAATTATACAAAGAACAATTATTAAAATTATATTAAAAAAATCCTGGGACTACCCAACAGAACGCCTATTTGAAGAATTTCAGGTACCAACATTTAAAGATTTATATATCAAAAATTCATTAATTCAAATTATAAAAGAAAAAGATAAATATCCATTTTTAAATGAAAACAGAACTCGACTTAAACATGTTTTTCTATGCCCAAAACTAATACGTCTTTTGCACAGCATAATTACACTTACCAGGGAAGAACTTTTTTCAATCGTCTACCAGAAGAAATCAGAAGCATTAATGATAAAACCCGAATGCTCTCTGTCAAGAGACATTTTAAAAATATTCTTAAGAAAAAAACTACTGTCAATTAATCTTATAAATATCTCAAGTTCTTCATAACATTCTTTCTTTTTTTTTTTACACACCATTATCAAAATAAATACTGCAGCTCACATATATTTATGTACAGTGAATTATTTAAGTACTAACTATGTATAACTAATAACTAATAGCATTTATGTACACTCCCCTTCCATACACAAGCAAATGCTTTTAATGGAAGGGTAGTAAGAAACCTGAGATGTAAAATAAATTATCTTGTAAGTACCATGTAAACCTTATTATTAAAAATAAAAAAAAATATAAAAAAAAATAAAATAAATAAATAAAATATATCAGAAAGAGCTGAACGGTAAAACTAGTACCTAAATATCTGCATTTTTCACCTTGTGCTTTTCGACCAAATGGTTATGCGCCAAGGGCCTATCTAGTGAACGCTATATTAATCGCTTTGTATGGAGTGCGGAGAGGGTATATCCGCCAAACTGGAGAGAGAGAGCTTGTGGGAGTATTGAGAAGAACGAGTTATCTCTCTATGCGTAAAATAAAGTGTTAAAACAAGTGGTAATAAAATGTCAAACGACCTTTAGATATACGTATATGTCACAAAAATAACTAAAAAATGTCATTGTCTCAAGAGACATAACACGCACAACTATTTTTACTAAAGTTCACAGATGCTTGAGGAAAATGCTTTTATTACCTAATGTTGAAACAATTGCGCATATTATATATTTTTTAATTTTCCAGATTTTTGGTACGATTTCTCTTGTTTTAACTTTTGCGTTTATAAAGGTAGGCCGTATGGACGCACATTTTAAAATTCAAATAAAAATGATCGTCTGGAAAAAAACTCGTGGAAATATACGTATAATTTGACTGGAATATGGATGAAGGTTTTTTATTGAAGTAAAACTTCTTTACGCACGCTTGATGAAGAATGCGTTACAAAAAGTGGTGATTGTTACGAAAAATGTCATGTAATCGATGCGAACGGTGTCGATTTCTAGGCGAACGGTCTGGCCTTTACGCACGCTTGACTTGGGGAGTGATAAGGATAAGGATGAGGATGGTCACCCCAAGGTCGTAGGTCACCCCAAGGTCATAGGTCACCCCAAGGTCGTAGGTCATCCCAAGGTCGTAGGTCACCCCAAGAACGTAGGTCAACCAAAGGTCGTAGGTCACCCCAAGATCGTATTTCACCCCAATGTCATATGTCACCCCTAAGTCATAGGTCATCCCGTTTGCTACGTTTGGTGACTTAGCAGGGATACCTGGGTTCATTGGGCGAGGTTTATCTTGTAGTTTTACTTCAGTCGTGTGGTCTAAAGCACACTTGTTTTTTCTTAATTTGTAGGACTTTAAAAAACTGTTTATAAAAAAGTTCTACTAGAACTTTTACAGTTCAAATTTGAATACACTTTCTAAGATTCCCTACCCCTATTTTTTCTCAGTTGGTGTGTGTGTTCTGCTTATATGTAAAGTGATTGAATGCACCGGCTATGAGAATACCCCAAGATAAAGGTACCTTGCAGACTGCGGCTAACTGTGCAGTTCAAGAAAATTATGTCCACCTTACGATGCACAGCAACGTTTAGTAGGTATGTAGTGTTATGATATGTTAAACAGTTTTCACATACGAGAAGTGGTTAAGCACCATAATATTTAATTTATTTAAGTTATGGTTAGTTTATAATTACGTATTTCAGGACCTCAAAGATTGTATCATTACAGAACTAACCCGGTAGATTCTTCCCCGAGTGCACGGCAAATGGCAGTTAGTCATTTTGGAAGTAAAATAACTCAAAATAAGAATTGTTATACTCCCATTTATCCATCTTCAATTATTATAAGTTCGTTTTATTGAAAAATTGGCATTCTGAGAAAAAGATTCAAGTTCAAAATTCTTCTTTCACAACATAATTAATCCGGGAAATGTGCCGCGCTGGAAGAATTAATCTGCGGGACAGATGTGGGCATATATTACCTATACTACTGCCTGAAGGCATTTCGTTCAGGTGAATGAACGTTTCATTATAGGTTTAGGCAACTCTTGACCATAATTATAATTGACCTTATCTGAGACAAATTTGAACAAAAATTTATTCAAACGGTATGTTAATAATTAAACAACATACATTAACTAATTTTAAGAGGCTGACGAGTATGTCTGTAACATATTATATTGGTATTTATTTTTAAGGGAAGTCGCTCAAATTTACACCTTTTTAATATAAAACCTATTTTAAATCACTTTATTTGTCGTTCATTAGTTTAAATTTATGAGCTTAAATTATAATTATGACGAGCAACGAAGTTAGTATTTTGTACGAAAACAATTATTTAAAACATTTAAACAAACAACCGGTACGAAAGCGCTACAAATAATAAAATTTATCTGTAAATTCTAAAGCATATTACGTATTTGATTTTGAGGAGTTTTATTCACAATTTGCTACCGGTTTCAACAATTTCAACATATGCACTAGCGTTCTTAAAACTAACTTAAAAGTATATATTAAAAGTACAGAATTATTTATTAAAAGTACAGAAGTACAGAAATTCTACTTGGAAGCACAGAAATTATTAGTTTTAGTAGGTGAGAGTCGTGGGAGTGGTAATTTGAGGTAATTGGAGGGAGAACGGTGGGAGGAGTCAAAATAACAAGAAAAAATGGTTTACAAATGTGACCCATATTTTCAAGATTTCCAAATGTGAAGGAAATATTTTATTTTTATTTATTTTTCCACCGAAAACACTTTTTTTTTTTTTTAAATCCATCTCACTGGGACTCAAAGCCTGTATTTAGGTTAACATTGATAAATTTGAGTTAAAAAGCATTAATTAAATCACTTCACACAAAACACTAAAATATTACATGGAGAAAGAAAAAAATAAAAATATTACATTAGTGGCCAGTTGTAATAATATTTAGACCATAAGTCATTAATACTATACCCCACCAAGAAACAAAATAAATGTTCAAAACAACTAGGGTGACATTCAGTTTTTGGCAAATGGAATCTTATTATTTAAAAAAAATCTTATGATTAAAGGAGAAGGATGAAAAAATAGTATACCAATCCTCTGTCAACATAAATATGTTAGCATTGTATCTTAACACTTATAAATTTAGCCAATGAATTAGAAGACCTAATATAATCTGTGTACCTACATCTACATGTTTACGTACTCAGAGCCCAGTGCCACCAGAAAACCACAATAACAATAATAATTTACTCTATTGTCCAGTGTAATTCGCCGGACTCGAAACATAAATTTATTCCAAAATTTATTTGTACAAAAATTGGATTTGAAATAATGTACCTACCATATAACCACGTACACACAGATTTTATTATAATCGTTATCCTTTCTTATTTACATACTCTATAAAGTACTTACTTCGACTTTATATATTTTATAATTATATCATTTTTATGGCTGGCTGGCCGGCACTGGACTAGTGGTAAGGTTCTTGACTGGCACTCCGAAGGTCGCGGGATCGAATCCCGGCGTGGCAAATAAATTTTATTTGATTAGTTTGTGTTATTTCACAATTATTCATTTAAAAAATAATATAGTATATTTACTGCACGTTCCAGAGTGGAAGATACTCTCAGTATCGCCCTGGTGTGAGACCACCATTTAGAATTGAAACGTTGCTTGAAATGGCTTTAGCCGTGTTTGGTGACCAGATCTGAAGAGCCAGGTACTCCCTCACCTTCCTCTTCCCTATCTCCTTCCCCTCCCAACTACCATCAGCCTCACAACATGCCCCAATTGGGGATGCCATAGTCCCACTGGCTCTAGACGGGAGCAGTTGGGACTCTTGTGCGGTATTCATGTAAAAAAAAATATATATTCTTTCATATATTGCTTTCTATGTTCTATACTTGTCATATTATTTTTATATTCTACTTTATTCTTCCATACTCTTTTATATTCTATAGTCATTTATTGTTTCCATACTCTTTAGTCATTTACATTCTTTTATATTCATTTGTATTCTTTAAATTTCTTTAATATTATTTTATATAATATGTACATATACTTATATATTTTTATTTAATTTTTTTTATATTCTCGCACATTTCTTTATATTGCGTCTTTTAACATACTGTATACGAAAATCGACTACCACAACACAGGCATGTGCCTAGTATGGTGTTCGAAAAATCCCCAATTCATGAAACGAACAATTCAAAGAATAAAGAATCATAAAAAAAAATCTGACAGGATATTAAACATAAGAAGAGCCTGATGTAAATAGAATCTGTAATCTGTAAAGAAAGCTGTTATCTTTTAAATTCTGTATGAAATGGTAAATATTGGAATTTTATGTAAAACATTCGAAATCAAACTGCTCCTGCTTTTCAAACTGCACCTGTTTGAAATTTTAAATATTATTATTTTGAAAGAATTTATCTCTTGTTAGTATTTTGTAGAAAGCAAAATAGTCATTCCTCCCTACTGGGTCAGTAAATTTCGTCTAGAAGGTCAAATTGCCTATTACATTTGAGTCCTCGCGCTGGACCTGATAGGAAAAACAACATCTCAACCGTTTGATGGAATCCTGATTCATATTACTGGGACGAGGGGTCCTTACCTGAATATGGAATGAGGATATTAGAATATTTATTTCTTGCTTCCCGTGTTACCCGAGTCTCAAGTGTGCTTGTTTACCTAAAAATATACAACGTAAAAGCATTATGGAGTTACTATAAAGATCGTTCGTTGTTTCATTTGCAATTCTTTTGGGACATACATCGAATATATAAATATGTAGAAGTGTGTTGTAGGCATGTCTGTGTACCTGAAGTAAGGTGAATTTTTTCTTATTTTGGGTGAAATTGATCGAATGTTTTCAAAAATCTAATTTCTTTCAATTTCTTTCAAAATCAATTTTTATAAATTGGCAAAATCAGATTTCTTTTAAATCGGTATAAATCACACTTCTAGAGAAGCTTCATCCAGTGGTGGTGTTAAAAAGGCACTACATTTTGAGAGTAGACAAAAGTTCGAAGACCAAAAAGCTCTGTTCTTTTTTTCCGATTAAAAAAAAATTGCTTTTTTTATTACAATTATCTCCACGCAGGAGGCACTGGGGAAAATAATTCTGCTCATGGCGTATTTCATCTTTGAGATGCAATGTGTAGGATCGTTTTAGGAAAGGAAGGAGAGGAATTTCTGTGAATGGAAAAGGTATGAGGGGCGAGTAGGTATCTGAAGGTTAGTGTGCCCAGACGCAAAGGATGTATGCATCAAACACTCCCACCGCGGGGCACGGCGATGTTCCGGGAGAGTCCTGCAGGAGAGAACAAAAGATCAACCAGTCTCTTCCGATCCGCTCTCCCACGCAAGATCCAGACAAGCCTCACCTCATTAACCCGCCCCCCTGCTAAGTCACCGAACATAGCTAACCACTTGGGGTGATCGTGGCACAGGTGTTGGTTGTTAGGAACCATTTGTTAGATAATAACTTATTATCCAAAAAATGGTTCCCGGGCGGCGGACCCATACCCGCCTCCTAAATTGTTAAATTTGTCACAACCAACATGTACGTCTGTTGTCTCTCTCGATATCGCTCTGGAGAATGGTCACTATTCTAGTGTAAAGAAACGTTGCTTGAAACAGCTTCATCCTCATTTAGTGTCAAAATCTATGTAAAATGTACTTCTCAACCTTCTTTTTTCTCATTTCCAATCCCACCCAACTCCCTTTAAGACGCCGCATCCGCGCTCAAAAAGAAGAAGATGGAGAGATATGTAATAACGAATGTTAGAGAAGCGCGCTAATCTTTAAAGCGATAAAATCGATGCGAAAATTGTGAAAATGTCTAAAATAGAACAAATCTTGTGGAAGGTGTTTTAAGTATCATTTAAAAAACATTGTGAATTTTTTCACAACTATAACTTATAAAATAACTGAAACAACGTGTTTATGATAATTTTCGGAGCATACTTTGCGATACAGAATAATAGAAGAGCGTGTATGAGAAGTTGTATGAAAGTAAACGAGGCAAGGAATGTGTTCCAAAACCGGGATGTTTGGCAGTCCGTCCTCCCTGCCTACCCCTGCGGAGAAACGGCGTGTTGGTTAGTTAGATAGTTAGTTACTTTGCGATTTTTTTCTATCGAGGGAATTTCATATAATTTGCATTTCGGCGTGGAATGTGTCTGGATTTTATCTTAAAAGGTAACATACATTTTTAAAAGAGCTTAAAAACTTCAAATGCTTACGCGGCTTAAACTCAAAAGAAGCTCAAATCCTTATGAGCTACAGCTTTATAAAGAAGCTAACAGACCGAGCCACAGGTTGCCGTGGCTAACGAAACACAACGCCACGCCATTACCCAACCTTCATAACCAATGCTACCTGTTAAATCAATGCCCGATGCCCGCTTGCCAGCTCGCTCCCTTTATTTATATATTTCAATCAATTTACACAAAACCTTGACAAATTATATACCTAAAAACCTTCCTCATGAATCACTCTATCTATTGGTGAAAACCGCATGAAATTCTGTTGCGTAGTTTATAAGATCTAAGGATGTATGTATTATATGTAATATATTCACCATACGAAAGAAGAAGATCTAAGCGCACAGACAGCGGGAGCGACTTCATTTTATACTATATAAAGATGTATTTACCAAAATGAAATACGTACCTACCTGGTACAAATAATATTATCAATAGATACTTTTCAACATCTTATCATAGATTTTTGTTCATGTTCGATCGTGAACCATTTTGTCAGTGTAAATCCTAGGTCTGGTGAGTAGGTACTAAACAAAAGCGAAGGAGTTGTTTTGACAGATAGATTATTGGAAGTAAACGGAGCTTCGCGAGGAAAAATATTTGTTTTTGAGAGGGGAATGGTTAATGGTAAGTTACATTGACAATTGAGCGGTAAAATACACCTGTCCCAAGGTTTAGAGGTAACAACGGTTTTCTTTATTTTTATGTGATGCCGCGCAAGACTCCCAATTGCTCCCGTCTGGAGCCAGTGATACTATTGCATCCCCAATTGGGGTATGTTGTGATAATGATAGTGGGGAGGGGAAGGAGATGGGGAAGAGGCAGGTGGCGAAGTTCGGTCGAAGGTGGCTGGTGTAAGACCACCATTCAGAATTGAAACGTTGCTTGAAAATGGCTATAGCCGTGTTTAGTGACCAGATCTGAATAGCCAGGTACTTCCCAACCTTCCTCTTCCCCACCTCCTTCTTCCCCTCCCCACTACCTTCAGCCTCACAACATACCCCAATTGGGGATGCCATGACTGGCTCCAGACGGGAGAGCAGGTGAGATTCTTGTGCGGTATTCACTGTAAAAAAAAAAAAAAGTGAAAATCATTATCAACAAGGTTACTTCATTTAGGCCAAAGATGACGCTAGCAATTGCAGATGTCGTTGTTGTGTGATAATTTTTTGTCTTCCTCCCTTCTCAACGGACAAAGGAATTTAATTGTAAAAAGCCCACGCCGGCCGGCTAAAAATTACCACTTCTTAACTAAACTTACACTTAAAAACGTTAAGTATTGATTGAACCTTTGTCCGTTGGGTGGGGAATAATTTGTAAATTCAAAAACATAATAATAAAACATGAAGGATTTAATTCCTCAAAGATACCTTATTCAAAAAACCATTCTACCACTTCTTCTTTTGTGAAGACCCAACTTTTTTACAGTTATATTATCGTGAAAACAAGCTTATGGGTCCAAGTGTATAAGTGGTTTTTGGAAAATAGTGCGCTATTTAATCAATACGTGAACTTATTGGATTTGTCAAAATAGTCGATCACTTTCAAGCATATAAAAACAAGATAATATCTTGCATTTGGATGTAGTCACGTCCTAATTTCTTTTTGGATACATAAGCCCTAATCACCCTTTGTTTTCGGATCTACTAAGTGTGCGCAAAATGTACCCAAAAACTCGCGGATGGTTAATCACCCTTTATTTTCGGATCTACTAAGTGTGCGCAAAATGTACCCAAAAACTCGCGGATGGTTAATCACCCTTTATTTTCGGATCTACTAAGTGTGCGCAAAATGTACCCAAAAACTCGCGGATGGTTAATCACCCTTTGTTTTCGGATCTACTAAGTGTGCGCAAAATGTACCCAAAACTCGCGGATGGTTAATCACCCTTTGTTTTCGGATCTACTAAGTGTGCGCAAAATGTACCTAAAAACTCGCGGATGGTTAATCACCCTTTGTTTTCGGATCTACCAAGTGTGCGCAAAATTAAAACTTCTCATAGGAAGGAGTTTTTTAAACACGTGTATCGTTGTTGTGGACTGAATTCGATAAATCCCAAGGAAAAGTTTTGGATTTTCTTCGTTTAACGTTAAAATATAATATTATTTAAAATAAACTAGCTGACCCGGCGAACTTCGTACCACCTCAGAATCAATAACTGTTGTGTTAAATTATTAGCTGAATAAAATTCGATAAGTTAAAAATTACATAGTGATGCAATTATCGATGTGCAACTGTCCGTTTTTTGTTTTTATCAGTATCAGAGATAGCATTGTGTGCGAATTTATATTTTTTGTGATTTTCTTACTTTTCCACTTACTTACGGGAATTGCTGTACGAGTATTTTTCCTTTGGAGTGGTGATGACATACTTTCACCGTTTGTCTCATTTTTGACTGTTGACATTTAGTGTGTAAGAAAAAGGGACAGCATTATATGTTTAAGAACAAAAGCAAAACAATCATTTGACGTTTGACGTTTTTGAATTTTTGGAATTCACTCCCTATTCAATATTAGGTATAATTATCACAATATTGCTGCAGCTCTTTCAAAAAATTCGTTCCATACAAAATGTAGGAGGAAAAGAATTTTCTTCATAATTTTTTTTCGTGAATTTGCCAAAGTTTTAATAACTATTCCGCTATTCGGGGCGGAGACAAATCAAACAAATCAAAGATAATAAAAATCGGTTCAGTTGTTCTTGGTTTATAAATGGAGTAACTAACCCGACTTTGTTTTATAGATTCAGATTTGATTCAGATAGAACTTAATACCGATACAATAATGTACTTATTTATTATCTGAAAATATATAATCTTGTTTCAAATCTTTCGTGCTTGTAAACTCGGTGTAAATGTAATCTTTTGTGCTTGTAAACTCGGCCACCCTGACAAATCGGCAATCGCCGAGCACTCAATCGAAACCGGCCGGAATTAAAACTGGATTACTTCGGATTTGTTCCCGAAGTCCTGGGAAGACCCAAAACCCATAGAGAACGCCTGATTACGGAGGCAATTGAAATCCATAACAACCCAATTAATATTAACAGAAACAACGGAGCTAGGCTTAACAGTTCTTGATATCCGGTAATTGACGGCTACACCAAAGCTAAATGCAAAAAAACCATTGTATACTATAATACCAGCTTGTAGTGGAGTGGAGCTGGCGACATGGTATCGCTTCTGAGTACATAAGCACACATTTCACCACTAACAATTACACACCTACCCTGATGATGGACACTGTAACGCTGTCCGAAACATTGGCTAAAGGAGGAGGTAGCGCAACACGGCACAACACCCCAAAAATAAATAACATAAATATATAATCTTATTAGTAATTTTTAACATTTGCGTGTCTTAGGGGGTGATGTATGGAACAAAAGGAAAAGAAGAAGTGGAAGCTCTGGGATGGAAAAAGGTTTGCGGGATGAGTATGAATCTGGGGGTCAGTGAGCCCAGGAGTGACGGACACATATGAATACATTCCTTAAACTGCGGTGCAAGTGGGTGGAGAGAATTGTATTGTATTGTATTGCCATTCAAGATTGTTCCTAGCTTTGCGATAACAAACACCATCTTAAATATTATTCAGTGCAACACCCCACAAACATAAAACTGAACTATAACAACGACGTTCACCAATATAATATACGACAACACAACAAACTACACATATCAAAAATACACTCAACAAAGTTCGAACTGAAATCAAAAATACATTGCCTACACTAACCATAACAAATTGCCTGAAGAATTAAGACCGGTATATATGCCTCTAACAAATCTCGAAACGGTATATTGAAATTATATATTTTCAAATGTTTTTTGGAAAACGAGTCATAAGTAGGTACAAACTCTGTTCTGATAGCTTTCCTGATTATCTCCAAGTATAAAACTTTGTACATCCAGATATGATGGGCTCATCTCAATCTCGAAACGGTATATTGAAATTATATATTTTCAAATGTTTTTTGGAAAACGAGTCATAAGTAGGTACAAACTCTGTTCTGATAGCTTTCCTGATTATCTCCAAGTATAAAACTTTGTACATCCAGATATGATGGGCGCAGTTTATATCTTTTTTAAATCTTGTCATGTATTTTATATGTAAACATTGACACGCATCTTATCAGTTAGCAGAGAAATTCCGTTTGCATGAGCTCTCATCATCATCTCAGGGTCCTGCGTGGGATAAAAGAAAGCTACTATCTGATGTAAATAAAAGAACTCACATAAAACAAAATGAACTTGTTATTATTGACAAGCAAAAAAACATAATCTACTATAACATAATCTACATAAATACCTTTGTAAACTCATAAAGAAAGGTGTAAAGAGAGAGAGAGAGATAATTCAGTTATTTCAGTAGAATCCACTCCAAATGATCATTCGTAGCTTGCGATAGTTAATATGGCGCACCTCATCCAGCCTCAGCGACAAGGGCTCCAGATAGCTGAAGAAGAGCCCCAGAGCTGCCGCTTCGCACGCCCATGACTACGTGAAGCAGTCCACCCACAGATGCCCGCTGATCACAATGGGTCCGATGCCATCTCTCAGCATTGAAAGGATATAACCCGCAGTTCTAGACTGTTGATGTCATTTAAAAAAAACGCCTCTAATCTACATCAAAGTTGTCCTCGGTGATATTGGATTGTACGTCGCACAAGAATCTCAGTTCTAAGCACAAGAACACCAACCTTAGGTACCAGGCACACAGACATCATAAACACTTCCATTAGATTGTAATATTACATAGGTAACTCGATATCTCGTGATCATCACAATAAAAGTTTTCCTCGCCTCGAAAAAACAATCAACATCCTGCGTGTACCGTGTCCCGGTACTATTTAACAGTCTCGTAAAGGCATCACGTCTGTTACACGCATAATATTGCAAATTTACACAATCATTTAGGAGTATCAAAACTCCTTACAAATCAAAACTTCAGACAAATTCCTTGTTCTGTCATGACGCGGCCCTTCTAACAGTTTTTTCTATTTTTTCAAAAACAATCGAACAACGTTCCGGCAATTTGAATTTGTTATCAATCGTTCCAACTGCACCCGAAATTAATAATACTCCTTCTGAGCAAGTAGGTACCGATTGAATAACTACCATGAAAATAATTACGTTACAACATCTTGTGTTAGGTGTGTATATTTTTGAGCCCGTACCTTTTATTGTATTTTTCTGATTTTGTTTTTTTTATGCATTTCTGTAGTCCATCGTGGAGGATACTTTATTTTAACTTTTTGACACCAACAGTACATAAATCAAATGAGTGGTTATAATATATTTAATAAAATCTTCTAAGACATGTTTCTGTGAAATATTTGTGAAGTGATTCTTTATATGTTGTGTCTGTATGTTGCTTCTGTGAAATGTTTTGTAAAATTTTTCTTCATATATTGTGTCTGCATATTGGGTTGGATTGGGTTTAACTTTTCAAAAGTACCAATTGGCGATCCCTTAATGAGTTTTGATACCTCGTGGGAATGCAACTTCGTTGTATGTTTTATTTAAATAAAAATAAAAATAAAAATAATAAAAAAGAATTCGGCCGGATGTCGAAATTTCTCCCTCAAAAGGCCAGTCTAACGCGATCTGGCCCACCACGTAATAGGTGAGCAGACGCATCTGCCGCCTAGACCAAGACAAACACCACACCCTCTGAACCCGGGCACCCCTACTAAGTCACCAAACAAAAAGGGTGACCAATCGTCGTCTCAGTTCTTATTTGTCCAACAGACCATTTTAGTTTTTGTTCAATCTCCACTTTAAAATTAAAAATAAAGTATAAAAAATTACAGTAAATCACTTAACTATTTAAACTAATGAGACCTTTACCTTTACGGAAATAGCTTTATCTTAAACACCTATCATAATGTTTCATTGAAATAATGCAAGAAAACCTTCTCCTCCTGTAAAATTTTCTAATGGTTGTTGGACAAATACGAACTAAGGCAACGCAATAGCAAAGGTGTTGGTTATCCAGCAAATGGTTCCCAGGGTGGCGGTAATGTTACCCGTCTCCAAATTTATAATTATGCACCAGATTTAAATGTCCGGGTTAAATTTTCCACAAAAAAAAAAAAGGAAAAAAAGAAGGAAAAACTAAACCCTTTCACACACTTCCCCAAATGATCATCTAGTCAACCCACGCTATGCAATTGCACTATATAAGTATTATAAATACAAGAACAACATGTCAACCTACTAGAGACCAAATGGGAATATAATTCACCGACTCCAGATATTTTCATATCAGAGGGTTCGGCTCTGTGGCATTTCTAATTGAACCTATAAATCCTACCGATCCCTCAATATAAATATTTAAAAAATCCTTTGTAATCCTACATGTATTTAAAATGACTGATTTTTGCATTTTTATATACAAATTCTTTGACAAATCTAATATGCTTAAATTTTGAATCAGATTCCTAGGTATTATGCCAGTGGCCGAAATAACAAATGGCAATATTTTTATAGTCCGAGAATGCCAAATTCTTTTAATCTCATTTCCTAAATCTGTGCATTTTCTTATTTTTTCAGAAATAGTTTTTTGAATATTACAGGAATTTGGAATAGCTACATCAATGATATAAGTTATTTTTTTAATTTTGTCATGTAAAACTATATCAGGTCTATTATGACTAATTGTTCTGTCTGTTAGTATAGTTTTATCATAATATATTTTATAAAATTCATTTTCTAAAAATGAATTTGGTTCATATTCATAATATGGTACTATATTACGGCAGTCAATCAAGTTATGTTTAATTACCAAACTTTGGTGAATTATTTTTAAAACCTGATTGTGCCTAAATGTATACTCGGAAGGCGCTAATATAGAACATCCCGATATAATATGTTCTATAGTTTCGGGAAAAGCCAAACATTTTCTACATAAATCATCAATTTGATTTATATCTTTGATTATATGCTTTCTATAATTTTTAGTATTAATGACTCTATCTTGAATGGCAAGCATAAATCCTTCTATTTCTGCGCTCAACTCTCCAATACTCAACCATTTGTTTGACGAAAGTTTGTCAACATACGTTTGGTTGAGATAATTGAAGTGTTTTGCGTGAATAATTTTATTTGACCAGGAATTATTAGATTCCTGGTCAAATAAAATTATTATTAGTATTTATAAGAATGTTGGCATTCTCGTCATATAAATTTAAAGGTGTAATATTTCTATCTGCCTTGCAAATTATTTTGTGCATTTCTGAGCTATTAGCTTTCCTATGGAAAAAATTTCTAAGCATTTCTACCTGATTGTGTTTCAAAGATGTTATTTTGACTACACCCCTACCTCCTAAATTTCTAGGTAAATTAATTCGTTCTATAGCTGAATTTGGATGATGGCAATTAAATTTTGTTAACGTAGTTCTAATTAATCGTTCTAAACTATCTAAATCTGTATTGGACCATTTAATTATGCCAAATGAGTATGTTAGTAGAGGTATTGCCCAAGTATTTATTGCTTTTACTAAATTTTTAGCAGATAGATTGCATTTTAAAATTTTTCTGATCCTAGTTTGAAATTTAATCCTAATATCATTTTTAATACTAGTGTGATCTAATCTATTCGATTGCGGGTATCTTAAATATTTATAAACCTCATCCCCTTTCATACTTTGAATTTTGAAATTTCTAAATATACCCTCGTCTCCATCTACAATTTTGCCTTTCTCTATATGGATAGTTTTACATTTATCTAAACCAAAAGTCATTTTAATATCATCTGAAAAAATTTTAACTACCTTAATCATTTTCTCTAAATTTGATTCAGAATTTGAAAATAATTTTATATCATCCATATATAATAGATGTGAAACTATACTACTCTCTCTTGTATTACCCTTAATTTTTATTCCAAACTTGCTTTTAATTAACATTTTAGAAAGGGGATTCAATGCTAAGCAAAACCAAAGAGGGCTCAATGAGTCTCCTTGAAAAATCCCTCTTTTTATTGAAATGCCCGGTACTACTATTTTCTTACCTTTTAAATTAACTAGCAAATCTGTATTCCAAAAGGACATAATATTTTTCAAAAAGCTAATTATAATTGGGTTAACTTTATATATTTTTAATATTTTGATTAGCCACGAGTGCGGGACACTATCAAAAGCTTTTTGATAATCTATATAACAAGTATGTAAATTACGCTTTTGATTTTGAATTTGTTTTAAAATTACAGAATCAATAACTAACTGTTCTTTACATCCCATATGTTTTCTGCGACAACCTTTTTGTTGTTCAGATAAAATATTTTTTTCATCCAAATGAGTATATATTAAATCTGTCAAGCAAGAGGTTAAAATTTTGTATATTGTCGGTAGACATGTAATGGGTCTATATTGAGAGGGATTATTAATATGTTCGCTTTTAGGCAACATATAAGTAATGCCCTTAGTTAGAAAATTAGGAAAATTTTGAGGTTCTCTGACAAGTTTTGAAAGATTTTTTGCAAAAAGAGGATGTAAAGTAGTTAGACGTTTGTACCAAAAATTATGTATCCAATCGCAACCCGTGGCTTTCCAATTATGAGTATTTTTTATAATTTTGGCTAACAATTCAACCGATATATCAGAAAAACTCATTTGTTCAATGTCTGAACAATTGAGTTCTTCATTTTCTATCCAGTTACCTGCCTCATTATGTTTTATATCTTTACTCCAAATGTTTGTCCAAAAATCGCGCATATCTGATTCAGATGGCAACGGAATATTATTATTCGAAATAATATTCTGTTTATCGTCAAGTTTGGAATAAAATATTTTCTCATTTTTCTGAAATAATCTATTATTATTTCTTTTATTATTTCTTTTATTATACGTATAATTATATCTTTTTAATCTACTAGCTTTTACACCTAATTTTTGTTTTAATAAATCTAATAAATCATTGATTATATTTTCATTATTATTACTACCAATGCTATAACCAAATTTTCTCCCAATTTCATCAACATATCTCAAAATATTCCTACTTCTATTTCCATTTTTATATTCAATTACTCTAGCTATACTACTTCTTAAAAATACTACATCATTTTCTAATCTAATCTGCCATTCTGGTTTACTATAACTATATGATCTATCATCAGAGGACATTAATTTTACTCCTAACTTATTACATATAGTGATAGCACTAGCGTACACTATTGTATGAAGATCTAAAAAACTAATATCGTCAAATATTATTTTTGGTAAAATTAAATTATTTAATTCAGAAATTAATTTAGATAATTTCTTTGACGTATGCAATTTTGGTAATTTTGGTCTAACTGTGGGCTCTATATCTATATATCTATTTATATTATTTTGAAGCAAGTTAGCTAATTCTATTACATTATCATCTAGTAAGTTTAAATTTGCAATATTGATTTCCCTAAGATTATGAATAATGTCTAAGTTATTTGAATCTACTCTAATATCATTGGATTCTTCTACTAGAATATTATCTAAATTATCTTCATTCAATGCATCTAATATAACATTACTACTCGTATTAATTTGATCTAAATTATTCTCCAATTGCAATCTATCTGCTACTTCTTTTCTTATCTGATTTAATGTTACTACAGGAATTAAATTATTTTTGAAAATTGACCTTTTTTGGTCAGCTAATCTTTGTTCGTTTACTTGGGCAACCGGATAAGTTTGTGAGAAAAGTAAATGTAATTTTTTCCTATACAATAACATATCTGTTTCTAGTTTAGTTACATAAAAATATGAACGAACGATGAACATATTGACATCGTTCGTCCATTTCATACGCTGCCTAGGAATACCTGCTTTTGTTTTTTGGGGTCTCAGATTATCAATGTTCATCTGTATAGATGACATAATAAACCCATTTTCATTTCCGTTGGTTGAAAATGACATTGTGTCACCTTTCAAAACAACTTGGAAATGATTTATTAATTATTATTAATTCCTACATTCCAGTAACCAAGCAACTGTCGTCGTTACCTAGTGTCAACAAATAGTTTTCAATATCTCCAAATTAAATATTTTAATGTAAACTACCCTTCAATACTACAAATCTATAATACATATTATATTGTAGAATAATGTTATCAAAATAAAATATATAATTAAATTTACCTACAAAATATATTTCAACGTAATCTCAAAATATAGTTGTTACCTTGGTTACTGAAGTCCTCACAAAAGGAAAAATTTATATTGTATTTATTTACCTAAATATCCTATGGTTCACTGGCAGTTTATTTATTACGTTATCTAATATACTTATTTTCAAATATTTATATGTTTTGGGATCAAAGCTAATTCTTTTCTATCTGATACAATAAAAAATCAGAGAGCTAAAATACAAGCAAACGTCGAGGCTAGCGTTGCTAAGCAACCTGTCATCATCTTTATCTTTATGTAATTAATGATTATTTTGATTAACACATTTTTTTTATAATATGCCCGACTAAAATGCACTGTTAAGAATAACCACTTTCTATATTATAAGAATCTAAATACCTCCTGCAAAATCATATTATTTTCCGGAGCAGCGCTTTCGTAATTTTTTCAATGAATATTTTCAATGATTTTTTTCAATCAACTCATTGTGGGCGTAGGCACAAAATATTATCATATCGTATATGTACTGTGTTCAACAGTGCTGTCTATTATATAATACAATATGCATAACATACAGTACAACAATCAAACATACCCAATTTACATTCTATACGTATTTTTCTATGGATGATTGATGGATTGTTTTCAATTTGTGAGTTACAACACACGGCATTAGTTTTCAGTATTTGTTAGTTTCATTAGTGATGAGGATATATTATGACTCGAAATAAAAAAGCGTTGTTTGCATAAATGCAGCATTTTTTGGTTTTTTGACCATTTTTCATGGAAATATCGTTGGTTAATCACCATTTTATTGTGGTCTCAAGATATCTTTGAAATAAAAAAAATGTTAATTATCTCATCAAAAATTGTTGTTTGGCGGTCTCTGTGTATTGTCAATGATATTAAAACGTATTGTGTCCATTGAACTGCGGATGAACCACAGATGGCATTCAAGTGTCTGTTTAGACAATAATTTGAATTTTTCTAATAATATCATCGTGAATTTTGCTCTTGTCAGATCGACTTGGTTAATATTATATTGCAATTGCGAGTGGTCACACTTTATTGTGCGGAGACCACCTGAAAAGACGCCTATGCAGAAGATGTTCGCTTTACAAGGTTGGTGTCGTTGTTATATATTTTAGTGCTGATTACATTGACATATGAATATTAATAGACCAGAAAATAAAGGTGAGGGGAAGAAACCAACTACAGCGGGGCGCAGAGTGGGAAGATGAATTCGGTGATGATTCGTCAATAACTCAATCTGAGATATATGGGCATCTCGCATTATAATATCACCATTTAGTTCTCAAAAGTAAACTCTGCTCTTTAATGAATAGACCTTATTACATGGGAGCGCGAATTGCTCGCCGCGATATGAACAAATTTACAAATTCTAAATACAGCAAAGTAAAGTTCGCCTATTTTCATAGTCCAATATTTTATTGTCGTATTTAGTTAAGTCACTTTTACAAATGTTTCATAATTTACTTACCCCATAAAACAGCGACGAGCACACGCCATGTGTCTCGAGTGATAGTACGTGTTACAAAAACTACCATATTATGTGATCTGAATAAGCTTATAATAAAGTGAAATAATTCTTTCCTATGGAATGCACCTAACACGACAATTGGGTTTATTCTCTTTTTCACTTCTATTTTTACACTTTTTCAAAACACAAGCCACTATTTTTGCCGTGTTATTTCGTAAAATGCAGAAGAATGATGACGTCTAATTTTTTAGATTCACGCAAAGCCATACTCGATCCCAGCCGGTTCCAATGGAACCGGTATAGGGAGGGGGAAATAATACGCTTTTATCGCTTAGGGCAGGTCTATTAATATTCATATGTCTATGGCTGATTATCATTTTTTAAAGTACCTATTGTTTTTGTCCGCGAAGTAAATTCATAAAACAGTCAATAATTCTAAAGGTATGACGCCCATCAAGTTTTGGGGTTATTTACGCGCTTCAGGCTTACATATTATGATACAATCATCGTGTTTACATGATGTTATTTTGATGCCAAATAAAATAGTCATATTTTATGCAGTCAAAGCACGAGTGCTGTATTTAATATGGATTATATGTATATATAATGTTGTATTTATCACGTAGTCCTCCAGAATCCGGAGCACGTAACTCAAGTTGTAAAAGTAAATGAGCGAAATAAGAGGCAGTAGTTAAGTACCCGTAAGCAAATTAACTTTACGTGAAGCATTTACGGAGGGAAAAGAACTATGTGTTAGTCGTTGACAAAAGAACAATAGACAATGAGTTTCATTGGTTATTGAAAATACAGAATACATATAAATTAAAAAAAAAACATAAAAAAAGGTTTTTATTTCGACGTAATCGTGTGAGTTTTGCCAACCACAAACCATAATTCATAACATATTTTTCAAACAAACATGGGTGCTCCCTACAAATGACATTCAACAAAGTAACATAACTGATTATGTACCTACCTTGATGATGGATACTGTAATGCTGTCCGATGTTGGCTAAAGAAGAAGGTAGTGCAACACAGTGTGATAACCCAAAAATAAATCATCATAACAATGTAAAATTGTTTTGATAGATTTTGTATCTGAGTTATACCATATCTATACAAGTTTCAATTGATAAATTAACATTAATTTTACCTGTCGTTCAATTAAGAAAAAACTAGTGTTGCCGCTTAAAACCCATCTACTTTGTTCAATATATTCGCACCTCACAATCCAGAAGCCTCAGTTTCGCCCGAAAATTCTGAAACCGTCACTTTGCATCGAGATTGTAAAATATCTATACAAGATAGCTTTCACGTTTCAAAGACAATAAGAAGCATTATTTTGTTCTCTTTCTGGTAAAAAGAAAAAATATGTATATTTGCATGAGAGGAAAAGAGATATACCTATAGCTTTTAAAATGTAAGGTCGCTCGGGACGTTTTTGGTCTTATGAAAGTTTTGGGATGTATTTATTCCTAAACAAGCCGACGGGTTAAAAGCTTGAGAGCAACTATGTATAACCTAACTAACTAACTGACCATCACGCCGTTTCATTAGTCTTGCATTCTTTGCGGATCTCCACGTTTCTCACACAATCGTTCATGGTTTTACCACACATATGCCTCAGGGATGTACAACCTCTCATACAAAAGGCATTTAAAAAAAAAAAAACAACTTTTACAAAACATAATAAAATATTGTATTAAAAATTATTGTGAAGGGAACGAAATAAGGGCGCCGGCAGACTTGAGACTTTAGTAGCGGCGACTGTTGGAAAACCATTTCAAAATTCATACAAATTCAAAAGTAGTCTCCCAACTAAAAAGTCTCTCATAATATGTGCACCCCCATGTTCCGCAATGGATTTATAAGCTCCCAACAGTAGAAACGCGACTAAAGTCTCTCATCTGCGGGTGCCCGAACCATACCCAATAATTATAACCTAATTAAAAATGCTATAAAGTATATAGGTGTACATACTATACAACGTGTCCGGAAACTCGTAGTACAAGCGGGAAACTGGTGAATCTACATCACGTAGAGAACCCAAAAAACGTATTTTTTTCGATCTGAGCATTTCGATTTTAATATTATTTTTTTCTATTTTTCCATTTTTTCGGCAACTAAAGGGTTAAAAAATTTTTGTAAGACATTACACAGCTGAAATCAACCCCCTAGTAATTTTTTTTTTCAAATTTAACCAAAAAAATTCCAACTTCGGACCCGATTTACTCGAAAACGAAAGCTCAAATCAAAAAAGTTGTAACACAAATCGACTCCGAATGTGATGTAGATTTACCAGTTTCCCGCTTGTACCACGAGTTTCCGGACACCGTGTATAAACACATACATTTGTTAATCAAACTACTTTTACGAAATATTTATGTATTATGAGCTGCCCCGCCAAAAGTTTTTCTGTCAAATAAATTATCTCTAAGTGTGGATGAAAGTTCGATGAGGCGGACGTAGCGCCATCTGTCATTCAACAACATAAAAAATACTAAAATCGCGATTAAAAAATGGGAGGGTGGGGGTAGGAGAGCGAAAATTTGGGGTTTAAGGGCCCGCAACCCGAATTTCTACCGATTTCTTACATATCTCGCTTAAATACGGGTTTTAAACCTCTTAAAAAAATATATGTTATTCTTGAAGATAATATCTAGACATTGCCTGCGCCGAAACGCAAATTATATAAAATTCCCTCGATAGAAAAAAATCGTTAAGTATGCTCCAAAAATTATTATAAACACGTTTGTTTCAGTTATTTTACAAGTTATATGAATGAAAAAATTCACAAAAATTTTTTTTTAAAAGCTTTTTAAGACGATGCCCGCAAGATGTTTGCTCTTTTTTAAACGAGAGTCGTATTTTATTAAACATTTTCGCATCGATTTTGTCGCTGTAAATGTTTGCGCTTTCCTCAAAAAAATTTTTTTTCAAATGATTTTTTTTTCTGGATAGGAACACCCTAATCACTTAGCGGGATGAAATATACTTATACCTACCAAATAAACATAAAAAAGTTCGTAAAAATCGGTCGAGCCGTAGTGCTACTACAAACACCGTGACACGAGATTTTTATATATAGTAAATAAATAAAGATTACTTATAAGGAAAAATTTATTATTATACCTGTATTAAGCAAATTTTGTCTTGAAAGATTCTAAAATAGATAGAAAATATTTTTCAAAATAAATCTGTACCTACATTTACATCCTCCAACATCAATTTACCCTACAACAGTTTTCCCGGCGATTTTTCTCGATACGAACGGTTCAATAATGCAATCAATACCCCGGGTAAGAGAGCGGATTATCTACGGACAATCTATTTCCCTGAATAGTGGAATGGCCGTTTTTCTCTCGTCTGGCCAAAGCTTCTGTATCATAAAATTACCATGACTTATTCACGGGTCGGATCTGAATTTAAAGTTATCTGTGACCTCCTATCGCTCGGTTTTGACCTTTCCTTCCTTCCAGTAATTCTGCATTCGCATTCATGACTTGCGATCAAGTAAATGAGGTGGTCACGCTATCGAGGTCTCCAATGATTTCAGAAAAGCGATTCATTCTTCTAGAATTCTGGACCTTTGTCACTTATATGGAAAACCAAGGTTCATGACAAATAAAACGTTAGAACTACAAAATAACACCCGTAAATGCATAATATAGCGAGTTTTGTTTACAAATTTTGAAAAAAAAAAAAAAAACTAGCTGGTCCCCGGCATGCGTTGCAATGCCATTTAGTGAAGAAATTGTTTCTCCCCGCGTGTCACGTCTCGTTCCCCTTCCGCCTGCCCTTCGTCTTCCGCGTCCCCTTCTCCTCTCGAGTTCCCACTCCGCCTCTTCACCTTCCCTCTCACCACTGCACTCCCCCCCCCCCCTTCTCCCGTCCGCGAACCCGCCTCCAAGTTCCCCTCCCCCCTCCCAGGTTCCCCTCTGCCCTCCCGAGTTCCCCAACCCCATACCCAAATTCCCCTCACGCATTCCATACATTCAGTTCCGGAACATTCAGTTTTCAAACAGCTCGCGTGCCATCCATTGCAATTTTTTTACACAAATTTCATTATGCCAGAGCTCATCAGTAGTTTTATACAAACCTTGTCCTGACAATAACGAACACAAAAAAAAGAATTATCCGATTTGGTGCAGTCGTTCGGAAGTTATACGCATACATACATTTCGACGATTCATTTTTATTTATAAAAAATACCTATAGATATAGAAGATAGTAGAAGAAGATAGATAGATACTTAAAACAAAATAAGGCGTAACACCGTTTTGCTCGTTTGACGCATGTTATCTACTGGGTTATTTGAATACATTAAAAAAACACCAAAAAATTAATAGAATATCTAAGCCTTTTCAATTTCTTAAGCTTTGAAAAAAAATTAGTAATTTTTGTGAACCAAGGCAGAATTCATAATTTAAAAAAGAAATCTTTTATCTACTATCCCCTATCTAGCGTTAGTCCAGTCAAGGAAAGAGGTGTATAGTGCATGAGCAGGAACCTAAACGATTCCGTCAGAAACTTGTTCAGGGTGCTTAGAGTGTTAACATACTGGGGGGGTCCCAATTTTCGTGTTTCCGCTTATATTTCGAAAGTTTATCAACGTATTCAAAATAAGACAAGATTTAAAATTGACGGCCGCTATGGTTTTGTAGGGGTATGGTTCTTGACTCACAATTCGAAGGTCGCGGGATCGAACCCCGGCTTGCGCTAATACATTTTATTTGATTAATTTGTGTTTTCACAATTTATTCATTTAAAAATAATACATAACGTAGTTGCGGCACATTCCAGAGTAAAATATACTCTCAGCATCACCTTGGTGTAAGAACATCATTCAGAATTGAAATGGCGTTAGCCGTGTTTGGTGACCAAATCTGAATAGCTAGATACTTTCCTACCACCCTCTTCCCATTCTCCTTCCACTTTCCACTACCTTTAGCCTCAACACACTCCAATTGGGGATGCCATAGTCTCACTGGCTCCAGACGGGAGCAGCTGGGACTCATTTAAAAAATCATTTAATTCACGAGCTACACAGCTCTTATTAATTAACTCTCTTAATTTCATAATAATAAGACAACATTTAAAATTTTCTTACCCGCAAAGCCATTTAGTTTTTAAAGTTAAAGTTGTTAATACATAAATCTTAAAAATAACTAGGTAGGTTCTTAAAGTACATGTGTAACGATATTTTAATCTATAAATAACTTTGCTGGCTGTGCTATATGTATTTGATCGCCTAAGGAGGCTGAACTAGAACAAATGCCTTCATAATACTTCGTTAAATACCTCAGATAATTTCATTATGTAACCCGCTTTCATTTACGACAGGCAAGTCTGTAATCTGTAGTCTGTACCGAGCATTGTGTCTAAATGCAGAAATTTAATATTGAGTTAAAATAATACGATCTACAAAGTCCTATTTGAAAGGTGACGCTTGCGGCTTATTTCCTGAGCCAAGTGATAAATTTTCATTTCTCCTCTCCCCACACAGTTTATGAAGAATGGTTTGCGTTAAATTTTCCCAGAAAAATTAATGTTCGCGGGCGGAGGAAACACGTTTTTTGTATTTTTATGGAATTAAGTGTTTTTTTCTCTAAGCCTTTGACCCACCCGAATTGAAATTATTATTAAAACAGGAAATTTCTTTGAAATATTATTTCTCTTTCGTCGTATTGAAATAGCCGCAGAGCCGAGGTAATTTATTAAAAGGGTTGGAGGGTTATTTCCCGCAGGTTTTTCGAACCCTTTGATTTACAATCAATGGGATTTTTGTTAGTCAAGGTGCATTGAGGGTAAATTTACAGAAATATCGATTTTTTTAATACTTTTCAGCCTTGTCTTTTTTCAAGATTTTTCTAAACGCCACAACGGATGAAAATCTACAAAAATCCTAAATGACTGATAATTTTTCATCCTTCAATTCAATATCTATAATATAAAAATGAATCGCTGAATGTGTTGCTAAGCGCATAACTTTCGCTGAGCTCTGGCATTACGAAATTTGTATAAAAAAATTGCTATTGATTGCACGCGAGGAAGCGTCTATTGCTATGGAAAGCGGGAGGGAGGTAGAGATGGGAGAGGGGAACCAGGGAGGGGGAGGGGAACCAGGGAGGGGGAGGGGAACCAGGGAGGGGGAGGGGAACCAGGGAGGGGAACCTGGGAGGAGGGAGGGGAACTCGGGAAGGGGGGGGAGTGGAGTGGGGAGACGGAAGGTGGAGGTGACGGAGTGGGAACGCGAGAGGGGAAGAGGACGCAGGAGAAGAAGGGGAACGGGACGAATGGGAAAGGACACTCAGGGAGAAACAATTTCTTTATTAAATGGCATGGCAACACATGCCGGGACCAGCTAGTTTCAAATAAAAACGTTTAATTTTTGTTAGGTAGAATGCTTGATCTAGAATTCTTTATACAGAATTTTTCTTTTATCGTTTTTTATAAATATAGTTTTAAAATTTCATAAACAAGTTCTGTCGTATATGTAGGTATCTGCATCTAAAAGTTTTATTAGCGCATTTATTTAACTTTTTATTTCAAATGATAGAACGATGAACAGACGAAATACGTTTTCAAATTTTATTATTCTAAATAAACACATAATTTTTAAATATATATATTTTGTAATGCAAACATAAAAAACTTTTAAAAGTAGCTCTCTTTAAGTTTTTCAATCTTAAATTACCGTTAACAAAAAGAAATAAAAACACATACTTACATATTTTATTAGACAAATGTTATTGTCATCTGACTTTTTATTATTAAATAAATAAATTTAAAAATATTTGATAAAACATTCCCTAAAAATTCATTCAAGTCTTTTTTTCAAATTGCGATTGAAAATTTTGGTTTCATAAAGGTGTACCTACATTTTAATTATTTTGTTGTTCACTTTGAATATAAAACATAGTATTTTTTTTTTCTAATACTATTTAGAGTTTAAATCATATTTCTCACCATAGTAAGGGAGACAAAACAATTTCTACGAAACCTATATTAGTTGTTTCCAAAAGCGAACAAAATTATCCAACACAAGTTATACAGGGTGTCCAGGGGTAAAGTTCATTAACTTCTACATGATACTATAAGTAAAAAAGATTGACAACTTTTTTCGAAATTCCAACTTTTAGGGGTAGTTAAGTTTGGTAAAAAGATAAAATTAGACCGGCGTGTGCGGCCAGCTTTATTGTTTCCGCTGTTACGATACCGGACAATCACAATCACGCAATGTTGCCACAATCGTGCCCGGCAGGCTCTCAGCACGTAAGATCGTACCTAACAGTAAGGATTTTTAGTACGTATGTATTTTTGTATGGGAAAAAAATGTTGGAATTTCAGAAAAAGTTGTTAATCTTTTTTACTCCTACCATCATGTAGAATCACCTCCCAAAATTAATGAACTTTACCCCCGGACATCCTGTATAGACTTCTAAAAACATTTAGATCCTAAATGTTATAATATATATAATATTAATTTAAACTTATTATTTAGAACCAAAACGAAAGAATTATCTTTGCCATAATATTATTAACCTAACCTTTAAAAATACTCTGTGATCTCAGTCCGAATTTCGGCTTTAAATTATATTTCCGAACAAAGTAATACAAACATTGTTCTTTTCCATGTAAAAATGATTCATCAGCATGAGCGAACGAGGGTTTAAACATGGCGATAAATATTTTTAAATTTTAAATTGTATTCTCATATATTCTCCACTGCTAGGTAGGCGACTTTTTTGTGTGGGAGAAAAATAAATATATCCGACAATGAAAAAAAAAATTATATTACATTATTTGGTGGCCATCATAAAATTTGGGAGAAATAGATTAACAAAATACGGCTTCAGAAAAATAAAATATTATGCGTGAAAAGGTGACATCCGTAGTAATTCATTTTCCGTTATTTTTATAACCACACAGTCGACCAAACTCTTCAACTAAAAGCAATATGTACAGTTTTATTTTTTAGAGCTTTTAAAACCCACATGTTTTTTTTTCAAAAATAACTCAATTATCAATCTTTGAACTTTTTTAGTGGATTTAAAATACTCATTATCATTATAATTATGTTCATCCCCAGGCATTAATACCATATTGAAATACATGAATAATTGCATTGTACACTCTTTTTAGGTTTTCTAGCTTTATAAATATATTCATACGTTTCTTAATTCTTTTGACAAGTTCATAAATATGTTTTGCATTTTGACCAAAGTCATACAACATGACAAAAAAACCTGTCGGTATTATTTTTTTTTGTACAATTAGAATTACACATCTGCACTGATGATGGAATTGTAATTCTGTCCGAAACGATGAAACAAGAAGGAGGTAGCTCAACATTGCATAAAAACCTAAAAAAATATATCACAATAATGTCAATACTAATACATTTTTGGTAGGTGTGTCTTTTTGTAGATAACGTCACTTTTATTTTTATTTTTTTATTGTTGATGAGTTACAGAACTAATTTTAGGACATATAAGAACATACAATTCATGGGTAGGAGGAAATAGTAATAATTTTACATAGGAATTCAGATATTAAAAATATAAGTTTCACATACAATATAGACGAAAAATAAAAGACAGGTTGAGTGGAACAAACAACAATAGAAAACAATTAAAGAAAAAAGGAACAAGGTTATACAAAAATGGATAATTACAACTAAATGGAAAAGAAAAGAAGAGAAAAAAAAATAAGACAATTGAACATGACAAGAAAATGACTTGACTATGTCCTCGAATTATTGGTATGTTTTTTTTATAGATAACTTTGTTTACCATTAAGCCCTCAAAGTGCATTGTTCAAAATCGAATAAACGTATTTCTACCGACAATTTTCCACAAACATTACCTAAACCATTTAATCACATTTTTGCACCGACGCGTCCCAAAAGGCTCCCCCTAAAAAGTTTATTTGTTTTTTAGTGGCCTGATTTCGGTCGAACGTTGAGTTAAAGAATGTCAAAAAAAATATCGAAGAGAAGATCTTTTAAGAAGGAAGGAACGCTTCTCTGGCAATTCCGGCAGTTTAAAGACTGAACGTGTCCAACCGTGAAAAGACTAGATAATGCACCCGCTGGCTCAGGGAGGTAGTCCCGTTATGCGGATCAACATTAAATCTATTCGGTCGTATGCCCCCCTGGTACTTACGAGTATCTTGGTATCTAGCTGCAGAATAAGCCCGGACTTATGAGTTTAAAGGATATTCTACGACCTTGTACTTAGTTACGTAGATAAAACCGGCTGGATCGATGAACATTACTCTACCACTCTACTCGTTTCTGTTCTCCTGTGTTTATTCATACTTTTGAATGTAACTTAACTTTGTGGTTATCCAATATAAATGAGACAATATTTCACTGAAGAAGAACATAACGCTAGTAATCTAAACGAAAATATGAAAAAGAACAAGACACAGAAAAATAGAAAAAGATATTGGTGGCAATAATAGTAATCGAACCCAGAATATCTCATCCTGCCGGGTCGTGCGCTTTTACCAATTCAGCCATTACCACCTTCCATCAAATCGTCATAATTGTCAATCTCACATTTTAAAATTTTTCAATTAATAATATTATCCTCAGATACGTTTTAAGATTTTCACGGCCAAAAGTATTTTCGTTATTTGTTTTTGGGGTCTTACGCCGTGTTGCGCTACCTCCTTCTTTACTCTTCGGACAGCGTTGCAGTGTCCATCATCAAAGCAGATCTGGCAGATCTACTATCCGACACGTTGGCTAAAGAAGGAGGTAGCGCAACATGGCATATCACCCCAAAAACGAATGACGTTTTTTGGGTGTTATGTCATGTTGCCCTACCTTTTAACTATTTTTTCATATCATAGGCAACTACCCTTTTCATTGGAAACAATCGTTATAAGAACTGGTTTGTAACCCAGATTGCGTCTCGGATAAATATATCCCATTTTTTTATTTATATGAAACGTATATTTACTTTTTTATAAAAGTCAAAAAAAAAAAATTTAGAGAACAGCTCTCTTTTTATAACTTTTAAAGGTCATTCCCATCAATGTAATATATCTTTGAAGAACATTAAAAGGGTAGTTGACTATGTTATGGAAAATTAATCGGAGATAATATTGTTAATTCTAAAAGTTTTAAAATATGAGATTGACATTTATTACGGTTTGATGGAAGGTGGCAATGGCTGAATTGGTAAAAGCTCACGTCCCGATTAGACGAGAGGTTCTGGGTTCGAGTCCCTGCAGTTGCGACCATTATCTTTTTCTATTTTTCTGTGTCTTGTTCTCTTTCATATTTTCATTTAGATTATTCGTGTTATCTTCTCCTTCAATGATATATTACCTTCAAAAAATATTTACTTAATATACTATTGAATAAGTTCAAAAAGAGAGTTGTTCTTATGAAATATTGAAACAATATTTCTTTGGTTACTTACATATTTTATTATCGCCGATCGGTTTCAGAACGACCCTTTCTTCCTCAGGACAAACATACGAGTATAATGACTTGACAATTACTAAACAGTGGGTGGGTACAATGTATTACAAAGTGTTGTGGTAGGGATTAATGAAAAGTGGGAGGAGGAAACAGAACGGACATTGAAAGGGATTTATATTTATTTCACAATTTAAACCAACTGCCCGGAGCCAGTTGCACAAAGGCAACCCCAATTTGGTATATGCTGAGAGACTGTCTGCTACTCTGAAACTTGATGCAAATGTATCATTAAAAATTGCCATCCTGTTTCAAACCGGATACAAACGACTTAACCGCTCTAAGTGGCACCTTGGTACGAGGATTATATTAAATTTGAGTCGAGGAGATGCAAAACCCACTCCGAAATTTTCTGCTGGATTTTATTACATTCACAAAAAGTACTAGAAGAAAATTGAAAATAAATAGTATTTTCGCTAAATATCAAAAGAATTCAGTATTCATGATATATTTATTTAAATATTTATTCGTGATCTATGTGCAGACATAATGTGATGTAAGCTATCACATTATGTCTGCACATCAGTAAAGTTCCAATTTTGTAATTTTCTATTTAAATATAATACCTTGGGCTGGTATCGTTTGTCTGAACTCTTGACAAATCAGTTACAATTAAAATGATTTTCTGTTAAAAAATTATACTATAATAGACTGATACTCTTTAGCTGGAACGAATTCTTGACACAATCAGTTAAATTTAAAAAAAAATGACAGTTAAATTTAAAACAAATCCGAGTAAATTGAACCAAAGTTACAATCACTCACAGATACACAAACAAAAGTAGTTCCTTTATTTGATGATTATTACTGTTTACTGTTTCATATATCAATATTTGATATGCGTAAGCAAGTAGCGTCCTTAAATATTTCTTAGTTCAATATTGAATACACTTTTTACAATTGAGTTCTTGCCAGAAAAATGTTGAATCCAACAATATTCACGTTCTGAGAAAAATGGGAAAAACAAAAACAGTTATATTTCATAACATTTCATTTTAAAAATACAATAAACATACAATTCTTTAGAGTTTTAAATAAAAAATAGTGAAGAGAGGTAAATAAATTGGAATTTATTAGTAAATGAGTGCTGAATGAGCGGTAAAATGTTGTACATGATAAACAAAAATTTTAACAAAACAAAAAACCACTTAAAAAATGCACTAAAAAGTAAAAAAATAATTTCGTATTCTTCTACAACTTTATAATCAACTTACCTTTTCTACTCATCAATATGTAGGTACGATTGTTATTTTTGGAGTCAACCAAGGTACCCGCGGCCCGGCGTGTTCACTTGACAGCTCCTCTCCCGTCGACACCGACTCCAAAAATAATAATCGTACGTACATATTGATGAGTAGAAAAGGTAAGTTGATTATAAAGTTGTAGAAGAATACGAAATTATTTTTTTACTTTTTAGTGCATTTTTTGAAGTCGTTTTTTTGTTTTGTTAAAATTTTTGTTTACTTTTTGATTTTTAGTGAATCTGAAGTACACTAACTAATTCGATTAAGATTCGGCCGAGTATCGTAAATTTGTTCTTCAGAATTGGAGAGTTCCGTTACTTTGTCATGGATCCCATTATCAGAACCTAACCAAACTCTCATCAAACTACCCTTGAAGTACATCCTTTCCAAAAAAAAAAGAATCATCGAAATCGGTTGGCGTGATATTGAGTTATTCGTCCATTTGTCGCGCACATACTTGATGCAAATTTAAGACTTATATGATTTTATCATGGATGCCATTGTCAGAACTGGACCAGATTAAAATGGGACCACACGGGAAGCACCAGCTTTCAAATAAAAAAAGAATCATCAATATTGGTTCACCCAGTCAAAAGCTCTGAGGTAACAAACATAAAAAAAAAAAAAAAAATACAGTCGAATTGAGAACCTCCTCCTTTTCGAAGTCGTTTAAAAATTTCACAAACGACGTTAATCCAAAAAATGTTTTTTTTTACTCTCCGTACCTTTTAAATAACATAAATTTACACGCGCCATTGTTGTATTTGAGCGTAAAAAGCAAAAAAAAAAACGTTATTTTATTTTTATTTTATTTTATTTATTAGGGAAAATCAACAAGTATTTAACATTTCTAATAATAACGTTAATAATACACATAATATCCAATAAAAAATTATAATTAAAAAGTAAGGGTCCTGTACCCGTAAGATAACAAAAATATAACCTTGAAAATTGTAAAAAAAAAAGACAATAACACATAATAAAAAATACAATGTAAACTAATAATCTGCTTACTAAATTTTAAAACATAAAGTAGTCAAGAGTCAGAAATCTATTCTCACTACAACAGCAATGATAATAATATGTACATACCTACAACTCAGAGTGAAAACAACAGTAAGTCGAATGGCAAGTAAATGGAAAGGATTCACAGCAAAGACATGATAACTTACAAACCGTAAAAAAATTATTTAATGTTATCTTCGACATACTTTTTTAAGGTACTTAAATTGCGTTTTACGTTAAAATATGTGTATATTATTAAAATTCTTATCAAATACATTGCATGCTCTGAATATAAAACATTTTGTCTGATATTAGTAGAACATTTTTGAAGATGAAAAAATGATTTTTCTCTGGTTCTAATGCCTGAATAACGATATGAATAAATGAAACCATTTACGTTCGAGATATTGTCATAACAACTTACCGCAAACCTGTTTCAACTACTAAAAAGCAAGCAAAATAATATTTTTCCTGGACAAATACTACTTTCCTGCATCCTTCAGCTTCTTGGCTTTGAAGTCTTTCTAGCTGAAACCATAAGTCGATCGTTTTTCTTCCATTTATTCCTATGAATTAAACCATGCTCCGTTATTTCGATAAACTGCATTATTCAACTTACTTCGACAAACCAACTTTTAAAATGATGCCACACGCCTAAAAAAATCATTACCATAATCCCAACCTTGAATATTCTATATGTAACTCAACATTAATAATTTTGTCGGATACAATATTATTCTGGGCAAGGGCGAAGGGCTGAATTATCGGTTCTAACAATTCCTCAACCACAACACAAAATTTTAATAGATTGCATCAAATGATTAATCGTAAAATACATCGTTAAAATTGAAGTGGTGTATTGACCGTAAATGAAGTTAAATGTTTAATTAAATAATGTTCAATCACAAAAATTACAAATATCCAAAACATAATGTCACATAAATACCCTTCAAACGAATCGATCAAAATCAAACGTCAAAAGGCAATTATACAAAATCACCAAACAATTACACATTTTACGTTCGTTGACACCAATAAAAAATGATTTTAATATCAAAGCTTGAAATAAATTGTATTAAGCCTTGCACTGTGACCAAGTCTGAAAAGCATTTACCCAACGTTCCTCTTTCGCATCTCGTTCCCCTTTTTTACATTAGCTCCACACAGGAGGCTCTGAGGAAAATAATTTCCCTCAGGGCTTATGTCGTCTTTGGGGATGCTGTGTGGAGGGTATTTTTAGGGAAAGGAAGGAGAGGAAGTTCTGGGAAGGAAAAGGGTATGAGGGGTGGGTAGGAATCTGGGAGTCAATGTCTAGGAGTGACGGACGTATGAATCCATTCCCCCAACTGCGGCGCAAGGCGATGAGTCGAAAAGACCGGCTGGAGAGGTCTAGATTAGTCTCCCTCAACCAATCTCTCTTAATTAAAAATTTGTCGACAACGATACGTCAAAAATTATTAGTAAAAATATTCCCGGTACTATTCAACCAGCGTTTTACACAAATAACAAATTGAAGAAATATATACTCAACAATAAAGATAGCGAAATTAAAACCAAAAAATCAGGGGTTTACAAACTCAATTGTAATGATTGTAGTTCGTTTTATATAGGTAGAACTTATAGAAACTTTGAGATTAGGGTTAAAGAGCACCTCAGAGCACTAAATGGCAATAGCGATTCTGAGTTCGCAGACCATTTATTAAAATATGATCATAGCTTTGACATAAATTCAGGTCTTCAAATATTACATACAGGATATAAAACATCGCAAATCAATAATTTAGAAATTTTAGAAATAAGAAAAAATGTAAATTCCAAAGCTGACATAATTAATAAGCAAAAAAATTTTGTTAACCCTGTTTTAAATATCTTCCCACTTAACCGGCCTTTCTAATAGCTTGGTAATCCCCAATTTTTTGAAACTCCCACCATTGTCAACCCTTCCCCCTCCTTCAATTTCTTCTCTCCATATGTAATCTATAATTAATTTTTTAACTTTAGTATACTTTTATTCCTGAAGAAGTGAACATGGTTCACGAAACATGTTGATAGTATAAAATATAAAAAAAAATAAATAAAGTGATGTAAACTAAGTTATTTTCTTTTAATACATAAATAATGACATCACAAAGTAACAACCTTTTAGAAGAAGTTTTCTTCGAAAAATTAAAAATTCCTAATTAATAATTTTTTTGTCATAAGTAGGTAGGTACGGATTGTCAGTGAACCACCACATTCTTAGGGCAGCGGCCGCCACTGGTTGGTTGTCCAATAAATGGTTCCCGAGGCGGCAGTACCCATTCCGTCTCCAATCTACACGCTTTTCTAAAAATGAATAAACCCAGCAGGTTAACTGAACATAATTAAACATACTAATTTGGGTGTCGGTGCGTGGATAATGTGAACTTCAATATTCCTTCACATTCATGCATAACGCGTAATGCGTAATATTTATTTAAGTTTAAAGAAATTTTTGTTTCGAAATTGTAAAGGAAAAGTATTATAAATTATATCAGTCGAGCTATAAAATAGGCTAGGTAAAGTTCGAATGGAACCAAGACTATTATATTAATTATAAGTAAGACCATAATTCTTTCTTCGAATTTTTTTTTCTTCAAGCCCTTTACTTGTGCAAAATAAGAATACACAATTTTTTATTTTTTTTTATTAATTATTTAATTTTTTTATTAACGAGTCCCAATTCTGAAATAAGAAGTCGGATGTCCAAAATTTATTTTTAAGAATTTCTATTTTCTAATTCTATAAGGTCGGATGTCCGCTAAAAACCTTAATATCCCAATATTAATTTTTTTTATATAAAAATTATATTTCATGTACCTTAAGACAAATCAAATAATACAGGAAAAAAATTACATAAATTTATCCATCAAGAATAAGCCAATAAAGACTAATCATTTTACTATTTCCTCTCTCCTGAACAATTTAAAAAATGTAACAACCGACCTTTGATTTCTGAAGTACAGAAATATTTGAGAGACCCTAGACGAATTAACAGACTGAAAATATGTTATTTTGAGACAACGAACGTGGTCCAGTGGACGTCTTATATCTGGCCGTTAAAATAGCTATTTCGTAAACACATACGTATTCTTTGAATGGCTACCTTGTTCATGAAAGGTGCTACAATTTTTTTCGATTTTTATGAATATGACGATTCTTGTATTTTTATACAGTTTTTGAATAGTTAGAATAATTTTTCAATTTACTAACATTCGAAAGGTAAATTTCTTTTTATTAAAGGTATTGATCCCAAGGCAAATATTTTTTAAGCAACTTTCTACCTACAAATCCTACAATTATAATGATGTTGGAGAAGAAAATTGGCAAAAGCCCCATAAAGCTGTGACTTTAGATGAGCCCACGCAATAATCTGTATTGTTTGTTTGTATTTGTGTCCATGAATTCAAGTTTTCTAGAGTTTCCCACATGCTCTGGGAAACTCTAGAAAACTTGGAACACAAGCACAAATAAACAATATAGCTTATTGTGAAGGTTCACCTTTAATTTCAAAGCTGTATGGCGCTTTAGCCATTTTCCTTTTCCAGCGACGACAATATCCCATAATTTAATCCAGGTCTGCGCTAGCACTAAACAAGTTTGAACGAGCTTGAAGTTTAAAAAACCCAGTCGATTGTCGAAGCTTGCCACAAACAAGAATATAATAATCTAAATTATACTAATAAAACATCCAATAAACCACCTCCAACAAACATCTCCGCAAATACCTGCCAATAAAAGGATATTATTTTATCCGAAATTAAATTCACTGTGACCGCTTTCCATTACCCGGTTTCTTCTCCCTTTGTTTATTCCCCCAAAGCGTGACAAGATAAGTCCGCGGGGCTCGGATAAGGGCGGCCAGGGGGTGGGGGAGGGGGCTCGCTTATCTCGGAGGTGAAAACAGCAAGGCTCAGTAGGGGTAGTGCCAAAAATAAGCGAAAAAATGTTTACGTTTTTTTACGCTTTTATAAAAAAACTATGTTGGGAGTTAAGTAATCGTGCTAAGAACCTATGTAGCTACATATTTTTTTGTAAGACTGCTCTGTTAGATTTCGTTACATCGCTATGATGAATTTTAGCACATATGTTGTGTTCTTTGTTATATTGACATTATAGACGTTTGTCCTCTTTCTTGCGTCATGTTTAGAAACGAAAAAGGCAGAAGATATATCTCAGGATCATGTCACGAATAGACTCTTTTTTAGGTATCTAATTAGTTTCACAAATTTACACTCTTTATTTGGGGGTGAACATTATTAACTTTATTTTAGATACGTTTTAAGATTTTCACGGCCAAAAATATTTTCGTTATTTGTTTTTGGGATATTATGCCGCGTTGCGCTACCTCCTTCTTTAGCCAACGTTTCGGACAGCGTTGCAGTGTCCATCATCAGGGCAGATCCACATCTATCGGATCTGCCGGATCTGCCCTGATGATGGACACTGCAACGCTGTCCGAAACTTTGGCTAAAGAAGGAGGTGGCGCAACGCGGCATGACACCCCAAAAACAAATAACGAAAAAACTTTATTTTATGTATACGGTGTGCAACAGACAAAGGGTTAACATTTAACAAAAAGCAAAGAAATAACAAAGAATAAATTCCACCGTCAAATAAGCAAAATGTTGAAATAAAACAATGAGTACGTAGAACAAAAAATACAACAACAAAAACAAGAGATAATGGAGTTTTCGTCAAGTGAAGTCAGGTGAAAACAAGAGATCCGAGAATCAAGTTCTGGGGGTTTTCGATTATAGTGGATGTTATATGGTGAACGCATTCGCGCGAAAGATTGGGAGGAGGTCACGTTGGTTGTTTGGAAAGGAATATGGAAAGTTTTAGGGTCTTTTAGTAGACCGTGATTGATATTGATGATTATGATTACTCTTCCCAATCTTCATCTTTCCTATGTGTCATAGAACAGTGACACGATACAGAAATTCAAGAAGACAAATACTCTGAAAAGTGGACACTGTATTTTCTATGTTGGAAATAAATTTAAGTTTACTGTCCAATTTGATGCGGAGGTCTCGAATATTGGTAATGGAACCGGGTACCACATTTTAAATTTTATAGATTGACGACTGGCTTGAATAAAGAAGTTACTGGGGGTTATCAACAGAAGTTTGGCTTAAGTTTGGCGTAGTGAAGTTTTAACACCATTCAGGATGTGTATCAGTGGGACAAAGAAGTGTCAGATGAACGACAACAGTAAGCAACAGGCCACTTGCATCACTTTTTTTTCCGATTTAGGTAAATATTGTAAGACATTCCGTATTTTTTTAAATCATGTTTTTGAAAACTTGGCGATTTTTTGAAAATTACGTTCCGAAAAATCGGACCATTTTTTTATAAACTGGAAAGGCGGAACATAATTTTATGGGTGCGAAAAAACAATAATTATATAGCCGAAAATCATTTTAAAAAAACCAACGCATTCCACACTAGTGGCACAGGAGAATAACGAGGCATACCAAAAATATTATCTCTTTTCTTTGATCCATCGTATTGATCATTAATTATTATAATGTTCAATGTCTATATATGACTAAATCTAATATTAAAAATTTCTACTTGTATATTATCATAATAATAATATTTCATAAAATTCGATTTTGTTAAAATTAGCACCATTACCATTACGCTTCTAAGACAACTACATAATGCATAAGGGGTCGTTCATTAATCACGTGAGGCTCGAAAGGGGGGGGGGGGTTCGGAAAAAATCACGAAATATCACGAGGGGGGGGGGAGGTAAAATGAGATATCACGTGTATTTATTTTTCGTGACAATATTCTGAAAATTTCAAGATACTTTGTACTAAAAAAAATACACGTGATTTTTTTTTGGGGGGGGGGGGGGGGTTAGTCTAAAACCTCACCACATATCACCAGGGGGGAGGGGGGGTTAAAAAGTTGCTAAAAAACATCACGTGATGAATGGACGACCCCTAATATGTATGATGTTCACTTCGTAGCATCTGTCAAAATGGCATACCGAACGATAAGTTCGCAGAGTACTAACAATAAAGCTAGTGAATTTAAGTGTCAAATTAAAAAAAAAATCGCCGGAAATCAAAGTGTTGTAATATTAAAAAAATAAAATCAGTGTGGAATTTTACAAAATTAATTGAATATTATCGGAGACGAACATTTTCATGACATGACGTCACGAGCCCAAAAAACGAATATTAAAAAAAAAATATATATAAATATAAATTTCTAAAAATTTTACTAAGCAGAAAAATCTACCCACGCGATTTTTTTCCAAGTCATTGTGAAATCCATGCAAGTGGGTTATTGAAGTTGCTCCAAAGCCGAGAGTGTAGTAAATCCATAGATGACGTAAATATTTTTCTAATGTATGATGAAAAGATGATTAGATAGCTAGAACATCTAGGTACAATGGATGATTAATTTATTTATTAACGCCCTAGTAGGCTTTTACATGAAAATTGTAATGAATAAAGAAAAATTTAAAACAAAGATAAATATAGGTGTGGTATTCATAAAAAACTAACACGTACGAATGCAATAAAATTTAGTGCAAGTTTACAAAATACTAATTAGATAATTAAAACCCATCTGCTTGGTTCAATATATTCGCACCTCACAATCCGGAAGCATCAGTTTAGTGCGAAAATTCTGAAACTGTCACTTTGGATCGAGATTGTAAAATATCTATGCAAGATAGCTTTCATATTTCAAAGACAATAAGACGCATTATTTCGTTCTATACGTGTGTTTGCATGAGAGGAGGAGAGATATATAGCTTTTAAAATGTAAGGTCGCTCGGGACGTTTTTGGTCTTATGAAAGTATATACGTGTTTTGGGATGTATTTATTACTAAACAAGCAGACGGGTTAAAAATATAATAGTAATTATAAACCGAAAAGTAAGTAAAAGAAATCATAACATTGAAAACAATAAAGATAATTTTTTTCATACATATTAAACTAAGTTGGTGTTTTAGTAAACAGCAGTATTTAGTATATATTATAATGAGTCTAGTTTTTGCACTGATAATTCGTGGTGGAATTCCATTGTATTAGAATTTGAAATTAAAACACTTTTGTACTTTCTTTCACTAATTTATATATAATTCATATAAGTACTGAGTTTTTAGTAATATTGTTATTCTCCTACAAATTATTAATTTCTTCAGCGGAAAACGAAAATCGGCCGAAACCTTTTTTACGATGATTAAAGAAAAATGTTCATAAGATCGTGTATTTTTAAGGTTAATTTTTTAAAGACGCGACGAACTAACTTTTTATCAACCCAATAGAAGTAAGAAGTAATAACGGTCGAAATCTTCGACGAAATAACAGCGTACCTAAAATAGAAATCTCAAAAGTTCGATGACTTCAGAGTTCGGCGAATAATTAACAAAAGTACTCTGCCGATAATCAAAAGTTGGAAAGTAGAATCTCCGGCTACCTTTCTTCCGAGGGTTTCACAGAATAAGAGCGTCGTGGGCGTCGGCGTCGTTCCGAAATTCGAATTTAAATGCCTCGGTTGGCTCGGAGAAGATTTCGCCGTCCTGATAGCAAAAGTTGGGTGTTCGGACCTTTTGCTTTTTAAATGGGTCATATTAGCCCGCAGGGACTCGGAAAGGGTTGCTAAATGAAAGCACTATCTTCGGGAATACCTCTGTTAAAATCATTTCTGAAGTTATTTCATTTATTAGTCTCCTGTTATCTCTATATGGGAACGTAGTGCGTAATAACGCCCGCATGTGTAAAGAACAGATATATATTTTACATGCACCGAAGAGATAAACCTATAGGCGCGCGTTGTGAGCATGTTCGTGTGCCCAAAGGTACTCAATTTTTATATATTTCTTTTGAAAACCATCAAACACTTCCATAAAATCGATTTTTTGAAAGTGTAAGTCGCAAATTTATTGCAAATCATTTGGGACTGTAATTAATAATTAAGAATTTAATTAAAAAATATGGCGTTTCAATGACATAACAATGGGGGTGTGAACTTTGGACACTGGAAGGGAATCTGACTCATCTTGACTTCCTGAGAATATTCTTGGTATGATCCGCTGGTTTTTGCTGCTAGACCCTTCGAGCGGCTTTTAGTTCGGCTTCGCCCAGTTAGTGTTGGTGACCATTTTATAAATCTAACAGGAACTGGTTCCAAAAATAGCCCGTTCCTCAGATCCACTGTCATCCAGTGTAGCTAGCCACAGGGACAAAGTAACCGAGACAGAACAGTGACGTCAAATGTAATATATAGCCGCTTGATACAACATGTATTACCGTCAATCTTTCCATATCCGGAGAGACACTACATATTCACAAATTCGTAGCAGTTATACCTAGGGAAGACCATCCGACCTGCTGACGGAAGTGGTGACATCTTGTGACGAATTCTTGAATTCGAAACCAAATTATAACTGTAGCTTTGTGTGAAATTCCACGTACAAAGATGTCATTTGTGGCGTCAGACATGCACTCGAAGCTGGGTTCTGAAATTCAATCACACATACCTTACAGTATTAATACTGTTCGATTATAATAAAACAAATATAAAAATAATTTCCATTTTAATTTATTTGACCATAACCAGTTTCCAGTTACCAATCTGGAGATGGCTTTAACGACAACCGGTTACGGTCAATAAAATTAAAGTGGAAAGAAGTTATATATTTGTTTTATTATAATCTATTATAATGGAATTCCACCATGAATTTTCAGTTTCAAAAATAAAATATTAAGGACCTGATCATTGCACTAGTTCTTTTAAAAAAAATCTTTAACCACCAAGAGACATCTTGGTCATTGCACAGCACAACAGATAGTATAGGTTTTGAGAGTAGGTAGGACGAAGAAAGGCACATTTATTATATACTCGTACATACTGGCATCAACAGAAGGAAAAATAAATTCATATGTACCGAAAGGTCATTGTTTAGATTATGTTCTAGAAATACTCTGTTCAGCGTTTACACATATCTACCATCTTCCAACACTATCTTAAAGCAGTTTTAATATATTACGGACATTATACAAGTATTTTTGCTTCCATTATATTGTACCAACCTTCAACCATTCCTAATTTTTTTCTCTTCAAAAAATCATAAACATAAAAGGGTAACTATTTTTTTGTTTTATTTTGATAAAGCACAAAATACCTACCTACGTAATTGTAATTATTTCAAATATATACAAATATCTGTTTTTTTGTAAGCACTGCGATACTTTTGTTTCTATTTTAAACCAATAATATAAATTTTGAAACCAGTGTGAAAGATTAGATGTTCTTTAACTTTCCTTTATTTCAATCTTGATAGTTTATCCAACAAAACAAAATCTTCTTAGAGCGAGACAGCCGGCGACTCTGTGAATATATCTTATATGTATGTAAAAATCACTCTCAGTTTATTTTTTATCACCGCGTTTAATGCAAATAACCTAACTAAACGTCGAGTTTTGTTCGGATGATGTTCTAATAGGGCGTGATAAAAAATTCTAGTATTGATATATTATATACTGAAACACTTTAATCAGTATTTAAGGCATCTACCTACAATATTAAAAAAAAATGTTAAAAATATTCCACGTTCAAATTAAAAAGAAAAAAAAAACAGATAAATAACGTACAGCAGATATGATTTGAGATTTTCACGGCCCGAATTATGTTTTTTTTAGTAGTGATTTATTTTCAGGATGTTATGCCGTGTTGCTCAACCTCCTTATTTAGTCAACGTTTCAGACAGCGTTACAGTGTTCATCTTTAGGGCAGATGTGTAACCTAAGATTGCGCTGAAGTGTGTCCTTATGTATGCAGATGCAGTAGCATTTTACCAGTTAAATGCTCTAAGGGCTGGTATTACACTACAATTTAGCCGTTAACAAATGAAGATAACCTCTTGGTGATTTTTTTATTTTTTTTATTTTTTTTTTATTAGTAATAGAAGGTACATAAATTACAAATAATTTTTATACAGTAATTAATTACATAGTAGAATATTTGATGTACCCCCATAATTAAGCAAGGCTTGTGTGTATGGGGGGGTGTTATTGTATTGCTTTTTTTATATCATTCAGTTTAAGTTTTCAGTATAATTTTTGAGGTGAGTTTTAAAATTTTTTTATATTGGTATTCATGTTTCTAATTTTTTCTGGTAATGAATTAAAAAATTTTGCTCCGAGATATTTATGACTCAATTGTCCAATTTTTTTTTTACATTTTGGAGTGAGAAGTATTGATGTTTGCCTAAGACTTCTGTTATTTTTAAAGGGTGCAACTTGATTTTTAATATTATCTTTATAAATTTGTAATGTTGCATGATAAAAGTATAATGCACTTAATTTTCTAACCTTAAATTGTTTGAATAAAAGTTCTGATGAATATGAGTAGGGTTTTTTTAAAATTGTTTTTATTATTAGTTTTTGTGATATGTAAATTGTTTGTGTTTGATTTTTATATGTACCGCCCCATCCTATAATGCCGTATTGTATAATTGATTGGCAGAAAGCGACATATGTGGTTCTAAGTAATTTTTCGTTTAAAATATCTCTTAAACATCTAAATATATATGTTAGTTTCCTTATTCTGTTGTTCAGAATATTTATGTGTGGAGACCATTTTAAACGCTGGTCTATTGTTATGCCCAGGTACTTAATATCAGTTTTGCTTTCTATTTTTGAACATGATATATTACATTTGTGGTTTTCTGTATTTGTCACAGAGTGGATTATTAAGTTTATTTCTTTCGGTGTTTCTTGTTTTTTAATGAAAAATGGTAAATAATAGGTTTTTTTAGAATTTAAAGTCAACAGGTTTTTATCAAACCATAATTTTAGTGCATTGATATCTGTATTTGCCATTTTGTTTAATTCAGACCAGGTGTTTGCTTTTAGTAGTAGGACTATGTCGTCAGCGTAGGAGACAATGTCTCCATATTTAGAAATATTGAATATATCATTGACATATATAATAAATAACAATGGTCCCAAAACTGTACCTTGGGGTATTGAAAAATCGCTATATTTTGAATCGCTGACTTGATTTAGTAATTTTACTTGTTGTGGTCTTTCATGTAAATAACTAGCTATCCATGCTAAGACTTTCCCATTAATTCCTATAGATTTTAATTTATTTATTAATTTTTTATGTGATATGCTGTCGAAAGCTTTTTTCAAGTCTATAAATATTCCGATACATTTTTTATCGGAATCTAGGGCCGTATATAAATAGTTGGTTATTTTTGCTATCGCGTCGTGAGTACTTGTATTTTTTTTGAAGCCGAATTGATTATCATTAATTATTTTATTTTCATCTAAGAATCTCCAAATTTGTTTTTTTACAATTTTCTCATATATTTTTGATATATTTGATAGAAGGGAAATCGGGCGGTAATTTTGTGGATCTTTAGGACAGTCTGTTTTATAAATGGGAGTTATAATTGCTCTTTTGTAATTATTGGGAAACTCGCCATTTGCTAGACTTAGGTTTATTATATGTGTTATTGGGAGAATTAAGTATGTTTTCATCGCTTTTATTGTCTTAGCATTTATGTTATCAAAGCCGGGGGCAGAACCTCCTTTTAGTTCCGAAATAGTTCTGTCAATGTCGGCTTCTGTGACTGGCTCAAATTTATTTATTTGACATTGTGTTCTGTGTTGTGGATTTGATATATTGGTCGAATTTATGGATTTTGCTAGGTTTTTTCCAACGTTATTAAAATGGTTATTTAAAATATTACAACATTTTTTATGTTATTTTGTACATTATATATTAATTTCCCATCTGATATTTCGGATATGTGCTTATATGTTTTATTTTTATTTATTATTTCATTTATTGTTGACCATATTTTTTTATTATTGTCTTTAGCTTCTGTTATAATTTTTGAGTAATAGTCGTTTTTCGTTTTTCTAATTAGAGTAGTTAATATATTTTTATACTTTTTATAATATAGTACAATTTTATTGTTAACTAGTGGTCTTTGTGTTATTTTATAAAGTTTATTTTTTTTTCTAATGGCTTTTATAAATCCTAGAGTAATCCATGGTTTAATTTTCTTTATTTTTGAATTGCGGACGATCTGTGTTGTTTTTGTTGCTTCTAAAACGTGTTTAGTTAAAGTTTTTCCAAACAGTAAGGCACTTTGGTTGGTGCATTTATTTTTTTAAACTTCTTCCCATTTTTCATTTATTAATGATTTTTTTAATAATTCATAGTCTATTTGGGAATATGGAAGATTTAATTTGGGTATTGTGTTTAGTTTTTTTATTTGTCTCATGTAATATAAGACACGCGTAATGGTCAGTTATATTAGTTTTCCAAACAGTAGATTTAATATTTTTTATTTCATTTAAATGTATATTACACCAGATATGGTCTAAACATGATGGAGTTTGGTTTTTAATTTCTCGAGTGTTACTATTAATACAAGATTTAAAGTTGAGGTGTGTCATTACGTTAATGAAATTATTTTTTTCTATTGAGTTATGGTTAGCAGAGATGTTTATATTGAAATCACCACATACAAAAGTAAGAATTTTCGATAATTTGCTTAGATATTCATATAGTTCATTTATGAAGTTAGTTATGTTTGATTTGTGTGTTCTGTACACTGTTATAATTCTGTATAATTTGTTTTTTAATTTTATATCTATTTTTAGACAATTTACATGTTGTATATCAATTTCTTTAATGTTAATAATTTCACACTCGTCATGAACAAATATAATTATACCACTATTTTTATTAATTGGTGTTGTTGTTGCGATGCCTTTGTAGTTGGGTAGTGCATTAATGTGTTGATCGTTATTACAGTGCGTTTCTGTTAACACTATGCAGGCGGGCGATAAAAACAGATCATTTATATTTATCAAAAATTCATCAAGGTTTTTTGCGATGCTTCGAATGTTCATGTGTAGTAATAAAAAGGGGGAACTGTTTGTAACGCACCACTTATTAATTTATTTGATATTTTGACATATTTCTTGGTTTATTTTGTATTTTTCGTCAATTTGTTTTACTATGTATTCGGTCATTTTGAATTATAATTAATTTTTTCTTGAGCAAAGTTAAGCATTTTCAATCTGTGTTTGCATTTTTCACTATTTGATTTGTGGTCTGTTGGAGTCGTAGTATTAAATTTTAAATTAAGTTCTGTGCAATTAATGCATTTTGGTATTTCGTTCTTATTGTTGCAGTTTTTTAGGTTATGTTCACCCGCACAATGAAGGCATATTGGTTTGTTCGGTGGTTGGAGGCAACGCATTTCTGTGTGACCATATTTTTGGCAATGGTAACACTGCATTAGGGGGTTGCAATCCTCTACTTTAATTTGGTAAAATCCAAGGTTTACGCTTTTTTTCGAAATTAGAAGATTTCTGAGATTTCCACTGGTTTCGAGAATTATATTTTTTTGTTTAAATTTTTTAATTTGTATGGTTCCTTTGTATTTTATCTGGTTTGGGTCCATTTCGTAAATAATTTTTATGTCTTCATTTTGCAGAATCAAATCTGATATAAATTCTTCTTGTGTATATTTTTCGTCTATTCCTTTAAAGATCATGCACGGTCTTTTTTTATCAATGCTTTTAACGTGTATTCCTTCAAGTTTTAACTTTGTAATTTCATTTTTGATGTTGGCCATATCATCCGCTTTTTGTAAATTTATTATTAATTCATTTTTTTATGTCTTCCTGATGCTACTTACTCCGATTCCTAGTTTAGATATTTTGATGTTCTTCGTGATGGTTTCTTTTATGTCTTCGTTATCATTTTGAGTTTTAATTATAATGGGGTATACAGGAATATTGGGTGTTGTGTTTTTTCCACTGGTGATGCTAGCGTAACTTCTCGTAGTAGCATTGTTTTCCAGATTTTGATATTTTTCTAAGTTACTGATATATTTTCTATCACTGCTGATAATGTTTTCTTGTAATTCAATTATTTTATTTTGTAATGACAGACTCTCTTTATTAATAGCATCTTCCAATTTTGTTATTATGAGTTCAATCGTATTTTTTGTTTTCTGGTCCTTGATAGTCTGAATTTTCAAAACCTGACTCTTTAACTCACTTAGATAGCTCGCTACCGTCATTTTTGGTTCTTCAATTTGGGTTCAAAAATGCCCCCACTCTATTTAAAATTTAAAATATTGTCTCTTGTTATAGTAACAGCCATAACAATATTCTGTTAACTTTTTGTCTATGGCTTCAAATGTCACTTATCTTCAAACTTCAAATTCAAATTCAAATGGTTTGAAATTCAAATATCACTTGTCATGTTAATTTCAAGATTTTGTTTTTAAATTCACTCTTATAGTTTATGTGTTCTCACTGTGATTATTTATTAATTGGAAAACGATCCACTTTTTTAATGTGATACACTTAGTTTTGTGTGAAAAACATAATCTAGATATCGTTTTTTTTTTTACTTTTTGTACGACAAAAATATTTGGTTACTTATGAAAAACTCCATAGATAATGTTAATATTAATGGGATATAAAATATTTGGTTACTTATGAAAAACTCCATAGATAATGTTAGGTAATATTAATGGGATATAAAACTATTAAATCATACAGGGTGTTAAGGGACTTACTTAACTTACTTTAACCCGTGATTCCTGACATTATTTGGAGTAAAAAATGTAAATGAAATTTTGGTCTCCGGTGACATTTTTGATGTTTTTTTTTTCTACAAAAACATAAAAAAATGGTAGTTGTTGAACAGTTGGAGGCGGGGTAAGGGGTTCGTCGGACACCCGGCTGAGTGACCAGTGATGACATGCGGAAGAAATTTTTTTTTGTTTGATTTTGAAGAAAAATTTTTGAAAAAAAAAAAAAGTCGTCAAAAAAAGTCACCGGAGTATTAGGAGGGGTTCCCACTCCGCCTCCTCTACCTCCCCCCGTCCATCCCTTCCTTCCCCAGCCCCCTCTCACTCTCTCTCTCCTTCCCCCACCCCCCCCTCCCGCCCTTACCCTTTCCTCCCTCCCGCTCTCAATCCTCCCCCTCACCCTCTCCCTCGCCATCCCCCTTCCCCCTCCAACCCCCTCCTCCCTCCCCCCACACGCATTCATTTGAAGTACTCCCCTAATAATTTGAATCGAATAAAGAATTGTAGATATCTTACTAACCGTGCCACCTATTGCAATTTTTTATACAAATTTCATAATGCCAGAGCTCTTAGCTATACCCTATATCTTTTTCTGATGTATGAGCTATATTATTGTAAAGTTTCATTAAAATCGATTCAGTAGTTTTTGCGTGAAAGAGTAACAAACATACATACATCCATACTTCCATTCAAACTTTCGTCTTTATAAAATAGTAGAATACTATAGGCACTATAACTATAACTATCATAAGTGATTAGACAATGCCCGAGTCTCTAGGAGAACATGTCTACCAAGGTGAGAGGGTGGATAGTAATTTGACAAGGGATGAACATAATGGAATATTACCAATTTATAAAGGAACCTTGAAGGACGATAGTTGGTCATTTATTTACTTACCGATAAAAATATTATATTTGTCCCTAGGAGATCATCCTTACACACTTGCCATCAACCTGCTGGTGGTTAAAACAGTTATTGACGATAATGAAGCCTTGTATTTAAAATATCTTTGGAAGCCTTGCTCTATAAGTAATTTTGCATAAATTTGCGCACAATGATAAATAAATCTGTACGTAATTTTGAAATATTTTGTGTGCCAAAACCTAAAATCTTTGAATTGTGTGATGCCATACTTGTAATGAAGTAGAAATCTATGCAAAGGAGTTCACCAAGGGTAGGTAAAATATAATTTATTTATATTTTTATGCCAGTTAATTTTACGTCCATTACATGTACATTATTATAATTTTTTTTTTTTACATGAATACCGCACAAGAGTCCCAACTGCTCCCGTCTGGAGCCAGCGAGACTATGGCATCCCCAATTGGGGTATGTTGTGAGGCTGAAGATAGTGGGGAGGGAAGGAGATAAGAAAGAGGGAGGAAGGTGGGGAAGTACCTGGCTATTCAGATCTCGTCACCAAACACGGCTAAAGCCATTTCGGGCAACGGGCGATACTGAGAGTATCTTCCACTCTGGAACGTGCCGCAAATGTACTATACAGGGTGTTAAGGGACGTACTCGACTTACTTTAACCAATGATTCCTGACATTATTTGGAGTAAAAAATGTAACTGAAATTTGGGACTCCGGTGACATTTTTAAGGTTTTTTTTTTTTTTTCTACAAAAACGAGGCGGGGTAAAGGGTTCGTCGGACACCCGGCTGAGTGACCAGTGAATAAATTTTTTTTTGTTTGATTTTGAAGAAAAAATTTTTGAAAAAAAAAATAAAAGTCTCCGGAGATCAAAATTTCATTTACATTTTTTACTCCAAATAGCGTCAGAAATCACTGGTTAAATTAAGTCAAGTACGTCCCTTAACACCCTGTATATTATTTTAAATGAATTAATTGTGAAATCCACAAATTAATCAAATAAAATTTATTAGTCACGCCGGGATTCGATCCCGCGACCTTCGGAATGCGAGTCAAGCGCCTTACCGCTGCACTACGGCGGCCGTCAAATGTGTGTATTTTATTCGATTGATTCATAAACATAAACAAGAAAGAAATTAAAAAATATACCCTCAAGAGAATAAAAAAAATCGCCACCAAACATAAGGTACCTATGTGCAAAACGAAATTAATATCAGGGTTTTTCCTTTGCATGCTTAAGAATGTTAATAATTTGCGAAAGCAAGCACATGAAAAAATCATACTGTTTTAAATATTATGTAAGTAAAAAAAGTTTCCAAACATCTTCAGTATTTCATATTCACCTTTTATCACATATTTTATGAAATTCTATGCGCGATGGAAAAATTATAATAAAAAGAGCAAATAGCTCATTTCTATCCTGGAAAATTGAAATTTTAACAACTACAAAACAGAAAGGCTCAAGGTATAACCAAAACAAATTTCCATGTTTTACCTGCTTCTTCCTTGCACGATGCGAGGATTTCGTTTGAAGGTTATGAATTTCAAGTTGAAATTCACCTTATTCTGTTGAATTTCGTGGAATACCTGCGTAATTAACATGTTTAAATTGTAATGTCGACATGAGACAAATAATCTTCAGAATGCCGGAGACGAATGATGAATTTAGTCTGGAATACTGATATCAGACATCTCTGAGTCAGCATAAAAGAAGTGGGTAGTATACCGTGTATGAATGTAAATGAAGCAAGGAGTGCGTGTCAAGACCGTCTTGTTTGGAGGACCAACCTCTCTGCATGCACTGCGAGTGAAACAAAAATGTAGTTGTAACGCGGATGCGAGCAATGACCGATTCGCACATGACAGTAACTTTACCCTAGAAAGATAATCATATTGTAAAGATACAATCATACAGTTTTAATCATATAGTTTTAACTAGCTGTAATATTTTAATTTGTTAATTGATTTGAATAAACCCATCGGTATTATATTTGTACAAACAAATGACATAAGAAATGAAACAATTTGTGAATATACATTTATTTGTTATATGAGAAAAAAAAGTGAAACTTCTTCAATAATCAACAAAACTTAGGAATATTCTTTTTCTCAAATCTATTTTGACTAATGTACTAAATAATTAAAATATGTTATATTTAAAAATAACATGTAGTTATAAAAATCTATCAGATACAGCTTTGGAACTTATCAATATTATGCTTTTTGACTCATGTGGTCGTTATATCTCAAAACTAGTAACACCTACTTCAGCAACGCGCGTGCCCCACGGAAGGTCCAAGCAGCGAGTGAGATGTCTGAAAAGCACAGCGACGGTTTCACACTAATCGGGAAGAGAGAGCAATAATTCTAACACACGTGCGTAATATTTCTATTTTTGTGAGTGTTAATTCATGGTGGAATTCCATTATAATATATTATATAATAAAACGAATATAAAACTTTATTCCACTTAATTTTATTTGACCATAAACGGTTTCAGCTCATCAAAGCCATCTTCAAACTGGCCAACCAGTCTGAAGATGGCTTTGACGAGCGGAATAAGTTAAGGGGAATAAATTTTTATATTTGTTTTATTATATAATATATTACACGTGCGTACATTTTACGCAGACTATTTTTCCAAGCTTAATGCGGTCACACGGTGCGAGTAGAAACATTGCATTAACTCGTACGGCCTATTCGCACGCTGGCTCAAGAATGTGCATTCTTATTTCTTATGTGGTAAAACCTACGGCTTATATAATATTAGGTATATATTTTTTAACATATATTTTTTATGATTGCCAGCATTCTTCTCAATTCGGTTCCTCATTGCTGAGGTTCGTGACCCTTACACCAATCTCCAATTCCAATTGCCGACATCTCTTAATATATAGTTGGGTGATAAAATTAAATATTTTAAAGAACCCCCAACACCTTATGTGTATAGCCACCTATTACACAGCCACCTTCCAGTTTCAGCATCAGGTCCCCGTCATCAAGAGTACTAGTTAAGTCTAATCTAATGAGCCCAAACTTGATGGATTTACTAATAGGCAATCCAGGGTTTCGTCTTCTACCTTCGAACTCCATCATCAGAGCAGTTCAGTGGTTCCAGCATACATTTGTTTTTCAATTATGAGGTCACTCATATGTTTGAAAATAAAGTAAATACCCATTATGCGTCTAAGATCCTTACCGGAGGTAACAGCAATAATAAAAAGAGCTGATGACCTTGAAACGCCTGAACAGATTTTCATGAATTGTAGCTAAGAACTATCTCGATCACGTCAGCTTTCAAACAAAAAAAAATGCATCATCGGTCAATTCGTTTAGGAGCTACGAGGCCACAGACAGACATACACACAGAAAGTCAAACTTATAACACCGCTCCTTTCTTCGGGGTTAATAAAACACAGTCGAAATAGTTACACCATTTATAACTAAAGAACGGCTAAATCGATTTTTATGATCTTTAATTTGTTGGATTTGTCTCCGCCCCAAATAGCAGAATAGCTTTTAAAACATCAGAAAAATTCACGAAAAAAAATTATGAAGAAAATTCTTTCCCTCATACATTTAATATGGAACGAATTCTCATCTTTTGAAAGAGCTGCAGGAATAATATTGAATAGAGAGTGAATTCCAAAAATTCAAAAACGTCAACGCTGATTGTTTTGCTTTTATTCTGAAACATATAATGCTACTCCTCTTTCTTACACACTTTATGTCAACAGTTGAAAATAAGACAAACTAACGTATGTCTGCAACCCTCCAAAGGAAAAAACAATAATTATAATAAATCTCCCTCACCCGTATAAAGAAAATGAAACGCAATTCCCGTAAATAAGTTGAAAAGTAAGAAAATCATCAAAAATATAAATCCGTACACAGCGCTATATGATACTGACGAAAACAAAACACGTACAGTCATCGATAATTGCCTTGTGTAATTTTTAACTTAATAAAAATACTGAAATCAATTAATCTAATAAGTTAACAGTTACGACAGTTAATGATTCTGGGGCGGTACGAAGTTCTCCGGGTCGGCTAGTAGTAGATGGAACAGAAAATAAAAATCAGACTTGTCTCTGGCTTCCTCTATGGCGTGGTGTGAACCGTACAAGAAGCAGAAAGGGAAAAATTCGACATTTGCAAGATCCATTTCCCTGGACGAACTAAGGACCAATCACAAAGGAACTCGCAATCGATCGTAACTGTTGAACCGCGCAGTGTAAGGTACAGTAACTGAAATGTGGCGGAAGAACTCCTGTTCTTTGTCCCATTTCCTGAAGAGATCGGAGAAAGTAGAGACCAATATAGCGGAAGAAAGGAAGTAGCGTGAAGTAGTGGATATGATACCTGGTGTAGATATCTATAAGCAAACGGTGTCCAGAAACTCGTAGTACAAGCGAGTAAATCTTCATCACATAGACGGCCGCCGTCGTGGTCTAGGAGTAAGGCTCTTGACTCGTAATCCGAAGGTCACGGGATCGAAACTCAGCATGCGCAAATAAATTTAATTGATTAATTTGTGATGCTCACTTTTTCCGTAGGGTTCAGGTCTTTCCTCCTTTAATCCCAACACTTTCTTCGAGGGCGTACCGGGAAGCCGGCTTAGGGGCGCGGACACCGAGTCTCGCTTGCGACTGGACTAATGACTCCGCTTGTCCTCGTCTGGACTGCCGGCGACTGCAGCTCAGTTGCTTTGTTTAAGTCAAACAACCTCATCATAATATGTAATTTTTTTTATTCTAATAACTTTTCCTCTTTTATATTAATAAACTTTTATTTCAGCTATATCAAGTGGCGGAGATGAGACGTGATACTGTGAAATAAATAACTAACAACATGTACGCACTCGCATACTGCCTGCTAACAATGTTTGCCCGGACATTAGAGGTCTAGAGTCATTTTAATAAAAAGTAGCTACTTTATAAACAAAAATTAGAGTCCTGACGTGTACGGTGAAGGGAGAAACCATCTATTTCCTTAGAACGCCGTAGGAAAGTGGTGGGCAACCTCCAATGATTAATTTGTGTTATTTCACAATGAATTAATTTAAAATAATATATACATAGTATATTAGCGGCACGTTCCAGAGTGGAAGAAATTTTTAGTATCGCCGTGATGTAAGACCACCATGAGTAAGTTGGTGTAAGATCACCATTCAGAATTGAAACGTTCCTTAAAATGGCTTGAGACGTGTTTGGTGACCATATCTGAATATCTAATACACTTCCCCACCCTCCTCTTTCCATCTCCTTCCCCTCCCCCACTACCTTTAGCCTCACAACATACCCCAATTGGTGATATATGGTTTAGGTAGCTTCATTAAAATATAACTTTATAACTAAATGGTAAAGTAAAATTGTGCATCAATTTATTAATTTATTCACAGGCGTTAATTAATATTATTATTATATGGTTCCCGGGTCGGCGGTACACATATTCACCTCCCAAATTGTGAAATTAATAATAATGAACAAGAAATTAACCAATTCGATTAAAGATCTGACCAATCTCTAATTAGGTCTGACCACGGCCGAACGGCCGACTGCTCTACTTGTACGCATGTTCGGAAACACTCGGCGCCGCCCGACCATCTACGAACGAACGCGTCTTATCGTGTGGCATTCTACATCACTACACTCATACACTACAATAATGATAGTAGGAGATGTTAAAATATTTGTCGGGTTATTCGTGAGCCGGTAAAATTTGTCTTTCTTTAAATTAAAACCTGATATCGAATATATTAACAATTGTCCTTAACCTAATTCAGGAGCCGGAAATGCGAAAAAATTACGGAGAGAAATACTTATTCATGGAAGTTAAAACTGATTAAAACTACGTGGATACAAGTTTAATAATATTAAATGTGGCATTAACATTGTAGGAACGCCAAGGTTAAGCATGATGACATCGATTAAATCGACTGTTGTCAAATAGCTTGTTGCTTTCCTCGAGTCTCGAGCAAATCTCCGCTGACGCGTTACTTAGCGTCGAGCTTAGGGTTGTTAATCGTGTCTTGGTCAACATCCCGCTTCTCCAGGGTTATAAACGAATGAACATTTGATAGGTAGGCATAGTGGTTTTTCGGCCTTTAAATGTTTCCCTTCTGAAGCTATGCCACAACGAACCCATGTAAACGGTCTTAAAACCCTAAAATAGTCTTAAACCCTTTTCACTCAGCAATACATGTTCTGAAAAAGGAGTAATTTAGTATGTTACGAGTTTAAAACTTGTCCCTTTTAACTCCTAGCCAAGTCTTAAATGCTCAAAGTAATGCCCTGATGAAAAACCGCAGTTCGGAATCATAATATTGTAGCCAATTTTGGTGATTAGATCAAAATAGCCAGATACCTCTCATATTTCCTTTTCTATATCTCCTTCCTCTCCTCGATCTCTTCAGCATTACAATATACTCCAATAGTTTGGATGCCATAGTTCTTCTGGAGTTAATTGCGACTCTTGTGCAGTAATCTTGTGTGATTATTATGTATTACGAATGCCCTATATTTTTCTATGTTTCCCAAATTTTTTCTTTTTTCCTTTACTGTTTTTTCTTCTGTACTCACTGCGAAAACACTGTTTCTTACATATTCGATAATAAATTGATTCTAGAACCTAGTCTACTACTACTAACCTACTGAATCGTATAGTATAATTTATGTGAATGGAATCTGTGAATGTTAACTTTAACTACCTATATGAATAATCATGCATACCAATAACCTGCAATAACCTGCATACCCAATATAAACCAAACCTGTCAATTTGACTGTCCTAGGACGGGAGACCTTCCTAGTTGGGCAGTCAAAGCTTCTTTATACTGTTGATGTATTATTTGTAGCAAAATAAATAAATAAAAATCACATTTTTTTAAATTTCGGAAGTGATTCTGGAATAATTATTAAAATGATTTGCAGAGTGAGCCAGCTCTGAAGGATTTTAACCAGCGATTCCTGGGCATATTTGTTTGTTCGATGATTTGTTTTTCTAGTAAAAACAAATCTTTTTTCAATCACACGTCACTACTGATCGCATCCCTGTACATCGCGACGGGTTTGAGCGATACTCGCATTGTTTCGTGTTGGTAGAACGAGACGCAATGCTTATCAAGCGACCCGCTAGAGTCCTAGACTATAAACACGCTACTCTCCTGACTACTAAGTTGCGAAGTACGATAAAAAAATGTTGTTAATGTTTTTAGTTGAAAAAAAATGTTATCAGAAAGCAAAATGACATAAACATTTCTTACTCCAAATATGCTCAGGAATCGCTGGTTAAAATTCGTCTAGCGCGTGCTGTTATATCCCTATCTTTGCAAGTTTCGACTGCCGTAAACAAAAAGTATTCAGGAGCATTTACACTATAATTCAAAACAAGGCTATCTCAGGTAGACGTTGAACAATTGTCGCATAGAACACTTCAACTCTGAGCAAATTTGTTGTTCCAGGTATTCAGTGAGAATCACGCTTCCAGAATACGCATGAATAATGTATGTACCAATTCTACACTTTGCTCGCATTCATGTTTGTAATTAAATAGGTGAGTGTGTACCTGTAGGTACATTGTAAAATATAATATACAATGTAATGTACGTTTTAGTGAATCTTCCATTATCCTCACGCACCTGCCGTCGGCACTATGTATCACAGGTTGTGTCCTTTGTGAGGATAATTTTGATCCATTATACTGGAATTTATTCCTGTGTGTTATTTGGTTGGAATATCAAATTCAACTAGACGCGCATCGTATCTGATTTTGAGCTCGTGTTAAGTTTTTACAAGATAATTAGTTATAGAGACTGTTTTGTATTCGCAGAATCCTAAATCTAAATAAATATTGTTTCGAATCCGGTATTAAAGGCGAATTCTAAAAATGTTAAAAAAGATCCAATTATAAGGTAATATCGCAATCCTTCATCTCTTGAAATCCAATCTCCATATTCCCTTACAATCCTAATCAGCAATAATAACCTGATTTTCAACAAACTACATCCTGAATATTCAAGTATTTCACCATCGGACAACACCACGCACGGCATATAATCACAGGCCTACATCATTGAAATTGTTTGGTTTCGATTACCTCCTTAAGAGCGTTTAACCAGCCAGCGGACGAAAATCCACATTTCGTCGAAAATTGTTCTTCCGATCGTGCAGGGCGGTTACAATGAGAAAGATTAATTATTCTCCGTACCAGCTTTTTAAAATTATAACTCAATATCGAATTTATTTCAATCCAAATTAGCTTTAATTTATACCTTCATCCAAAAATGCTGAAAGGCGTGATGATAAAACTATTAAAATAGTGTACTTTTTGTAGTTATTTTTTGATTATACGTATTTATCATTTTTCAATAATGTCTAAATTTAATAAGAATGTTAAAAAAATCTGAAATATATTAGTTTGTAAGTGCGCAAATAAATACACAAATGGACCAATTTTCGTCAAGAAACACATGTACGTACATATTTTTTAATGATTTTATTGAAACTAAAATTAAAATTCTAATATATAACTTTGCTAGATAATGTATTGATTTATTTTACTGCATGATTACATTATTTGAAATGGGTGTGGTATATTACAAAAACTTTTTTGAAAATTTAACAAATCTGCCAACGACCTATGGAATAACCTTATTATACTAAAAATTAAAAAAATTCTAAAAATTTATTACATAACTATGCTAGATAAAAGAACAATCTTTCGAAATCCATTTATAATTTTTTGTGGAAAAGAGTCAATACGTCTAAAAACTTTTTTGAAAATGACGTATTTCCGGCTTTCTCTGGTAATGCCCTCTTAATATACTTTTATTTCCGAATTTTTCTTATTTCTAAACATAAAGTGCCCCCTGTTCTATATCATATTTTAGTTTTAATGATTCTTGTTTAAATGGCACCGTTATTGTTTATCATTATCTATTGTCCTGTGCCAAAACAGCACTGTTGTTGTTAATGTTGTTCTCTTGTCATTGCTTTGTATATTCTTTGTTTCACAATATTTGATAAATTTTTGTTTTAATGATTCATTTATTATTTTTTTTTTGATTACATTAATAATTCATTCAATGATTAATTTAATTATTATGTTTTAGATTTAATGATTTCATTTTAGTTTTAATGATTTTATTTTAGTTTTAATGATTTATCATTATCTAACGAGTCGAAGAAGCGACCCGTTCTCATGTGACCAATGTCAACGTGTACATATGTTGGGCACGCGTATGGCGTGTTTCCCAACTATGCACCGGTGCCGAAGGAATCAATGAAGCTAGTTCCTCGGAGCATCTTCCCTTGAAATACCGGTAGAACAATGATAGCATTCCCACCCGACGCGTGTGCTCCAAAGATTGCAATCCGTCTGTTAAATTAGGACAATCTATCAGACGAACCGCCCATTTCTGCACAGAGTCGAGGGTTTTTTTCAGGTATTTTGGGGCTCCAGACCAGAGGTGGCTGCTAAATTCAACCTTGGGGCGCACTTGTGATTTGTACAGGGTTAGCAATTGTGTACTATTAAAGTATCTGCGGGCCCTGTAGAGTACGCCCAGTTGTATCTAAAGCACTGTTGTTAATTTTTTTCTCTTGGCATTGTTTTGTATATGCCTACTGTATATTCTTTGTTTCACATTATTAAATCAATTTTTGTGAGATTATTTTTAAGTTTATTATAATTAAGCGCATTTGAAGTGAAATAACTGAAAACTGCGCTGTATAAATACTACGTTATTATTATTATTATTACAGAACGTTTCAATTCATTATTTAATCAACCATGTTTCGGTCTGGATTAAAACAAACGGTATCTACCTACAGAATTATTTCAAAACCTTATAACACAATAAAATTAAGTATTTAAATTAATAGATTACTTCGTTTTTACCACTTTTATTATTTACAAAACCAACATGTTTCGTGAGCAATGCTCACTTCTTCAGGGTTTTTTATTGATACTCAAAAACCCTGAAGAAGTGAGCATTGCTCACGAAACATGTTGGTTTTGTAAATAATAAAAGTGGTAAAAACGAAGTAATTTATTAATTTAAATCAAAATGGTGCCACAAAATAAGTTTGCTGTGTTAGAAAAAATTAAGTATATTTAATATAATGTATTTTCATAAATATTTAAAAATATTCTTTGGCTTCCATAATACATCAAAATACATAAAATTTCATTAACACCACACTCCTCAAAGTGCGGTGTTAATGAAATTTTATAAATTCACCGTTTATACCTAATGTAGTATGTAATGAAAGATTATTATTTTTTATTTTTTTTTTTTTATTAGCAAATTTTTTTGATACATGGGAACAGGTACAAACATAATAACATAAAATATAAGAGAGTAACAAAAAAGATCCCACAAAGGCGAAGCCTGTGCGTGGATATTATATTATGTGGATATTAAACAGTGGTGGTTAAAATAGAATTTAAAAATATATATACATAGTGTCTTTAGAGATCAACATGATCGATTTTACAGGAGATTATTGTGAGATTTCTTAAAATTAAAGAAATGTACATGTACAATAACGTATGTATACACCCAATAAGTACATACACACGTTCATAAATATGTGTACATATAATACACATATATTTCCTTTTATTAATCTTAAATACAGAAAGACATGAAATATTTTAGGAATTTAGAAAACATATAATACAATTTAAAGAAAAAAAATTCTCACTTCCAAATTATTTTTTACCCAGCTTTTAATATTTTTTTTATATACGTTCAGATTTTGACAAGTATTGATTGAATTGGGTAGGGAATTGAATAGTTTTGGGGCAATACAGTTAATGTGCCTTAGGGCCAGTCTGGTTTTGTAGTGAGGCACTGTGTACACGCACGTGGTATGTCTCTGGCTAGAACGATTTGTGTTTTTAGTAAAATTGTTAGGACGAGAAAATATAAATTTAAGACACTGGATACAGTAGATCTGCCTTAGTTCCATAATTTCAGTTTCCTGAAATAACTGATTGGTGGGATACGTCTTGGCCTTCTGGTACATTACCTTAATGATGGACTTCTGTGCAATTTCTAATGGTTTTACATGGTTATTGTATGTTCCTCCCCACACGATTATTCCATAGGAAATGGATGAAAGCACCAATGCGTTATAGACAAGTTTCATGGTTCTTATATTGACAATGTTGCTCATGCGTTTAAAAATGTAATTTAGGTATCTCAGTTTATTAACAATTTTTTCTATATGGTAAGTCCATTTGAGTCGGCAGTCTATAGTTACACCTAAGTATTTGATATTATTTCCTAATTTCACATTTTCGCAGTTTGAGCATGTCGCAAAGTTACAATTAACGTTATGGAACTTCAAGTTAAGATTGTTTTTAGGGGATGACTTTTGGGAATTATAGAAGGGAATAAAAATGGTTTTATCAAGATTTAGACTGAGAAGATTTCTATCTAGCCAATCTTTGACTATTGCAATGCATTTGTTAGCCTTACTGGTTGTATCTTCCCACGTTTTACCATGTACTGTTATTGCAGTGTCATCGGCAAAAGAGAGAATTTTACCTGGTATTACGATATTGCATAGGTCATTGATGTAGATTAGAAAGAGTAGTGGCCCTAAGACTGTTCCTTGAGGAATACCATGTTTTCCCAAATCACAAGAGCTTAAGCTTGATCCTATTTTGGTGCATTGTTGGCGATTTAATATATAGCTTTCTAGTAGCAAGAGACTTTTGTTTTTAATACCAACGTTAATGATTTTCTTTAAAAGAATTTTATGGTTGACTGTATCGAACGATTTCTTTAAGTCCAAGAAAATAGTTAAAGTTTTATTATTAGAGTCTAGGTTAGAGTATATGTTTTTGGTTAAACTAAAGACGGCATCGTCGGTGCTCAGATTAGTCCTAAAGCCATATTGATTGGCTGAGAGAATTGCATTCGATTCTAGAAAAATCATAATTTGTCGTTTTAAACACTTTTCGAAGATCTTGGATAATTGAGAAGTTAAGGTTATTGGTCTGTAGTTGTCGGTTTTACATTGGGATCCGGATTTATGTATAGGAATGATATGGGCGAGTTTAAAATTATCAGGATAGATGCTGTGTCTGATGCAGTTGTTGAATATGTAATGTAATGGGATGATTATATGTTTTTTAATTGATTTAATTGTGGTATTGCTTATGTTATCTGGGCCATTTGCAGACTTCTCTTTAAGGTTATCAATTTGTCTTGAGATTTCAAGTTCTGTTATTTCTTTGAATGTAGATAGCTCAGAGGTAGTGTCATTAGACTCTGAAAGTTCGGGAGGAATTTGATTCGAGTGAATATTAAGACTGGGATTATTATCTATAAGAGTTGAGGCGATGTTTGTAAAGAAGTGATTGAAATTGTTTGCAATGCTCTCAGCATCTTCGATGGTTGTTTTATTGTCAGTAATGATTTTTTGAGGAATTTTATTAACCTTTTGGTTCCTATTTGAAATTTCATTTATGACTTGCCATGTTTTTTTCGAGTCGTTGTGAGCATTATGTAGTTGAGTAGAGTAGTATTGTTGTTTTCGTTTTTTTATGATAATGTTTAGATAGTTTCTAAATAAAATGTATTCATTCCGTTTGGTGTGGTTCTGTGCTTCGTTTTTAGATGTGCAAAGATTTTGATGATTTTTATAGATTTTGAAAAGTTTGTTTCTATGTTGTATTGAGATTATCAGTCCGCGCGTAATCCATGGTTTTATATGTTTATGTTTACTTTTTGGTGGTGCTATTGGTTCTTGACTTTTTACAATATATTTTTGAAGTACTTCATAAAAGTTATTCAAAGCAAAATTTGGGTCATCATTAGATAGGACCGCATTCCACGATTCTTCGTTTAGTAAGTTATTTAAAATTGAGTAGTTGATTTTAGTAATTGTTTTGTTGACGTTATTTGGTTCAGCAGAGACGGGAAAAGTTGTAATATGATGGCCGTAGAAGGTGGGATAGAGTTATGTCAATTTGTAGTGTAGCGGATTTATGTTGGTAATTTTTATTTGATTTTAGAAATATATGATCAAGACATGTATCATTAGGATGATTAGGTCTGGTGGTGTTGTTTATGTATGGTAGGTATCCTGTGAAATACATAACATTTAGATATTCGTTCGTGTTCGGATTTAGTATGGCGTTTTGAATATTTATATTAATGTCACCCATAAAAAATGCAAAATCGAAATGGTTAGAGCTGTTATTGTTGATAAAAGTTTTAATTTCTTGGGTAAACAAATTTGTAGATAAAGACGGAGAGCGGTAAGCTGTCAAAATAGAGTATTTTTTCCCTTTGGAGGTAAAGGTTGCATGTATAGCATTGGAAAATTTGAAGTTTGGATTTTCTATATTAATGTTGGATATGGAGTGTACATTGTAAAATATGGTAATACCATCGTGAGAGGTATGCTTAGCCGGAATTGAAATGGAAATATAGTTAGGTAAGTAAAACGGGATACATTCGCGCAATTGTGTTTATTTTGTGGCGTCAGCTTTTCGTTTTTGTAGATTGGGTTTTCTGAATTGGAATGGCTGATGTCTTTAGCTGAGAAATAACCCGTCTTCTTTTTTTGGGAGATGATTCTGTCTTTTATTTCTTTTGTGGCCATCTTTATAGTTATGCATTTTTTTAGAGCGTTGGTGTAGGTATTTACTATAGTATTATTATCAAGAAGGTCTTCGCACCCAATTTTTTTAAAAATGCGTTCTATTGGGATTTTAGGATTTTCATCTTTTTTGTGTCAATTCCATTGATTTCAAGAGTTGTATCGAGGGAATTTTGAACAGATTGGTTGACAATGTATTTCTAATTGTTATTTTCTTTTTCAACTTCCTTAATTTTTTTGTGGAATATGTTTCTCTCCGCTTCATAATCGTCGATTTTTAGTGAAAGAAATTCGATTGTTTTGGTGTGTTCGCTTAACTGGTTCTTGATGTTTTTTACGTCTTTTAATTAAGTAGAGAATTTTTTTTCTATAATTTCTGACATTTCTTTCTTCATGTTATCGATGTTTTTTTGGTTTTCAATATTTTGATTTGCTATTTGAGATATTATATCTTTTTTCATTACGTCCATTTTATTTTCAATGAACTGGATAATTTTGTCTTCATTTTCCGGAGTAGTTGTCTTACCTCTGGTACTTGCCATTGTGGATTTTTTATAATAACACACTTTACACGGATAAAATGAGACTTTGTTTACCTATGGTTAATAGCAGTGGGATGAATCGACAAATGGCGCTATGATTATTGTTAGCTTAGTAGTTTGCCGGAAGATGTCAATGGTGTATTTTTATAAACGGGTTTTTTTGTTTTTATTAATTGAATTAAGAGAATTGTTCGATTTTTTGTTTTTTGTATTTTATTATGGTTTATCTAAGTTCAATTGATTTATTACAGTTCACTTTCGTTTTCTTAAGAGTTTTTGTTCATTATGACTTGAGAGCGTTGATGATTTTGCTATTATTAATGGTTTGACAACATAACCTCGTAAAAATGTCAGAGTAACGGAATTTAGCACAAAACTGAGTTTATTTTAGTTATTATTCCCTTTGCACACTGTAATTAGTCAATTTAGTTCGATATTTTATGTTGGATATCACAAATACAACACTTTATGTTAAGTTATCTGGATTTTTGGATCTTGAAATCTTATTAATTGAACTTAAAATACAATTTTATTTATTTAACCGTAAAATAAAAAAAAAAAAAAATATTTAAATAATAACAGCCTTACAAATAAACGTGGTGAATATTTTGCAAATTGACGAGTAAACGTGTATTTGAAAACTCTGCTAATGGAAACGTTAAATGGAAATTCACATTTAACGTCCATAAAATAGTTCATGGAAACGTATACATTGTTCAAACAGCCAAATAGAGTTGTTTGTCTGTTGAATAAACTTGAAATTTCTCACAGAATTTCGAAATATTTCTAAGGCATTTTAACTTTGCCATATATTTCTTCTTTTTAAAGATGTCATAAAAATAATCTTAACAGACGGATTGCAATCCTTGTTCTACCGGTATTACAATGGAAGATGCTCCGAGGAACTAGAATCATTGATCCCTTCGGCACCGGCGCATAGTCGGGAAACACGCCAAACGCGTGCCCAACATTTGTACACGGTTGACATTTGTCACATGAGAACGGGTCGTTTCTTCGACTCGTTCTTATATTCAACAGCTCGGCTGTGGAATGATTTGCGGCCTCTGTGTTTCCTCCTTCCTATAACATGGGTCTCTTCAAGACCAATGTTCATTCCTTCCTCTCCTCAAAAAGACCCTCCACACAGCATCCCAGATGACATAGGCCCTGAGGAAAATTATTTTCCTCAAGGCCTCCTGTGTGGAGTTAATGTAAAAAAAAAAAATGCCATTTTAGAAACCAGATAAACTTATATCTTTCAATTATTTTATTTCAAAAGCTTCTTAAATATTTATAAATTGAAATATTGAAATTTTATTCAAAATTAATAATTAAAATATGTATAAATTGGAAAAATCGAAAAAAATATCAAAATATTTTTAATCCAAACGCCAAACTATTGGAGGTATCACGAAATTTAGAAAACTCACCTCTACTTAGGGCATCTGCAAGAAAACCGTCACTTCACTTTTTATATCATTTATAGGTAAAATATAATATACCTCTCGCGTCAGTACCAAAATGCAAAAATGATTAGTTTGATTTGAATTAATTGCAATCAAAGAGTTCCAAAAAGATAATAATTTCTTTAGCGAATTAGCCCATTTCTAATTTGGTGGAATGCTTGACAATGCGGTCTTAATGGGTGGCATTTATAATGAAAGGCACTAACAACCAATAATAAACCAAAAACCAACTGCACAATATGAGATTAAAGAGAAGAAAATAGTAGCAATATGGAGCAAGGGTAACAATTTGTTGTGCGTGTCAAAAAATCTAAGATTACGCAACGACTCAGTAACGTTTTTAAAGACTCAGCATTCCGTACCCAGAATCCTGCCTGCGTCATCTAACCTAAGTCCCAAGTCTTAGGAAAAAAAATACTATTATCTAAGGCTTCTACGAACGCGTGCCTACTGCCTTGTTTTCTTAACATTCTTCAAAATGTCAAAAATATATAAATGAAAGATTCGTATTTCGCGCCTGAACGAACCACGCACCAAAGCTATTATTTAGTTTTGTTTTTGTTGAATGTTCCCACGCATGCCTCGACTTACATCTTAGCTGGTCCTATTTTAACTCTGCCTTTCTTATAAAGGGTTATCACAAATAAGCAAACAAAGCCATCCATAAAAAAGTGTCAATAAATACGTAGATTTTGTAACGCTCGTGTTTCAACTTAATTATAATTATTAACAATGAAATTATTGAACTTGACAATGTACACTTTTTGTTTCCCATGTATGCTATAAAAAAATATTTAAACAAAGTAATGGATATCACTCACGATTAGTGGTATTACTAATTCCACGTTATGAATAAAGTATTGGTTATGAAGCGCGTACTAGAGAACATTAGCATTTTAAGAACGTTTCACTGATGGAATATTTGAATTCCGTATCACTCTTGCTGGAAAAAATAAAATAGATGCGTGAGTGTTAATTTTATTTTATTATAGAACTTTAACTAATACTATTTTGCGACTAATTGTCTAGCTATTGAGTGGAGAAACTCTGAAAAGACGGAAAATTAACTAAGATAATGCCCTATAAAATGTGAACAAGCCAAACTCAAACAACTACAATGTTTTAATGTGTACTTCAATCTTAAAAGTTGAACAAACAGACGCAAAATAATAGACTTGTCTTGTTTATACGAAGTAATAAACAATGTAATTGAATAACGAGACCACAAAGAAAATATAAAACCCTTATGTTGGAAACATTTAACGAAAACATAGTATTTCAAACCTCTTCCTCGCGTGTGTTATTTGTATTACAAAAATGGTATGTTATATAAAATTGGCAATATTCAAAAAATCTTAAATGGTACTCGTATGTTTAACTTATTACAGTAGTTATTATCCTTGATTTTGGAGGGAAATTGTCGCGTTTCATTCTGACGTGACATGTATTTGTCACCCTACGTGATTATATTTATATCGTGGACCCCTTTGGTCCAATCTCGTTGAAAATATTAAAAGACTTGTTTTAGATATAGCTTCATAATTTGTTTACGAAATTTGGTTTTAAAAGTGGTAAAAATTATAGTTTGCAGGTGAGTTCTAGTGAACACTAAGAATTTGATGTAGGAATTATATCAACGACATATTCTCAACGTAAGATCCCATGTACTCACTTTTGTTTATATTTTAGTAGATGGTGAAGAATGTTTATGTTAACGTAAAAATTCAGGGCACTGAACTCGAATAGCAATCTCACAACAACATAAATAATTCCACTTCGTGAGCATATTTTTCATCTTGTTTTTTTTTTTAATCTTTTTAATGAGCGTATATTACAATAATTAAATTTTTTTCCAGTCGGTTTGTACTCATTAAATTTCCGAGGAGTTTCCTTTGTTCGTACACGGAATTTGAGTAGAGATATATTTTTTTTAATTCTTGGGTAGGTTTTTATTTTATGTTATTTGATATTCCACGGATACTAGGAAATCCAGAAAGAAATCGGATTATATCAGAAGTCGTTTCAACTGTAAAAAATAGTGAGACGTTGTATGAGTGTGAGTGGAGTGGGGTTGCGTACGGGAACACAGTGGTGTGACGGTTCCCCTGAGGGAAGATTAGTAGTTAGTAAGATCCAAGAAGATTCCAGAAGAGCCAAGAATGGGCGGTAAGTGGTAAGCAGATTCAAGAAGAGCCAAGAAGAGACAAGGCGAGCCAATAAGAGGAAGAAGATAGAAGAAGACCAAGAAGAACCAAGTCGAGCCAATAAGAAACAAAAATAACCAAATAGAGATTAGATGATACGAGAAGAGACAAGAAGATACAAAAAGAACCAAGAAGGGACGAAAAGAAAGAATCAAAAAGGTAAGGAAATGTAAGAAGAGACAAAAAGAAGGAAGACATAACGAAGAAAAAATAACCCATCCTAAATTCCAATATTAGCTTGTGATGAATTGCATTAACCAACAGTGAAAATAAGAAAATATTGTAGCTTCCCACTTTAATTCAAAAAGAAAATACCAATTAATTATAAAACAGACACACCTGCGACATCTACCAGTTCAAAGTAAATTGAATTCTTGTTGACGATAGGGATCTACAATTAAGTAGATTGAGATAAGTATTGATGAAAAGAACACAGAGGGTGCTAGAAATCATCATTAATCAGCGTAATAATAAATAGTTGAAATCAACAGCCAATCAGGTCTAAACAGAAAGCTATAAATAACTAATGAAACCAATCACAGAATGGAGGGCGTGTTCAGATTTTGAACAAAGAAATGGACTTTGAACTAAGCGATTAACCTGAGATTTATTGAAAAGAATATCGTCACCGACCGAAAGATCAATACACTATAATGTAAACAGGGTCTCACGCTCGGTGCATTAGATTCGATGACCCCAAATTTAAGATATACAATCAGTACAATGAAGGGGTTGGCAACCGCCGTTAACGAGCAAATTAATCCACATTATGTTGGAAAAACTAGGCAAGAAAATAGCAAGAAAATTATGATCAGAGGAAGGTTAAAGAAAAGACGTGTAAAACGTAAGAAAAGCTACTGTAGGGTTATTCAGCCGTATAACGAGTACATAGAAAGTCAGGGAGACCAGATTGAAAGGAAAGTGTACATTTTACATTTAAAAGGAAGAAAAACGCTGGAAATTAGGGACGTCACTCTTGTAACGTCAGGGAAAACGATTTGAAAAGGAAATCTAATGGAAAAACTGGACGTTTAAACGGAAGTGTTTATTGAACAATATAAGATTTCGACTTAATTTTGCGTTTTCAGACGAGTTTAAATAGATATCGTTATATATTTGGAATAGGGAGGTCATACTGGTTACATTGCGTTAGGTAAATCAAACAAAAAGGAATTGTTTTCCGTCAATTGTTTGACGAAAGTACTATGGAAGATAGGAAAGTTTGATGATAGACGTAAACATTATTTGAGTTGACGACCCCACACGTGATTTTGTTATTAAAACAATCAGAAAACGAACACGGTTTTAGGCGATTAAACCCATTTTAATGGCTTTTTGGACGATAAAAATTATCATTGGGCATAGGGACTGTTTATTCAAACTAAAAACGATTAGATTTTACGACTCTCGAATAAACGCTGAGTTATCGGTCGGTACATCGAAGTCCAGACATAAACACATGTCAAATTTTAAATTAATGTGAATTCAGGGAAGAAAGGGACGGAATTTGAGGAAGGAACCATATGAAGTAATAAAAATTGACATATATTTAAGGGCCGAAGTGGGAGTATCTCCTATAAAAATGTGGTAAACGATATATTAATTAGTAACAAATAGAAAATGAAATTTTCTATTGAGGCAGCAAACATCGAAAAACGATACGTATATCAGAGTAATGTACGGTGAAACTATGGGTGAATTGATACGGCCAAAGAAAGCAAAGAAAATCTTAAATTAACAATTAATAAAATAAATACGGCTGGAAATATAAAAAATCATATAATTGTGGAAAGCTACATGAGAATGAATGAGGAAGAGCAAAGGAAGAACATCGTGAATAAAAGGGAAATAAGGGAAAATATGAAAATTCAAGTCTACGACATAATTAGAGACAATACAGTTCAAAATTGAATTGATCCATATAGGTGGCGTGAGAATAAGAAGGAACTTAGAAAAAAGAAAACTGGAAAACGCACATTAAAGGTTTTTGGCTTGAGTTTTTCATGTTCTGGTAGCGATAAACAAAATTGAGAATTATATACAGTTTATTGAAGACGGACCTCTTACGAATTGAGAAAAAAAATAACTAAAAAATTATGAAATTCGAGCTAATTTTGTATAACCAACAGACAAAGGGTTGAGGGGCATTTTGACGTAATATCGCCGGTCCGATCCTGGAAAAATGTTTAAACGAGAGAGGGCATGAAGAAAATCATGAAAGGTGGAGCTAACAGCAGTTAAACAAAAAAGGCAGAATCGATATATGAAATCTCGAGTTGTTATAGGTTAAATTCGTGGATCAAAGATAGCTTAGATAGGCCATTCTAATCCTGAGAGGGGTTTAAAAGACAGGACTTAGTGAATTTTCGTTGGTCATCGGGGGTTTTGAAAAGCGGAAGTTTGTGAGACGTGACGTGACGTGGAAAGCGGTTATTAATTGAAAAATTGTCTAAGTGTTAAAAAAATTTTATGACTCTGAAATAATTGGAGTCAAGTCAATAGAAGTGATTTCGGACTTAGTATAATCTAGTGTTAGATAAAATGCATTTTAACAGAAAGTTCTAAGTGTCTAAAGTTTGGTATTAAATTCAGTGTAAGAAATTAGTACCATTAATAATAATTAATTAGATTCAGTGAGGTGATTAAATCATAAATTTAAATTGTGAAAAGTTAAAAAGTGCTGCAATAAATACAATTTGTGTAGTGAAAAGTTCGGATTCTACAATCATTAAATATAAACATTTTGAGATTTAGGAAAATTGTGAAAATCAAAAAATCAGTGAAATAAATAAATAAAGTTATGTGATAATTGATGTAATGCAAATAAGTGATAATTAATTATATGTGTCCAGTTTAAACGGCGAGAGTTATAGCAAATATCAAATATTTATATTATTTATTTAAAACAGTGGAAATTGAAAAGAGATAATAAATAAATAAAGTGCAAATCGAACATAATAATTTATCACAGGATTAATCTAGTATTAGATAAAATAATAATAATAAATATGGACTTTAGAATAAATAATACAAATTATTAAGTTGTTGTTAAATGAGATTGTGATAACTTGATAATAATAACTATTTCGGAAAGTTTGAATAAATAGTGAAATACGTTATCTTACTGCAAAATAAAAGAGTTCGGTGATACAAGAATTAAATAATAAAAATAAATAAAATAAATAAAAAAAATAATAAAATAAATTTGTTAAGTTAACCAACGGGTTTTGAAAATATAATACATTTTGATTGATAAAGATTAGTCATCAATTAATTCAGTTTAGAGTCAACGAATAGTGAAATAATGAATAAAGATGATTAATCTAGGTAGTTAGACAATAGCTGAATTAGGTAGAAAAAAAATATATAAAAGGTTTGTCGTGTTGAACCCGACAGGAGTGGACCTTTTGGGGTAAGTCTTTACAAAGTATAAAAATTTCCAGAGACATGAACGAGGCAGAGGGCAGCTGATCGTCGGTATAAAATTTTATATTATTATAACAAAATATTATTTGCTTAATATGTGATATGTACCTATATTAAAATATTATATATATAAAATAGATATATATATATATATATGTATATATATATATATTCCAAGAAAGTTTAATCAAAAAGAAAAACACTTATATTAAAAGTAAAGGTTTCGATTTCGAATGCCTATCTTTGCATTTATCCGTAACTATTTAAAATAGTTATGTGTTTGACAAATTTCCAAGTCAAAGTTTTGTATTTATTTAGTATATATACTATTTATTATAACTTCAGCTAAAATAAAATGATCAAAAAATGAGTTATGATATTAGAATTTATTTCAATTATAATAAGTGTACATATATCTGTGTATTTATGTATCGAGACAAAGTATATTTATGCATTATAATTATATTTATCGGGGAACAGGTTAGTCCTCGGCGAAAAGGAAATTATCACTATTAAATTCAAAAGAAAAATTTAGGACCATAAATCTCACATTCGGGAATGTTAAAGGTAAACGGGTGTCACGCGTTCTTGGATCTAGGTCACGAGGCCAGTGGGAATGTTGACATAACTAAAATTGTTTATAAAACAACTCGGTCACTGGGGCACTGGGTCAGATACTTTTAAAGGAAGATGTCAATCTTAGGATAGGGCAACACCATAACGTTGCGCAATTATATATATAAAAAAAAAGGGGTTAAACACAATCTTTAATTTGAACTTGAAGAGATATTTTAGGATTGAACAATTTGAAAATAATTAGATTTATTATAAGCTAAACAAATGAAAGGTACATCAAACATTTGAAAAATCACGGCATAGTCAAATAAAAGAACTTGAAGAGTATCATTGAACATTTGAGAAAATTTTATGGATTAACTACTCTCCTAGGTAGCTAATAGGTACATCAAACATTTGAAAATCACGGGATAGTCAGATAAAAGATTATTGAAGAACTACATGAAAAATTCGGGGAAAAATTATGAAATAATTGATCTTATAGGTATAAATAATTTACATGAAGCAATTGAAAAATCACGGGAGAGTAAAAAAATTTTACCAAAAGTTGAACCTTGGGGGAAAATTTAGAAAACAGTTCAACACTAGGAGGCAGTGGTCGCTCCTTAAAAACCAAGGACCATTAACCAAACACATAATAGAGATGGCAATCTCTTAAAGAAAATTGTCAACCAAATCAATCAAAAGCTTGGAATTTTCGGCACTCCAGAACAAACCGAGATAATTGCTTATTATATTAGTATTTATTAATATTTCCCATTTTTAATATGTATATATTCGGTTAACCAAACTTAGAATTTCGCAGAATTCTATGAGAGGGATCCGAGCTCGGAATATAAGACTAGCTAGTTTTATATTGTGAGTTATAATCCTACCCAAACGTATGTTTACATATATATCTTTTTATGTACTGTACACTGGTTGATGTGGACCCGCTTACAATTAGCGTTTTAGACTCGACAGAGTTACTCTCACATCAGTTTTTGTACGTGGAGGGAGGACTCACGACCCGTAACTCTGCAAAACACCGTGAGTATATGATTGCATATAGGACGAAACCGGTTCGCCCTAAGTAAATAGTAGACCTTGGAGGAGTAGGAATTTGGGGGTATCTAGGCTCGGATGACGACCTGAAGGCAGTGCATGATGGCATAAGGAAGGACGGTTAGGACGCGATAACTTAGGTATCAATTAACCGATCCGCGCCAGAAGATTGTGCGAATTTCTAGTTAGAATTTGATCACCTGGTTTACTTGTAGGAGGAAGGAGCCAAATTTTCGGCAGAAAAAGGGTATTCTGAGTTCGTCAAATTTGCAATCTATTAATTACATTAACCTACTAAACCCATCTTTATATGTACCTTATAGCAGCTGAATCGGATTGGAGAGATGACAAGCAGATACAAAACAATCATAATCAAATTTACTAACAATTAACCATTTGAGTCATACTTAATTATTTGTTCAATTAAACATGCGTAATTCGATTAGTACAGGTTATTTACGAGTTCGTTAGGATGTAGGAAAACATAATAAGCGACGGAGGAAAGTTAGTTCATTTAGAGAAACTATTTAAAGTTAGATTTGCAAGAGAGAGACCAATACAGTTTGAAACTCAACGCTCTGACTAGAATCAAGAAGTTACCACAAAGAATGAAAGTAATTAAAGTCCCATATCATAAATCAAAAAAATTACACAACGTTTGATGGAGTTTAATTACAACATAAATACGAAAATATTTACGTTCAAGGTCGTAAATAACGTATTAATTAGTTAAGTACATATATCTCTAAAGGTATGTAGTACAAGGGAGCTTTAAGTACGCTTTCTGTAGTATCAAAGAAAATAAGGGTCCAATTTTCATGAAGGCTTGTGTGACGTAGGGAAGGAATTTTCCATCCCTACTACACACATGCAAAGCCTTAAAGATTTAAATATCGATCAGAGCCAAAAGAAAAGTTCAAGAAAACTTGAAGGGATGAAAGAATTCCAAAAATAGAAAAAAAAAAATCAAGAGGGGAAGATAGAAGTATTACACTGGTGCCGTGACCAGGAGTAGAAAAAGAAAACAAAATCAGAATCAAAAGAGGTAGAAGAGAGAATATCACAAGCTTATTAGGTTGCCACTCATACCGGTCGATTAAACTTCAACCTTCTTCCCATTCTCAGAGCACGTGTTCCAAGTCCTAACAAATCAGTGCCCCCTGGTGTACTATCTCACCGGGACAGGAGTGCCCGGTTGGAGTAATATAATCGTATCATTTATATTTTTGTTTATTTAATATCAAAGGTATAAATATACTGTAAACAATAAGTACAAGGTGGCGCAAAATTAATCATCCAATTTTGTTTTTGAATAACTTTTTTACTAAATAAAAAAAAAGATTTTGAGTAATGGAAATCTTTTTTTGGACTTTTACATTTTTTTCTGTTAAGTGGAAAAGATGATATCCGTCAAGTGGCTGCCGTCAGTGTTGATACACATTTGTGCCCGTTTTATCGCATTTTCCATGACTTTCCCCAAGATTTCCGGTGATAACTGTTCGCATTCATGTCGAATATTCTCCTTAAGGGCTGCGATTGTCTGAGGCTTGTTGGCATAAACCCGCGACTTCAAATAGCCCCAAAGAAAGAAGTCTGGAATGGTTAAATCGGGCGATGTTGCTGGCCATACCAAATCGCCAAAACGAGAGATTACGCGACCAGGAAACGCTTCCTTCACAATATCCATTGTGGTTCGTGCTGAGTGTGCGGTTGCACCGTCTTGTTGAAACCACATCCAATTCCAGAAGTAAGAAGTCGTTTATCATGGCCTTGTATAGCATTCGCCAGTAACAGTGACCGTAATGCCAATGGCGTCCTCAAAAAATACGGCCTAATCACTCCTCCCGCGTCAACACCGCACCACACGGTGGCTTTGAGTGGATGTAATGGCTTTTCGTGAATCACACGCGGATTTTCAGTGCCCCAGAAACGCTTATTGGCGTAACCGTTTAAGTGGAAATGCGCCTCGTCGCTCATAGTGACTTTCGACACAAAATCGTTAAGAGCGTTAAAGCTTAAATCGACACAATTATTCCACGCTCTTGCGGAGTATAGCGCTCCATTGCTTGTCTGTTTGTATTCTGCAGCTGTCTAGTTCACAAATGTCAAATATGATTGACTTACGACGCCATTTGCAAAAATTATAACATCTTTCGATAGGGTGATTAATATTGCGCCACCTTGTACTTATATTGCGTTGTACGTTATCCTCGAAATTACTCTTTTTACTGGTATTATTTTTCTTTTCTTCTGTACTTTTCAATGTAATATAATTGTTATTAGTTATTGTATCTAATACTCAACGCATGATGTGAACATTTGGTAAATAAATTTAATACCTGACTTTTATATTTCTTCTACCAATAAATTGTATTAACTGTTATTACTCTGTTAAATGTTGCAGATAAATAAATAACAGTCCTCATCCACATGGACGTTTCTTTTCAGACTGACTCTTTCCTGATTTCAGCTCTTGTCACGACCCAATTCAAGTACTCATTTCATTTGAATGATTATTTACTGTCCTTCTAGGAAGGAGTGTAAACCTTTCAATATTCAGGCGACTATTTCAACTAATGAACAGTATCTGGCAACTTTTGACCTTCGGTGTGCCTTCAATATATTCGTACATACGTGGACTTTGATTGAATGTGTAATTTAGGTATTTCTAATTTTATCCGCTACTTTAAAACTTCTCCCACTTTCATGTCTCACATTCATGCTGGAATTAATACTTTTGACAAGTTATAGTAAATTCTTCCACTCACTTTTCTGATATACAAAGTGTAACAGCATTCAGCACGTATTAGACAGATTTTAACCAGTGATCTCGATTAAATTTTACCAGTATTTAATAAGTCAGGTATGCCTCATACGTCATACATATGGCTGGTAATGTTATATTATCGTAAAAACAAGCTTATGGGTCTTAGTGTTTAAGAAATACCTGAATACTAACATTATTATTATTTAGGAATACCTATCACATAGGAACTATTGCATAGGTATTACATATTTTTTGATAAATTCTTTCTATTTATCGACAATGTAAAAACTACTTGTTCCTCGTTTCTGTCTTTTATTTTCACTAGCATGCATTCCATTATGTATTATGCACTTGTAAAGTATATTACTAACCTAAATTAAATGATTTTTTTTATGTTATCTGCAGTTCAACTGCTTTTTTTTCTTTCTTACAATATTTTACTAAGAAGCAAATTCATGCCCTCCACATATTTTGTTAATTTTTTTGTCGTCTTTATTTATTTTTTTATTTGTTAGCCTTTAAAACTTATTATGTTCTCTATAAGAACTACATCAAGTAAACTTTAAAAAATATGTAGAGCGTATCAGGGTTGATAATAAATAAGTAATAAAATAAATATATATATTTAGAGTTAGAATATTTTTATATCCAAGTTTATTTTTCAATTAAAAACAACAACAAAAATTCTATCACAGATCGAAAATTAGCACCCGTCGCCACTGATCATACCGCCACACATCGCAACAGATCACGTGATACGCGCTCTGTCTAGTTTGCTGTATAGCGGGTCAAGAACTAGATAGAGTGCGTATGACGTGGTCGTAACCAGCATCGAAATACCTTTTTTGTTTATTTTTATCTGTTAAAAATATCATCGCTAAGGAATCGCTGCTTAAAATGCTTCAAGCACGTGCTGTTATATAAATCAAACTTCATCTATTACTTCCGTAACAGTTAATACAATAAATCTTTATTTCTGAATTTTTTCATACCGGATGTTCCAAATATTAGTTGACATAAGGTACCTTAACATCAAAAGAACAAAATAAAGTTATGGCGTCAGATATTTTCGAATAATTCACGGGATCTTTCGTGACTACCCTTAAATCCCGTACAATACAAAGTAAGGTGGTACTTCCCCTATTTCTCGCATTGTCTACTTTTCAGGACCACGTCCCAAGTGTATCCTTCATTTTAAACATTTCGATTTATCGTAGGGCCATCTCTGCGTGTTACAAGACATGCGAGTAGTTCCCTTTATTAAATTGAATCTGTGCTGCCTAGTTTGTATTCGTATCGCTCAAAGTATTAAATTATTTTCACTGTGAAGGTTTTGCGGAACTGGCTGTTGAGATCCTTTATTATTTGCCTAGTTATACAATACAATTATGCTAATGGGTAAGTAAAGAGAATTTCTGTATTGCAGAGATAAATAAGTAAATATTTGTCTTACGAGTATATCCATACTACATTCATTCATCTTTTATAACAAGAATGACATTAAGAAACTCTTTGGTAATTATTGTTTTTTGTGTAACTGTTTTATAATACATCATTTTTTTATTTATTTTAATATTATCATTCTCCGTGGAATATACCTTTTTAGAAAGGATTTTTTGTTTTTACATGGAATTTTAAGATCTTGGAAGAGATTTACAAAATCAAGGAATATCATGTTTTTAGGTGAAACTTCTTTAGCACCGTTATGATTTAAAACTCCATGAAACGGAAAAGCGACACTAAAATTTTATATTTCACGGGTACTCGGCTCTAACATAATACAATAAATTCGCGGTTCCGCACGAGACTTCAATAGCTTAACGGTATATGGCACCTAACGAAAATCTGCCGCCTGAAATACAGCGAACCAAGGTTCTCGAATCCTCAGAATCAAAAAAAAATTATATATTTTTTGTAAAATCATTTTTATTTAAATATTCCTGGATAAAATGAAAAAAAAAATAATGTAATAAACTCGTGATCGTCTGCGTTCGTCTCAATCTCTCGAAGTTTAGTTTTCTGAAGGTTTCACTTCTACCGCTTTTGGCAGAACACATGATTTTTTGTTTTGTTTTGACGAATTTTGCTTTTCCATGTCAATTTGTTTAATTTTATTTTATCTGCCATCGGTTTCGATACATCCGTGTCATTCACTAGCAAACTTAAAACAAGGTAACTTAATTTTTTTATACAAGTAAAGAAATGATTACATTTTATTAGGTGGGAGTAGATAAATTAAAATTTAATTAACAAATATACATGGAAAGTAAAACTCTTCAAAACAAAATGTCATCTGGCTCGATGACAGAAATTGAAGGGCGGTTCAAAACGTATTGGTTCAAGGAGGAGGAAGACGTACAACATGGCTTATCAGCAAAAAAATCAATTAATACATTAATTTGTCTAAATACACAATAACAGTATTAATCTGTTGTGACCTTCAAGGTAGGTATGGTCCTGTATATATATTCTGCCTGTACAGTACATTTTTACAGCAGCATCGCATTGATTGGTCAAATCATTGCACATATACTCGTAGATTCGTATGATGAACCGGTGGATGCAATTTTTAACCATAAGTTGTTGTAGTGGTTTCTCTAGTTTTTAAGTAGAAGAAATGTTGTAGAAATGTATTATAAGTTTGTACAGCGCCGTTGAGATGATTTTTCACAAAAACGGCGCTAGAAAAGTCATCCAAATATTTTACGCACCAGATTTAAATGTCCGGGTTAAATTTTCCCCACAGGAAAAACTAAACCCTTTCACACACTTCCCAAATGATCATCTAGTCAATCCACGCTATGCAATTGCACTATATAAGTATTATAAATACAAAACAATACAAGAACAACATGTCAACCTACTAGAGACCAAATGGGAAAATAATTCACCGACTCCAGATATTTTCATATCAGAGGGTTCGGCTCTGTGGAATCCCTAATTGAACCTATAAATCCTACTGATCCCTCAATATAAATATTTAAAAAATCTTTTGTAATCCTACATGTATTTAAAATTTTGATTGAGAGACCTAGGTATAATGCCAGTAGCCGAAATAACAAATGGTAATATTTTTATTGTCTGAGAATGCCAAATTCTTTTAATCTCATTTCCTAAATCTGTGTATTTTTTTATTTTTCAGAAACAGTTTTTTGAATGTTACAAGAATTTGGAATAGCTACATCAATGATATAAGTTATTTTTTTAATTTTGTCAAGTAAAACTATATCAGGTCTATTATGACTAATTGTTCTGTCTGTTAGTACAGTTTTATCATTATATATTTTATAAAATTCATTTTCTAAAAATGAATTTGGTTCATATTCATAATATGGTACTACATTACGGCAATCAATCAAGTTATGTTTAATTACCAAAACTTTGATGAATTATTTTTAAAACCTGATTGTGCCTAAACTTATACTCGGACGGTGCTAATATAGAACATTCCGATATAATATGTTCTATAGTTTCCGGAAATGCCAAACATTTTCTACATAAATCATCAATTTGATTTAAATCTTTGATTATATGCTTCCTATAATTTTTAGTATTAATGACTATCTTGAATGGCAAGCATAAATCCTTCTATTTCTGCGCTCAACTCTCCAATACTCAACCATTTGTTTGACGAAAGTTTGTCAACATACGTTGACCTTATTGACCTTTTTTATTTTGATTGTGATAATCTTAAGTATTAGGGAAAAGAATTTCTGTCGCACTTGTGGACACTTCATGAAGACATGGCAGGATTAGTAAATATATTTGATCGTTAGAAAAACTGCTTAATGACTAAGTCGAGGACATTTTTTTTATTAAGTACTTATAAATAGTCTCACAATTCACAGTAAAACAATTATATTTAAAAAAACCTAAGAGGCAAGCATTTTTCATATGAATTAGCGTTTCCGTGTTTTGTATCAAAAAGTTTAATAAAACGCGTAAAACGCAAAGTATTTTTAGGATATTCCACTTTATAAATCGGGAATACATCCTTACGGCCGTTATACACGACATCTTTTTTCAGCCCGTTTCCAATTAGACACAAAAGTCAACATTTTTCGCTCCACGCGATCGCTATTTTCATCTCTATTTTCATATCTACGATTTCAGTTGGCATCACAGCAAACAGCATGGTTCATGTGTTCTTTGCAGTGATGACAATTGAAATCGTAGATATGAAAATAGAGATAAAAATAGCGATAGCGTAGAGCGAAAAATGTTGACTTTTGTGTCTAATTGGAATCGGGCTGAAAAAAGATATCGTGTATAACGGCCATTAGAGACATTTTTTAAAAGCAAGGTCACACCCAAGATTATATTTCTCACTATAGATACGTTTGAAAATAAAACTCGATATTTTTAACGTTCGAGGGCTGTAAGGTAGGCACTTGCGTATTATGTTTTTTTCTGTGATGTTGCGCCCTGTTTTTTTTTCATTAACTCCACACAGGAGGCCCTGAGGAAAATAATTTCCCTCAGGGCCTATGTCATCTGGGATGTTGTGTGGAGGGTCTTTTTGAGGAGAGGAAGGAATGAACATTGGTCTTGAAGAGACCCATGTTGTAGGAAGGAGGAAACACAGGGCCCGGTATATCATTCCACAGCCGAGCTGTGAGTCGAAGAAACGACCCGTTCTCATGTGACAAATGTCAACCGTTTACAAATGTTGGGCACGCGTTTGGCGTGTTTCCCGACTATGCACCGGTGCTGAAGGGATCAATGATGCTAGTTCATCGGAGCATCTTCCATTGTAACACCGGTAGAACAAGGATAGCATTCCCACCTGACGCCTGTGCTCTAAAAATTGCAATCCGTCTGTTAAGATGGGAGAATCTATTAAGCGGATTGCCCGTTTCGAGTCGAGGAGTCGAGTCGCACAGAGTCGAGGGTATTTTTCAGGTATTTCGGAGCTCCAGACCAGATGTGACTGCCAAATTCAACCGTGGGGTGCACTTGAGATTTTTACAGGTGTATTTCTACAATAAAGATGCCAGTTTGCTGTAGGTACCATATTCGTCACAAAAAGTTTTTTGCGTTCAGTTTTTTTTTTTAATTTCAAAGACCATTTTTTATTAAGATGAAGCTAATTAAAAATAATTGTCTAGTTAGAAAAACGTTAATACGTTAACTTTCTAATTAAATAGTTTTGTTTACAAAGTGGTAATATAAACTTTGAATTAATATATATATACATTTTTTTTATTGCCTATCTACGAATGAAGGCCCAAACTACCCTTTATATTCATGAGAAGGACTCAATAATCCTAACAGTATCTTTTAAAGATGTGTACCTACGCTTCGAGCTGTGTATCTAAACGAATCATATTCCCATATACCTTTGCACAAAAGTAATTAAATAAAGATTGGTTAAAAAGGTAGAGGTCCAAACCCAGGCGTTGCATTGTTTCGTCTTTGTTTTGCAAAGTCCAACATGCCAAACAAGTAGGTACATACTTTGTGGGGTGTGTTTAATCCTATGTTTATGAAAATTTGTGTTAAACAATTTATTTTTTCTTGGGGTTATAATAAATATTAATATTTAAATATTATGTAGGTCCAAAAATGTATAATAAAATTGTTTTTTTTTGTAATTTTTCATTAATGGTCATTTTTGTATAAGTAAGTACACGTTATCAGAAATTATTGATTAAAGAAAGCCTATTTCGGCTTTTGAACTTATTTTTCAACACTTAAATTGAGCTTTTCAAGTCAAAAATTTACTTGAAATATTATTAAATTTTCCCAGAAATCTTTCCTTCTTCGAAAAATTCCTTCACGTCACAAACAATATTACTTCCTGGAAATCATGGTGCCTGTAAAAAGACGAAATAAAAGTAATGATGAATAACGTGTACTTATATGAAAATGACCATTTATGAAAATACACAAAAAAGAACAATTATATTATACATTTTGGACCTACACAATATTTAAATAAAATAGCGGCACTGCTTTAAATACAAAACATATTTATATTTTTTTAACTTTATGAGTGAAACCTCAAATTGGAATATTTAATAATATGAAGACAATATTAGCGAAACTCAATCGAAAATCTGGAAACAGAAAAATCAGAAAAGATATTTGCACCTCTAGGACCTGAACCTAGGACCTTTCGCTTTCCGGGAAAATGCGCTACCACTGCTGTCGATATCCGATTCGGTCATTTTTAACCGTATCATACTTCGACCAAGGACCACCCACATTATCTTCATTTTCTTAAAGCATATTTTATTGGCTGCTATATTTATGTATGATTTCAAAATTTAAATCCGAACAAAACGTTATCTAGATAGTGTCTGGATAAATATTTATCCATTTCATTTATAATGCAACATCTGTTGATTTTTCTGCAAGTCTAGGATGAATATTTTTATTTTTTTAACTTTATGATTAAAACCTCAAATTGTAATATTTAATTAAATGAAGATAATATCAGCGAAACTTAATCGAAAATCGGATATCGACACCTTGGCGCAGTGGTAGCTCATTTGCTCGAAAAGCGAAAGATCCTGGGTCCGAGTTCAAGAGGTGCAAATATATATTTTTTGATTTTTCTGTTTCCATCTAGAAAGCATTGAGTTCAGGTTTGAATTTTGAATCATACATAAAAATAGTACTAGCAATACATTACGCGTTAATGAAATAATGATAACGTGGGTGGTCCTTAGTCGATGTATGATACAGTTAAAATTGACCGAATCGAATATCGACACCCTGGCGCAGTGGTAGCGCATTTGCCGGAAAGCGAAAGGTCCTGGGTTCGAATTCCAGAGGTGCAAATATCTTTTTCTGATTTTTATGTTTCCAGATTTTCAATTAAAGTTAAGAAGTTTCAAGAAGTTAAAATAACATCGAAAAAAAGACACACCGAAATTATTACAACATCGTATTAATTTTATAAATATTTTTCATGAATAAAAAACCAAGAAATACGTTGAAACTAAATAAATAAAATATATAACTTCGTGATAGTATTTTAAAAATTTTAGGGCATTTCCTGTGGGAACTCAGTAGTATATCAGTGCACGAACAAATGAACAGACAAGTGTATATTTGACTAACCAGAGCATATCACCCGCACAAACAAAGGGATCATTAAATAATAATAACGACCTGTGGACATTCCCTTATCCTTGGCCGACACGACAAAAAAGGGAAAATAGTTTTAATCCGCTCCACACCCAACATCCTGACTGAGAGAAACAGAACCAGCGAGTAATTGCTTGTCATCCCTCGGGGCCCTGTTTTATTAGCGGCAGAGCCTTTTTCACTTTGGGGCTTGCGTGGCGCTTTACGGCCAGTGTTGAAAAGCTCCCCAAATCACTAGCAGCGAGTGACGACCATCGCCATTGCTTACAATGTCCTAGATTGGAGAATATTGTTATACACGCGGTGTGATTCTGTGATTTCCAGTGTAACGCGAATACACATGGTGTGAGTTAACGTTGTGAGTTGTTAACGATCGCGCCTCAACACATTCAGGCAAAAGCTAGAGAAATAGATTAAAGTGGTAGAAGTCGCTAATAATGGCTTTAACTTTTCTAGTACCTAATTTGGCTGCAATTTCTTGAGTCCGTCGCAGAACGGAGATTATTAGATATCCGAAATTATAAAGATTTTTGAAGTGAAAACTTCTTTGGCACCATTATGAATTGAAACTCGATGAGACGAATACGCGACACTAAAATGAGGCAAACACATACATCTATAAGCCTGCGAGCGAATGAGAGAGAATAATCGATCTCCTGTTTATGTGGTGCTTCGTAGCCTCCCCACTCTTGTCTACTTTAGTTTTATGAAGGTTTCACTTCTACCGCGTGTGAATTGCACACATGATTTTTTTCAGTGGGTTTCCTAAAATCGCATTACTGAAAAATATTGACATCCTTGCAACTTTATAAATATGGTTTCATTATAAAATAAAATAGATTTAATAAAAAAAATACACTTTGTAAAACAACACTTTTTTATTATCAATATTTAACAGTCTGTTAAAACTTGGAAATACTCTTAGAAACATCTACGGTATGACCACTGCAGTTAATTGTTTTATATCATTGATTTTAATTATTTATTGGATTATTAAGAAAAAGTGAACAATGGAGATTAACTAACTAAACTAACTAACTAACCATCACGCCGTTTCCCCGCAGGGGTAGGCAGAGAGGACGGACCGCCAAACAACTCGGTCTTGGCACACACTCTTTGCCTCACTCACATTCATACATCGTCTCATACATACTCTTCTATTATTCTGACTTTTGACATGGCCCGTCTCAAGTATCTGATTTACTTGATCGGGCCATGTCTTCCTCGGGCGTCCCCGACTTCTTCTACCATTCACATTTGCATCATATATTCTTTTCACACTACTTTCTTCGTTCATTCGCTCTACGTGCCCAAACCATCTGAGGGTCCCTTTCTTAATTTTGCTCATTATACTTACATCAACCTTACATTCTTGGCGGATATCCACATTTCTAACACGATCATACGTGGTTTTACCACACATACGTCTCAGGGATCTCATTTCAACAGCATTCAGTTTACTTTCATCCTTCCCCTGCCAGTTCCATGCCTCACTGCCATACATCAGGGTAGGTACCAGGACTCCATTGTGGACTGCTAGCTTCGCTTTTATTGAAAGTTTTTTATTAGCTCCAACGGCATTCAGTCCTCCATTAATAGAGTTACCGGCATTTACCCTCCTTTTAATATCTCTATCAGCCTTCCCATCTCTCGTAAACATACTACCCAGATAAACAAACTCATCCACCTACTCCAAGTATTCATCATTCACTACTATATCGCACACTGTTTTCGTACTCTCTCTTTCAAACACCATGACTTTAGACTTACTTACATTCATCATTAACTCATTCTTCATACATACTTCGTTCATCCTAGATACTAGAGACTGTAGATCTTCCATAGTGTTAGAAATCAGCACCACGTCATCAGCATACAACAGGCAACATACTTTCAGACTATTCAATTTCGCGCCCAATCCCACATCTTTCAATTCTTGCATACAATTATCCATGTATAGATTGAATAACCATGGTGACATTACGGAGACATTACTGGAGACGCCTATCTGCCTTTATTGTATATAATTAGGTTGATTTACTGATTAGCAGTTAATACTCCACATTACCGTTAGGGGTCTCCAGTTAATTGCTTTGCATTTATTATTGTTGTTTAGTGGCGCATATCAGGGTAATTTCGACTTTTTTAGTGGTATAAAAAGGGTGGTTTCCTAAAAACTACCTCTCTCGCATTAGAACTCTCTCGCATTAAACAATCCCTGGGGTACAGTTCGTTTAAATCCCCAAGGCGGGGGCCGGGTCAGATTCTTTAATTAAGTGTTAATTTAATTATTGTTGGTATGAAAAGTGATTGTAAATAAAACGACTCCATACTTGTTATGGTACGCCACACAAACGACAGAGAATTCAAATTCCTAATCAGCGCGGCAGTTTCAACAACACCCCGCTCCCCCCTGCTTCCCTGCTTCCCTGCTTCCTACCTCCTCTCCCCTCTGCGCACCAACGCGCACCAACGCGCGCACACAGTAGAGAATTGCAAGCCGCCTTGGACGCACGTCGCGCTCCTCGGGCCGAACCGCCGAGTTCGCGGCTAAACTTCTGTCGATCGAATTAAACGCAATTACATCTGCGATGTTAATTGAAGTACATACGGGTTTTAGCGCTGGTATTCTGCCATGCCTGTGTGAACTACGGGTCCTGTCCTAGACTCGGGGAAGTGCCTTGCTGAACCCGGAAGACGAAGGTCCCCGACCACCATGTAAGCTGCACAATTGATCCCTCTTTTGTTTGTGTCCGTAACGATAGACTGTAAACCAACGCGCAAAGCCATCACTCAGAGAGTTTCGTTTTCAGAGATCATGAGGTATAAACACGATAGCTAGGTTTGTGTAATATGCATTTCTTGTATTGAATTGTACTGTAATGACCTATGTACTGTGTTTTGAATTTGCAATATATGAATCTATTTAACTCAATCCTGTTGTTAATCTGCCTCGGCAGGAGTATTTCCTAGAGTGCACTTCCCAGACGCCCGTGGAAGAGAGAGAGAATTCTGAAGCATTCGTGCGACCTGCCCCTGGAATAGAGGGTACTTTTGTCTCTGCTGTGAGCTGGCCTGGGACATGTTAGGGACCCATCATAACATACTTCAAAAGTGTTTTACAATATAAAAAAGTCCACTACCCCGATCATGAAGCGAAGTTATTAACAGACCGGGTTTTGCTTAGTTCAAGCTTCGTCGGGGATTATTATAATATTAACCAAAGTTCTATACCCAGATACATATTACATATATAAAATAAAATAAAACAAATGAGTGAAAAAGATGGAAATAGATTAGAAGACACCTTATTTGTGACAGGTGGGGGAGGGGGAAAGAGAAAGTTTTAGCGGAATAAATTAAATATGGGACTATCAGTTAAATTAATTTGATTAATAATTATACATTTTTTAATTAATTATACATTTATTTGATTTAGATAAATTTAACAGAAAGACCCATATTTAATATATTTCGCTAAAACTGTTCTTCCCTCCCCCCCCTTCACCTTTCTGTTACCATAAGACGTCTTCTTATCTATTTCCATCTCATTCACTCATTTTTTAAATTTTACTATATATTTTGTTTTTGAATATTTATTTAGATGTATGCAAAGTTTTTTCATACATCTAGTAAGAAAATATATACAAATACAATTTAGATATACAGTTACATTTACATTTTAAGAGGAAAAAAAAGATTACTACATAAAAAAACATTTTAAGGAAAACAGATAACTATGCGACTAAAATAATATTGATAAGATTGTTACAAATCAAAAAACATTATTTTCGTGTAATGCACATGTCCTACGAAAAGTGCTAAGACTTGAGGCTTCCTTACTTACGGCATTCGGCAGGCATATATGTATACGTGTCTGTATGTAATTACCTTTAGTAAATATAATAAGCCCTGAGCCTGAGCTAAGCAAAACCCGGTCGGTTCTTAAATATTAATAACAAAAAAATTGTCTATTACAAAGCTTATATAATGTCGTAAATGCATATTGTCGTAAAATCACATAGTAATATTACATTCATAAATTATAGCTAATATTTTAAATTTTTCTGTTCCTCCTATAAGTGTACTATGTATTAATAGTTCAAACTACTAAACACATAACCTAACGTAATTTCATATATTTATGTTGTAAATCTTTTGTAATTCCTCCATCATGTTATCAGGTATATGTTACACTTTTCAATACTAGATATTAACTGACTTATCTCATACTCTGTAAATCTGAATGTATGAAATATTACCAGGTTAATTCGGTAAATCCGATTATAATATATGCTACCAGATTACCTTTTCTACTTTGTCACAAAAAAATGTATGTGTACTTATATTTATATATATTATATACATTTTCTTTATTACACAGCTTTGTTTCAGAGAAAAATGATTTTTTTTGTATTTGTTATGTAATTATGTATATACATTTCAGGAATAATATTAATATGAACTAAACATGTAAATTTGTCTGTCCTGGAACGGGAAACTTTCCTAGTTGGACAGGCAAAGCTTTTCAAATTATAATTTGTGCTTTCTTTTGTATCTATAATAAATAAATAAATAAAAATAAAATAAATGTCACACCCCAAAGTATTTGCTTCCTTCAATAAAAAGGGTTATCTTCACGAATCTATTTATTAATAAATTAGGTATAAAAATTTGTCATTTTATAGGTACTTACGATGGTAAAATGCAGTTAATGAGAACAGTACTTTTGAGAAAAGGCTGTGATATATAAGAAATTGTCATTTTTTTTAACAGTATGAATCATGAATCTAGTTTTTGCACTGATAATTCGTGGTGGAATTCCATTGTTTTAGAATTTGAAATTAAAACACTTTTGTACTTTCTTCCACTAATTTATATTTCATCAGGACCGGTTTCGTCCTATTACAGACATTTTCAGACTGGTTGTTGAAATTCTTATGCTACGGTATTTATACACACTTAGGCAGGGGTACACAACATTGTCTCTATATAATGAATTTTTCTATTTTGTTAATTTAAAAGTATTATTTTAATTTTAGGTACATTTTTTTTTACATGAGCTCCACACAGGAGGCCCTGAGGAAAATAATTTCCCTCACGGCCTATGTCATCTTTGGGGATGCTGTGTGGAAGGTTTTTTTAAGGAAAGGAAGGAGAGGAGAGTTCTGGGAAGGAAAAGGGTTTAAGGGGTGGGTAGGAATCTGGGGTTCAGTATGTCCTGGTCATCCGCCTCCAAGACCTAGACAAACCTCACCCCATGAGCCCGGGCACCCCTGCTAAATCACCAAACGTAGCGAACCACTTGGGGTGACCTATAGCAGAGGTGTTGGTTATATAATAAAGGTTCCCGGGGCGGCGGTACTCATTCCCGCCTCCCAAATTGGAGGTAATTATAAAGTTTATTATTAAAAGTATGAATGATGTTACATATTAAATAGATATTTTTACTTCAAATGAATATACATGAATTTACATAATTTAAAAGGTTTTTGATTACTGATATTTTATTTTGGTAATGTTGGGTTATTCCCTCCTTGTTGCTTAGGGCTTAATTGACAAATATTGATGCACTATGGTATTTATTATTATTAGGGTTCTCCGTGTATTTGGGTTATTACATTTTTAAATTACATACTTAAATTACCCCACTGCTCTCTGAAGTAAAATTATCCTAAGTGAATTATAGTGGGTATATTAATGGTGATTTTGCAACAAAGGACAAAAATTAGACAGGTTGGAGTCACTAGAAATTAATCGCCTAACGAAGAAAATAGATCGAAAATACGTCATGAATAAACAGTTGGAACATAATGCTCTGTCACCATTAATATACCCATTATAATTCCCTTAGAACAATAAAAGAAATAAATGAAAAAAAAAGGTTTTTACAAAACGTGCAATACTGAGCTGTGTTGCACGTATTTTCGATCTCATTGGATTAATAACACCTGTTGTTTTTAAGGTGAAATGCCTTCTACAGGAACTATGGAAATTAAAGCTAGGTTGGGATGACTCCCTCCCGGAAAATATTGTTTATTTATGGGAAAATTTCTTCGATGAATTACCTAGGTTATGTTATTTACAAATACCGAGACATTGCAGTACAATAAAAAACTCAAATTGTACTTTAGTAGGATTTTCAGATGCGAGCGAATTAGGTTACGCGGCTTGTATATATTTGGTTACGAACGAAGCACAGCCTCAAGTCACATTACTTACGAGTAAATCTAAAGTTGCACCGCTGAAAATATTATCAATACCTCGTCTCGAGCTTATGGGAGCTTACCTACTTTCAAAGCTGGTAAAAATGACGAAGTCATCAATAGAAACTCTCGTGAAAATTACAGAAATAGTATTGTTTTCCGATTCCACCATAGTTTTATCATGGATTAAGACACCACCTCATACTTTGAAAACTTTTGTCGCGAACCGCGTTATCAAAATTATTGATGAAATCGAGGATGCAAAGTGGTACCACGTTGCGTCAAAAGAAAATCCAGCCGATTTTGCTTCTCGCGGTTTATGTCCATCGCAAATAATAGATAACCAATTGTGGTTTCAAGGGCCTCCTTGGTTGGCTCAGCCAAGTCAGAAGTGGCCATTGTTTTTACCGGAAAAATAGAAGCCATATTAAATTCTCGTCCTCTCTGTCCTCTAACCTCAGACCCTGAGGACATTCAGGCCCTTACTCCAGGTCACTTTTTAATTGGAGAACCGTTAATTTCGATATTATTAACCGATAATTTCAGAATATAACTATTCGAAGGTTAAAATAAATCGTCTCAATCGGTGGGAACATTTAAAAAAAATGACACAACATTTTTAGCAGCGCTACCCGTAACCTTCAAGTAAATGACCTAGTGGTCATCAAAAATACTAGGAGTTCTCCATTGAAATGGCCGCTCGGCAGGATAAGGGAGGTGAAACCGGGCTCTGACGGGGTCGTAAGATTAGCCTTAATACAAACCAGCGATGGGGTATATCTACGGCCTGTGGCAAAGCTTTGTCTTTTACCTGTAGAATAAGAGAGTAACGTTTTTTCTTTTTTATATGAATCTTGGTATAGGTTCATATATTTTTGTTTTTTATACCTTCAATGGTTTCGCATTGATTGCGATTCAGCTATGTTTTGTTTTAGTAATGTTTTTCGAGTTATTATTTTTTCTTTACATTCTGCACGTATAGTCTTTAGTTTCACGAGCACCTAGTTTGTAAGGAATGGATTAAATGTTAGGAGTAGGTTTCTTTTCATACATTTGTATTTTTTCAAAATTGGCCAGTTTCGATGGGTATTGGAAAAATGATATTTTTGGCGGGCGGAATATGTTCGGGCATATTTGTACCTACACCCATATATTCCTCCCGCCTTACCTACCTATCCTTACATATCCATCTTTCCATTGTCACCGGTTGAAGATTGATTCTAACCACAAACATCAGTGCGATTTCAACACCTGCGCGGTACTCACAGCCAAGTACTTTGGTCTCGTCGCCTTATATTCGAAACCCCGATCCACGCAAGATACGTGTTTTCAACCGTGGAGTTTTCTTTAGTGCATGAGTGTGGGACCCCGGAATATCACCAGCAAGGTAGGCTCATCTTGTTTTCGGTCGACATCCCATTTTTTCCTCTTCATCCTTTTCGTTCCAATAGTGGTAGGTAGAAATTTCAGACTCCGCGGAAGAAAATAACAACTTCCAATAGCTATCGAAACAATACCTTAAAATTAAGAAAGTAGAAATATTCATTATATAGACAATGTTGTGTACCCCCGCCTAAATGTGTATAAATACCGTAGCATAAGAATTTCATCTACCAGTCTGAAAATGTCCGTAATAGGATGAAACCGGTCCTGGTGAAATATAAATTAGTGGAAGAAAGTACAAAAGTGTTTTAATTTCAAATTCTAAGTATGAATCATGTAAACCGAAACGAACAATTTAAAATGCATATTGTTTTTTGGAAAATCTCAAGGGATCGTTAATAAATCTTTCTCTAGTATTTCTAAGAATATCGAATATTACATTATGTTTAAATAAACTGAATTTTTTGCACTCGTACGGCAAATAAGGTTTTTTTATTTTATTATGGTGTGTTCTGTGCGCAAAGTTGCATCCCGCGAGCTGCTAATTAAAAATGTGTGAAGTTCCTACGGCCAACTTTACAGACTCCGAGTAAAACGACCCGTGCTGTACCGTTGTGCAAAGAACTTTGTTTTTAAACTGAAGCCGTAGAAGTGCCATTGGATATTTTCCGCAAACTACACCAAGTATTCTTGTCGAAAAGAGAGAATACAAGAATCTGCTTTGGGAATCAAACTCGATCCATCCCACTGCCAGCCGAGTACACCACCCACCGGACCATTGGCCACCACTTCTGCAGCAGGATCCTTTTACAGTAATTTTATTTGAGTGAATTGCTCCAAAAAAAGGTCGGCTGTCCCCAAGGTAAAACACTGTGTGAGACATTTTTTTACAAAATTAGATTAATTTTTCAAAAGAAGCAAACACATTATGACTTGACATTTTAAATAAATAAAAAGAAAATACTTTGTTTTAAGTCACTTCATTGATATTTTTTCCGTCTACCAGTTTCGGTACCTCCGTACCTAAAATTAATTATTAAAGGTATTAAAGTCCTATACAAAAATGGGATAGGCCTAAGATTAAATAATGTAGAGGCATTGGAAATAAAAAAATCAGTTAATACAAAGGCTGAAATCATTAATAATCAACTAAATCTAACATTCAGCCCTATTATAAGTATGTTTTCCGTTATCCCATTCTCTCCTCCCCCACTTCCCTCCCACAACTGACGCCCTGTCCCACTCTAATTTACTTGTCTCTTTCTTGAATAAATATTTCCGTACTGTCCCACTCTAATTTACTGTCTCTTTCTTTCACAATTTGTATATATATATGTGTGTATTAACCTGTATTTGTTAGTATTTTTACTTTCAGTCCTGATGAAGGTACGGAGGTACCGAAACCGGTAGACGGAAAAAATATCAATAAAGTGATTTAAAACAAAATATTTTATTTTTATTTATCTAAAATTAGATTAATTGCATTTTTGGACATACAACACACCAACCCATCTTCCTCTACGTATTATAAATTAAAGTTTGCGATAAACTCAAAAAAATACTTAACGGATTTTCATGCGTTTTTCACCAATAGATAGAGTGATTCATGAGAACGGTTTAGGTTTTTTTGTAAATTGGTTGAAATATATAATATATTAATGAGAATCTCTGTTTGTGGTGGACGAGCGGGCTGGCAAGCGGGCGGTGTGGATTTAATTTGTATGCAAATCTACATTTTTATGCCGAGATTGATGAAATTTTGCACATGTGATCTTCAAAACAAGAGGAAGGTCACTGTCTACATTTGATTTCGAAAACTCTGTGTAAATCCCGGGCATCGCCGGGGACTTCAGCTAGTTAAAAATAAATTGGGAACTCCTTTGTACGTCAATGGTGACCCGACAATTCGTCATGCTACAATTCATCCGGCGACAGTTCATCCTGCGACAGTTCATCCGGCCGACAGTTCATCCTGCCGACAGTTCATCCTGCCGACAGTTCATCCCGCCGACAATTCATCCGGCGACAATTCATCCTGCCTGATCATTTAGAAGATTTTTATTAAATAAGTATGCAAAGAGGATATACGGCCGTACAACCAAAACCGATATACTTATATCTGAAGGCTTCTCGAGTGGAAATCCGCTGTAAAAATATTTTTACTAACAATAATTTCGACTCTTCGAAGAAGCATGCGTGAATAACAAAATACGACATACTTATACTTATAGGTTAGGTTAGGTTAGGTTAGGTTGAATTGTTGTCAGGATGAATTGTCGCCGGATGAATTGTCGGCGGGATGAACTGTCGGCAGGATGAACTGTCGGCAGTATGAACTGTCGGCCGGATGAACTGTCGCAGGATGAACTGTCGCCGGATGAATTGTCGCAGAATGAACTGTCATGGAACCACGTCAATATATGCAACCAAACACCATACAGAGTGTTAAGAGATGTTCAATTTACTTTATCCAGTGATTCTGGCTTTATTTGGAGTTTACATCAACACGTAAAATGATTGACACAATCAATTAATGTAATGGGCGCCCTTAGGGTTTTTACAAGCACAATAAGAGCACATTTCAATCAATAAAAAGGAAAAGGAGCACTTGTTAATTAAATATAATAAAATAGTAGACAATTAAAATGAGAGAACTACATTCACAACTATTTTTTTTTTGTTTTGAAGCGAGACGGAATGGTCTTAAATTATGTCGAAAAGGTCTAATATTGGCACTTAGGTGAAATCTTGCCTGTGGTGAGTTATATGAATAGTTAGTGATATGGTTTTCACGTAGAAATAGATAGTGCAGTCAAATAAATTTAATCACTCCGCCCTCGTAGTTTGTTTACACGACAATAACAGTCAAGTAGAATAAGTTTGTTTTCAAGCTAACGCGTATGTTCCCACAGAAATCGTTATAACTCCTTTATTGTTCTAGTGACAACCCTAAAACAAAAAGTAAAAGATCCATATTAAATCAAGCTTTACATCTTTATTCAAAGTTTATCGTAGAAATACATAAAAAAAGACTTATTTTGTAGAAACAGTTTTCACCCGCCGAATCGCTTACGCGCCGTTAGACATTGTTATTTTTTTTTTAAATATTCTTGTATGAAATGGTAAAAAACTGAAGTGAAATTTTTTTTTTCGATAGAATAAGTGTTGTTTTTTACATAATCAGTGATTTTAGTGCCGTTTCCACATAAATACATCACGTGAGTCATATTTACAATTTTTTTTTTTATGTTTGCATTCTAAATTTCAATATTTACTAGGGTTAATATTTATTTATAATAAATAATACAATTTTAAAGCTTATTTCATAACCTTTCAAAAACAGTTTTTAGTATTCGGCTACGTTTAGGAATATTTCATTTATAGAGCTTTAATTGCGAAGCGGAAATAACACAAAGTTTTTTAAATGCGGTCTTTTTTTTACTTGAGCTCCACACAGGAGGCCATGAGGAAAATAATTTCCCTCAGGGTCTATGCCTATCTTTGGGGATGCTATGTGGAGGATTTTTTTAAGAAAAAGAAGGAGAGGAGAGTTCTGGGAAGGAAAAGTGTTAAGGAAAAGGAGTGGGTAGGAATCTGGGGTTCAGTGTGTCCTAGTCATCCGCCTCCAAGACCTAGACAAACCTCACGCCATGAACCCGGGCACCCCTGCTAAATCACCAAACATAACGAACCACTTGGGGTGACCTATGGCAGAGGTGTTGGTTACCCAATAAAGGTTCCCGGGGCGGCGGTATCCATTCCCGCCTCCCAAATGGTCTATAACGTTATTCAGTAATCTAAAATATCTAAGAATATTTTTCATCATTTTTCATTTGAATTGCAGTAGATATAATTTACAGGTTGTCTCAAATATCTTATAATATTATTTTAGAAACGGACTCTGTATTTTCTCAAAGCGATGAAAGTTATAAGAAATAAATAATGTAAAATGCACAATACGCTGAAAATTTCCTGAAATTACATTATTTTTCGCCGTAAATTGAACCTTTAGGCCTAGAATCGAGGATTTTACCACTACACTATGGAGATTGTCTTCTGTATAGCATTATACTCGTAATATGAATATTTAGGCGGTTTCTTTTGGCATGAATTTTTCTGTATTTTCGCGATAATATCTTACTATGCCAACACTCTTAAATAACTGCTTTCTTGAATATATCGTACATTTACCCGGTAAAAAGTTGGTCGTGTCGCTTTGCCTTGGAAATTCTTGTAAATTTTATGAACATTCTAAACAGTTTACCGACTCTGTAAAACCCACCATCCTGTGTAGAATAACGAGTTTTCAAGTGGATTTGAACTCGGGAGCTTAAAAAGGATAATAAATGAAGGCCGTTACGAAAACTTGTTTCAGATAATAATTATAAGTTTAAATTAAAGCCGAGAGTAAATACATTTGATCTGAGTTCTGATGGATTACTCATTATTTTGATCTAAATTATTGAACGATGAATTTCTGCTTAAGCTTATCTTTTTGAAGTAATAAAAAATGAACATTTCTAATTGGAACAGACTGTTGATTTACTTTAGTCTCAATTATATATTTGGCTCCTTGGTTAATTTTATGTGTGGGTAGTTTTTTTGTTAATATATAATGTTAGTCCATTTCAATATGGACAGTTTTGATGTGTGTAAATATGTTCGATTACTTGATATATGTAATTTCTCCTTTGTGAAAGGTTACATACTGTAATAAGACAAGTTCTCAAGTTTCGGGTAATTGTTTGGATTTGGATTTGGTTTCCTCCTTTCTGAACTTTGTTTAATGTCCACTTGGAATGTGTCTTATTTCTGAACGTAAACTTCCTCCTGTTTTATATTATTTTTTAGTTTTAATGTTTTTATTTCATTGGCAACTTTGACAATTATTGGTGAGTAAATGATAATTATCTTCAGAAATAATTTTACTATATTTAGGAAAATGATAAAATATAAAATAATTTGTAAAAGATTACCCTTTTCCGGAGTTTTTTCGTCATATTTTTATGATAGGTAGTAGGGTAAGATTATTTTTTTAATAATTACAATTAACTCATAAAAAATGCTATGAAACGCCTCTACATGATACGCCTCTACAATCTTTCAAAATTGATTTCTTTAACGGACTATCATAATTTAAAATAAAAACTATCATAATTTAAAATATAAATACTATTTTAATTTAAAATATAAACATAAAATAATAAAGCACATAACCGTAATTGCCATACCTTTTTATTAAAACAAATATTATTCAGTTAGGTTGTAAGTTTTGGCATCAAATCCAAATTTAAGTTATGTTATTCATAAATTAGTAATAGCATTTATTAAATAGTTGAATACACAAAATTATTAGTTTCCATTGAGTTAAAAAGAAGCCACAAAGTGAATTTGCGATTATAGAAGAAAAAAAAAACTTTATTAAATTACGATGAAAAGGCAACTGCTACAGTTGGAAATCATTCTCGCGCAACGAATTACCGCCATCTATCTCATAATAGTTCAAATAGAGGAAAATGTTTTTTTAGGATTTTGGGTTATCCAAAAGGAATTTTGACCAAACCTGCATGCGGTTTGCTCATTTTCACTATATAAATTGAATATGGCCAATTTTTGCATTTTAACGCGATACAAAAACGAAACGGTAATGTGAGTACAGATCTGGCATTCAAAATATTATTCATATACGAGCACGAAAATTAAATCTTCACTAAACTTTGACAGTTTGTTTTCATATAACTTTATTTATTTACTAGCTGACCCGACGAACTTCGTACCGCCTCAGAATCAATAGCTGTTGAATTAAATTCAGTTTTTTTATTAAGTTAAAAATTACGCAATGAAGCAATTATCAATGCGCAACTAAAAACAAATGCACAACAATCAACGCATTGACATTTGACGTTTTTGAATGTTTGGAATTCACGCACAGTCCAATATTATACCCCTTACAATATTGCTGCAGTTCTTTCAAAATAGGAGAATTCGTTCCATACAAAATGTATGGGGAAAATAATTTTCTTCGGAGTGGAACACCCTTTACTTTTAGGGGTATGAAAAATAGATGTTGGTCGATTCTCAGACCTACCAGATAAGCACACAAAATTTCATCAAAATTGGTTCAGCCGTTTCGGAGGAGTATGATAGCTAACACCGTGACACGAGAATTTTATATATTAGATTTATTTTTAGTTACATTTATTTACCTATTTATCTGTACAAAATTTTGTTAAAGGTGGTTGTTCAATGCCTCTCCCACTAGGATATATCTGTGGAGTCAGACGTAGGCATCAATTTCATTTTTCTTGTAGAACGAGTTTCTCTTTTTGATGGGAATACAGCACAAAACTCTCAACAGCTTCCAACCGTTTGAACCCAGTGAGACTATGGCATCCCCGATTGGGGTTTGTTGTGAGGCTAAAGGTAGTGGGGAAGGGGAGGAGATAGAAGTGGGAAATACCTGTTAACCTAAGGAATGTCAGCGCAATTTAAAACTTTTATCTCCGATTGCTCGAGATTTTTTTGTTGAATGTTTTCCGCCCACATTAAAAAAATTATACCTCCGAATTTTATTATGAAGACGTACAAACTAATTATAGTTCTATATAGCCAATAAATTCATTTATCTTTTGTCAATTATGACAGTTGTAGGATTTTAAAAAAAATTCAAAATCGTAAACTACCTCTTAATTTTCGTTATTTGGTTTTGGGGTGTTATGCCGTGTTGCGCTACCTCCTTCTTTAGCCAACGTTTAGGACATCGTTGCAGTGTCCATCATCAGGGCAGATCCGGCAGGTCTGGTAGATGTGTGACCTGCCGGATCTGCCCTGATGATGGACACTGCAACGATGTCCGAAACGTTGGCTAAAGAAGGAGGTAGCGCAACACGTTATTAATTTTCGTTATTTGTTTTCGGGGTGTTATGCCGTGTTGCGCTACCTCCTTCTTTAGCCAACGTTTTGGACATCGTTGCAGTGCCCATCATCAGGGCAGATCCGGCAGGTCACACATCTACCGGACCTGCCGGATCTGCCCTGATGATGTCCGAAACGTTGGCTAAAGAAGGAGGTAGCGCAACACGGTATAACACCCCAAAAACAAATAACGAAAATGCTTTTGGCCGTGAAAATCTTAAAACTTATCTACCTCTTAATTACTTACAAGTAAGGGAAAAAATGCCAAAATTGGCAGCAAAACAATCTGAGGTATTTTAAATAATGCCATATTGTGGCAAAAGCGCTCCAGTGGTTTTAAGTAAACGTTTCAATTCTGCATTGTGGTCCTATACCAGAGCTATACTGAAAGTACCTTTCACTCAGGAACGTGCCGCAAATATACCATACATTACTCCTGCAGCCCCAAAGTAAAAAGAATACCGTTCAACGCCTTCTGCACCTCGTTGTACACATCAGAACTGTGGGTTGACTACACCGCAACCCAATGGCATAAGTTAAAGGTTGCTTACAATAACGCTTATCGCCAACTATTCCGCCTACCGAGATACTGCAGTGCTACGGAAATGTTCCTGGAGGGACGAGCACATACTTGTGCACTTCTCCGCCACCGCATGGGAAGTTTATGGCGCAGACTGCGCCATTCGAAAAATGCGATCATCACCGCCATGACTGCCTGGATGGAATCTCCCCTGATGACCCTCTGGAGACGGGAGACGATGAAATACCCTCCGTAAACGGCTATTTACACTCATTTTAGTGTTTGATACATACATAATTTTTTTTTCTCAGTTTTTATTTTTCATGCTTATTCGTTTATTTTATTTAATTTATGTGTTGTTATTTAATTTTTACCTTAACTTATTATTAATCTTTTTTTGTTATTTTACATTATGGAATGTATTGCATTGCACTTCCCCTGCATACATTCTGGAATAAACTTATATGATTATTATTATTATTTTTTTTTTTTAATGTAAAATATAAAAAATCAATTAAAAAAAAAATTGTGACGCACGTCGAGATTTGATACCTCGATCTCCGACTTGATGGTCGAGAACCTTTTTCCCTCGATCACGGAGGCCGTTTCTCTGCTATAATAATATTATAATAATTTGTAATTCGGAAATCGGATGGAAAATTATAAACATTATAATTATAAAAGTAACTTAATTTTACGTAAAAACCCACGTATCAAATATTATTTTCTGAAAGGATTCAACCTGATTTTCCGTTACAACACATTATACATTAGATTGTATTATGTCATTAGTTAAAATGCGCCACTTAGATATGCAAACTATTACTTATACATATAATTAGAATAGATAAGTTTAATTTCCTATGACCACCATAGACAATAGCTCTTCCCCGAATCTCAGCCACGAATACCACAGCTCACCATATGAAGTAGGCCTCTTATCGGAATCGGGATGGCAATGCAATGTGATATTGGCAACGAAATACTATTCATTAGATGAACCTTCAAGCAATAAATGATACAAAGCAATCGTTTTGCTTTGTGCCCTTATCTGTTGCCAATACTGTGTGATTGACCTAATTCTAATTAATATCAGCGTTGGTAAAGTACCCAATGTGGCCCACAACAATTTTATCGACTCAGTGTAGCAAAGTTCTGTTTTAACTGAACCCTTTCGCATTTCATCATCATCATCACTCTTGGCTCTACAACCCCTGGTGGGTCTTGGCCTCCTCAAGAGTCTTCCTCCACTCATCACGATTTTGTGCTAGCTCTCTCTAGTTTACAATCTCCAAGGTGGATATATCTTTGAGGACGTTGTCGCTCCATCTTAAACTTGGTCTTCCCAGGCTCCTTCGCCTTTCGCAATTTTTTGTGTACGTTTCGTTGTATGTTTATAAATAAGAAGGTTGGTATGTACCTACTTCCAAATTTAAAGATTTCAGAGAAGATTTTGGTTTTGATTTATTGATAAGAGCAATTTAGAAACATACTTCTTTTGACGCGAGATCTACTAACTGTTCACAGAACTACTAGTAGTGATTGGACATTTACAAAATACATGCTACACTTACCTACATACAAAGACACATAGCTACTTACCTACTTTATCTACATACTACTTACCTACATACATCATGGACCCTGTAATTGTAGCTTGTATTGTCACATGTTCGTTTCCTACCCATCCTTGTTTACCTGTCATCACACATTCAGTCTTTAATGGACCATCGCCGTACGAACATCTCTAATATACCGCTTACCGCATCCGCAATTAATCCCGCATACAGCGACTAATATAGTCATAAGTGCAGAATAAACCCAGCCAAGATAGTAGATTGCCACAAGGTTTCGCAGTGAGTCCTTTTTTTCCTTTCCTTATGTGCATTCTTTTTACTTGTGCAGTGGTCAAAAACACATTTCAAAACACATTCTTCCGTCGGTCCTTCAACATTCACATCCGCACGTAAAACACACATCAAGTAGTTATATAATTAATGCAATCGAATGAAAGAAAAATTCACCGACTCCCGAGATAGATAAAGAGACATAAAAAATAACATAAGACATGAGACATAACGACAAATAAAGAGACACGAATAACAAGAAGTAAAAGTTCAAATGGATTTTATTAAAATATTAAAACTACATCTGACCCTGTAAATTAGTATCTCAAGAACGTGTAATTGTTTGATGTAGAAAATTTCTCCGGGCTTGAGTCCGAAAATACTTGATTCTTGCTTAACTCTACGTATTATTAGGAGGGTGGTTCGTCTATTTTATCTTGGTTATATCACCTCGTTCTTCATCTTCTTTCGTAGAATGGGGGGTCAAAGGGGGCATTTAAGTCTGCGAGCCAGTCTCGGGCTTCAGGCCTCACTCTGTGGACCTAATCATTCTCATCAATCCCTGTGGGGAATGAATGGAGTGAGCATTCGTTGACCACATATTTTTCGGTCTGCACTACTTAAAACCCCACCTGTGCATCATGTGGGCTCAACGGCTGTTGGAAGTGCTCATTTATCGAGAATTTGAATCTGATTAACAGTCAATACCTATATCATACTGAGCCTGTTTTAGTATTATTATAGTTGACGCTAAATTTTATTTTAATTTATTTATTAGCGTTATGAACAGTCTGTATAAATTCATAAATGACAGTGATAATAATATGTATATCATTGACCAATAAAATAACGACAAATAGAACCATAATTCAAAAATACACTACAATACCTATACCTGATATAAACAATTCTGATAAAGTGCAACTTCTTAATCTATAAAAAGTGATAAATAAAATTTTTCAAGGGTTTACATTTTAATTTTGATGGATATCAATAATATCTTTCAGGAAGTGATTTTATTTGAATTCGAACTGCCAAAAGTAGGAAAGATACTAAAAATAAATGTGGTAAGGTAAAACACCACATTTCTGACCCTGCTCCGATTTCTGACATATTATGTAACACAAATTACGATTTTACAAACTGAAGTAACATACCTACGTATATTGATATTAGCACATCGAGAAATTTGTTCCCCTCTCCCTCTAACCAACGTTTAGTCTAAGGACTATTTGACACCCATTTCAACCAAAATATTATTTAGTATACGATTTTGGTGATTTTGTGATATTGCACATTTTTTCACCTTTTTCGAAGAGTAAACCAAATTTTACAAAATGTGAAGACACAGTTCAACAATGTTTTATGTATTGTTTTTGTATGTTTTTCAATAGAGTATTGACCATATTTGTACATTTTAAACGGAAAATAATATATTTTAATTGATTTATGACAATTTTTGAGCGGACAGAAATAGGTACCTGTTTTAATAGGGTGATCACATTTCTGACATGTATGTCAGAAAATGATACACCTTCAAAAAATCATGTTCACATTTCTGACCGGTATGTCAGAAATTGATATTTATCATAATTTGGGAGGGTTTAATCCTGACATAAGGAGAACGGCTGCGTGACCTCTCTTATAATTAACTATATTTTGGATTTGATGACAAAATACCCAACCAAATCGAATTATTAAAAAAATATTTGAGAAATATCTATTGCCGATAGTGTAATTTAATTTATTTGGTATTTTTTTATATAAAATTCAGGCCATTTAAGAAATAGTTTTCTTTTGATTTTAAAGGCAAATTTGGCAATGTTTTGCGAGTTTGTGAGTAACAATTTGATTAAATAAATAATGTTACCGAACTAATGTTTTAATAAAATGAAATATAACTTCTGTCATTTATTTCGTAGACGGGCATAATCTCACCTAACACTGAATATTAGTGAGTTTTGCAAAGCAAATCAAATTATTTTGGTGGTTTTGTACCCAAACGCCACACACTTCTTGCAACCGCTGGATGTTGCTGTGTTTAGGCCGTTAAAAGTGTCCTTTAAAAAATCTATCCAGGAATGGTGACTGAAAAATAAGGAAGCAAAAGTAAAAAGGGAAAATTTTGCGCTAATTTTAAAAAGCGCGCTAGATAACACGGATATGAAATCGCATCTCAAAAATGGCTTTCGAGTGTGTGGTCTTTTTCCTTTTGATGCAGATGCCATACCATACGAAAAATTATGAAAATCATCATTATTCAATGAAAGTTTAAAATCAGTGACTCCAGAGAGCATTGCAGTGGAAGAAACAATACATTTGGTAGAAAATAATCTATCACCGGTTATATCCCCTCATTTCATTCCATTCCCTTATTATTCTGCTGTTTTAAAAGAATTTCGTGAATCGCACAAGGTTTGGATGGGCCTTGCGGAGTACAAGGCATTATTTGATATTTGGAAAATTATGACCGTAACTGTAGACAATTTTTCGGGGAATTTAGATATTTCGAATATATCATCGGAAATTAATTCTGAAAGTGTTAAGGTATATAATAGACCCTCAGTGGATTGCTGACATGAATAACGAAACTATTTTGAATATCCCTTTGAAGACAGTGAAAATAATATGAAAATACTACACGAGAACCAAAAAAACATTGAAAATTAATCTAGTTAGCAGGAATAACATTAATCCATTTAAAAATAGTTTTTTAATGAGGTCTGTTATCAATCAACCTTCTACTTCTTTCAATGAACGTGCGAGGACGAAAATACCTATTTTAATTATAATGCGTGTACCTATTTTAATTTAGATGTAATGCCTGAAGTAAGGTAAGATACGGTTAAGTTCTTTGTTGGCGTAAAACAAAGGAAAAATAATATAAGCGATGTTTTATACCAAATAACAATGTTTTAATTTATTTTCATCCCTGTATAAATTTTTTTTTTTTTTTAATTTTATGTTTAATATTTAATAAAGTTTCTCCAAAATATTGATTTTTGCTTTAAATGTTGTCCACCTGGCATTGCATTTTATTTGCATCAACGAATCGAAATATCAACATGTATGTCGGATACTGGATTCATACTGATTTTGGTATGTCAGAAATACGAATAGCCATGTCAATCAATAGGAACATATTGATTTTGGTAGGTCAGAAATATGTGTTTTGCTAGCATGTTACATATTAAATGATTTTAAATATTTAACGGTAATAAATTTACCAAAAAGTGCGATTTCGTTATTTGAAATTGAACAATGATTCCTAAAATTAAAAATTTCGTTTCAGAAACACAAGGTTGATTTTACAAAAAAATATTGAAATTCATGAAAAAAAAGTGATAGCTTAACGTGTCAGAAATAGGGTGTTTTACCTTAATACTAAAAGTAAAAAAGAGAAATAGTGAAATCAATCAGTTATTAGTTAAACATGTGGCATTCAATAGTGATATTTTTTATTTATGCTGTGAATTTATCAAGGTTTGTGTTAAACACATCGATATTTGGGCATAATCTGTTAAATGTGCTTCAGCTTCTTCTTATAAATACATTTTCAAGATAATTTGTGTTGCTCTTAGGGATAAGAGATTATATAAGAGATAAATACTCGTTCACACCTGATTGAAATCTGAAACACTAGTTAATAAGAAACACATATAATAAGGAAATTTGTTGGATGAATGGCAATGGCAATGGCCCTGAGGAAAATAATTTCCCTCAGGGCCTATGTCATCTGGGATGCTGTGTGGAGGGTCTTTTTGAGGAGAAGAAGGAATGAACATTGGTCTTGAAGAGACCCATGTTGTAGGAAGGAGGAAACACAGAGGCCGGCAAATCATTACACAGCCGAGCTGTTGAACACAAGAACGAGTCGAAGAAACGACCCGTTCTCATGTGACAAATGTCAACCGTGTACAAATGTTGGGCACGCGTTTGGCGTGTTTCCCGACTATGGACGTTTCACGAGGAAAACAATTTTCCTCAGGGTCTATATCATCTTAGAGGATGCTGTGTGGAGGATTTTTTAAAGGAAAGGCAGGAGAGGAAGTTCTGGGAAGGAAATAGAGGGTTTGGTAGGAATCTGGGGTCAGTGTGTCCAAAAGTGACAGACATATGAATACATCCCTTCAACTGCGGTGCAAGGCAATGGGTCGAGGGATTTTGAGAGGTCAACCAGTCTCTCTCAATTCAGCCCTCCACGCAGCAGGTGGCAGACGCATGGCTGCCAACAACTGTACAAACCTCACCTCACGAACCCAGGCACCCCTGCTAAGACACCAAATGGTCCCCCGGGCGGCGGTACCCATCCCTGCCTCCCAAAATGAATTTTAATTAACAATCTGAATGTGAATAGCCAAGAACTAACCAACCTGCTTTATCTTTTTATAATTCTCCTCACATTCCACAACTTATTTCTACTTATTTCTACATTCCACAACCATAGTTCTACGAGCTCAGCAAGTTGAAACTTTTGCCGTAACGAATGCAATAAAATTTATCTTCAGTGAGTGTCTTTTTAACTCGAAAGACCCATCTTGCTTGTTTCACATCAACATATTCAGATTACAGTGGTACAACATCCGTATCAGGCTATCAGTACTGCGAGAGTAAGATAAATGCAACAGTCGATAGCGCCCCTGATGGGAGGGCCACATTTGCATAGTGCTTCAATGCAAGTATCCGAGTGCACACTGCACACGGCTCGGTTTGTACGGACCAAGGTGCACTCGCATCTGTTTCAGAATTGCATCGCTTTAGAATATAAAAGTATTTGTTGGGAGGATGCAAATAAAATACCGGCCGGGCTTTGGTTCCGGATGGCTTTGTGGTGAAATGGGAAATCGGAAACAGAGAAAAGCGATTTCCTTTGAAACTAGTGTAATAATGATTCTAATTTTATTTAAATTCGAAGTAGTATTATTAATTTTTGTGTTAGTATTATTAATATGTGTATATTGATAGTATGTGTTTCTGTTGAGAAAAAGACATTTAAAAATCAAGATTATGGAATATGAGGAATAATATATAGGAAATATAATATATAGGAAATGAGCACCGCCGTTCTGGGAAACATTTATTGGATACGCCTACGCCTCTGCGTAGGGCTTAATTTTTTTTTTAATCGTATTTTTGAAACCTTGGAGATTTTTTGAAAATTTCAATCTGAAAAATCAGACCATTTTTTATAAACCGGAAAGAGGGGACGTAATTTTATAGGTGCAAAAAAACGATAATTACATAGCCGAAAATCATTTAAAAAAATTAACGTTTTCCACACGAATGGCACAGGAGAATAACGAGGTAGATATACCAAAAATATTACATCTCATAAATATTTTTTCCTTGATACGTCTTATTGATCATAAATCATTATAATGTACAACGTCTATATTACTAAATCCAATGCCATCCCGCTAAAAATCAGCACCATAACCATTATATACCTCTAAAACACGTACCGACATCTAAAATGTACGGAGTTCTCTTCACAACATCTATCAAAAGGTCAAACCAAATGATAAGTTCGCAGAAGACAAACAATAAATCTAGTAAACGTTAAATGTCAAATTCAAAAATTCGCCTGAAATCAAAGTGATGCCATATAAAAAAAATAAATCAGTGTGGAATTTTACAAAATTAAAAGGAACATTTTCGGAGACGGGACGTTTTCATGTTGTGACGTCACAAGCCCAAATAATGGATTTATTTATTTAAAAATAAAAAAAACTGTACATTTCTAAAAATTTTTATTAACATTTTCGTAATCTTAGTAAAAAGATCTATCCACACGATTTTTTCCAAGTCATTATGAAATCCATGCAATTGGCCTATTGTCATTTCTTTTCTGTCAAAACTTGTGACGCACGATCGAATTAAAATATTTTTCAATAAAATGGTTTTTCGTTGGGCATTAGCTTTGTAACAATTTTTAGACATTTTGTTTTAAAGAGTTTTATTTTCCAAGTACATTACTTGTAACTTAATTTTTTATTTATCTGCTACCGGTTTCGGCACATCCGTATTATTCATTAGCAAACTTAAAAATTTATGTAACAAATGTACATGGAATATAAAACTCTTCAAAACAACTTTTCTTCTCTTCACTAGCAATCTTAAAAATTTAAGTACTTGTATCTTAAAACAGTCGAAAACAAAAAATTTTGAGGAAATTTGGGGTTTAAAATTTTTTTATTTCACGTTTTTAGCAATACCAAATATATTAGTCCCTAAGTTGAAGTCATAGTTCTCGTGTGTTCTGTCTTTTTTGGATTCATACAAGACTTGTGAGAATGAAGATATTTCGTCAATGACATACGTACGAAATCTCTCTGCAACTATTGTACAGTTGTTTCATATTTATGGAAATCACAAAATTGAATTTTTTTGCAGTGCTCTAGCGTTTTTTTAAATGACAAAATCAAGATCCTCTGAAAAATCGGTACATGAACGTGTCATTTAGGTATGAAATTTATATATAAATAAAATATTTGGATGATTTTTATTGCACCATTTTAGTGAAAATCACCTCAAGGGCACGGTTTTTCTACTATACCCTATCTTACTTCTAACCACAGACTAGACAAACTATTATAACAACATAGATCTAACAGATCGCATCCACCGGTTCGTCGATCACTAATACAATCTACAATGCATTTAAACAATGAACGTGATGCAAATTTAGAAAATGTAAAGGACCTTACTTACCTGGGAGGTCGCTGTAGATTAACACTGTTTCATGTTTATTAAAGAAATTTAGGTACAGTTTGCACCCAGAGGACAATTATAGGGAACACTTGTTATTTTTTTAAAATATTTATATCCACAGAAGGCCCTGGGGGAAAATATTCCCTAAGAGCCTAAGTTATCTTTGGGGATGCTGTGTGAAGGGTTTTTTGAGGGAGAAAAAGTAGTGGAAGTTCTGGAAATGAAAAAAGGTACCTCAACCAGTTTCTCCCAACTCCCAATCCAACCTTCCACGCAGTTGATGGGCATCCACATCTACCGCCAAGACCCGGACAAACCTTACTCCTTCAAACCGGGCACCTCTGCTAAGTCACCAAATATAGCAAACCACTTGTGATGACCTGTCCAGAGGTTTTGGTTATCCAATAAACGGTTTCAGGTGTGGCGGTGGGGATGAGTATGTCCAGGAGTGACGGACGTATAAATCCACCCCTCCCACTGCGGTGCAAGCCGATGAGTCGAGAGAGTATAGCAGGAGAGGTTTAGGTTAGGTTTCCATTAACCTTCCTCTTCGATCCAGCCCGCCAAGCAGTAAGTGGGCAAAATCATTCACCGCTAAGGCAAACTTCACCCATTGAACCAGCCATCTCTGCTAAATATTGAAAGAATAGAAAGAATTAAAAAAATTTTAAACACTTAAATTACAAACTAAACTTACACTTTTCAAATTATACCGAATCCATAAAATTTCACAATTTCAAATCCCTCCAAACACGACATCTAATTTTTGATCAAATCCTATTATTTATGGACTCACCAGAACTTACCAATTTAATAAATTTTCATATTCCATCGATATCAACCCGACAATCCGATTTATTTTATTTACCCTCATGTAGAACAAATATTAGAAAAAAAATCCCCAATTCCTCGTGTATGTGCACAATATAATACAAAAATTCACAGTATTGACATTTTTAGTAATAACTTAAAGAAATATCGATATGAAGTAGGTACATAACGAGTACGATCGATTATTAATATGAGAGTATAGAATGTATCAGGAGCATCTCCTATATTCCTCTTCCTCTCCTCTTCCTATAACCCAAAATTAATTATAAGATGCTAAAACTTCATTTCGAATGTACTTTAGCATAAGAAACTTCTGTGGCTTGACTTCAGCTCACTTGTATTTCTAAATAAGCCAATTTTTTTCAATTTTTATTCGCCGTGTTTTTGAAATCCGTTCATTTTGCATGTCGTTTTTTTCAAATAATACTGAATCTTATAATGTACCCTTCATATTTATATTTCATGGAGGCTATTTCACGGAGCGGTTCATTCAGCGATACTTTAAATCCATTGACCTCTACACTGTTTTTCAATTCTTTTTGCTCGGATTCGGCTATTTTTGTTTCCAGAGCAACAATTCTTTTTTCTTGTATTTCCATCTCATCTATTATTTTTGTTGTTGTTTTGGTAAATCCAAAATTCTATTTAATTTGTCATTTATGTCATCATATCGATCGCTTACAAATTGGGTTGATTTTTTAAGATTGGCTATTTCTGACTCTAATTTTGTAAACAATTGTGTTTTTAACTTACTCAATTTACGATCAAGGTAGTCCGTGAGCGAATCCATGATTTTTTTATGTTCTGCGGCAGATCTCGTTGCGGACGTAATGTTTGTATATAATTCCGAAAGCTAGTAGCGACTCAGGTAGCACTTGTGTACTTTTCCAATTAATTGTTACTTTTAATGGTTTATTTATTAATTTTGCAAGAGCCAAAAAAACAAACAAACAGAAACAGACTGCTGTCACTTTTAGTTGTAATAAATACCACTTTTTTCGTTGACTTGACTAGAATACTAGCAATATGGTTCAATTTGTGCACTTTTCCGAAGATTTCTGTCACTTTTAACACTTATTTCATTAATTTTGTTATTACTTTATTATTTTTTTAAACCATATTTATTGAAAGTTATGTAAATAAATAGGGACAAAACACATACTTCAATGACTCATAAGAGTGTATTTAAATATCTACATCTCATCCGTTCGTTCTTTCTAACACCCTCAAAATGATATGAACATCTTGAAATTCTGAATCCCCTCTCAACTCATCCGTAAGTCAAATAAAAGCTACGTGTCCAATGCATCTTCACTGCCTTGAAGTCGTAAGACGTCACAATGGCGGTCTCGGGCGGGACGCGAATCCGAGTCCTTTGTTGGCCCACTTAAGCTAACGAAGCGTCCCACATTGGTAATTTACTCTCGGCTTTGGCTGGGTGGCCGCTGGGTGCTAAGAAACGGAGCAAGAAATGGTTAACCATTGTCCTGAGAGTGTACTTTAAGACACTTGGGGAATGAACTTTTTGGGTCAAAGTTAAAAATCTCTTGGAAGAAGTTTTTGTCTGTATCGTAAATTGAGGTATTTTTTAAAGGTCGGCGCTTCTATTGCATACCCAATGAGTGTTAGGTAATATAGGTAATAATAATTGGATAATTTGTAGAGTGCAATTTTTGTGAAAAATCACCTCAAGGTAAGGTGGGGGAATGCCGGTCAGCGGGAAATACCGGTCACTGTGGAATACCAAGTTCCTGAATTATTTAGAAAATGATACCTATACCGCCATCTAGTCTTCACTGGGGACAACTAATTTACATGGCCGCGGCCATCTAGCATCGCACGTCAGTATGGCAGTGCGTCGTTCATTTTTCGGAGTGTTTTGTTGTTAAAAATTGGAATTTTCAATCAAAGGTATATTAAGTATATTATTTACGGCTGGATTTGCTTTTATCACCAATTATAACAAATTTGTTATCACTTTTGATGTGCCGGTTTGATTTTTGATAGCTTATTTAGATTTTTAGGGAATGTCAAAGAAAACATTTCTTTTGTTTTGAAATGGTGACTGCCATTTCCCGCAAAGTGCGGGCAATACCAGTCAATGAAAGGTTTAAAAAATGTATAAAAATAATTAAACTAACTAAGCTGGGTTATTTACAACATAGTAAACATAAAGTGTACTATTTTAGCTATATGAAAGTTTAATTACTTTTACACAAAGTTCTTTAATAAAAGAATTATGTCGTTTTTCGCTTAAGTGACCGCCATTCCCCCACCTTACCCTAGTGTAGCCATAGAAAACGATAACTGATATAAATAGGTTGGTAACGTGCTGCCTTTTTTATAACATTATCTCCACACAGGTGGCCCTGAGGAAAAAAATATCCCTCAGAGCCGGTCATCTTTGAGGAAGCTGTGAGGAGGGTATTTTTAGGGAAAGGAAGGAGAGGAAGCTCTGGGAAAGAAAAATAATATATGTGTAGGAAACCGGGGGTTGGTTAAAGTGTTCATAACGAATGAGTTCATCCCTCCCACTGCGGTGCAAGGCGATGGGTCGAGAGAGTCCGGCTGGCGAGGTCAAAAGGACTCTCTCGTCCAGTCTCCTCTAAACCGGCCCGCCACGCGGTAGGTAGGCAAAATCATAAGGCCTAGACAAACCTCACCTAAGTTACTAAACATAGCGAACCACCTTGGGGTGACCTAGGCAAGGGTGTTGATTTTCCAATAAATGGTTCCCTAGGTGGCGATACCCATACCCACCTCCTAAATTGGTTATATAATCTGTCTGATGTTAAAAATAATAAACTTGAAAAAAATTTATATTCAAATTTGTTGGCATGTTTGTGGCAAGTTCTTATGAACATTGGCTGCATCAGATTTCTATCATATACAAAGATCATTCCTTCTATTGGTTTTCTGTTCTGTTGACTTATTTCACGGGCTGCTACATTTACCTATCACTTGTGTATAATGTAACTACTTGCATACTGCTTACTAACCCCGTATGCATGGACATTGGAGGATCTAGAGTCGTTTAAATAAATGTAGCTTTATTCAATACAAAAATAGAGTCTTGACGTGAGTGGTGAAGGAGGAAACAATTTTTTTCCTTATTAAGGGCTAGCGAGACTATCAAGCGGCTTGGCTCAATCACGTAGTTTTTTGTCTATGGCTAGAGTTTTGACCGCATTTTGACCGTCTCCAGAGGTGGCTTGAAGCTTGAGTCAAGCGTTGCGCAATAATCTACGTTATTGCGCAACGCTTGAAGCGAATTTATATTTCTTGGGCGTAGACAACAAATCATAGACAAATAAGTACCTGAGTGGTGATTTTAGATATTACGTATCACATAAAACGTTTATAAAAAATAGATTAAATTATTACAAAATAGGTATTAATTATTTTTGTGTTTACTTTGTAGAAATCCATCTGATTTTTCTTTTAAATTAATGTAAATATAATTTTATAATGTTATTACGTTAATGTTATATTAAAATATTAATATATAACATTTATTATAACATAACAAATAATTATTTTTCTTTACTAGATTCCATCTCGCACAAAAATCACTTTTAAATAGCGAAAATGACAGGAAACCATAGACAAAGGAGTAATATCTCGAGAGAAATATCGTCTAGACATAGACTAAGGCTTGGCTCAACGGCTTGAAGCGCGCATCAAGCTGTTGAGGCAAGCATTCATAGACAATAACGGAAAAATAAATTTACGTGCTGGCCGTCAAGCCGCTTGATAGTCTCCAAGCGTTCTGGCAAGCATTTGTCTATGCCTAGATGTGATTTTCGATAGTTTGTTTGGTTTATTTATGGTTGACAGTGAATTTTGTGCGGCTGAAATAAAATGGAATATAACGGAGACAAAGCATTCTTAGCCCTTGGGTTATCTTTGTATTTTAACAAAAATAAACGAATTTGGTGTCAAGAATGGTACAATTTGTGATCCCGCTTTACTCATAAGCATTTACAAAGCGTATTACAGGCACGGCACCAAATGATTACTTACACGCATTTTTTCAAAATAGATGATCGTAATTACGAAGCATTGTTGTATATTTCCGTTGATATTATGAATAAATGTTATAATTAATATTTTAATATAACATTAATTGATAAAGTTGATTAAGGAAAATTATTTATTCCCTATTTCTCAGATGTTCACAAGACCTAAACAATATTTTAAATCAGTCAATGCAGTTACATCATTAACAATAAGAAAACAAAAAATACTTGCAGAACTGAATAATAACATTAATAGAAGTTACAATATTATTAAGATGAAGCCATAGTAAATAATGCAAAATCATATGTTTTTGTTTTGAAAATTTGATCGCTTAGAAGTATTGTAGATGCTTCAATTAAATACTGCGTATAGAGCATACCTTGGCCCTTAAAAATGTCGGTCATTTTTTTTATAAGTTTTTTAATAAGCCTATAAAAAAATAAAGTATAATGTCTAAAAAACACACTTTCAAGTCCAAACTCTCCTATTTATAAACCCCTTTTCGGATATGGTTTTATTGTTTAATGTGGCAAATTCAGTTTATTTTATAATAATCGCAAAAAAAGTTGATATTTACACCCAATCTTCCCAAAATAAAATAAAATATGCATTTTCGCGTTGATATTTTACAATACTGCCGCTAGTCGACGAATTCGGTTATTCAAAGTGACCCCTATGGCGTCCACCGAAGAACTACTGTCCACGGCACAGTAGTGAACTAGTGGATCGCCTTAAACAACGAGAGAAAAACATACTTGTAGAACTTAATAATAAATAATACTAGCTGGTACCCGGCATGCGTTGCAACGCCATTTAAAGAAATAAATTAATTCTCCCTGCATGTCCTTTCCCGTGCGTCCCCGTTGACCTCCCGAGTCTCATTCCGAGAATACTGCACAAGAGTCCCAACTGCTCCCGTCTGGAGCCAGGGAGACTATGCTATCCCCGATCGGGGTATGTTGTGAGGCTGAAGGTAGTGGGGTGGGGAAGGAGATAGGAAAGAGGAAGGTGGGGAAGTACCTGGCTATTTAGATCTGGTCACCAATCACGGCTTATGCCATTTCAAGCAACGTTTCAATTCTGAATGGTGGTCTACCAGGGCGATACTTAGAGTATCTTCCAATCTGGAACGTGCCGCAAATATACTTTATATTATTTTTAAGAAAAAAAATGTGAAATAACACAAATTAATCAAATAAAATTTATTTGACACGCCGGGATTCGATCCCCCGACCTTCGGTTTACGAGTCAAGAGCCTTACTTACGTCAATTTTTCTTTCCGTAAGATCTTTCCACAAAGTATCGGAAGACTTAAAAAAATCTTTCAATTCCTTCCCCTCCCTCCAATTTTCTTACTTTTTCTTTCCGGAAGAACCTTCTACAAAGTATTAGAAAACTTAAAAAAATATATGAATGAAATATGTAAAGTGGTTCTGAAGTTATAGCGTGACCAAGGGAAACAGGGATTAATTTGTAGAAATCCATCTGATTTTTCTACAAATTAAACACAAAAACAATAATTAAAATCAGATGCATTTCTACAAATTAAACACAATAACAATTAATTCTTATTTTATATTAATTTTATCTAATTTATAGAATTGTTTCATGATGCGTGAGAAATGTAACAAATTTAGAAAAAAATCAGTTCTTTTATGTCGAAGAACGCTAACAATTAATGTACATGGGGTCCTATTTTATCATTCTGCGATTGTTTCGAAAATGTAATTAATTTCAAGAAATGGCCAATATCACCTTTAATGAGTGATAGCCAAATAAATAATTTAAAAAAATATATCAATTCGCATCAAGCTCGCCGCCAGCACGTAGATTATCGAAGCTTGCTTCAAGCGTCCTCGGGTAGACTGTCAAAACGCTTGGCTCAAACGAAAACTACGCGCAGTGTTGCCAGCTTAACAAAAAACTACGTGCTTGAAAGAAATGCTATTGATAGTGTCGGAATCTCTTAACGCCGTTGGGAAAGTGGTGGGGTCCCCTCCAATGTTGACTTGTGATTTAAGGATGGGTTGTTTCAAATAATTTGAACATTTCATCAGTTGTTTTAAGTTAACTTTCACGTTCTGTGAAAGTTCTACTCAAATTCTGAGATTATATCAGTTTTATGAAGCAACTGGCCTATAATCAACTGAACTTGAATAGAACTTACAAATTTGATAGGCCTTGAAGAATTTGTTTTCCTCAGAGGAAAATAAAAAAAAACAGAGTAATCAATATTATCGCTTATATAAAATTACCTGTCACAAGCCTCACCAAATTCGATCATTGCTCATTGATCAATGCCACCTTTTTTTGCAACGTTGATAGGTATTATTAGCTCCGTAAAACAGTGTTATTTGCAAATCAACACTGTTTTACGGAGTTTTTAAAGTATTGTCACACACAATAGACATGTAACAGTGCTTTTATTTCATGATACTACACAAAAAGTATAATTATTTAACGGTGAGCTCTGACGTAACGATATTTGCGCGGCTTTTCCATGATACTAAGAAGTCTCTTTTTTCTACATTTTGCACATCTTTAGTGAAAGAAAAAAATCTAAAAAAGGAATTTAAATTCCGGCGAAGCTCAGCGGTAACCACTAGTTTACCGAAAAAGTACATTATTAGGCTTACAATAAATTGGGTACAATCTAAACTTTCATTCAATAAAACTTTTCCCATAATTTTCACGGGTAGCATTAAAATACGAGTGTGTCCGTAGAACTTTATTTTCAAATAATCCCACACTTAAAATACCCTTTTCGATTTTTTCGTGGCGGATGGATTTACCTTCATCATTTACAGGAATGATTTATCAATTATTCTTAGATTTACCTTAATTTACTGGATCAATCAGTCGCGTGAATTTTGTTAGTATTAAAAAGCTTTTTATAAAATAGGAAAACAACTTACGCGGAAATAATGGTAGATATTATATTATACAACACTAGCAGACCCGGCCACACGTTGCTATGGCTAACGAAACACAACGCCATTACCCGACCTTTATAAAATCCACACCACTCGCTTACCAGCTGCCCGCTGCCCGCTGCCTGAATTGAATATTTGAATTTCTCTACTATAATAAGCATTTTTTTATACATATAAACCTTCCTCTTGAATCACTCTATCTATTGGTGAAAACCGCGTGAATATCCGTTGCGTAGTTTAAAAGATCTATGCGCACATACATTTTGAGCGACTTCATCAAATAAAATAATTCAAATCAAATACATACTTAGTCTAGGACATCTATTTTCCAATTTCTTCCGTAGAACGAATTTCAAATGTGACTAGTACGGCCCGCCAGCCGTTTTAAATCACACAGAAATATGTTTTCTTTAAATTTCTCGGCTTTTCTCTAACATAATGTACATGTTTTATACATATAAACATTCCTCTTCAATCTCTCTATCTATTGGTAAAAATCGTATGAAAATCCGTTGCGTAGTTTAAAAGATTAACGCGCACATACATTTTGAGCGACTTCTTTTTATACTATGTAATAATAATAATGATGATGATAGTAGGGTTGATGTTCTGAAGATTTCTAGGAAGCTCTAGAAAAATTAAGGAAAGGAACTAATAGAATTCAAGGAAATAAGAAATGGTATAAAAATATTGTTTGTCATAAATATATTTGTTCATTAAATACCAATTTATCCTATGAACCAGGAAAATATAATCAAGGAAACACATCCATTTAGCCACAAAGATATTACCTACCACAATGCTGACAAGGTTTTTATAAAAAAAAACAACATTCACATGCAATTTAATACAATAAAACATAATTTATACCAATTATTATGTTTTGGAGAATATTTTTGCTTTTTTAGGAATCTCTTATTGGAAAAAACTTAGGAATCAAAATATACAGGGTGAATTGGCAAGCTTTCGAGAAATTTTAACCAGCGATTCCTGAACTTATTTGAAGTGAAAAATTTAGAATCAAAAATAGATTTTACACATGACGCCACTGGGTACAGCCTAGCAGGTCACTCCGTCTCGTTATGGCAACGCGGTACAGACGAGTTAGAATCTCGTATCACGTTTTCAGTTGCGATGTGTGGCAGTGTGATCAGTGGTGACGTTGTTATAATGTAATCGTATTTTTGTTTCATATCATAGTGTTTCCATACAAACGAAGTATTGAAAATCTGTAAGGCGCAGATGCCAATCAAATACTTCTCACCTCCGCTCACCCCAAATCAACTTTGATTCGAATGGAATCTTGGACGCCAATCTTCGACTATACAGTCGAAGAATGTCAATTTGCGGCAAGCATGAGACTCACCCTCCACGGCGTGGGCATTCCTAATGTATCATCCCTGGAAAGGAGTGGGGTGTTGGGCTATTGCCATTAAAACCCACTTTTTAATGAACATAAGCATAGTATATTGTTTAAAGGAATAACTGTTAATAAATGACATATAAAAGGACTCACCCGGGACCTTGAATCAACCTAATTCTAACTATCTACCAATTTACCCCCCCCCCCCCGGACTGCAGCTGCGAGTTGGAGGCCCTTGTGGCCTCTCCCGGAGACGCCTGGTGTGAATTTCTACCGATTGGGAGGCCCAAACTCTCTCCATCAATCGGTAAAACTCCGCTCGACTGTGGCAGGCGGAATCCTATGACCCTCCGCGGGATGCCGATCCTCCTGCTTCCTCTCCTGGCCTCGGCTCTGGAGCCGAACGATCACCGATGGTGGGGACCCATGAACCTCTCCTGACTATCGGTCCTATTGCAAATGGTGGCGACACTCTTACTCCTTTACGGCGCGAGTTCTCCAAAAATGGCGAGCACCACGGGATTGTCGGCCGCGGGAAAATGATTATTGCCAGCGTACACTACTTGTTACCGACAGGATGGCTCTGCTCACTCCCGATTACTCTTTGTGAGCCCCGGCCACAATAACATGCCGCCGAATTAATCCCGACTCGATTAAACACGATCTCACTCGCGATTTTGAGGGTTTTTCTTTGAAAACCATTAATAAGATTTCACTAAAAATCCATTGTCGCCCGCGTATACTTTCTTAAATTCTTTTTCGTACAATTAGCACATTTTACTCGCAATGTGTGACTCGTCGATTCCAAAGCGGGCCGCTCTTCTCGCTTCGAAATCAAAGTGTGCGGAACCGGAACAACGCCCTCTCGCGCCTCGCCTAGACACCAAAAATCCTGAGAGTGTCGCCAACATTATCATTTTTTTAAAGTACTTGACGGAATAATACATTTTTAAGAATTGCTTCATAACAATACCCCCCTTCCCTCGAAAATGTTTGCCCTCAAACAAAATTGAAAAACACCCATATAAACCTATACTGGCTAGACTGGTCCCGAGGAGTAACAAAAAAAAACACATTCAACCAATATAAATGAGCATCATAATTAATTTATATATAACAAAACTTACGAAGAATGGGTGTGCCGCAGCTCCAATCGCACCCATCGAGCGTGTAGCCGGATGGTTGAGCCTGCGATGCAGCCATTCTCAAACTTAACGATAATTTAAGATAAAAGTAGCTTAATTACAAATTTAAGCAGATGTTACGTGAACGGAGTCAGCAAGCACCCACAGTATTGGAATACCGGGTGATGAGAAATTGACGAATGTCGAAGACTGCCGTTAGCGTTACATCTACAACAGAAAACATATTTAAACATAAATTGTATGAAAACTTATAGGTATAAAAATAAATATATAATCTCCTTCTCAACACATCTATATAACTTAGCATTAAAGCTTCACTGACACATAAATAGGGTGATTAGGCCAATCAGGCATCACTTTTTTTTATTATTAGGGAGGCAAGCCAACCCTCACTTTTCACTGAGTCTACTTCTCCGTTAGAGATAACAACACACTTTGAATAAACTCTATCTATTCTAACTAACTCGGTCCTTGGGTGAATAATATTTAACCAACAACAATTATACATTGTAAAGGTAATTTTAAAAGTGTACAACCACCGCATCGGATGGTGCCAAATAATTTTTTTTAATAGTATACAACCAACGCATCGGATGGTGCCAAATGATTTTTTTATAGTATACAACCAACGCATCGGATGGTGCCAAATAATTTTTTAATAGTATACAACCAACTGTTTTAGAAGGTGTGATTTGTTAATAGATGTGCAGCTATATTATAGTGCAGTCATTTAATATACGTTCATCTGTGTAGAAGACGTTTCAGTAATTACAGAACAATATTTTAAGGCTTTCCCTATAAACCGTTGTTCATCCATATCGTACAAAATATCAATGGTATAAGTCTCTTAGGACAATACTAATAGTATACATTTTAATTCTGTACAAATATATATATATAACTATTTCCAACATTGGCTTAAAATGTGGAAGGATATTTAGAACCACATCGTCCCACATTATAAGTTTTCTAAAATCTTATAAATAAAGAGTACATAACCAGTGTCAAAACATTTTTTTTTTTGTATTATAAAGTGTTAATAGAATTAAAACGCTTTTTCAAAAGTAGAGGCTTAGCTGACGCAGCCCATGTTTAAAGAGTAAAAATAATAGTTAAATATTTTACTATGAAAACAAAACAAAAATTGTATTTACTCCCAAGTTTAGTAATAAGTTATGTAACCTTAATGATGAAACCAAGTCTAATAGTGTCAATGCACTCCAGGTGAATAACTAAATTCTTTATTTCGAATCCACTTTGAAAACAAAGAGTTACTACACTGGTATCTCTGTATTTACTAAGTAAGTACAAACATAAAAAAAAACGGCATATAACATCTATGCACATAGTTAAAAATGATATACATGAAATACACGGAGATAGAGAGCGGATATGTCCGTGCATCCCATGATACAAAACTTACAACTAACAAAAAGAAAGTATGCCTGAAACACACGGAGATAGAGAGCGGACAAATCCGTGTATCTCAGGATACAAAACTTACAACTAACAAAACCTTAATAAATTCATCTGTTAAGCCGACATCCGAATTTGCGTCTGTTTTATCTTTAATACTATCGACAATTTATACATACACTCGCAGATATATAGTTATAAATACATTCTCAACTCGAGCATTAGCACCAGAGTTGAGGATGTTATTGTAAGGAAACAAACCAGCATATCATTACCAACATCAAACTTATAAAACACCCCCCGCGAAGTAAATAACCCATTTCCGTAGAAATGAACCTATGACAGGAGAAAAGACTGTCAGCATGTCGGGTCGTTTCAACTCGGTTGATCAGGCCGGGTTAAAACTCCCAAGCATCAAATATTAACTAACAGATATGATAATTTGCAGTACTCGGTAGGGATGGCCAGACCCTCCGAAGTATTGCCACAATAAGACTATACCGGTATATTATTTGATTTTACTATATCTTTCACATGAAAATCACCCGCAACTTTTCCGTTTAAGTCTGCAAGTGTATAAATTAAGTTGGATTTTTTCTTTACTACCACGTTCTGAACAAACCGGGGTGCCAATTTTTGTGCAAAATAATTCAATGCGTTAGATTGCGCAAAATTCCTCCGCCACACCACATCACCAACCTGATAGGTAATGTGTTTTCTGCGCAGGTTGTAATGGTCAGCTCCTTTTTGAAAAGCTTTAAGAAGAGCATTCGAGACTTGCTCATAAACCGACGACAACTCTTCCAATTTCTGTGCATAAACTTTAGGTTGAGCACCAATTTGCGAACTGGTTTCCTCATCCGCTATTGGATTACGGTGCAGATCACCGTCTAGTATCTGCTCCCGACCATGCATCAGAAAATAAGGTGTATAACCTGTAGCGCAGTTTACCGTGTTATTCATCGCTGATTGAACTTGCGGAAGAAATTTAGACCAGTTTCGGTGGTCTGATTCAACTAAGATGGATAACGCCGTGCCCAGGGTTTGATTATAACGTTCGACTACGTTGTTTTGAGGCGTATAAGATGAATTGTAAAATGGTGGCGGCATGTTATAACTATTAAGTAATTCCTTAAATTCTTTCGAAACAAATTGACGACCATTATCACAGACGATAGTTCGTGGTACGCCGTGAACAAGAAAGATGTTTTCTTCTAAGATTTTTATTATGCTTCTCGCGGTGCCATTGCGCAGCGGAAATAGCCATGTAAATTTAGAAAAAACGTCTACACATGATAGGATTACGGTAAAACCTGAGTAACTCCTAGGTAAAGGACCTACTAAATCTATCGACAACATTTGCATGGGTCTTGTGACCTTTTTTGGGTTTGAGGAGATTCCGTTAGGTGGGGCTGTACTTATTTTGTGGGCCTTACAGACTGTACAACGATTAACAAATTGCTTAACATCCTTGTACATATTAGGCCAATAGTAACGCAATTGCACCTTTTTGTAGGTTTTGAATACCCCAGGATGACAAGCTCGCGAAGATTCGTGTAAATTAGATAGAATTGCCTGTCTACCTTCTTGCGGAACTACTTTTTTCCAGGCAGTATCCTCGCACAGAGCTAGACGAGTCTTTGTGTGTCGGAACAATTCATTATTACGTATTTGAAAGTTCTGGAATCGTTGTGGGAATTCTTTGCATCCTTTCCAAGCTTTCAAATACCACGTATCCTTTGTATTATCAATGTCCACACCTGATAATACGGCAAGGTCCATTCGTGAGAGTACGTCTGGAACAACATGCTGTGTCCCTTTGCGATGAACAACGTCAAAAGAAAATTGCGAAAGGCGAGAGCTCCACCGTGCAAGACGGCCACTAGGGTTAGACAAGGACCCTAGCCATTTCAAGCTTGAGTGGTCAGTAACTACCGTAAAATGAGCTCCTTCAATGTAGGGTCTAAAGTGCGTTACTGAATCCAGCACTGCCAAAAGTTCACGCTCCGTAATTCCGTAGTTGCGTTCGTGAGTGTTAAGGCAACGTGAATAGTACGCAATCGGGTGTTCGGCACCGTCTATATTCTGTATTAGGACACCCCCCACTCCTACGGAGCTTGCGTCGCAATGTATCGCGAACGGTTCTGAAAAGTTTGGGCAGCTTAAAACCGGAGCACTTATAAGGGCTTGTTTTAAATCGTTAAAAGCTTTTTCAGCTTCTGGTGTCCATTTGAAGTTACTGACACCGTTCTTTGAACCAGTAAGCTTCGTCAATGGAGCGGCTATACTCGAGAAGCCTTTGATAAAACGTCTAAAATACCCTGAAAGGCCAAGGAAAGCTCGGATTCCTTTCGCGTTTTTTGGAATTGGAAAATCCTTTATGCTTTCAATTTTCACCGGATCTGTGCGAAGTCCCTGTGAATCTACTAAGTATCCCAAGTACTTAAGCTCTGATCTACAGAACTCAGATTTTTTTTGATTTATAGTGAGGCCCGCATCTCTCAGTCTTTCAAAAACTTTGTTAAGTAGTTTAATGTGAGAATCAAAATCCTCCGAAATTAAAATTAAATCGTCTAGATAACAGAAGGCGTTATCATCAAATTCTGGTCCAAACAAGGCGTCAGCCAGTCTTTGGAGTTCACTGGGTGCATTTTTTAACCCAAACGGCATACGAGTAAATTCGAAGAGTCCACGGCCCGGAACGACGAATGCTGTTTTCTCGCAGGAGTCTTTATCCAGCGCTACCTGCCAAAACGCCTTACTCAAATCTATTGAAGATACGTATCTTGCGCCACCCAGTTTGTCTAAGATCCGTGCGATATGAGGTAATGGGTAACTGTCTCTGATCGTTACGTTATTTAATTTTCTGGAGTCGAGGCAAAATCTCCCCGTACCATCCTTCTTTTGTACTATAATCACGGGACTAGACCAAGGCGATCGAGAGGGGCGGATTACTCCTAAACTGAGCATCTCGTCCACTTCCGCGTCGAGTTGACGTTGTCTAGCCGGAGACAGAGGATAGTAGCGCTGCTTAATCGGAGGACCAGTTGTAATGATTTTATGCTTCACTAAATGTGTTAAACCCAAACCTTTTTTTTCATAGGAAATAGAGTCAAATTTACTAACAATTTTCGAAAGAGCTCTGCTTTCGGAAACCGATAATGAAGAAGCAGGGCGAATTGCTCGTAATTCATTAATGTGACCCGCTTGGTCAGGTTCGTGCACGTCTGGAAACAGTTCCGGTGCGATTCGAAACTGCTTCCAAAAGTTGACCCCCAAAATAAAATTAGGTGATAATGATGGAATGACGTAAAAGACAACCTGCCTTGTGATTGTATTGTACGTCACCGGCAAAGTTATAGTACCCAGAACAGACTGACTCGAGCCGTCAGCTGTTGTAACGCTATAATCTACTTTAACTAATTCTACTCCTAAATCTAAAAATATCTTATAACTATCCCCCCCTAAACATGACAAAGAAGCACCACTGTCTAGCAATGCTTTATAATTATTATTTAGAACAAAAATGTCGGCATAAGGACGCTCATCCTCTGTACTATCCTTCTCCTGTGGCAGTGCGTCCACCGCTTGAGGAGACGGGCTAGAAAGGAATTGTTGCACTAGGCGGAGCCAACGCTTCCACTCCCTCTTTCTTTGTGCACAAGAAGGGGCGCGGTAAGATTGACTCGTTTCTAGTTTTTTGGATCTTTAGTATATTTCTTATTGTTAATACTACTAACATGTGGTTTCCTATTATCGCTATCTTTTTTCCAACAATTTGTTATTGAATGACCTTTGATTTTGCAGTAAGTACAAACAAGAGATTTATTTTGTTGATTTATTGTATCCTGTTTAGAAAAATTATTCATATTGTTCGCCGTAGGTTTAGAATTCCTAGAAGGGTTAAAATTATTATTATTGTTATTATTATTGAATGTCTTGTAATTGTTTGTATTATTGAAAGGCTTATTGTAACTATTGGAGAACGAATTAAATTTTTTAAAGTTACCGGACTTATATTGAGTGTCTACTAATTTTGGAATTGCTGAGGACGTTGAGGCCTCAGTGTACGACTCGAGTTTAGCAGCGCACCTCGTAAGTTCCTCAAACGAACTAAAATCTCTGGATGACATCAAGTTAGCATACATAGGCAACAATGCTTTCATGGCTATCCGCAAAAGTTTAACCTCAGGAATTTTACAATCCAATTTATTGTTAAGCGCTTTAAGTCTCAAAGTGAATTCTAAAACTGACATTCCCTTGGGCTGTTTATAATTTAGAATCTCATTTTCCAGATCTAATTGCCTATCCTGTCCCTCAAATTGTTTTATTAATAAGCTGGATAGGTCATCCCATTCTAAGTCTGGACTATAAATTGACCTATACCATAGAAGTGCTAACCCGTCTAAAATTTCACTGAAAGATTTAACTAAGTCTTTATGAGAAATGTTGCGTGTCCTACAACGCTCTTCGACCAAAAGCAGAAAATCTCTCACGCAGCTTTTACCATCGTACTTGACATCCCAATTTGTAAGCCCCCGCGATGATGAGTCTTTATAAATAACCTTGGTATGTTTAATAACCGTGACCTTCTCCTCTGTTTCATTGTCAGAATCTAGATCCGAATCACTTTCCTCCAGAACCACATTTAATGATTTCTTCATAGTTTTGTTATAGGCGCGCGCTCGTGAACGCAACGCTTGGGCGGTGCCCTCCGGTTCGATGGATCGTGAAGTTAATTCCTTTATAAGATCATCCTTGGATGCATTATTTACATTTGGAATCGGAGTAGACATTGTAACGGTAATGTAAAAAGCTTGACACGAAAATACAATTGAAAAGAAATAGAAGAAAAGAAAATAAAATTACTATATTCTTTGTTTTTGATGTTGTTGTTATTGTTATTGCTGCTAATGTACGTTGTAATTGTACGGTGTTGTTGTTATTGCTATATTCTTTTTTTTTTTTTTAAATGTGTATGTTGCCCATTTAAATTAATATTTTTTTTTTTTTGTTTTCGTTAAATTAATATGTAAGTAGCTCATAAAAAAAATTTCATTTAACTTATTATGTAAGTAGCTCATTTAAAAAAAATAAAAATTTTCATTTAAATTAATATGTAAGTAGCTCATTTAAATGAAAATTTAAAACGTCAGTTAGACATTAGTAAATAAACATTTTACAAGTATAATTACAGTAGGTTTTGACAGGGCTTTAGACAAATTTTCCACTCGAAGCAAAAACAAATCACTCGCATTGTCATTAAAAATCTCAATAAATATTTTAAACAATTGAATAATCTTCAATAATAACCCTCCATTACTATTTAAACACAAAATAAATTGATTTGTTTTCGGCTATCAGGTATTTTAACATGTAAACACAGCTGTGTTTTGACATTAGCCCAAGCCATAGGTAAAAATGTCAACAAGAAACCGTCATAGACAATCCGAGGTATTCTTGTAGCAGCAAGCACTGATTGATTCCGAAATGAAAAAAAAATTATGTAGCTCTATGTAGCACATTTTCCATTGTCTATGGCCGATTTCTATGCTTTAAACATACAAAATGAAACTGACAATGCATTTTAGGTTATGGAATACAATAACATTGCGTTTCAATGAACATGCGAGTAAATGCAAACAGGAAATTCGGCTGAACAGAAGAATATTATACAAAGCATAATTATACTACCCTGTGTATACCACGGACGACAAAAGAACAATCCAGGAATGTTACAAAATCGAGCCCAAAACAAACGCTTGAGGCGCCATTGTTATAATGTAATCGTATTTTTGTTTCATATCATAGTGTTTCCATACAAACGAAGTATTGAAAATCTGTAAGGCGCAGATGCCAATCAAATACTTCTCACCTCCGCTCACCCCAAATCAACTTTGATTCGAATGGAATCTTGGACGCCAATCTTCGACTATACAGTCGAAGAATGTCAATTTGCGGCAAGCATGAGACTCACCCTCCACGGCGTGGGCATTCCTAATGTATCATCCCTGGAAAGGAGTGGGGTGTTGGGCTATTGCCATTAAAACCCACTTTTTAATGAACATAAGCATAGTATATTGTTTAAAGGAATAACTGTTAATAAATGACATATAAAAGGACTCACCCGGGACCTTGAATCAACCTAATTCTAACTATCTACCAATTTACCCCCCCCCCCCCGGACTGCAGCTGCGAGTTGGAGGCCCTTGTGGCCTCTCCCGGAGACGCCTGGTGTGAATTTCTACCGATTGGGAGGCCCAAACTCTCTCCATCAATCGGTAAAACTCCGCTCGACTGTGGCAGGCGGAATCCTATGACCCTCCGCGGGATGCCGATCCTCCTGCTTCCTCTCCTGGCCTCGGCTCTGGAGCCGAACGATCACCGATGGTGGGGACCCATGAACCTCTCCTGACTATCGGTCCTATTGCAAATGGTGGCGACACTCTTACTCCTTTACGGCGCGAGTTCTCCAAAAATGGCGAGCACCACGGGATTGTCGGCCGCGGGAAAATGATTATTGCCAGCGTACACTACTTGTTACCGACAGGATGGCTCTGCTCACTCCCGATTACTCTTTGTGAGCCCCGGCCACAATAACATGCCGCCGAATTATTCCCGACTCGATTAAACACGATCTCACTCGCGATTTTGAGGGTTTTTCTTTGAAAACCATTAATAAGATTTCACTAAAAATCCATTGTCGCCCGCGTATACTTTCTTAAATTCTTTTTCGTACAATTAGCACATTTTACTCGCAATGTGTGACTCGTCGATTCCAAAGCGGGCCGCTCTTCTCGCTTCGAAATCAAAGTGTGCGGAACCGGAACAACGCCCTCTCGCGCCTCGCCTAGACACCAAAAATCCTGAGAGTGTCGCCAACATTATCATTTTTTTAAAGTACTTGACGGAATAATACATTTTTAAGAATTGCTTCATAACAACGTGTTATTTTTAATTGACTTTGTTTACATTATCAAACCAATATTTACAAAAAAACCACAACATTATTTTGAGAACCTTCAAATTAACCTGACTTTTTTTAAACTATTTTTTTAAAAAAACATAGCCTTTTCTCGAAATGAATTGTTAAACGCTTCAATAATATTATTGGAATTTTTATAAGTCCGTTATCATGAAACATGTTTTCAATGACGAGAAAAATCCAATAAAATAAAACTAAGGAAAATGGTTAAAAAAAGGCATAACCCTGGAAAATATTGAAAAATAAAATTTTGTTTCCTTTAAATGATTTAGGTACCTACCTAAAACGGTATTTTCTTAGAATCAACACAATACAACAACAAAAAATCATAAAGTAATATGTTTCTGTTATCTTCAGCCTTTCAATAAATTGACTCATTTTAACAGCGTTTAGTTCCACAAGAATATTGACTAACTTCTAGAGAAAAAAATGTTTATATCCACAATAATTAGAATTATTTTATTTATATTGAGTGCTAAAGATAATGTTTTGTAATATTTTGTTCATCTCGCTATACAGCATCTTGGTGCGTCAGTTACAAAATAACACTTCCAGAATTCAACTACCCTACTAATCGTTCTACATTAATCAAATTATCAATTGTCTTAGTAATGAAATAATAACGATTTGGGTGTTAATTATAGTTATTATTTGATAATTATAGTTGAAATTTGTTTTTTGGTCAATATAATTGGATCTTACTAATAAATTAGCAATGCGAATATAAACGCAGGCAAAACATAGTTTTAGGATGCAATTTTCCGTAAAAGTTGAGAAAGCCGATTATATTATAGCCCACATATATTTAACAAAGGCATTAATGTCAATAAATAATGAGATTGCAAAAACTAATCAGATGGTCAACAAAAACCATGCACACAAGTTATGGTAATGGAAATTAAATAGTTGATTACCTTTATGCAAAAATAAGAACAAATAAAAGTATGAAAGCAAAAAACAATAATGTATTCATAAAAGTTTGTTTATTATAATCTAATCCGCGTATAGCAATTAAAAATAAAATTACTACTTTTATTGTTAAACGGACAACTCACAACACGTGACACGTGACATGTCACCACACTTAGAAAAAATGATATAATGTCACAAGTGATGTGAGATGGTTACGTTACGGTAGCTATAGGATAGTTTTATAGATTACTAGCTTTTTCCCGCGGCTTCGCTCGCATGTTGTAAGGGGGGTTCCCACTCCCCCTCTCTCTCACCTCCCTCCCTCCCCCCTCCCCCCTCCCCCCTCCACCCCTCCCCCACCCACTGCAACCTACCTCCCCTCCCCTCCCCACCCCATCTCTCCCTCCCTCCCGCTTTCCATATATTCTATCCCAGTACATTCAGTTTTTAAACAGCCCGCGTGCCACCTTTTACATTTTTTATTAAAATTTCCATTTTTCATGTATATTAAATTTGGTACCTAACATTGGTACCTATTTAAAATATCTAAAATTCTTGATTCGATTCAAACTTTTAGGGGAGTACCTACTTTAAATAAATTTATCAACTTAAAGGTTTTCAAAAATAGAATCCTGATTTAACAATGTCATTCTCAAACACGCGAACTGTCAAACGTGCGATAGTCGTTAGGTTTTCTGAAATTATCCAATTTTCTGCGCAATTTTCCTAATTTTTCTCTCCGTATAAACCATCCTCGTACTTCAAGGAATATTCTAAAAAAAGAATTAGCGAAATCGGTTCAGCTGCTCTCGAGATTTGCGCTTAGCAACACATTCAGCGATTCATTTTTATATAATATAAGATATATTTTTCACTTACTTTCCTTGTCATCTAAAATGTGATAAACCAACACATGTTTGATATCAATAAGATATTTTTTGCATTTTTATCTACAAATACATTTTTCTGCAAAATTTACTTTCTTATTTTTTTTTTTAAATTAACAAACATGACTGTGTTGACCGTTACGTCAGATTATTATTATCTTGCAACCCAGATAAAAAAGTAATACCCCTTCGTTGCAACACTGGAACCCCTCCGCAAAGCACTGTTTATTATACCGTAGTACGTGAAGACTTCCTAAAAGATAAACCTAGTCTGACAAAGCAATTTGCGGCGAATTCGGCGGGATAACAGCGTGGTTATGTTGATATAAACTGAAAACTTCAATACTGACAGACGCCGATGTTCGAGATAAGCTCTACACTCAGTAGCACTGGAGCCTTTTGTCTGAAACGCGGAAACTTTAGCCCATTGTGTGTGTTACGGAAAGAGCTTTTTTATTTTTTTCCCAAAAACTTTCTGACTGAGATAAAAGCTACAGATTTTATGACTGCCCTGCGTTTTTTTGGGATTTTTACACTATCATTTTATGTACCCACTGGTATAACGTTATTAAAAAATAATGTTCTGTTAATTATGGTCTTAAAACACGACCAAAAAATTTTAACGGCGATGTAAAAAAAAAGTTTTATTAACACTAAAAAGTGTAAATACCCAAGAGCTTTTGCGTTGTAGAACTGAAACAAAGATTTGCTTTAATGAAATTGAAAGATTTAGATTGAAAGAATTTAAAAGATTTGTCTAAATTTGTCTAAAAAGAATATGAAAGATTAAAATATTATTCCATTTTATTCACCGTTTGTGTATGAAATTTATTAAAATAATATTATTTTTTAACCTATCTACCCAAGTCTTAAAAGTAATGATCGACCAAATTGGTGCGGCCCACGAGCACTTTTGATTCGACCTGCTGAATGCGTTAAAAAAATTTACACGGTGTTTCAGATACATCTTAAAATTATTATTACCAGAGAAAGTTATAACAAAGCTGACAGGTATATACTCGTACTTACATATGCACCTGTTACTAGAAACCAGTTTATACAAAAATAAATAAGTCGAATATAATATTGATAATTTTAAAATATGAGATTGACAATTACGACGGTTTGACGGAAGGTGGCAATGACTGAATTGGTAAAAGCGCATGTCCCGGTTAGACAAGTGGTTCTGGTTTCGAGTCCCAGTTGCGAACATTATCTTTTTCTATTTTTCTGTGCCTAGTTTTCTTTCATATTTTCGTTTACATTATTAGTGTTATCTTCTTCTTCAATACTAAATAAGTGATCTGAACATCCTGAAACTGAATAGTGAAACTTCTATAGTCCCGCTGTGGTTCGGATTTGACGGTTGACAATTACTGCACCTGCGACGCGTCAACTGCGCTCATCGGCCGCTTTGATTGTGATGTCATTTTTAAACGATGCTATTGGTTGAGATATGAAACGGAAATTACGCTAGGTCGCTTTGATTATGACCTCACTTTTCAAGAGTTGGTTGAGATTGTTGCGGTAATGTTTCGCTTCTACCGCGTTTATAATAATAATAATAATAATATTTTTTTTATTCCAGAATGTATGCAGGGGAAGTGCAATGCAATACATTCCATAATGTAAAATAACAAAAAAAGATAAATAATAAGTTAAGGTAAAAACTAAATAACAACACATAAATTAGATAAAATAAACGAATAAGCATGAAAAATGAAACCGCACTCAAACTTTTCGAAATGCTAAAATTCTAGTTGCGGTATACATTGGTATATTCTGCGAGAATCAAATAAAAAGCATTTTCATATTCTGCGGGTAGTTTTAATTCAATTAATCAATTAATATACTCGTTTTCATAACTTTTCTCAGTGTTTTTAAAGATAATTATTATGATTTTTTTACATTAGCTCCACACAGGAGGCCCTGGAGAAAATAATTCCCCTCAGGACCCATCTCATCTTTGTGGATGCTGTGTGGAGTCTTTTAAGGAAAGAAAGGAGAGGGAGTTCTAAAATGGGAGAGGTATGGGTGAAAAGGGTGTTTAGGAATCTGATGGTCAGAGTATCCGGGAGTGACGGCAGTATAAAACCCCTCCACTGCGGTGCAAGGCGATCTTCCGATCGAGTCTTGCTGGAGAGATCAAAAGGTCTGCCTTAACCACTCTCCCAATCCAGCCCGCCGTAGGTGGCCAGAGGCATCCGCCCTCAAGACCTAAACAAACCTCTCCCCATCAACTCGAGCACCCCTACTAAGTCACCAAACGTTTCGAATCACCTGAGGAGACCTACGAACTAAAGAAGTGCTTTTTATCCAATAAATGGTACCCGAGACGGCGCGCGGCACCCAAAAAAAATATTAATGGCATGCGTTTTTTTCTTTACATAATTCAGAAGAAGTATTGAGGCTTCTAAATCAGGACACTGACAATGTTTGCATGTATCTCGACGCATCATCATTCTATTACTTCATATTATATATACACCCCTCCATACCAATTATTCGCCCTAATTTGATCATAAGGTAAATTCTAAGCGGCACCTACCCCTTACTACGAAATAAACGACCCTAAATGTGATTTCCGCTTGAAGTGTAGTACTAGTAGTACTAGAAGTAATCATAGATATTTAAGTAGTTCAAGTAGGAGGTTAGTACATACATAATGTTGTGTAGATTACCGCATTAGTATGTGGCTTTAAACTAGTTCGAAGCTCATACAAATTTATTATTAAATTAATGCGTACTTAGTTCAACAGGGAATTTAAAAAATCTTTTCCAAAAATTAAGTACACATATTTAAAAAAAATATAGGAATATATGTGAACCGCCTGGAGCTAATGAAACTATGGAATCTCCAATTGGGGTATGTTGTGAGGCGAAAGGTGGTGGGAAGGGGTAGGAAGGAGGTGAGAAGAAAAAGAGGAAGGTGGGGAAGTACCTAGGCTATTCAGATCCATTCACCAAACATGGCTTAAGCCATTTCAAGCGAAGTTTCAATTCTGAATGGTAGTCTTACACCAGGGCGATACTGAGAGTACATTCTACTCTGAAGCGTGCCACAATTAAATCTTATATTATTTTTAAATGATGAAATTGAGAAATAACAAAAATCAATCATCTGAAATTTATTTACTCACACCGTGATTTGAACCCGCGACCTCCGGATCGCTAGTCGAGAGCGTTACTCATCACGTAATTATAAACCGTCATAATTACTTTATTTGTTTATTTTACCATCTCGTTTAAGACCCCACTGAGAGACAGCCTGGGTTCTCATTGCCTCGCAAACTCTTGACTGCCATCAATCGGATAAGGTGCTTCCATAGCCATTGTGCTCACACGATGCATAGATGGGGCCTTAAAGAGTCGGCGATGTGTGAACGCGGTGCGGTGCAGACTACCGAACATGTGCTCAACGAATGCACGCTCCATTCATTCCCCGGCGAGATTGATGAGGTCCACAGGGCAACGCCTGAGGCCCTAGACTTGCTCGCAGACCTAGATGTCCCCCTCTGACCCCCCACCATACGAAAGAAGAAGAATAACTTTAATACCAAACTCGTAAATTTATAAATAAATTTACTTTATTGTATATACCGACGCAATTATTGAAGTTATGATTATTAGGCAAAAATGTAAAAATACTCATAAACATGTTTGTGTGTTTTATGTGCGGATGTGGATGTCGAAGGACTTGTATGTGTTTTGAAATATGTTTGACCACTGCACAAGTAAAAAGAATGCACATAAGGAAATGGAAAAAAGGACTCACTGCGAAACCTTGTGGTACTCTGGGTCCCCCGACAATTCGTCCTGCGACAATTCATCCGGCGACAGTTCATCCTGCGACAGTTCATCCGGCCGACAGTTCATCCTGCCGACAGTTCATCCTGCCGACAGTTCATCCCGCCGACAACACGTAGACTGACGCCTTAATAAGTAATTCTCAAACCAGACTAATAGGTTCCCTTTAATGCCAAGTTTCGAAAGCTTGTTAATAAGTATTTTATGACAAACCTTATCAAACGCCTTACTAAAGTCGGTATATATAGAATCAACTTGTTGTTTTTTGAATTATATTGTTCTCAACCGAATTAATGTAATTATTGTAACATGATTTTATAATTTTTTTGCAATCCCTTCTAATATTATTAAATAATATATAATTAGATAAAGTTGTTTTCTTTAAATTTTTTATGTGTTTCTTTTTTGATAGAAATTAACTGAACTAATTCCTAATATTATTGTCAATCTTTCCATATCCAGAGAAATACATAAAATTACAAATCCTTAGTACTTACGCCTGCTAGCTTACTTAGCTAATAAAGTAAGTGGCGCCATCTTATAGCATTGCTTTAATTTGTTTCTATTACAAAAAGTACATTTGTATACAAACTCCACGTACGAAAACGGTTTTGCGTAAGGCGCGGCATCAGAGTTACATTCTTAGCCGGATTCTTAAATATCAACCGGAGAGTCTCTATCCTATTTATACTGTTTGACTTAACGTCATTAGTAACGGGCTAAAATATTAATCTAATTGTTCATATTTTGTTAGAGATACCTATTGAAGTTACTCGTTTGAAGATTTTCTATACAATATTATTATTTGTTTCTTACGACACAAACCTGAAATAATTTCCACAAGGTTACAATATAATTGAAGGACAAGACCTTATTTCGTCTCCTTCCGAACATAACCTTTATTTCGTCGGTCTACTGGCAAAGTCCACTAAGTCACTAAAACACAATCCTGAGATAATCGCCTTGCAATTTTGGAAAGGCTATAAGTGGATGAATGTCTCCAAAATGTTTTTTGTTTACGTAAAATTAAAATTTTATTTTTTTGTGATTTGGAATTCGGATGAAACGCAAATGACGCATCACAACACCTGCGAAGCATCAATTATCAATTATGAAACGGAAATGACGCTACGTCTGCACTCATTCGCCGCTTGATTAGGACCACACTTTTAAAAGCTCCTATTAGTTGAGATTGTTTTTGGTAAATTTTCGCTTCTACCGCGTGTAAACTGCAATCGATTTTTAAAAAAATATTTTATAATTTAGTTATAAAATAACAGTAACCTTTAATCAAAGATTTACAAAAAAATGGGCCTGACTTAGTGGGTTTTACCAGTCAATAATGATTTATATGTGCATTGCTTGTTAAGATTACTGTTAAATTGTTGACTTTAATACCGCAAAATGGCTTTAAAATTATTTTAAAGCTGACTTAGTAGATTTTGCTAGTGGTTTAACGGTCTAAAAGAGTATATTGTTTGACTTAATGCGTTTTGTACGACAATAATAAGGATACTCTAAACAAAATACATTCATTCATCGCGCTTCACATACCTTAAACATTTCATTCAGTGAATTCGACTTATTTAACACAGTACCTAACGTCTTCAAAACTAAAATGAATAAATAACATTTACACACATACACATACATACCATTATTTACACAGAAAGGATCCATCCCTACCCACTCCCTTCCACCATCCCATCCACATAACATAATTTAACTATTTTTCTCGATTTTTCTCTATACCTACTCACTAAATAATTAACATACTTCAGCGAAAACCTATTATTGTTTAAATTTCTGTACATATTTCATCAAACATTATTTATAATTGTAACTGTTGGTTTTCCTTATAAAATAAAATAAAAATAAAATAAAATATGACTTATTACCGTGAATTTAAAAACACGTTTAAATCGAAAACGATTAAATATACGACTTAATGGAGTATGCCAGTCACAAGAGAACGATTTTTTACATAAGACCTCACACTTAAGTCATTTCATGAAAAAACGTGACTTAATGGACTTTGCCAGTAGACCGACGATTTGTGGATAGGTTGCAAAGATAAGATGGAATCTATAGTCCACGGTATTACAAGGATGTTTGTCGCATACTAATGTAGGGTGAATACATGGCTGCTGGTTACCCGTAGGGTTAAGCTGAATAATGATCACATGGCCGCAAGAGACTCAAGACAACGAGGAAAGACCGCAACGAATTACAAGGGCCCTAAACACAAGATACACGTACAAATGGACGAAGGGTCTCCTTGGGAAGGTTTCAAACAAAATATCTGTTAAATTACAATATTTAATTAATTGTATTTTGATAAGTCGTTTGTTTTCGGGCTCTGTATTGTACACAACGGTAAACAATGTACACAGTGAAAAGTTTGTTATTCACGGGGTGTAGTAACACAATAACAAAATAATACACAATTAGTAAAATTTAATCAAAATGTGTTCAATATTGAAACAATACAAATTACACTCAATAGAAAATACACGAGAAGAGTTTTTGTTGCTTTTGAGAACATGAGTTGTGTACCATTCACAGGGCTATTGGGAAAACGAAATATCTATGTTGTTCAATATGTAAATACTGGTAGATAATATTTATCTTTGCCTGTAGACGTCTTGCTTATGATGAAAAGATTAACATTTCGCTCTTATTCGAAATGTCGACTGAATTACGATTCTGCTAAGAGCATTTTTTTTACATTTGCTCCACACAGGAGGCCCTGCGATACGATACGATACGATACGATTGTACCACCCCAGCCAGGAGAACTCCTGTCCCGGTGAGACCGGTACACCAGGGGGCACTGTTTTGTTAGGACTTGGAACACGTGCTCTGAGGATGGGAAGGAAGTTGGAGTTAAATCGACCGGTATACATGGCAACCTAATAAGCCAATATTGGAATGTAGGATGGGTAGGAATAAAGGAATCGGTGGTGAGCTTTGGTTTTCGTTTCTCTTATTTCGCTTATTTTGTTTCCCGTTTCCGTTTCCCTGCTTATTTTGTTGTTGTTGCTTCTGCCTGCTTCTTGCTTCTCGTTTCCAGCTTCCCGTTATTTCATGCTTCCGCTGCACGCTTTCAGCTTGCCACTACTTATTGCTTCCTGTTTCTTATGACTTCATGCTTTTCGCTTCCATTGCTTCTTGCTACCTACGTCCTGCTTCCCAATTACTGCTTCTTTTTTTTTGCTTCCCGCTTTACGCTGCTTCTTACTTCCGACTAATTGCTACCTGTTTCCAGCTTCCCACTGCTTCTCACATCTCGCTGCTTCTTACTTCCCGCTTCCGTTGCTTCTCGTTTTCTGCTTCTTGCTTCGCGGTATTCGATTCCCGCCATATCCCGACTGGGAAAAAGTTCCAGTCTACCGTGACTAAATCCTCTCTGCCTCACCATGTGTCCAAATCTTTGATCTTCATATTAGTTCATAGGTGTTCCTTTACTTCATTTCCTTGTTGAGGCGGTTTTATGTGTTTCGAAGGCTGGTGTGTTATTTCCTAACAAAAAGCAAAGTTTCTAATTCCAATATTTCGTCAACCATCATAGCGCATCGTGAATTACGTACCTAAATAAAAATGAATTAAAAACCTTACCTAAAGTATACGGTATACTTGAAAAGTATTATGTAACCAACAAGTAAATGTGAGATTATTGTATACTTGTTCGGGTAGATTAATCTATATCTCTCGGTGAATTCTAAATATTTGTCAGAGTTCAGTGTTCCACAACCTTTCCTGAAATAGTAAAAATCAATCAACCAGAGCCTGCCTCAATGAATGCAATAAATATTCTACGGCTGTTTTTTTTCTTCTTATTAGTTCATAAATTCTTAGGTCATAAATTATCAATAATCAAAAAAATCAAAATTTTCGCGAAGGTGAAATTGGTCAAAAATGAACCCGGGTTTAAAATTTAAGTTAGTCTTTATTATATAGACAACTAGCTTTTCCCGCGGCTTCACTCGCTTGGTGTAAGGGGGGTTCCCACTGCGCCTCCTCCACCTCCCCCCCTCTCACCGCCCTCCCTCCCCCCCTCCCCCATTCCGCCCCCCCCCCCCCCCCCCCGCTTCCCCCCCCCCCTCCCTCATCCCTCCCTCCCTCCATACATTCAGTTTTCAAACATGAAATCACAAGCACCATCCTACAAATTACCCAACAATCAACTCACACTAACATCAAGCCACTTTACAATCAAGACATCCACACTCACAATACTCGAAATAGCAATAAAATCCGCATACCTCAAACACACACTACAAAATATGGGATAAAATCTCTGAACTATGTTGCCTATACACTATATAATTCGCTACCAGATATGTACAAGGGAATTCAGCAAAATAAAAAAAATCAGAGTAATGCTTTAAAAGAATATTTTTTAAGTATGTATAAGGATGAAACTTTGTAATTTTCTTGTCATGTTTCAATTGTCTTGTCTCTTTTCTCTTCTTTTCTTTTCCATTAAGTTTGTAATCATCCATATCTGTATATCCTTGTTCCCTTTTCTTTAATTGTTTTCCATTGCTGTTTATTCTACTCAACCTGTCTTTTATTTTTCTTCTACATTGTATGTGAATCTTATATTTTAATATCCAAATTCCTATGTAAAATTTTAACTATTACCTCCCACCCATGATTTGTATGTTCCTCCTGTCCTAAAATGAGTTCTGTAACTCATCGGGATTGCTATAGCAAGAAATAAAAACAATAAAAAAAAAAAAAAAAAAAAAAAAAAAAAAACCTCGCGTGCCACCAATAGCAATTTTTTTATACAAATTTCATAATGCCAGAGCTCACCCGAAGTTTTATAACAACCTTGTCCTGACAATAACGAATACACAAAAAATAGAATTATCCAATTTGGTGCAGTCATTTGAAAGTCATGCGCTTAGCAACACATTCGGCGATTCATTTTTATATATAAAATAAAATGCTGACATCGTGCCGCACAATGTGGATTTCACACCAGAATTTGCTCAGTAGTGTATCTACGGGCTAAATAGATATAAATATCCACAACTTTCCTTTTACGCGTTTATTTTCACCTACCATACTTCTTTCCAATCTCGAAACATTCTAACTTAAAGGGTGCCATAGTACCCTCACAGATTCCGGTTTGTAAGCATCTTATGAGGTATTAACACTTCGTATACATTTAAGTTTATTAATATGAAAGTATAAAGGTTTCCTTAGAGTTTCAAGAGACAACAAACCAACTTAGAGTTTCAACCAACCCTCTTTTAAAAATGCTTAAGCCATTTCTCCTCGAGGGATGTCGATAATTTTTTCTTCTTCTATTATGTACCATGCTTTGCGAGTTTTCCGATCTAAAAATAATAAAATCCCACATCGTAAAAATAAAAATAATGCTCTAGGTTTGTAGGTACTTTCTTACGAATGGGAAATGTAGGTACTATGCGAATATTTCCTCGTTGTTCCAAAAAGATTGCGGGCTAATGTGGTTATTTTTTATGGTTTTTTTTGCTGTTAGTATCTTGTCAGAATGATAATGCGTACTTCTAATAATATTTAATAAGATATTCTTCTCCTAGTTCTTAGTTCTTGTATCTTTTTCCGACAATTGCCTAATTGGGTGTTATGTTTTCTTCCATGATGGAGAAGGTAATTAAGCTTCGTTCCGAAAAAAACTTAATTGGGTAAAGATTCGAAAATTTTTCTGATCGCAGAGAGAGCGATTTATTATTTAAAGAATCTATCCTACGCGAATTGTACTGGGATATAAGATTATACCTAATGAAAAAAAATGTTTTCATCTCAACTGCTGACTTATCGTGTTACATTTTTTTCTTTGTTATCGTACGTGTACATAATATCGAAATTCTAAATTAAAATTTAATTTTAATTTTAAACTTTCCCTTTGACCGCGGAGGCCGTCCGAGAGTTATGAGGTCTAAGCAAAAAAATGGTTAAAAATAACACCAATAGAACTTATGGTCCATTTAATCATAGGATTTAATTCCTTAGGACAAATATAATACGACAATATTTGAATTCCCCTTACTATCAAAATTGGCCACTCCGACCCATAAGCTTGTTTTCACGATTATATAACTCTACCATGCAATTGTAGGATGTATGAGGCGTCTGACTTATTAAGCGGAAAATGTTTATTGTGCAATGGCGGAGAGAATATAACGCATAAATTGCAAGTTTTAATAAACTAACTGCACAAAATGACAATTATATTAGTTAATTGCATTGCATCTATAAACAATTTTCCGAAACATTCTGCACGCAGTCAAACAATAATATTATTTGAATAAGGGTCACATCCTTATGGAATCCTCACAAAATCACAGAGTTCCGAAATACGAATTCCGTCCTAAATTATGACGTCCCATGAATTATCCGCCCCGGTGGCTGTGAGGTATGAGGGTTCCGGTTCGTTACCCGGATCCATCGTCACGATCATAACTCACCTCTTCCACCCCCTGTTGCCACCCCTACCTTCGCCACCGCCTACCCCCATGGCGACGGGCGACGGGGTTGATGACGTGACTAGATTCGCAACAAACTTTCCTGCAAGATGTTTTTTCCTGTAACGGTTTTTCATGGGAAAAGTTGCTGCAACTGATTTGGGTTGTAAATCAGAAAAAGGTTATACTACTTCCTCTGCTTTGATTTTTTTGTATAAAATTTTAGGTAGATTTATGATAAAGAATCATGGTTTTAAATGAATAAAAAAATAAAAGCAAAGAACAGCTACCACATTTACGTTTTCTTAGTTATTACCTACGTGATTGGAAAGTGTCAGATTAGGTACCAACTGCGTACAGTGATTTTTAATATAAGTGTAGTTTACAGAGAACCAAATCTGTAACTTTTTTTTTTATTGTTTTTATTTCTTGCTAGAGCGATCCCGATGAGTTACAGAACTCATTTTAGGACAGGACGAACATACAAATCATGGGTGGGAGGAAATAGTTAAAATTTTACATAGGAATTTGGATATTAAAATATAAGATTCACATACAATATAGAAGAAAAATAAAAGACATGTTGAGTAGAATAAACAGCAATGAAAAACAATTAAAGAAAAGGGAAACAAGGTTATACAGATATGGATGATTACAACTTAATGGAAAAGAAAAGAAGAGAAAAGAAACAAGACAATTGAACATGACAAGAAAATTACAAAGTTTCATCCTTATACATACTTAAAAAATATTCTCTTAAAGCATTACTCTGATTTTTTTTTTTTTTGCTGGATTCCCTTGTACATATCTGGTAGCGAATTATATAGTGTGTAGGCAACATAGTTCAGAGATTTTATCCCATATTTTGTAGTGTGTGTTTGAGGTATGCGGATTTTATTGCTATTTCGAGTATTGTGAGTGTGGATGTCTTGATTGTAAAGTGGCTTGATGTTAGTGTGAAGGATAAACCATATAAGTCCACTTATTGGTGCGTTTAAGTTGAAAATGACGAAAAAATTCTGTTTTTCATTACATTAGTGGACAAAATAGTGAAGTCCATTAACAGTAAAGAAGCTGATTTAATTGGGTACAAAATCACTGATGTTCAATTTACTTCAATGCGAAAACGACGGATATCCCTTTTACAAGGTTTATGCAATAATAAAAATTAAATTTGAACATTATTACCTATCATATTATTGTAGCAATTCTACATAAACGTTCCAATATTATACCTATGCGACGGATTCAACAGCTAGGAAACAAATACTCCGATGTTGTTGATATATTTAGTACATCTATTTTAATATTTAGTCTTTTTCATCAAGTAGGGGAATATTTTGATAAAGCTATTTAAATTGACTAACACATTAACAGTATTTTGTCGGCTGAAAGAAAAAAAATATTTTGGATTTTTTATATTTTCTACGTATGTAGTGTGTGGATCAAAGTCAATAATGTTTTTTACTTTATATTTATTTTTGTGCAAGTGTTTTAAACAGTCGTTTCCTGCATTATTTACGAGTATAATTTCGTAAATATTATTATATGTATGTTAAAGCCTAAATAGGCGTAAATAAATAAATTATATCAGTTCGATGTATGTAGAAGTCAACATACATGGTTCATCTTCTGAGAAAAAAATATATTAAAAATTTATCTCTTCAGTTACTTCAAAAGGATAAACCATGGAAGTCCAATTTGTCCTTTTATTCTGGAAAGCGATTTTTAATGATATTTTGTGAGAGTTTTTTTATTGATATATATATTAGGTATATAAGTTGATAAGTAATATATATACCTAAGTACCTCAAAATTTTGTTTTGGTCATATCATACAATATTATAATTTTTATATTATTATCAGAAAATAGATTCCATTTGATGAAAGTAGTGGTCTTACAAAACGCATGACATAAATAATTTGTTGTGAAAGTTATATCATAAATATGAGATTTAATAATATGTATACGGTGAACTAAAACAAATCCAATTATTTCAACACAATACTTCAAAGTTTACACTTACTCCACTGTTTAACCACAATTCATCTATTGAACAACACTCATTCTAATTAACAAGTCTGTGCAGAATTTGATATTTTAAATTCACAAAATAACCATTTCTAGACTTGCAAACAATACACGGAGAAATATTTATTTTTAATGACCAATGTACAAAAAATACTATTCAAATTGATAAATTCTGTTAAAATTCCATTGTAATAAAATTATGATAGAACCAGAGACCGCTTTTTCAACAAATTGCTAAATAATATTGATCGAAAAAGAATATTATTTAATGTCGTTTTGAATGTCCCTTGGTTTAATGAATAATCAAAAATCTTGAATGCTTCGATGATAATACGGTCGAGATTTCGTATGATGACTGCGAATATTATTATGAAAACTATGAAATTTGTTGAAGGATTTGTGGGAGCGAACAATGTAGCGCCTTTTATGATAGATACCATCTATATAAGTAGACAAGGACCTGTTATGAAAATAATTTAATTAGGAAAAAAATGTTCTAAATTACCCCAGAGTTAATAATATTTGTTTATATTAATTCAATTCAATTATTTTAACTGGCCACTAATAATTTCACCTTTTCTCCAGTAACTTAAACTTTTGAACGTTAGGGGGATCATGATCGATTTCCGACACTTTTTGGATTCGCATCTTCTGGGCAGGATGTGAATCCGACAGTCAACAACAATGTGGATTTAAGTTTAATATGGAATTTGTTTAATCGGCGGGTTTATCAGTTTAATTTAATATGTGAATGATTAAGTTTCTTTAATTCTCAGCCGGTACAATGTGATCGCGACTGTAGAACCTTAATTTTACGGGTATTCTTGTGTAAAAATCCCGATGTGCTAAAATGGCGGTTTGACCGAGCAAGTTTATTATAATCATCGATTATATTTACCATCCGTCATTCGACGAGATGAATCACTATTAATTCAACGGCACACGACCCGTCCGTTTAGTCCCCGCCGATTCTTTCCACAACCTGATGGGACATTTACTGCAACCAACCACATGATGGAGGACGCCATGGGCATGGCGTTCCCAAACTTATTTCACCTAAGATGGAGGGAGAAGCTCGCAAACCTGGCGCTGATGCAACGTGAGGGAGATAGGGTCCCCTCACTGTGCAATATTAGGCATCCGGAATCGTCGCATCAAACGTAATAGGTTTTAGCTAGTAGCTTTTCATAGGAATGGTCCACAGGTATGCATATTACTTTTAATATATAATAATCTTGTTATACATCCACTCTTTTATTTCATATTTCCAAGCTTCACAACAGTGAATAAAAATAACAGTGCCCACGCTCTGATGGGAGAATTTCATGCCTACTGACACAGTCAGCATATCTCGTACCTACGAGATTTGGCGTCCAAGATCCCATGGGATTAAAGCTGATAACTATGTACCTTTCTATATATAAACCTGTAACTATAATATTTAATACACCCACTCAATAAGAGGTGTATATGACATGATAACATCACATAGTAGGTACAAATCACAACACAACACTTCCAGTGTAAATACCCTAACGAGATAACCCTTATTTAAACCCAACTTCTTTTTTAATAATAACAGACCCTTTATTAACAGCGACGCGATGGACCGAGCTAAAAAGCGATTCACTCTGTTTCCGATTGCCGTCGACTAAACTGTTCGCGAATCGCTCCAGTGTTCGCTTCCCACCTTCTGATAAATAATATCTTATATAAATATAAATTATGTAGTTGATTTGCAAGTGAAGATTCAGTCCCCCATAAATTATTAACAATAATTGATTGAAGGTATTATAAAAAATGTATTTAATTTTAAATCATTTAATAAAAATATATTAATGTTTCCAATTCGTTTGAAAAAGATCCATTCAACGTTCTTTTTAAAACCAACTATCCTCATTAATTTTATTCCTTTGCACTGCCATTTTCTAAATAATATAATCTGCTCTTACGACAGTATTAAACCTGATGGATGGTTATTTCATTGCAAAGCTTGTCATTATATAACATTATTATGCCCTTAGGCATGTCATCAGTTTCTTATTTACTTAGGTTTATTTTTATCCGTGTTATTAGAATCCACTTTATTGCGCAGATCGAAGAAAACTGATAATAACAAAGCTTTGTCTCTGGTAGTTAGTCTCTTGGTTGTTTTTCATTCTTTCATAAACAAGCTTTGCCGATGAAAGTACAAAAAGCTGGAATAAATTGAAAATAAAGAATATTGAAAATAAATTGACTTGAAATTACTTACCCGTTGTTTATTTGTTCATGGTTGAAATCTTCTGAATGAGAAAAAAATATTGCATTGATCTTTTCGGATAGTTCCCTTGGCTATTTTAATGGGAGTGTTTATTAGTTCATTTTAACGTTTTTCTGTTTCATCATTCTGAAAATTCTCATTCGTGATAATAAAAATAATAAAAGCCCATAATTTTACAATAGTACTGTACAAATAGTATGTATTATTAACAATATTAGTGCGCAGCAATGCGAGTTTGGTATTTTAAAATCTAATTTATTAATTTGTTTCGATAGGTACACTTAGTCATATTTGGGGGCAATAAGAAGGTAAATTTAATTTTCCTTGAAAAGAATTTCAAAACATTAACATTATTAAATATTTTTCTTTTAGCATTTTATTTCAACAACGAGAGAAAATTATTTTTTTCATAATAAAACGCCGAAATCAAATCAGACGCCCGAGGCTTTTTCCGGGCCAAAAAATACAATCAAGGCTTCAGCAAACTAGGAAACAGATATTAACAATCAATATTATTTTCTTTCCAGCAGTCGCAGAATTAATAATCAGCATTTCTCCGGAAGTAGGTATGGCCTTTCTTGAAAATTAAAAATAAATGTGGAGACATTAGCTAGAATTAAATGTGTTATCTTTTCAACTTCTCATGTAGGCTCCATGACAACTCAAGAAATTTAAAAGTCATTAAAAATATCGTGATAAAAAAATTAATATAGCTCATAACCTAACCTAACGTTAACTATTTTAATAACTTTTCAAAGGGGTGACGTGATGTTGTCCGGTCACCTTTTACAACATAATGGGGAGTAAAAATGGGTGGCACAGCATAGTGTTATATACTCGTAGTTGGCGCTAATACAGTTTCGCATTTTTTTATTTATTTTGTTTATTTATTTTGTTTGTTTGTTTTTGTTACAAGTAATACATTACAGTACAAAGAGGTTTTGACTGTCTAACTAGGAAGGTTTCCCGTTCTAGGACAGTCAAATGACGGAAACATTTTGATAGGCATAAATTTAATTTACAAATGACCGATTTGGGACACAAATCAAAAAATCACCGCCAAAAAACTTTATCTTACTTACTAGGCAAAAATATTTAATTATTTATGATGTATGCACAATTTAATTATTTATTAATTTTATTATTATTAATTTTATTTATAATTGTGCACAAGTGTCCTTTACGTACATGTTTTTTTTCAATATAGAAAGAAGAAAGAAATGTAAAATTATAAGATTACTTGTAAATAAACCAAAAGAAAAAATATACATATTAATACAATGTTAATGAAAGCAGTGAAGGAGAAACAAAAAGAAAAAACCTGTATACAGTGACCTTGTTAAAATATGAACTGCTAAATTGTTTTATTTGTACCTACAGCTTTATACTTCAGTAGAGGCATACAAAAAATATCACAATCATTAGGTTATTATAAAGGTTTTCAAATTGTTTTAAAGTGTTTTCCAATCCAATACGTGGTTAATGAACAAAAAAAGCAATTGCATTTACAAATTACTTGCAAACCGACCGTGCTAATTTTTTATACGAGTATATTGTTATTTAAAATAAAATAAAAACTTTCACAATAAAAAATGTACAATTATTTTTATATATGTTTTTAATATTTTATATTTAGATTATTTTATGTAGGTAATGTTTTGTATTTTTATTTAAGTTTTTCTTTTGTATTCTGTATTTTTATTTAAGTTTTTCCTTTGAACTTTGTTTTTTTATTTATTATCTTTTGTATTTTTATTAACTTTAATCTTTACTGATATATTATGTAATGATAGATACTGCTACCCCGCTCAGAACAGATATTGTCTAGTGAGTCGGGTAGCGCACGTATACATATGTAAATAACTATATTGATGTTAATAAACGCCCGGGTTACCGGCAACTTTAAAAAATCGTATTTTAAAGAATTTAATCAGCCATTACAATAAAACAAAATATTTTACACTGCAAAAGCAGTATACAAAAGACTCTCAATTACTTTGCATTGAAGAAAGCTTATAGTATGTGAGAGCTTTTTTCTGTTTTCGACTTCTTGGTTGGAGACGCTTCATCAAAAATAGAAGATTACTACGCAGATGACCAAAAAAGGTGTTAAAATATTTTACTGATAATTGGCACAGATATGTTAAGCGGATGGATGGAAAAATGGAGTATTAAAAGAATGCATAAAGCGTAAGCACTTGGAAGAGGAAATAAAGAACAACCCGGGAACACATTCACGATCAAGTGAATCAATGAGAATGAAGAAGGTCACGTGTCATTTGTCAGCGCATCGTAAGAGTACGTACGATGGGTTTGGAATCGTCATGATGGGTAGTTAGTTATTTCTTAGAGTTAGAGTATCCAGTGTACAAACCGGAGACCCTGTAGTTGATCCCCGTCAGTTGGCCCCCTAAATAATAATTTTTGAAAAAATATTTGGACATTTTTTACTAATTTCGAACCTGAACACCTCTTTAAAAATACCTAATAGTAAGTTTGTATGGATATCAAAAGAATTTATTTACTTTGTCTATAGTATCTACTCTGTTATATACAGTAATATGGACAAGTAGCTTTATTATTTAAAAACAATTTGGGAGGCGGGTATGCGTACCGCTTCCCCGGGAACCGTTTATTGGATAACCAACGCCCCTGCCATAGATCACCACAAGTGGTTTGCTATGTTTAGTGATTTAGCAGAGGTGCCCGGGTTCATGGGGTTGGGTCTGTCTAGGTCTCTATTTTTCTCCGTTGTTTTATTATCACTAAGCAATAGGTAAATGTAGAACAAATGAAATTTTGTCTAACGTTAGTGGTTTTCATTTAGATTTAGATCTTTTAGAAATATTAGAAATTAGGAAAAATGTCAATAGAAATTTAAATATTATTAATAATCAAATTAATTTTGTGAATAACCCTATCTTAAACATTTTTTTGTTTTTGTTCTTCTAAGCACCCCCTTTCCACCTCTCCCCCCCACCCCACTATTGATCTTCTAAGCACCTCCCCTTTCAACCTCTCCCCTCCCCCACTACTTCCATTTCTACCCACGCCTGTCATTCTTTACTTGATAATTTAGTTTTTAGTACCTACATATTTTAGTGATAAACATGTTGACTTTTAAATAAAGGTTATCGTGGTAAAAACAAAGTGTTTTTAATTATTTCATTAAAAAAATGGTGCCACAAAGTGAATTTGCAAAATTTGAAGAAGAAATTAATAATGTTTTAATAAAATAAGAGAAGAAATCTTTTTAATTAAAATTTTTTCTCAACAAACTTTACTTTAAATCTAAATACAGACTGGAGCCAGTGAGACTATGGCATCCTCAATTGGGGTATGTTGTGAGGCTAAAAGTAGTGGGGAGTGGAAGGAGATAGGAAGAGTAACGCGGAGAAGTACCTGGCTATTCAGATCTGGTCACCAAACACGGTTAAAGCCATTTCAAGTAACGTTTCAATCTGAATGGTGGTCTTACACTAGGGCGATACTGAGAGTATCTTCCACTCTGGAACGTGCCGCAAAATACTACATATTATTTTTAATTAATAACTTGTGAAATAACACAAATTAATCAAATAAAATTTATTTGCCACGCCGGGATTCGATCCCGCGACCTTAAGATTGCGAGTCAAAGAGCCTTACGGCTCGACCACGCCAGCCGTCATGTGGTGAAGAATTAACTTTTTTAAGAATAAATAATAGTATACCTACAGGTATATTTACAACTGTATTTTTGTTTTCGTGTAAGTACTTTTGAGTTAAAATTTTATGTTCGTTGTATACGACTATTTATGTTCCTATATTATACAAAATTCGGCAGGGCATTGTTCGAAGTTTGAGAGTTGGGAAAATTTGACCTCTTTTCGAAATCAGCCCGACAAGGGATTATATTTAGATAATTATAACTTCGTTGTCATGTTGTTCTACTTGGGACCCTTATTAAGAGGTTTCCCGTGAGGCTACTAGACCATTCTTACCCTTATGAGAGGCTTGGCAAAACCAACTATACAGACATATCTAATTATGTCTGTATGATAAAAATTTATGCTCATGAAAAATACTATACAAAATAAATGGCTATCTAAGATGTTGGCATGCATTTTGATTACAAAATCACAGAGAAAATCTATTATTATTGTGTTTTGAATGCTTTTTTTAATTCGTGTGTTCGAAATTTAAGCTTGCAGTCTAACATGATACCGTGCGTAAAGCTTGTCTCATATTCCTTGCTAATTATTCAGTTTTCTGAAATTCAACCTTTTAAACTCGCGTGCAAACGCAATCCTGAGAAAAATCCTGTGTTCTTTCTGTTCTCATTTTTCCACCTACATCAACAACAAAAAATAAGTTTCCCATTTGTTTGTTATAACTCCACATAGGAGGAAATGTTTTTTTTAATGCCTTATAAAATTATTAACCACAAACAGGTTTGTTCTAGTGTGAGGTTAAAAATTGAAATGTAAACGATAATAACTACCTTGTAAGGAAACAAGAAAAAGCACACATTAAGAAAATATTTTATGTTAGGTATTTAGATATTCTTCGAAGAAGTATAAGTTACAAGAAAAGGTTACACACTTCGCAAAATATCATTAAAATAGTGACGCGGCGATTAGCATAAATTGGGTTTATTTTAGCTTTTTATCACTTTTGGGAACTCTGTTTAGTTGATTATTGTTGAGTTTAATGCTTTGATATTTTAAGTCCGGTTTCACAAAAATTTTAAGTCGGGTTTGCACTTTCACATAGTTTTCTAGATTTGTGTGGGGGCAAAATTTGGACTTGTTTACTGTTAGACGTTTAATTTTTGTTAGAACAACATCATAAATGATTTTTTGCTTATCAATTTATCTCTCTTCTTTTACCCTCATTTACGGTTATTCAAGTATGTACTACGTACTACAAAGTTCCGCAACGAGAAATTGTTAGAAATATAATAACTTGATGTAAGTGAAATCTAGAAGCAATTAAAGTGAAAATGCAGCACAGTGTAACATTATAAGCTCTCGGCACTGTGTTAATCCGCAGTGGCGGACGCTGTCCGAGTGGTTCTAACAAGGGGCAGTTGAAATCACTAAGTTTAGAAAACTATGGAGGTTGCTGGAAGTGAATACGTTGTAATACGAGTGTAACGTTTATGAAATCGCAAGTATGAAAATTGATGTTCCGTTTCAAGTGAACGTTTTAACTGATTATGGACACTGATGGGCTCTTCGAAGAATTGACTTCACGAGAAGAAGATTGTCATTGCTCAACGTTGACGAACATCATTTTAGAGAATTGTTTTTTCTATTAACATAGAGTCAGAATGAGTTTTTTTTGATAAGGTACAGCGACAAATCACGAAACGTGTTTTAAACACCTCTTGTATAAACTCTTGTGTCAAATATTTTTTTTGTAACAATAATCATATTAGGTAATATTTTTTCAGAGAGAGTGTTTTGTTTATATGATAGCAAATTCGCAACGACGAACGATTGACTCAAAAGTACCTGAAGCTATATAAATCCTTTTGAACTCTTGTTTCTATTAGACAATTAGACCGATATTATTAATTTTAATTTCATGCCCGATGTAGGTTGTATTGTCTGGAAAGCTTACATAAACATCTTAACTAGCAATTAACATTTCTAAAGTTCTGACTTTAAAAAAAAAGTAGATGTAAAATTAAAATATCATGTTTAAATTACGGTGTCCACGAAAATGTATTAATTCACGACCCCTGCACAAGAGTAACTTTAGTTGCGGCGATTCTCCAAAACCCATATAATTTTTTTAAATGTCTCGCCATTGTCGTGTCGCCTCGTGTGAGCACCTCCATAATACTTGACGCGACTGTTGCCTAGTTGCCTACAACCAAAGTTGCTCGTGTGTATCTGGACTAATCATTGAAATGGAGAATCCAAATTCAAACTTAAATCTAATTTCGTAATTTGCGTAATCCATCCCTTCCACTGCAGTGCGAGGCATGAGTCGAGAGAGTCCGGCTGGAGAGATCAAAAGGCATCCCTTAACCAAAAGCATTTTTTTAATTTTTTTTTTGTAAATCCTTTATTTTTCCCAATTTTGCATTTTAAAGTTACATGTTTTGAAAATAATAAAAATAATGGGAACCCACTAAGGCGCAGCCTGTGCGTGGGTAATATAGTTAATTATATTTTATTTTAGTACCTAGAAAAAAACAAACAGGGGTATATAAAGCAAAAAAATGATTAAAATTTGTTTAAACAGTTTGTACAAAAAGTGTGTAAGAAGTGTAAAATAATAAGTGCATAGTGTAATAATAGGTATAAGTTTAAATAATAAGTGTAAAGTTTGTGAGAAACATAAACTGATATAAAATTAAATAAATAGAGTTTTTACATCTACATATATGGTTCAGACAAATTTTTAACTCTTTTATGTAACGCGGAAGTTTAGTTGCAACTTGAATATTTTTTGGAAAAGGGCTAAAAGTGCGAGATCCAATAACACTATTGAGAGTTGTATTTGTTTTAGGACTATGTTTGAGTGGTATAGAATGCATTATTATTTCTAATGTTGATTCTGTTTTCATTTTTTTCGAATTTGTTTATGTTTTTGTAGATATTTTTCATAGTTTGTAGTGTAAATAGTTTACAGAGACTGAATGGTTTAGATTCTTTGTATAAAGCATCTGTCGAAAATGTTTTATTTCTATTAAACATAACTTTGATAATATAATTTTGAGTTGTTTGTAAAGGTTAAAGTCATTAGCCGACGAGATCTAGATAAACCTCACCCAATGAACAAGAGCACCCGTGCTAAGTCACCGAACGTAGCGAACCAATCGGTGGTTCCCAGAGCGGCGGTACCCTACCTACCTCCCAAATTGATGTCGTTTTTAAACTAATTGATTACTTCCGTGATCTTTTTAAAATCATTTAATAGGATATTATATAATTTTTTAGCATAGAATTCAACTTTTTTATTGCCGAAAAACGTATTTAATTTTAGGATGTTACGTAGATTTGAGGTTTTTGTCCTTGTAGTATAGGTGTGTTGCGTATTATTACCAAGTCATTAATAATACCTTCAGAAGGCGAAATCCCTGTAAGAGTCCTGATTATGGTCCCACAAAAACTTATTAAAACCGATCATGAATTGGTATTACTATTATTTTTTCCTGTAGGCAGGTACCGATCTGATATTTTTCGTTCATTGCTATTAAAATGCAATTTGGATTACGTGAAAAATGTGTCCAAAACATGTTTTCCGAACGAACAAATCGGCTTATGTTTGGCGGAATGTGAAACATTTTTGATTAAGCCGAAAAAAGCAATTTCTTTTTTATGGAAAAAATTATTCACTTAGCGTGTTAACATCAAAGAGAAATTAAACATGGTAAATTTAAATTAGATTTTGTTTTTACCATTCATTTACGAAAAACTTGGTAAGAATTCTCAGATTTCTTCATAATTTAATCATAAGTTTTTCATGTTGTTTTTAAGTTAAGTTTTTCATGTAACTGACGTTAATAAAATAAAAAAAGCGAAAGAGATAGTTACAGCAATTAAGTTCCCGATTAATCGTAACGGCAAGTTATATAAAATAATATAATGGTATTCACCAATAACCCAAGCAAACCATAATTTTAATGCAGAGGTTAAAAAATAATATCATTTTTTATTTTATTTTTTGTGCTTCACAAGAGTCCCAGCTGCTCCCGACTAGAGCCAGTGAGACTATGGCGTCCCCAATCGGGGTATGTTTTGGGGTTGAAGGTAGTGGGGAGGAGAAGGAGATGGAAAAGATGAAGGTGTGATAAGTACCTTATTCAGATCTGGTCACCAAACGGTGACCAGTTTCATTTCTAAATGGTGGTCTTACCAGGACGTACTGAGAGTATCTTCCACTCTGGGACGTGCCGCAAATATCTTCTATATATATATAAAAATCTAAAAATGTCTGTTTGTCCGCTATGCATCGCTAAACCATTCATTCGATTGCGATGAAACTTTGGGGATTTGATGTGTGCATGCCCGCGATGGTTATGAAATTTGTATAAAAAAAATTCAATAAGTGGCACACGAGCTGTTTGAAAACTGAATGTATCGGAACTGAATGTATGGAATAAGGGAGGGGGGAGGGGAACTCGGGAGGGGGGTTCGCGGGACGGGAGAAGCGGGAGAAGGGAGTGAGTAGAGGGATGGCGGGAAAGGCGGAGTGGGAGCGCGAGAGGAGAAGGGGCCGCGGGAGAGGAAGGGGAGGCGGAAGGGAACGGGAAGAATCGGAAAAGACACGCAGAAATAAACAATTTCTTTATTGAGTGGCACAGCAACGCATGCTGGGAACTCGCTAGTACTATATATATATTATTTTTAATTAATTAATTAATAAAACATAAATAAATAAAATAAAATTTATTTGCGCATGCTGGGATTCGATCCCGCGACTTTTAGATTGCGAGTCGAGAATCTTACCCCTCGATTACGAAGGCCAAGGCACCACGCCATATTTTTCAATCCAAATCACGTTTAACCCGGATGACAGTAACGCCAGTACAATTTCGCCTAAACATAATTTAATCCCGTTTAATTATTGATATTTTATTCTAATAAACAACAGTTTTTTGGAGTTTTAATTTAAAGTAAACTTGTTTCATGATTTCATGTCTAATTATTAACTGTAATGTGTAAGTTTTTTCAAAGAGAGTCACCTTATATTTATCGGTTTAACCCGTCTGCTTGGTTCAATATATTCGCACCTCACAATCCGGAAGCTTCAGTTTTGCGCGCAAATTCTGAAACCGTCACTTTGGATCTAGATTGTGAAATATCTATGCAAGATAGCTTTCCTATTTCAAAGAGAATAAGAAGCATTATTGCGTTCTCTTTCTGGTTAAAAGAAGAAATACATATGTTTGCATGAGATGAATAGAAATATATATAGCTTTTAAAATGTAATGTCGCTCGGGATGTTTTTGGTCTTATGAAAGTATAATGCGATTATGTGTTTTGGGATGTATTTATTCCTAAACAAGCAGACGAGATTGTACTATAATCGTAATCGTGGTTGCTACTCAAATCAAAAATGATAGCATCACTAATCAAAATAAAATAATATCACGTTTAATAAGGTTACACGACTTTGAAAGAAAATCATTATTTTTCATCAGATTTTATATACATTTCATGGGTACTAAATCAACCATTATTAAGCTCACTAAATGATTATATCTCTTTAGTATCAATTTAATTGCACGATCATTAAAATTTAAGCTCAGCTTAAATTGAAACACTTAATTTATCCCAGTCTTAATACGACGGTGTTTACAAAGAAATTCAGGCTCTTTAGGGCGTGTGGGAGAGGGGTAGTAGCAAGGGGTGTGGGAGGCGGCACTGGGCAAGGGATGATTATAAAGCAACCCCCGCTGTTATAGTGTTACTAAACAACTAATGAGTTTCTATAATGAAAGGATTGACTAGCAAGAAGACTTATTTGAAAGCAAAGGCAACATACTAAATTATGAGTTTTTGGGCGGTTGGGGTATATTATATCTGATTTCATGAGTTAACTTTTAACATTAATTAAATTTCACTGCCACATCATCATAATATGTCATGTTTGAGTTCAGATGTGAAGCAAGTTGGATAAAATGTAGTTATTTATTAATTTCAGTTAATTCACTCTTAATCTTATAATCATACTAGCTGGGGTACTCGGCCTCGCTCAGGACAACATTTGAGAGTGTTCTGGAATATTCCTTCAAGAGCGTTAGCGAACTTCCAGAACTTTCTAGAGTTTTATCGAACCTTCTAGAACTTTTCGGAAGACTGTTCTTCAAAAGTTCGGAGGGCGAAACTTCTAGCCCTTTATGTCTTCAAAAGCACGCCCTTCAGGTAAAAACGGGTATCCTCATCCTAGAGAGGGGATAGAGATCTACCACACCGTATTACTCCCTTGATCCTGCCGGGACTCGTTTCTGAGTTTTGGGGGTCCCGCACGTTTTTTTGAGCTTTTATAATATTTATTTATTTATTTATTTATTTATTTGAGACACAAACAGGATATTTATACAACATTTTTGTGGGTAGTATATAATAAATTAAAATACAAATATAAGTATCCCTAGATTAATGTGTCTGCATTAATCACATATGCATTTTCACAGAAGCAAACTCTTGAAAAACAATGCAAGTATTATTTATACATAACTTGAAAACTTAAATACAAAATTCAAGTACATAATAATAACAAGTATACAATATTTATAAAGTATTTACTGAAAAGTAATACAACAATTTTTATTTATTTTTTTAAGTGCACAAATTGTGTAGATATTTTTTGAAATATGTTATATTATTTGCAAAAATATCTATGGAACTGTGTGTTTTAACAAGATCGTTGTATGACCGAGACATTCTAGATATAGGATTAAAATATCCAGTATTATTCGTAAAAATTTCAGTCCAAAATATGTTAAGGGTTCTTGTAGATTTGGACCTGGCGTATAACTTAATTTGGTTGACTAAGTTACTGTCTACACGATTATTCACAATTTTATAGAGCATTAAGAGGTCATTTATGTTTCGTCTTTTAACTAGACTCTCTAATTTGAAATATGTAAGTCTTTGTTCGTACCCGTCGATTATCGCAATATCATATTATTTCACACAGGAGGCCCTTAGGAAAATAATTTCCACCAGGTACTACATCGTCTTGGGTGATGCTGTGAGGAGGGTATATTTAAGGAAAGGATAAAAAGAAAATTCTGGTAAGGAAAAAGGTATGAGAGGTGGATAGGAACTTGTGGGTCAGTGTGTCCAGGAGTGAGGGACGTATGAATTCATCCCACCAATTGCGGTGCAAGGTGATGGGTCGAGAGCGTTCGCCGTACAAATCTCATCCCACGAACCCGGGCACCCCTCCTAAGTCACCAAACGTATAGAACCAATCAGGGAGACCTATGGCACAGGGGTTTTTTTATCAAACAAACGGTTCCCGAGGTGGCGCGCGGTGGTACCCATATTGGTAATGGTTGCCGCTAAAATATTCACTTACGTCGTTTAGTCACTTCTTTAAAAACAACCTAATTCGTGTGTAAAAAAAGATATGTTACTAATATGTTTTTTTTTGCCCACGAATTAGGTTATATTGGCGTTATTGATCATTAAAAATAAAACATTTTGCTTTTTCAATATCATTTTATAAGTCTTATCTTTTATCGGATCGGGAACACTTCTCATCGATAAGGTATCTATTACTTAGCTGAGGGTGAGTTTAAAGTACCACTTCTTGGGTATTAAAACGTGTGGCAAGCACGTTGCTTGCACCTTTTGGTCAGGCAGAAGATACTTAGAACATTACACACGTCTTAGAGGTCTCTTTACGTCTTTGAAAGTACCTACGTTTTCAGTCGAATACTGAATACTAAAGAATTTCTGCAATTCTCTGAAAGTCTAGACGATCTTCGAAGTAAGATCTTTGATTCTGATCCACTTTGAGATGAAAATCCAAAAATAGAAATGTTGAATATACCCGTATATCCATTCTTTACGTAAAGAATTATATCAAAATTTGCTTACACTTTGCATGAAAATGGTAAGGTCATATTAATTTAGTTACTTTTTTCTTTTACATTAGCTCCAAAGAGGAGGCCGTGTTGAATAAAGTTTCTCGGGGCCTATGTCATCTTTGGGGATGTATTTTTTTAAGGAAAGGAATGAGAGGAAGTTCTAGGAAGGAAAAACGTATGAGGGGTGAGTAGGAATCTTGGGGGTCAATGTGTCCAGGAGTGCACTGATGCAATGATGTCAATAATTCCATTTCTTACCAAGAATTATGTCTTGCAGTGAAACCCCTGGAATTTTCTTACATTTAGAATATTTTGGGTAACATTTTTACCCAAAACTCCACGTTAAAATTTAACAAGCAAACATTGCTTACTGTAAGAAACTAGACAAAAATTAAATCAATTAATTTGCTTACCAAGAGCCCACCTCTTATATTTCAGATCATATCCAACATCTCAACACTGCATTATTATGATCAGGTATTTTGTATCTCGTAAATTAAGTCCAAGTATATTAAGTCTTCATGCAAACGTTTCTGACAAAAGGGAAAGCATCCACTTAGAGAAGAATCTACTCTGTAATTCCAATCGCCTTAATTAAGCCGTAGATCATACCATCTGCGCGTTTGCCTAGGCTCCAAGCAGAGGATGTAGATAAGTTTTAATTTCTTTTAACTTATCGAGAAGTCTTTAAACCAAAAGCACATATTGCACAGGATGTGCTATTACGTATAATATTTTGTTGATATTAGGTTTTTTTTTCATTTTTTATCTAAAGTGTACGATTCTCATGAAAATGCTCATGCTGTTTTGTATCTAACGTAATCATTTTCCCTTGAAATTGATAAACAATCGACTTAGTGACGTTTTGGTTTCAAAGTACTTTTGTATGTAGAAAACTAAATCATAGTGCGTTTTAAATATTAAAAAATTAGTACTCTCAAGAATAATTTTTTTTCGCTTATACTCGTATGTGTGATTTCAATAAAAAATGTATTATAAAAAATGTTTTGAGGTTTTTTTTTTTTTTTACATGAGCTCCATGAGGAAAATAATTTCCCTCAGGGCCTATGTCATGTTTGAGGATGCTGTGTAGAGGTTTTTTTTTAAGGAAAGGAAGGAGAGGAGAGTTCTGGGAAGGAAAAGGGTTTAAGGGGTGGGTAGGAATAAACCTCACCCCATGAACCCGGGCACCCCTGCTAAATCACCAAACGTAGCGAACCACTTTAATGGCAGAGGTGTTGGTTGTCCAATAAAGGTTCCCGGGGCGGCGGTACCCATTCCCGCCTCCCAAATTGAAAATAAATTTTTGTTTATAGGAATATAATAATTAAAACTGTTGATTATCCGTCAAAGTATGTGTTATTAAAAAATAGTAATGGTGGTAAAGCATAACCATTAAGTTTTACGGCCTTAATCATAATGGGCCAAATACTGAAACGAGTAGAGAATCGGCATTTAACGGGCCGTTCATAAGTGGAAAATTTTAAATGCTTTATTAAAGCTTTTTTTTAAATGTCAAAATTTGACATTTAAAAAAAAGTTAAACTACGATGAAAACAACTGTTAAAAATGCACAGGGGTTAACAAAATACCTACAGGAATCAGAAAATGTAAATATGTATATCAAAAAATAGAAATTTTGTCAAAATCCTCCAACTCAACGAAAATGAAAACTCAAATTATTGTCAAATACTTCTACGGCGCTTAAATATGTGTTAGAGGCTACATAAACATTGTTGAGGAATACTAACCATAGTTAGAATGAGATATACACTAATTACGTGTTTAAAATTTTGCACAATTGGTACACAATCATTTCATGAAAAACGGTTTTTCATCAGATGTGTAAAATTTACAAGCTGTGTTCAAAGTTTTATTTATAAGGTCATAAATACATAAAAATTTTACTTTTTCTAGTGTCTAGTCATTGTATTTTTGTCTAGTGTCTAATCATTCGTTTAAGAAGGTGTAGATTAATTAAATGCAGGAGTTCAGGACGATGGAACTTAGAGTTTAGTAATTATATTTAATAGTTATGGTCATTTATTTTAATTCCGTAATTTTTATTATTTTTTTTTTAATTTTCTTTATTCATTTTGTTTGTTACAGGTTTGTTTTACATGGTTTTTACCAGTACCAAGCTAGACAAATGCCCGTATTATGGTAGTAGAGATTCATAAGATGTTATATTAAGTACAAAATATTAAGAATAATCAATCATCTATATATGTAGATGAAAATACAAATATGTAGCATAAATATTAAGGAAAATATTCATACTAGTATTAGGTACATGATACATGATCAGGAAAGGAGCTGAATCTTGTATAAAGTGAACTGCTAAACACTACTAAAGTAGGTGAATCTTGTATAAATAAAAATAAAATAGAATAACAAATAAAAATAAAACTAACAAATAATAATATTTTAAGGATAATAGAAATAAAAATAAGAATTAATATATAAATCATCTATATAGATGAACAATGATAGTCTTAGACCCCAAAAAACAAAAGCAGGTATTCCTAGGCAGCGTATTAAATGGACGAACGATGTCAAAAAATATGAAAAAGCATCAGCGAAATATAATGTTTTGGTTGAAAATTAATTTAGAGATAAGATTTTTTAAGAGATAATATTAATTAAGAGATAAGTTTTTAAGATGTAACGCATTCCTTACAATATTTCCTTCCCGGAGTAAATAACCAGTTCTGTATCTATATTTATATTTATGGCATAAAGATCATCAGTTTTCGATGTCTTAATATCAATACTCAGTAAGTTAAACATTTTAGGCGCGATGTAAGAGAACTGTCGTTGGGCGAAAGCTGTTTTTGTTGGAGGAATTTTACATTTTTGGTGAGATAAATAGCGGGTGTAAATAATTTGTTGAGTTTTGAGTGTTAAATCATTTTTCCTTATGTATATGAGAATTGTCTTAACATATAATTGTCTGATGTCTAGGATTGCGTATTTTTTAAAAAGTGGCTCTGATGGGTGAGATGGGTGACATTTGAATATAATCCCACGATACCGTATGTGGCTATTGATTGGAAAAGTGAAAAATATATGCATCTCATTGTTTGAAGGTTCAGGATTGATCTGAGAGAGAGAGAAATATGTAGCACAATTTGCGGAGTCTTTTTGTTGTGAAATTGACATGGTCCTCCCAACGCAGTTGGTCATCTATAACAATCCCCAGATATTTAATTTGGTCGGATTTTTTTAGGTTGGTACATGAGCAATTATTGTGGGGAGGCGTAGGGGTAATATGGTTCTGTGAGCATGAGTGAATGATAAGATTAGGGCAATTTTGAGAAGGAGTGACTTTACGTATGGAGAAAAGTAAATATTTTGTTTTACCAATATTTAAGAGTCAGAAGGTTGTCTTTATTTAATTAGGCCCTTTTTTGTTTACTTTAGCCCTTATTGTTTTACTTTATTTAGGCCCTTATTTGCTTTTTCGATAGTTGAGTCCCAATTTTCTGCTTCAAAGATGATTACCGTATCATCGGCAAAAGATATTATAGTTCCATTAATTTCCAAGTCACATAAAGTGTTAATATATATTATAAAGAGAAGTGGGCCTAATACACTGCCTTGAGGCACACCGTACGTAATTGGTAAAATTGTACTTCTGTATTCTTTAGCAGAATTTATAAGAGACGATTGCAACCTATTTGTTAGATAGTTCTCAAACCATTTGAGGGGAGTACCTTTTATTCCTACCTGAAGGAGTTTCTTCAAAAGTATGCGGTGTGAGACAGCATCAAAGACTTTGGCTAGATCCAAGAAAAATAATATTAATATAATTAACGAATAGATTTTTTTTTCTTGTGCTGATTGTTAATCAAATGTGACGAACTTTGAAACAACCCAATCTACAATGCTATGTGGGTGATATGTACAGAATATCATATTTCAATATTTTTGTGGAATATGGGGTGGCTGTGCAAAAACTATTTAAGATCCCTTAGCAAAAGGACAAAAATCATTACTACGAGTCATCCTCAATAATTCATTTAGTATTTCGAGAGACGAAGCATTTCGAGATCTGGATATTATACAAGAGAAAAAAAATAAAATCTATGCCTTAATTACATCACCTCTATCAATCTATCGAACACTCATTCACGGGGTAATCCAAATGTTCCAATTAAACAAAATATCTCTCGAACAAAGACAATTTTTATTCTCCAATATTATAGTTCAAAACTATACAACACTACGCCTGTTACTTTGAAAAAAATACCAGGCATTCTCCGTTAATTGCTTAAAGAATTTGGGAGAAAAAGGATTGAAAAAATTATTTACCAAAGCTAAATATTCATCAAGGAAAAACTCGTAATTCAAAAATCTTAAAAAATGCCAAAAACACAAAATACACATCTCAAACAAAATGATTGATGTACACATTTAATAATATCTTGTTTGTATTTAACGTTATGAACTAATATTGTAAATTTAGCTGTCCTTAAACCGGAATTTCCTATTGGACAGTCAAAGTCAAGTTATCTTGTAAATAATCTAACTTAATAAAATAAATGTACAAAATGCTACATCCGAATGCTTGTATGCGAAAATCTGATTCTCGAAAAACCATTTATTACAATTCGAAAGTTCCTTTTGCAAAATTCGTTCACTCGCCTTTTTTAATAATGTTTCATTCTAGTTGGACAATGAACAGTGTATAAGTACTTTATGGCGTCTGAGTTTGTTTTGCTCCTAGTCCCCCCTTGAGCCAATCGTCCGAGTTTTATCTGCGGGAGGTAGATGCTGCAAGGGATAAGCGCCGAATGCAGGAGTTACCGCGTCGTAAATCCAGGCTGAATCGGATGTTACTTTTATTGCCCCCTCTAGAACGGTCTTCGGTTGCAACTACCGGCGCGCGGCATACTGGAGATCTGGGAGGATTGTTTTGTAGGAGGATACCCTGACAGTTGGAATTTTTTTTGCATACAACATGTTTTGTGGGGAGCTTTTGAGATGTCACTTATAGCTTTACAATATCACAGCTACCGCCTTGTTAGTTGTTGTTAGCTCAAGATCTCACCATTTGTTTCCACTATGGCTCCATATTTCATGTAATTACTTTTTCAGCCCCAATGTAGAGATTTACAGCGCTCTTGAGGCGATTTTTCGCAAAAACAGCGCTATATAAGTTGTCCAAATTTATTATTTATTATTGTATTTAAAAATTAAATAAACAGTTTTTAAGAGCCTTAAAACTTATGCCGGTGCACAACCCTAATATTTTTTGTTTGCTCAAAACTCACATTTTAATAATTTCCGGCGAATTCGAAACTATAATAACTTTTTAATTCGCCATTTTTATGCACCAGTTTTTATTTTTCTAGACGATGAATTAATAACTTCGGGAGGATAACATGGAGACACATTTTAAATATTTGTATTTGTATATGTAACACGTTCTTCAGAATTAATTAAAATGAACGCGGTAGAAAGGTCGAATCTCCAGGCCTGCTAGTGTGAATTCGACCGTACGTTCGTACAATAAGCCGTGCCGCGGCGTATATTTGTTTACACGCTTTCTTCACTTACGTCGTTAAGATTCCCACATTATTTTTCTTCCTCTTCTTTTACTTTGATAGAGCAAATTCGACAGTAGATCCGTCCAATACACGGGTCGCGAGTCGCAATTTGTATACACGGCTTCTTTACTTACGTTGTCAAGATTCTGAATATATTTTAGGATATATTGTCGTCTTAAAGCGTTCAGAAGAAATATATTATAAATCAGTGGAATTTCGGAAAGTTGGTTTTAAATCAATTAATTATTTTTCAGGCGCAAGTGATTCAGTAAATTAGGTCAGTATTGAAGACAAATGTGTGTGCGTTTTTTTATTATTTAAATACTGTTTATCGAATTTATTTATTAAATTTTAAAGATTTTTCACTTACGATTATAAATAGATGTTATGATGATGAAACTAACGCGACTTTTAAATATACCGTTAGGTGGACTGGTAAAAAAATGGCTGCATTACATTGTGTCAAAATGACTGTATTACATTTTTACGAAGGCGGTCAAGTTCGGAAAGAAATAAATATTACGGTGGTAGGTACTAAATATTAAAATTTATTTCCTATTTTGTGAATGCCTGGCCAACTTTAGTTGCCTTATTTTCAATGGAATTATTAATAGATTTTTACTGCTTTTCAAGGTAGGTATTTTTAAAAGTGTTATTTTTAGTGAATGCTACTCCCTTCTGAAGCCAGTTGGACTATGGCATCCCCAGTTGGGGTATGATGTGAGGCTGAATGTAATGGAGAGGGGAAGGAGATGGGAAAGTGAAAGGTGGGACAGTATCTGGCTATTCAGAGTTTGTCACCAAACACGACTAAACGTCATTTCAAGCATATTTTCAATTCTGAATGGTGGTATTATACAAATAGTATTATACAAAATATATTTTGACTTATATGAATAGATTTTGAAATAACACAAATTAATCAAATAAAATTTATTTGCGCACGCTGTGATTTGAACCATAGAACATTATACATGTTACATTAACCGTACTTTGTTGGTCATTAAAGATATTGTTTCACCCCGATATTTGGTGATAAAACCGCTCCAAATTATGTGAGCGTACATTTTTCCACATTAAAAAGATTTTCTCCAATTTTTGTACATTTCCTCTTTTTTCTATAATCTTTGAAATATATCTACAAAGATTGCTGTAAATTGCAGTATATGGATACCATTAGAAAACAAATAGCGTCCTTCGCTACTTTCTACTGCACAACACTTTCTAGAATAAGAGGGCATATTTTTGACATTTATTCTATTGAGCTCACTTGAAATAATAACCAATTCGTGCTTGTACTTTCATGGTGCACCGATATCATTTTATTGCTCTGTGGAAAAGTGGAATATAATTTTACCATCGACTATATTTTATAATAACTTGTTATAAAGAAAGCTCACATTAGCAAGAAAACTTTCTACTCCAAAAACCTTTTATGTAATTTGGTTAACAGATTTCATTCGATGCCATTTTTAAGTAGGTAAGTTTGAAAAAAGCGGTATAGCTGTCACAAATAAAACTTTTAGCATGTAGCAACTGTAACATAATAAAGACAAAAATTCTAAACAATTATTTACAATCATTTTCATTGTGACAATATTAATACATCTATCTTTTGTATTTACCGGGACAATAAATTGATGTATTAGATGCTCCGCTATTGACAACAACTGCACACAATTCGGTGCGTGAATTTCTCATGTAAAATTATTCACATATAATATACTCAATTTTGGTTTAAGATTTTCAAAATTGGAACTGATTGTGTTAATTCAGATAAGGGCTGAATACCTACATAGGATAACAAAAAATATTTTGTATTAAGTTAATTTCGTTTTTTTAACATTTTTGACAAACGAAATTAATTTTAAATATAATATTTTTCAAACGTGGGACATTTATAAATACTTTTAGCTTCACAAATCCTAACCATTCTGTCCTGTGGTTTTCGCGAAACTGTGCTGGTTATATAATTCACTTTCATTCGTTGTTAGTTGTTACTTTTCAGACAAGAAAAATTAAATTCATAATATGTGTATCTAGGTAATGTATTTTATTCATTCAATAATTTTGAAATGTGCTGTGACGATTAATCTTTTAAACCGATCTTAATTATAAACCACCAAATCTTCCTTTTTTTGTTTTTTGTTATGCATATTTTTATTCCTATGCATGAACTAAATCAACCCCTCCCCCCCATCGTACCCCTCACTATTTCAAACTAAATAACTTATTTCTTGTAATGTAATTTTTCATTATTATCTTCTCAAATCACTTAATATGGTAGATACAATTATTGTGACTCTGATACTATTATGATTTATGATCTCTTATTTATGTAAACTGTTGGTCTCCCAAACAAACAAAAAAATAATTTTCTGCGTGGAGTTCTCAGATCAGCATTTTTAATTAGCATCGTCATTTTCATCTTGACCCATATCTACATCCTTAGTTCCACGATCAAAATTAATTAACAAATAGAGTTATAAAATGCTTGGTTTCATGTGCAAGTGATTTTAAGTTACTAGAATGTTGCTTATTACTTATCTTTGTAAAATCCTACTAGGGCGTAAATAAATAAATAAATCAACAAGAATATTGATTCAAAATATCATTGGAACTCGCCCAAGCCGCATAGAAACCACTTGTAAGATACAAAACATGATAAATTTTCATGCATTTCATAACACACGCATATAATATCTATGTAAGTTATCATATATCGCTAGTTGTAAGTTCTGCCGAAAGGTGTCGGACTTGTACGAGGCTCAATCCAAGTTCCCAGCGGAAGAGCTCCGCGTAGAATTGATAAAGTTGAGCTTCCGCCGTATTAACGAGTTTCCAACTAAGCGGGGCCCTAATGAATGAATTATACATTCCAGGGGCGCCCCGTATTGGCGCAGCCGCCCTATACCGGCGGTGGCGGGAACGAGAAGCCACTCGCTACTCGTTGCCATCGCGCTCTTAATTTACTTAATTCTGATTATTTCGAAATGATTTAACATCAAGAAGGGGTTGATGAATAAGTACGTAAGTTGAAAAGCCACTTTATCAGACATTATTTTACTGATATTAAAACGTTTCGTACATAAAATGATATTGAGATGTTTTGTATCGTCAAAAAATAATTTTGGTTGTTTGTACATTTTGCGTAACTCTGGTTCAATGAACAAACATTTGCTTTGTATTGGGTATCTATGCTCGGAATGATGGTTTGAAAACTCAGCTAATAGAGCATTCATCTGTATGTTCCCGATGGTTATCTTCGCCACTGACAGCATAGATACACTCTTTTATCTTCCATCCTGCAATAGGTACTAACTTGCCAATGGTCATGCCAGTTGGGAGGGCAATCATGCTGTTGAACAGGATTAATTCGGATATCGACATATTTAGCTTAGTGAAGCTGCCTTTAAAAGGCAAACTCTATTAATGCCTTTATGATTTGTATGCCTACCATTTATGTTCTACGTAATACTGTTATAAATATATTTTAAAAACACATTAAAAGGTTTTGAAATGTTTTTGAAAGAATAAAAGAAAAAAAATGAAAATAAATAAAAATTATTTATTTAAATGATACAGAATTACAATGATCAAATTGAGTGGTAAAAAGATAAAAATAGACCGGGAGGCGTGTGCGCCGTGCGGGCAGCATTATTATATCCCGCTGGTGCTAAATCGATAAAAAGATTTATTAATTTCAAGTTACACATACCTATTCAACACATTAACTACACATCTTTACTAAATACACTTAAATTTCATTCCCTAGAAGAAAAATAAACGATCTAACTTTTTTGTTTAAAATTATTCACTCCGAATTATATAGTTGCGAACTCCTGCATCTCATTGATTTTAAAGTACCTACTCGAGAAACAAGTCAAAAATATTATTATGCAACAATAATTCTGAAACCAACTACCACACACATGCACCAATTTCACGATTACACACACTAGGGAACAAATTCACCTCAAATATCGATGTATTTAATACTAGTTTACCTTTATTCAAGAAATATCCGAACAATATTTTTATGTATAATATTTTGATATCTAAGGAGCATCACATAGGAACTATTGCATGTATTTGTGTATTTCTATAAATCTACAATGTAATAACCTATTACCCTTTTCTTTTTATGTATCTTGCATTTTGTCATGTATTTTTCATCACATTTAATTAGTCACCTGTAAATTTTGTAATTACTAACATACCTACAAGTTTATTTCTAAGCCATTTATAACTTAGAAACTTTCTCTTTTATTGTAATGCACTATCTTTCCTTAAATTTATCTGTATACTTACCTTTCATATGATGTTTACTAGTTATATTCTTATAGTTTATCTTTTTTATTTAAAAACTGTCTCTGTATTATAAACTTGTCATGTAAAAAATAAAATAAAATAAAATAAAATAAAATAAATAAAAATAAAATAAAATAAATTACCGGCCCATGCGCTCTCCAATTCTGTCAGTGACAGTGTTGAATTTGAATGCGTTTTATGCGTAATTTTATTCGCGTAGAAGCGTTTCCCTTTAAAAACTTTATTGTTGTCAATCAAAACTTGTTGATTTAATATGTCTTTATCTAGTGTGTATTTATTAAGATTGACAAAGGAATAACATTATTCAGTGCGTGTTTTCTTCAGACTTACTTTTGTTTATTTAGTTATAGACTTGCCTAACTGTAAAAATTGTGTTTATTTGTGCGTAAGTAATTTTGTTATTGAATTATTGTGTCAATGCCTGGCTTTAACAATGCAGAACGAGCAGACATTCATTAATGAGATACGCCACAACGTACGAATTGATAATAATATAAGATAATTTATGTTTACATGCCTGCTTACAAGCTGAAGGTGGCAAATTTATTAAACTAGAAACAAGCGATGACATTGGTTAAGTGTTTAATTAGTTTAAAATAATTTTATCCTTAAAAGCGTGCCTTCACCTGTTATTTCAGTACAGTTCTATTTTTAAATTTGGTTTAAAACATACGATTTTGCATAAACGTCAAATTCTCGGTCTTTTTATTGTTTACAAACGGTTTTCATGGAAAGAGGCGAAGTCAAAACCAAGCAACGTTGCAACAATCGTGCCCGGCAAGCGAACAGCAACTTTGTCGGGTAAGTTCTACATTACACTAAGGCTTTTTAGTAGGTATGTCTTTTTGTTTGGGAAAAAAAGTTGGAATTTCAGAAAAAGTTATTAATCTTTTTTACTCCTACTATAATGTCAACTCCCGAAGTTAATGCACTTTACCCCCGGACACCTTGTATAGTGCCCGTATACCCTGTATGGGCAATACGTCATTACTGTAATCAAATGTAATATTAAAATAATGAAATAAATAAATAAATAGTGTGCAATTTGCGGACATTCTAAAATACGTCATTGCCGGAGTTTTTTAAACCGAGGGGGATTTACCACTGGAGCAACAGCGCAATTTAAAACTTTTTTCTCCGATTGCTCGTGATTTTTTGGTTGAATATTTCCACACTCATTAAAAAAAATCATACCTCCGAATTTTATTATAGAGACATTGTTACGTTACGGAATTGATTCCCGTACGAGCTAATAGCGAATTGACCCCTTGCACAGGCCCTCCGCCCCCCCTCTCCCCACACCGCGCGGCGCCGGTAGCCAAGCGCCGAGCGGCTCCCCGGACCCATTCCTTCGCCGGCCTTCGGCAGAACAACTGTGTTCCCCGTGATTCGCGCTAGTCGCTCTCCGTGAACTAACTTCACGATGTATTATTTGAATTGTGCTTTGTGCCCAGTACCTAGCCAGACGGCTGACTCCGCATCTCCCGTTATGTGAGTACCAATCTACTCACCTCCCACACCGTGTGCTATGAACTACTTCTAACTTCACTAAACGTGTAGAGAGAGAGGAGAAAATTCTCGTTAGGCTAGCAGTGTAGTTAACCATGTGTTTCGTGCCGAAGCTGGCTTCGTGTACCACCCTGTTCTGTTTTTACGAATAAACCCTTTAAGTGCTAAAACTGTGTTCTGATTGAGGAAGGAGACCCGGGGATTGTGAGGAAAGGAGGCGGAGGAGGAATTGCCAAGCGAACCACAGGCACTCGCCCTGTTTTTAAGAGGAACCTTGCTTGCGCCGACTCTGAGCTAGTCGTCGGCCGTGTATTGCGTGTCCTTTACAGGTGTAGGGTTTAGCAAATGGCCGCAAGTAGTGGCAATGCTAACACTGGCGCACAATTTTGGGGCAATATTTTTTTTTTTCCTCTAATCTTTTCCCACGTTTTACGCCGACACTTCCCTCTTCACAGTCGCTCGTCTCGTTCTTCAATCAGCAATTGTTTAAACTTTATAATGTATAATGTTTTGTCTTGTTACTCCCAATTTGTCTAGCATTTCCATCAAGAACCCCGGCGCGATTGTAACTTCGAATTGCAATTTAAATTATCACGGGCACGATTCCTTCATTTTCGAGTCGTCACTCGACAAAACATTATCACCGGTATTCCTACGTAAAGTGCTCAACCAAGAAAGTTGCCGTCGTGAATAATATAGTGTTTACAAGTGTCGACCGACTAAATTTGCTAGTTTCAAATACAAGATTAATAGTGGAAATGTACACAAATATTTAAAACAAAGTTATTCAACAATTAAAATCCTGTATATGATAAACCAATCACCCGCTTCGTTTCCCGAAAGTTAATTAACCAGTTTTTATTAATAAACTTATTCCGCAGAGTGCTGGTCTGTATTTGATATCGACATATTCTGCGAATAAGGGACTATTTCGCAAAATACTGGCCTGCATATATAACGGCATATTTTGCAGCTTAAGGGAAACAAGTGGATTAAATTCTTTCTACCTTTTGACAATTGGGCATTTTTTTTGTACTTCTGTCGTCCGTTTCCCCCTTTTTCTTGCGCACCTATCATCTTTCATAAAGAAACAGACGACATAATTCGAAAAATGCCTAGTTCGCGTTGACGTCGATTCCTCGAGTCAGGCATTATATCCGTATGCACATTTCTGCATATAACTTGTTATGACAAAAGGAAGTCGGCGGATAAATACCAATAATTGGTGATGCTCAAATCAGGCTAGTCTAGCCACGTAAATAAAAAACTATTCCCCAAGACATTGTTGAATTTTCAAACAAATACTTCCACGAAAACTTGTATAAAAGAAAAAAATATTTCTTTCCTTTTCTGAAGAACCCCCCTTTGGAAAGGAAATGGAAATATTCTAAAAACATGTTCGTTTAAGGCGAACCTCGTTTCCGTTTTTTATTTCCGGACCTTTGCAAATTTGCAAACCTTTTTCAAAAACATCGGAATAAATTCTAAAAACGTGTTCCATTAAGGTGAATCCCGGCTCGTGAAATTTTCATATCCGGACTTTGAAAAATTTTCAACAAATTTCCAAAACACCTGGATTTTTTCACAAAATCACGTTTTTTAAGGGAAACCGCTGCCCAAATTTTTCTCGTTCTTGGACTTTGAAAATTTTCAAGAAATTTCCAAAACATCTGGATTTTTTCACAAAATCACGTTTTTTAAGGGAAACCGCTGCCCAAATTTTTCTCGTTTTTGGTCTTTGAAAAATTTTCAACAAATTTCCAAAACATCTGGATTTTTTCACAAAATCACGTTTTTTAAGGGAAACCGCTGCCCAAATTTTTCTCGTTTTTGGACTTTGAAAAATTTTCAACAAATTTCCAAAACATCTGGATTTTTTTTACAAAATCACGTTTTTTAAGGGAAACCGCTGCCCAAATTTTTCTCGTTTATGGACTTTGAAAAATTTTCAACAAATTTCCAAAACATCTGGATTTTTTCACAAAATCACGTTTTTTAAGGGAAACCGCTGCCCAAATTTTTCTCGTTTTTGGACTTGAAAAATTTTCAACAAATTTCCAAAAAAATCTGGAATTTTTCACAAAATCACGTTTTTTGAGGCAAACCCCTGCCCAAATTTTCAAATAAACCAAACACAAAAACTTTTTGTAAAAATACGTCCCCAGTGGTCAATCTCTGCCCAATTTCTTTCCAATTGCGAGTCTAGTTCTCACTTTTTCCAACATAAGGTCACTCTGATACGATCTTATACACCATGGAAGTTCCTCAAGTTACGCTGGGTATAATCCCGCACGTCTTTACTTCAAGAAAGGAAGAATTACTACAGGCCCTGAGAAATAGAAAGATTTCTCCTCGGAATAAATCCAAAAAATGCCTTACTCTATATGCTTCTTTCTACAACAAAAAATACATCAGGAGGTTGCAATTTCAACCGGAAGTCACCTCGGAAATCATCACTACCCCCCTCACAGTCTCCGAAGCAAAACCCTTGGTGGTGCAAGCCCAGGAACCAACAAAAATATACGATCTGACAACCTGGAAAACGAAATACAACGGACTCACGGATGTGGAGGATTTCATCAACAGAATAGAAGAAACAGCTCAAGTCAGAGGAATTCCCGAAAATATCCTACACAGAAATTTCATAGACCTCATCGCTCCTGAAATGCTTACCTGGCACAGGATACATAAGAGAAAAACAAACTCATGGAAGGAACTCAGGGCGGCACTTTTAACAAGTTTCGGAGAAAAAAAGGCCCAACATAGAATCAGGCTATCCTTACTCGCTATCAAGCAGCACTCCGGAGAGACTGTCGCTAGATTCACGCAGAGGGCAGAGGCCATCAATATTAAGCTTGCCCAACCAGTTCCTGAAGTGGAACTCCTCCCAGTTTTGATCGACGGCCTCCTGCCCAGATACGAAAACATCATAACTTCCCAGAAAATTTCCACGCTGGAGCAACTTAAAGATGTCTGCCAGCTACTGGAGGCATACCAGGATCGAAAGAGGGACGAAAGGTTCCCCAAGGAAAACTTTCACCCCAGCACTTCGTCCGGCATAAAACCAGAGCACAACGAAAAGAAATCCTGCTCTTTTTGCCACAAGGTTGGTCACTCCCAAGCCTCCTGCTTCAAGCAAGCTAAACTTTTATCTTCAAGAGACCCCCATTCTAACAAAAGACGATCCGTTGATCGTTCTCCAAGAAGAGACGAAGGGAGGAAGTTTGGTAAAAGACCACGCCAAGACAATACTGAGACACCCATCCCGGACCTCAGATTCATCAAACCCCCTACAGACTTCTCCAGACCCCCGCCCAATTGGACAGCCAAGAGGACAAAAAACTAGAACCCAACCACCCGGGCCATCCTCCCCATAGGCCGAAGGAATGGTCGGAATGGTTGGAACACGTCAAATTCTTCAAACAGGCCTTACCCCTCTCTACAGTTTGCTGCAAACAGGCAATAGACGGTAGACCCTTCGCGCATTTTTCTATAAACAATGTGGTTTTTTCTGGTCTCCTCGACAGCGGCGCGTCTGTCAGCTGTCTGGGCGACAACGCTCACACCTTATTCACAAACTGTGGTTTTAAAATGGAAGAACATTCTTCACATGTCACCACGGCAGACAACGCTTCACAACGTGTCATTGGTTCTCTCACCCTGCCGATCAATTGCGACACAAAAACAGTTCGGATCAAATTTCTGGTTGTACCTACAATCTCACAAAAATTTATCCTGGGAGTGGACTTTTGGATGGCTTTCAAAATTGCTCCACAGTTGTTTAACAACCCCTCCGTCCCTCCCCAAGTGAACGAAATCCGTACAGTAATACCGTACGAAAATTTGAACCCCCTACAAACAAATCAGTTGGATCAGATGATCAACAAGTTTGAATCAATCTCCTTCGAAAGGTGCGGTTTAGGCTTAACCAACTTAGTAGAACACCACATAAAAACAACAGGCCCCCCAATCAAACAAAGGTATTATAACCTCGCTCCACAAAAATTAAAAATTCTATAAAAAGAATTGGACGATATGTTAAGAATGGGAGTGGTGGTACCCAGCCGCAGTGCATGGACCAACCCCACCTTAATAGTTTCAAAGAAAGACGGCTCGGCCCGTTTCTGCCTCGATAGCAGACGCCTCAACGCATGTACAGTGTCAGACGCCTACCCCCTCCCCTTGGTCAACTCCATCCTCGACAGACTTCGAAACGCTAAATACATCTCATCTATAGATTTGAGCAAAGCTTTCTGGCAAATACCATTGGATCCCAGCTCCTGCGAAAAAACTGCCTTCGTAGTGCCTGGCAGGGGTATGTTTCACTTTAAAAGGCTACCCTTCGGTTTAAAAAACAGCCCAGCGGAGCTACAAAGGCTCATGGATAAATTGTTTGGCCCAGAGTTCGATAACAACTTATTTTGCTACCTGGATGACTTGATCATCATCAGCGATACTTTTGAAAAACATATACTCATACTAGAAAAGGTTTTTCAACAACTCAAACAAGCCGGTTTGACTATCAACCTAAAGAAATCGGAATTCTGCAAACATCGCCTACGATACTTGGGCTTCATAGTAGATGAAGAAGGCCTAAGAACCGACCCCGCAAAAGTTGCGGCTATGACAAATTTTCCCCGGCCCACGAATGCAAAAGAGGTAAAAGCTTTCCTCGGACTCACCGGTTATTACCGAAAATTCATTAAAAATTTCTCAACACTCGCGGCGCCGCTCAACAAAATCACGGGCGTCCGTAAAGGTACCAGTAACTTTGCCTGGTCCGCAGAGACCGAGTCAGCATTCAACTCCCTGAAGGAAGCCCTTCAATCAGCCCCGGTACTGAATTGTCCTGACTTCAACCTCCCCTTTACGATCCACTCGGACGCATCAAACGTCGGAATCGGAGGAGTCCTCACTCAGAATTTTACGGACGGCGAACACCCCGTGGCATATTTCTCTCGCACCCTAAACAAGCACGAAAAAAACTACGGAATCACCGAGAGAGAATTATTAGCAGTCATGGAATCCATTCAACATTTCCGCGGATACATTGAGGGTAGTAAGTTTACCGTGATTACAGACCATAGCAGCCTAAAGTGGCTGATCTCGCTAGACAATCCCTCTGGAAGATTGGCTCGCTGGTCGTCCCGCCTATCCCAATATACCTTCGACGTCATCCACCGTAAAGGTGCAGATAATATCGTCCCGGATGCCCTTTCTAGAATCGAGATTGCAATACTAAATGCCGAATTATCCAATTCTAGTCTCCCCACAAAAGATTTATGGTATCAAAAAATCTTCCAAGGATGCAGTAACAACCCACAAAAGTTTCCGAATTTTACAATTAAAAACGGACAATTATACCGCAACTGTAAGCCACCACTGTCAATCTTAGAGGATTATGCCTGGAAAATGGTAGTCCCTCTCGAAAATAGAGAACAGGTTATTATCAATAACCACAGTGCCGTAGATTCCATACACCCTGGAACCTTTAAAACATATAAAAAAATATCTCTAAGATATTATTGGCCTGGTCTATTCAAACAAGTTCGTTCATACATCTCCAAATGCGACATCTGTAAGGCATACAAACACAGTACGGCACCACCGTCTGGTCTAATGGGCAACCCCAAACGTGCCGATAGACCACTTCAATCCTTCTCAATGGACCTCATTGGACCTTTCCCTAGAAGCTACGCCGGTTACATGCATATACTCAGTGTGGTGGATGTCTTTTCCAAATATTGCTGGTTGTTTCCTCTAAAAAGGGCGACCGCAGCAGCAATAACCAATCTATTAGAAAAGCATATTTTCATACCCTACGGTATTCCTCGTACTATAATATGCGACAATGGCAAACAATTTATAGCTATAGAATTTAAAGAGTTTTTGTCTAAATATGGTATAAAGGATGTATTCTACAATACCCTTTACACCCCACAGAACAACACCGTCGAACGATACAACCAGACCATAAACACGGCTCTGGCAATTCTGGTTGGCAAGGACCAACGTACATGGTGCAAAAAATTAGACAAAATACAAGCAGCCATGAACAACACGGTGAACCTCGCTACAGGCTATACACCATTTTTTCTCAAACACGGCATGGAGCAAGTAGTTCACGGTTCATTACACCCTGACATTTGCCTTCCACCCACCCCTTCCTCCACAGCAGACCCCGCAGCAAATTACGCCCACCGCTTGGAGGAACTCTCCGCTATCTATAGTGAAGTAACAGACGCTCTACTATTGGCCCACCAAAAGAGCGCCGACAGGTATAACCTTCGCAGAAAGCACGTCACGTTCAAGGAAGAAGACATCGTTTGGAGAAGAAACAACACTTTGTCGCAAGGTGCGCTGTACTTCTCTGCCAAATTGGCACCTCGCTTTGTAAAAACGAAAGTTCTAAAAAAGATCTCAGACCTCGTTTATCGATTGTCTGACATCTCTGGTAAACACATCGGAAATTACCATGTGAAAGACATTGTAAAAATTGGGAATACGGAATCAGTAAATTCCATCACATCAAGTACTCAAATTGGCAAAACTCTTGTCATAAGTGACGTGAGTTACTTGTAATTATTATTAAATGTAAATAATCACCCATATGGGCATTCGTAAGGTAATCCTTACACCCGAAGGCACATTAATGTCAACGGTAGCCTAACTCCTGTACATTCTTTTTCTTTTTGCATAATTTTATATGTTCTTGTACATCCTGCGTGCCTTGCCTGCTGTACCACAAGAGCACCTCTTGGGGCACCGTTTTCATACTTGTATGCATCCTCTTCCTGAAATTGATCACTTCGGGAAAGGGCCTCCTTTTCCTCCTACCATCAACGGTTCCGAAAACTCCTGCTCCAAGACGTCGCTTTCCTTTTCACAATTCTTGCAGCATCCGCGCGTTTTTTTTTCTCACCTCATCGCCTCATCTTGTCATATCACCCTTTCTACTTTTTGTTTGGTGTCGGGTTTTTGTCGTACCAGTACGTCCCTACCCTAATGTTGTAAATATAAAATCATAAGTGCAAGTCTGTATAATAACCATTGGTTTCAGACCATTGCCGCAGCTCACTACTATGGTCACAGCACCATATTGTAAGAATGTCGCGACGATTTCCGTTATAATAGGAAATCCTCCCGTTTTTTCTTTTTCTTTTTCCTCTTCACCCCATCCTAACACATTCATAGTAATGTTGTATATTGGGGATCGTTTCGAATACACCAAATGTACACACCTATCAGGTCACATTCGCTGGATTCGAAACAATTCAAGGGCAACCTTGTTGCTACTTGTGGTTTTTCTTCTTTTTCCAAAAATTAGAATGGCGCTCAACCCAATTGCTCTATTTTTTTCCAGAATCGTATTTTGTCGGATTCTGAGAAAAATATTTGTTATAAAAGTGACAATACGTTTCGTCCCTTCATTAACATTATTCTTTGTACATATACAACTTCATTATGAGGTACAATATTTTATCATTGTAATATTTTAAATATTTTATCAGTTTCTTTTGTCCTTTATTGTACCATTATTCTTGTTTGAAGTTTAAAATCTTGGCCAGATCTTCAATAAAATTTGTGTTTATCGCCTTTTGGCAAGTCTTGTAACGTATGCTAATATGAAATTATTAAGCTACAGCAGTGCCGTATTAATTACATCATTGCAAAACCGCCGTCTGTATTGAATGGGGACCCACATTTCCGAACGTAAACTTTTGTAACATTATAGGCGCGAGCCTTACAATATCTACTATTATAGGTGTGAACCTTACAATATCCACTGCTATAGATGCGAATCTCATAATATCTTTGTGTTTTTACACGTCACGGGGAGTCCGTCATAACTACTCATTGTTTGCTCGTCAACACAGGGTTGTTGATCGAGAGGGTGATTTATCTCATTAAATTGTTTTAAATACCTATTGGGTTACTGTCTTTCAATACTGGGCAAAATTTGTTGTAAATCGTTCATTCCTGTACATGAGACGTGAAGACGTTACAATACTCACCATGAATCGTGCGAACGAAATAATATCTACCCCATGTTTGTGTGACCTACCAAGCGTAGATCACACGCCTTTTATTTTCTGTTATCAGAAAATTATTGCTTTTGCAGCAGAGTACTCATTAACATGCCCGTGGACTCCCTGTCACAAGAACCCAGGAACTATCCACTATCTCAAAAGGACTAATCATACGCTTCACTCATGATTATGGGGCATCGTGTCGTAGGAGTTAAGTTGATGGACACAAAAACACCTAACTCGTTGTCTGGGGGACGAACAAGAAAACCCCCAGGTTTGTGAGATTTGAGCAAGGGTCTGTCATTTCTCGCAAACAAGTAGGAGAATAAAACGACCCTCTAATCTTCTACCCAATACACGTGGAGGATTAGACTCTTTTATGTCAGTGTATTCCTTTTGTCCCACACTACCAAATGGTATTGTAATGTGCCAGGATAACTGCTGTAGACCTTGTTTCACCTTCCACTCAGAGGTCGAATTTCGGAAATAGCCGAGTCCTCAGCAGTTTTCTTCGTTCAAATGTTCCCAATTGTCACCCTTTCCCTTCCTCGAAATTATCCGTGAATGGGGATATATGCGTTACGCACTTGGCGTTTCGTTTGTCAAATGGGACAACCTTCATACACGGATCCTTTCAACTTCCTACTCCTTTCCCACTTTTCATAACTTATTTGTACTCAATGTTTTTGTTCTTCGAAAGTAGAAAGAATGCTACCGTATAGACGTGAGCATAGGTCATGGAAGACCACCTTCTTTCGAACGGGGCATTTTGTCATACGTACAAACCCTTACCAATGTGTTCTTGGAAATGTATTTAGTTTAAAAAAAAAAAGCTAAATGGGTTAAACAGAACCTTCCTTGAATACGTACCTTTGTAATATGTATAAGTCTGTAGTTACACTTAGTTAACTCTCTCTCCGTTTCTCTCTCTTTCTACACGTCAAATTAATCCAATCTTTCTCAACATGCACACCTTGTTTCTCTCCAAACCTTTTCATCATTGGTCTACCAGGCAGGTAAACTTCAAGAATTTTGTTCTAATAATAATTTTTTCGCCGGATTAATAAGAAGACCAGCAGCTCTTCACCCCATATACACCTGCGCCTCTCTTCATGCTGCCTTCACTACCGTCACGGAGGTCCCATGCCTTCAAACCCTGCGTACCAAAAGCACCCGACCACACCTAACATAACCTAGTGTGAGTCGTGCGTGTAGTTGCGAATTGTATCATCACCAAACCATCACTCAAACAAACCCGAGCACGTCAGCTCTAAGTTGGTTCATGTTCCTGTTGCCATTGTACAAATGTTCCTGCTGCATCTTGCAAATGTTACGGATGCCATCGTGCAAATGTTCCTGCGGCATCTCGCAAATGTTCCTGTTGCCATTGTACAAATGTTCCTGCTGCATCTTGCAAATGTTCCGGTTGCCATCGTGCAAATGTTCCTGCGGCATCTCGCAAATGTTCCTGTTGCCATTGTACAAATGTTCCTGCTGCATCTTGCAAATGTTCCAGCTGCACCTTGCAAATGCTCTGTTGCCATCATGCCAATGCTCCTGTGCCTTTGCGCAAATAACAATACCAACGATTGTTCACACAAAAATCCCACTGTATACTAACCAGTGTACCAACCACCATCACAACAACGGCTGTCATGCACACAAACCACCTCCTCTATAAAGGACCAACCACCAATTACAATTCCACTCTCCAGTACCTCAATGATGTCATAATGGCCCACCCACAGGATCCGGAAGCAGCTACCTTTTTGACCTCTGTGACAGGTAGAACCCTCTCCACCACCAAGAAGCCTCATCCTGCGTTCTCTTCTTCGTGTTTTCTTTAAGGCCCTAGTGTTTCTTGAGTGTAATCTCAAACGGGCCAGGTTACTGTGACAAAGTAACCTTATAACTTCAGTGCAACGTTCAAACACCCCAAACATCCTACGCAAACCACGCTACGCAAACTTAGCTCACAGACCAATGATACAATTTAGAGTCATTTTTTTTCTATCACTGCATAACCCTTGTACCTTTCTCCAGCAGGTCCTTGTTTATATTTATGTATGCCACTGCTCTTTCATGTACATTCATGTATAATTCTTTGTTCACCATGTTTTTTTTCTCTTTTGTTTTTGTTTCTACTATTTTGTAGCTAGCAACTTTTTCTTTTTCTCTCTCTCTCTCTCCCCCCTTTCTCTTGGATGTTTTTTTTTTTTTGGCACAAGTGCTAGAAGGGTAAGAGGATTTCTTAGCCCTACTGCTCCATTACCACGTCGCCTTTTTTGCGGCGAGGGGGGAAGTGTTACGTTACGGAATTGATTCCCGTACAAGCTAATAGCGAATTGACCCCTTGCAAAGGCCCTCCGCCCCCCCTCTCCCCACACCGCGCGGCGCCGGTAGCCAAGCGCCGAGCGGCTCCCCGGACCCATTCCTTCGCCGGCCTTCGGCAGAACAACTGTGTTCCCCGTGATTCGTGCTAGTCGCTCTCCGTGAACTAACTTCACGATGTATTATTTGAATTGTGCTTTGTGCCCAGTACCTAGCCAGACGGCTGACTCCGCATCTCCCGTTATGTGAGTACCAATCTACTCACCTCCCACACCGTGTGCTATGAACTACTTCTAACTTCACTAAACGTGTAGAGAGAGAGGAGAAAATTCTCGTTAGGCTAGCAGTGTAGTTAACCATGTGTTTCGTGCCGAAGCTGGCTTCGTGTACCACCCTGTTCTGTTTTTACGAATAAACCCTTTAAGTGCTAAAACTGTGTTCTGATTGAGGAAGGAGACCCGGGGATTGTGAGGAAAGGAGGCGGAGGAGGAATTGCCAAGCGAACCACAGGCACTCGCCCTGTTTTTAAGAGGAACCTTGCTTGCGCCGACTCTGAGCTAGTCGTCGGCCGTGTATTGCGTGTCCTTTACAGGTGTAGGGTTTAGCAAATGGCCGCAAGTAGTGGCAATGCTAACAACATACAAACTGATTATTGTTATATATAGCTAATAAATTTATCTATCTTTTGTCGATCATCACATATTTGTATGATTTATAAAAAAAATATTATAAAATCGTAAACTTCTACTTAATTACTTACAAACAAGGGAAAAATTTGCCAAAATTGGCAGCAAAGCAATCCGAGGTATTTTAAATAGTGCCATATTGTGGCAAAAAGTGCTCCAGTGGAAAACAGCAAAGGCAATAATTTTATGTATCTTTATGTGACCTAGCTGACGCATGCCACTGTTCACTAATCGGTTTAACCAAACTATAACACTTGATTGTTAATAGTGCGAGGTAAACCAAGGTACTTTACAATATTGATGATTATTACTATATAACGGATCGTTTTCAGATGCGTATTCGAATGTGTTATTCAGACCACCTTACTTTATCCCAAGACAACAAGTGATCCTAATTATTAAGAATTTTGTATAAAAAAGTCTTTGAAATAAATCTGAGGCATTTTATTATTTCGTTGATAATTTTGATTATTATAAATATACCTTCCTTACTAATGATCACGGATAGGCAGAGAGAATGGAACGGCACATTTGGTACACAATATATGTTTTATTCACATTCATATATATCATGTTTTTTTACATTAGCTTCACACCAGGAGGACCTGAGGAAGAAACTCATCATGGCCTATGTCATTTTTGGTGATGGTATGTGGAAGGTCTTTTTTATGGAAAGGTAAGATAGAAAGTTCTGTGAAGGAAAAAAGTATGGTGTGTGGGTAGAAATCTGGGGTCAATGTTTTATTCTGACTCTTGACTTATCCGAAACTCGCACCTTCGTGGGATTTGTGAAGCTGGAAGTTTATTTTAAAAACGCATCACGACAAGAACAAATGCTGCAGAATAATTAAGAAAAAAATATTTATAGCAGCAACTCTTCAATAGAAATTTTTTTTGTGAATATTCTTTATTGATCAGTTAAACAATATATAGGTAGGTATTGACACTATTAGTTCCAATTTTAAGACTGACGCATGAATTCAAAACAAATCCTAGTTCATTGAACCAGAATTAAAATCACTCTCAGACAGTCACTACAGAAATGTGCTTGTTAAATGAGAATGATATAAAACAACTAGCTGACCCGACAAACGTTGTTCTGACATATAAATTATTTATAGTGAATATTTTGGTTGTTACATAAAAAAATAACGAATGTAAAGTATGTGGGGATGGGATCTATGACAGAAAGAAGAATGGAGCACTGTAGATGATGACCGCCGATAAAAGCAAAAAAAAACACCAACTAAAGTAGGAAAATGAAATTAAGAAAATCAATTTGAATTTCGAAGAGCAAGGGAGTGTACTATATTTTTGTCATTCCGTCTTTAGCCAACACAAATAAGCTTGTTGGTTTGCCCACGCGAGAACATGATGCCGAATGAAATATCAAAATGATGCGACGCACGTCGTATGTCTTGCGCATGTGTGGATGAAATTTCAATGAGGCGGACGTAGCGCCATCTGTCATTCAACAACAAATTTGTTCATACGAAAATACTAAAATCACGATAAAAAAAATAGGAGGGTGAGGGTAGGAGGGTTAAAATTTGGGGTTATAGGTATTTTTGATGCCAAATAAAAAAAAATACCAAAAAAAAATTGTGAAATATTTAATTTTTTTCTGGTTAGGGACACCCTAATCACCTAGCGGTATGAATTATACTTTAAAACCTATTCTCATACCTACCAAATATACGTAAAAAATTTCATAAAAATCGGTCAAGCCGTTTCGGAGGAGTGCGACCACATACACCGTGACATAAGATTGTGTTTTCCTTACTTGTTGTATTTAAATATACATATACCTTTTCAATTTCGAAGACGGATTCGTATGTCCGTCACTCCTGGACAAACTGACCCCAGATGCCTACCCACCCCTCATACCTTTTTCCTGCCCAGAAAACCACTCCTCCCACTTCTAAAAAAAACTCTCCATAAAGCATCCCCAAAGATGACATAGACCTTAAGGGGAAATATTATGTAAAAAAAATACCTACCCTGATGAATTTTCATTATCTCCACATGTTCTTACTCATATGTTGAATTGATGTGAACTTTTTAAAATTTTACTTGTTTGCCTTGATTCTAAATAGTATAAAAATGCAATTATGCAGTATCAAAACAAACATAATATTTATGATTAAAGATGTAACATGAGTCAAACTAAGCATTTAGTTGTATTTTCCGACAAATTTTGATTTAAAGTAAGCAGTAATCTTTCCGTAAAACAATCCAAAATATCAAAATATCGTATAGTGTTTGAGTTGGAAGCGGAGAGGCAAAGTGCATCTGGAAAGTTCGTTACCGCTCCCTCGCTAAAATGCTACGGTGTACTTACATTTGACTCGTCCCACCCTAACCACATACCCTTCCTACCTTTACGGAAACCAAAAGCGACAGTAGACTGACATTATTTATTAGTCTCTACGATTCCGTGGTTTCTAGATTGTTCGTGCTAGTTTTTACTAGGCAGTATGTTAAAATAAGAGATATTATTATCGCGCGGTAGATAGATATTATTATAGGCAATAAAACATGTAACACAGGGTTAAATTTGAAAAATTGGAAAAGTAATTGAAATCAAATACCACGGTGTAATACTCGACTCAAAACTGACTTTCACAGCAATCTTTGAATATGTGCTAAAAAAGGTATCAAAAAAGGTAAATTTTCTTAGAAGACTAAGATGTAAATTAAATAGAAACACTACGGAGCTCATTTATAAAACTATCGTTGCTCCAGATTTGGACTACTGCTCTACGATGTTATATTTGGCCAATGAAGGAAATTTGAACAAACTAGAAGTTATACAAAACAAAGCTATGAGATGTATACTGGAGAAAGGCAAATACGCAAGGATTGATCAAATGAGAGAGGAGCTAAATTGGATTCCAATTAAAAAGAGACTACTATTTAATTTGTTAATTTTTGTGCATAAAATTATGAAAAATCAAATGCCAAAATACTTTAAGGATGAAATTTTTTTTAATAGAGACATTCATAATTACAAACAAGAAATATAAACAGAGTTCGATTGCCACAAATGAAGAAATCAAAATCACAGAACTGCCTAATGTACAGAGGACTAAAGATGAATGATGAAATGCCTGAAAGTATGAAGAACGAAGAAAGAATGAATGTATTTAAAAAGAAATGTTATGCTTACTGTAAAAATATTTAAATTTATCAAATGAAATGTTTCATTGTGCTTATTAGTTTATATTCATGTAGTATAAACTAACTCAATAATAAAAAATAAAAGTTAGAAACGTGAAGGGTTACATGAATTTTCTTAAATAAATTCAAATATGAGTGATTTCTATTTTTTAATATACAATGTAGAATGTAGACTCCTATCGTCAATGTATCACGAATGAAATTAATGTTAAAAAAATCAACTCCTAGTTTTTTACCATAGTGCATCTACTTTTTTAATACACACTGAAACAGTTTCGACTTTACGCCACGATTCCACACACTGAACACACGACACTCCCACGCACGACCTAGTAGAGCCATCTATCGAGCCTGCTGGTTTAAGAGAAATGTGTGTGTGCGTTCAAGACAACGAATATATCTGCAAAGTTTCAGCTCGATCAGGAATCGGAAAGAGGGTTAATTTCCAATTTTAAGATTTTGGTAGCTCAATATATGGCTTGTGTCGTGATGGAGGACTTAGGCAAACGCGATGCCATTTTGGCCTCCGACCGATCGTAATCCAGTCTAATACCACTGTAAATTTTGAAGGAACGGTAAGATACAATTAAATCATTGCATTAAATGTGGAAATTTAGACAAATATCAGTGAAATTAATCTGACTGAGCTTAAGTCCCATCCCTTATAATGCGGAATACGAGAACAAGGGTTGACACACTATTTAAATAACATGACACCCGCCTTCCACCCTAAAATCTACATGCATCAAGCTTGTTCACAAACACAACAGCAACAACAGGATAGTTTTGTGGAACTTGTTTTCATATCATGATAATATTATTGCTTATTAGATACAAGACATGTACAAGTGTATTTATACTAACCTACCCCTAAATAATGAGTATCCATAAATTATTATAGATACGGTATAAGGTTCATAGAAAATGTATTTAATAAAGATCGCTCATACCGGCACTTTTGGAAGAAAAAAACTCATCGGGCCGCTCGCAAGCCCGTGACGTAGCTTGAAGTCCAGTTGGAGTCCGAAAGGAACGATCTTTTTCATATTTCACTTGGCATGTAATATTATTTTTTGGTAAATCTAAGATAATTTACGCGCACCTGTCTTTGTTTACACGAGTCGAATTAAAGTCGATTAAATTTTGTTTCCATAACAGAAACAATGTGGTATACGGTAGTAAATGGTAGAAAAAGTCGGGGACGCCCGAGGAAAACTTAATGCATTATCTCTTCACTAGAATGATATACGGAATCGAATTTTAAAACGGTATAATGTTGCTTTTTTCACAGTAATAGATAACAATGTGTTATACATGCAGTAGTGAATGGTAGAAAAAGTTTGGGTCACGCCCGAGGAATACTTAACGCGTTTTCTCTGCACTGGAATGATATAGATAAGGAGTCGAATAAAAACCGAAGTAATGTAGTTTTTTTAACAGTAACAAAATTTTATATAGTGGTGAAAGGCTTTCGGTGACGCCCGGGGAAGACATGGTACGATCAAGTAAAACAAATACTTATGAATGGTAAAATTAGACTATGTAATGAACGAAGAGTAACGAACGAAGTCAATGGAAGAAGACGCCGAGGACGCCCGAGGAAGACATGGCGCGATCGAGTGAAACAAATACTTGTTCAATTCTTAATAATAATATTACGTATTTCCACCTTAAAACTATATCTGATTTTTAGGTACACTTGGCGTTACGGGTATCAAATTACGCGTGTCGACCTGCACAAACCGAGTGGTGCAGTGAAAAATTCAGCAGGAAGCTCCTTGGCCTCCTTTTGCGAGAAAAGGCCCGTACTCAAAGCCTTGAACCTGGCGACCGAAGGGGTCCGAGAGCGGTGTACAAAATTGAGCGTTCGAAAACCTGTGCTCTTTCCACATTCAAACATCGTTTTTTTCTTCATATTATCCACGTTGAAATTTTGGTTTATGTCGGTGAAATTATGTTGTATTATGAATAAATTGTATTATTCTATTTAGCTCCGACGACAAGACTTTGGGTTACTTCGGTATGGGGCGCGGAAGAAAATTGGGAAGAGTGAGATGGGAATTTACCTGGCTATTCACATATGGTTACCAAATACGGCTAAACCATTTCATGCAACGCTTCGATTCCCAATGGTGGTCTTTCACGACTATCACCAAGTCGATGCTGACAGATGCCACCATGTGCGACTTTGTGCGAATACAATTATTCTCAACACTTTCTCTGCCATATCCTTGTAATGATAGTTAATAAATAAATAATATTTTCATTTTAATTTGATTTATTTTTTCGAAGGCAATTTATGGAAGGCGGTTATAACCTAGATTCTATATCATTTATGTTTAACCCTAGATCACAAACCTCCGTCGAATCGACGACGCAGGATTAAAAAAACCGCGATAACTTTTGCGCGCGCGAACGTAATATTTCTTTCATACTCAGGCTTATCTCAATCGGCCCGTTACTTCTGCGATAGACGGTAGTGCGGACGATGGGGGGAGTCCACGAGCGCCAATTCAGCAACCATGGCTCGTCGCATCGACGAAGGTTAGTGATAACGTAACTTTTTACTTTTACTAGATTTTCACCAAATTTTTATTAGTTTGAAGGTTTTCACCATTTTTTTTTAATTTTATTAGTTAATCCAATTTAGTTATAACTAATTCAAATATCTATCAACTTAAAAATGTAACAATTGTTGATTTTGCGTGAAAACTATGATCTCATTCATAAGGCTGTTGATAAATAAATTAAATTTTTTTGTTCAACTAAATATAAGAAATTATATAAATAAACACTGTTCATTAATAATACACCGAAATATGTGCATGTTTTGTTTTAATAAAACCCTTAAACCCCCTTTATTAAGTAACGTAGTCGAAACGACGAAGGTTTGTGATAAGCTGGGTCCACACATGTTCTTTTGTCCGTTCCGTTCCTCCGTTCCGTACCTCCGTTCCGTATCAAAAAGTCTGGACGCAAGTAAAAATAGGTACCTCCGTAACGTCGCTGCGATCATCGGTAACATCGCGTGTTCATTCCATTCCAGAGAGAACGACCTGCGCATGCCGCGATCGCGTCCAGACTGGCGCATACCCATAACGCATACCCGTATCGTATCGCCTTTGAACGGACCGAATAAACCGACTCCCGATGGATCGGGGCGTACCTCTACCCCGAAAAATAAGGTTAGTGATCTAGTGTTAAGTATATATGCATTTATGTGATTTTCCCTTTTATTACGAACACCAATTTCAATAAATATAAATATTGGTATTATGTTACAATTGATATAAGATTACCAAAATATTATAAAGATATCATTGCAAATGCATTGAGAGTAAGTTGTATTGCAGTAAATTCAAATCTCCCAGTGGAAAATGGACTTCAAGCTACGTCACGACTTTCTACCCAATCACCGCTCAAGCCCTCGATGAGCTAACCTTGTTAAATACAATTTCTAGGAACCTTGTTACGACCGTTTTACAGGATTAACTTGCCGGCCGACTTGCTCATATTTCCGATGGGAAGACCAATTCTGTTATTGAATCAAATCGCTTCGGATATTGAGATATTTTGCATACATTTATCACGCATGATACTACTAAGATTAACAATATTTTAACAAATAAAATATAAATATTATACGAAAATAAAGAAGTGCTTACTTTCTTCAAACTCCATTTTACTTGTGCCCGTCAAATTTAAATTCTATATTATTTCTTCCTTTTAAAGGACTTATTTTTTTTATTAGTAATGAAATTAGTAAATATTGCTAAATCGTATTTATTTATTTATTTTATTAACGCCCTAGTGGGCTTTTACAAGAAAAGAAGCAAATATATAATTAACAATATTAATTACATGTATTACATAAACAATAAAACAGAATAAATATGAATGCAATCGACTCGTTAGGTAAAGAATATTACAACATAAAAAAGAAATGAAATGAAAAAGTACAAGTTGTACTTACAAAAAACTAAAACAATTCAGCTTTAAATATTTATACATATTATTAACAATAATAATAAGACCTAACATAGAACAAAGTGTAAATAGAGCTGCAAAAATATTATAAAGTAAGTATACATTTTACTGATGAGGTTTAGATGAAAAAATATTTTATGAGAAAAACAAAAAAATAATAAAAGTTAATTATTAGCAGATAGAATCGAGATTAGTTGATTTTTGAAACATTCAAAACTGTCAACACTAAATATATCTATAGATTCGCAGTATTTATTCGCAAGGTTATGGATTCTTGGAATTGGTGAATGGAGTAATTAGTGTTGATTTTATTGTTGCATTTAAAAATATCTTTACTACGAGTTTGTCTAGCAGGTATGCTAATGCAAATTAGTTCCAACAAATTAGGGCTGTCAATTAAAGATTTTATAATTTTGTATAAAAATAATAAATCAATTAACACTCTTCTATCTGATAATTTAAGAAGTCTGGTTTCAGCGCGTAAGTAATTATAATTTATAAATTCGATTGGAATTTTCATTTTAAAATTGATGTACCGAAGAAATTTGTTTTGTACCTTTTCCAATGATTGAGAATGAACATTGTAGTATGGTGACCATACAGAGGAATTGTATTCTAATCTGCTTCGTACTAGTGAGCAATACAGATGTTTTAATGTTAACATACTTTTAAAATTTGCCCCCATTCTCAAGATAAAACCTAGTATTCTCATTGCATCGCTTGTTATTTCATCGATGTGTACATTGACCTGTAGACTCTCGTGGAATATAGTATTGTAATTTATTATGTTTTTTTAAAATCAGCTCCTCACTGCAAGCCCTGAGGAAAATTATTTCCCATCGGTCATCTTTGGAGACGCTGTATGGAGGGTATTTTTAGGAATTAAAGAAGACAAAGTTCTGGGAAGGTTAGGAGGGACGGACGTATACATCCATCCCACTGCGGTGCAAAACTATGCTCTCATATTTTTACTTAACCGTGCTTATTAAATTATTTTGTAGTTTTTAATCATTAAATTAAAACTTTACTGGACATCATCGACTTTCGTCCTTTTCTCTCTCACGCGTCTTGTTTGAAAACAAAAAAGACAGAAGCTACCAGAACGATGACGTCATATACGATCTCTCGCTGGTACTAGTATTAAAAAAATGTATTCTATGGTAAGAACACTCTCATCTACCTCAGAAAGTTTATAAATACTAATGAGGAACTTACGTGCCTTAGGTCGGAAGGTAACCTAAATCACTCAAAAAAACTTCTTAAAAATCCAAAAATATTTTAAATAAATTCGTAATACCATTTATATTGATACGAGCATGAAGAGTGACCCAAAACCCCGTCACTAAAAAAATAAACGCAAAGGAAATCAGCCTACCTAGAGAGCTACCCAGTGTAGTCTAGGTACTTTCGTACGGTGGTTACACAAATCCATTTTTTTTTAAACGCACCAGAATTCGAATTGAATTGTTTTGTTTTGATTTTTCTTTTTTTTGACAGATAGGAGTTTTTTTTCAGAAGGGTCATGTGAGACTGTAAAAAAACATTAACTGATATTCTGTGTAACTTGTAAAATAAACTATCGTACCGAGATACTTGTATTTTGTTTCTGAGCCCACTAAATTGATACTCGACCCTATCAATATGTACCTACATTCTACGTTACACATAAAAAAAAATCTGTAATTTTTTTTTTTTAAGAAAGGCAAACATTCCCGAGCCAGGAATAACCCAACAATGTTTGAAAATCTCCTACTACCACCACATTAAGCCGAAAATGTTGCTTGTGTTGCGATGGAGGACTTAACCAGCCGAGGAATCGAACACGCGACGCCCAGGTACATTCAGTACATTAATTTTTCGAAGAAAACTTCTTCGGGAAGGTTTTCACTTTGTGATGGCATTACTTATTACGGCATTTATTTATTATGACTTTATTAATTACGGGTTATAAGTTATAAGGCATCACAGATAAATAATTTTGAGATTTTAGAAATTAGGAAAAATGTAAATAATAAAGCAGACATAATTAATAAGCAGCAAATTTTTATTAACCCTCTTTTGAACCTTTTCCCACTTAACCGGTCTTTCCTTGCTAATGACTTTGAAATCCCTAATTTTAATAAACTTCCCCCACTCTTACCCCCTCCCCTTCCTTCTATGCTTTCTTTCCATATGTGATCTACGTTTAATTTTTAAGTTTAATATACATTTGATCCTGATGATGTGAACATCGTACATGAAACATGTTAATTGTATATAAATAAAAGTGATGTAAACTAAATTATTTTACTTTTCAATAAAATAAATTCAATACACCTATATCAACTGTTAGAAAATTAAGTACGCAATTTTCTATGTCCACGTGAAATAATATTTGACTTTGTTACACGACAACTCAGAATCAACTCAACAACCCTTTGAAGAGTCATTAAAAGCTATAAAAAAAGAAAAATTGAATATAATCTATCCTAAGGTAATCTTTTTAACCAATTTTTTAATATATTTTTTCATCACTTTTAATGACTTTACGAAGTTGGTGTTGAGTTGAATTCAGTTGTCCGGTTACCATTTAACTTATAAGGTGCCTTTTAAAAATAAAAATAAAATTAAAAAGAGTGTATTTTACTTGAAACGAAACTGTAGATATTCATTGCACAATTTGAAAAAAAAACATAAATGATTTAGGTGTATATGTCAGCAGGAAAAGGCCATAAATTCCTGTCGCTGGATGTAAGCGATTCCTCCTGAAGTTTGATCACACGCCGGATTGCTCACAGGTTCCGCTAAGCACCCCTAATTCGAATCTCCCCTAGCGTAAGGGCTCGTAAGTACCAATACAGGAGTACCGAATACCGCACTGACGCCATTTACATACTCGTACATCCACTCGTTGCAATAGTAGACCAACATTAAAAAAATATATAAATGCAAAAGACTTATATTAGGCCACAATATCAGATATTTTCAAATGGTTGAGACATTAATTTATTTGTTTTTTTGTAACGAGAATAAACCGGGTGCGGTCGAATACTTTCATATACGGCATCCTTGTCTACAGAGGATATCGTAGATCTCGTATTAGTTATGAAGCTCATGGTTCACCAACCAGAAGATCACCTCCCTACTACCCAAGGAATGCTGTACCACGGTCAGCCTATTTAAACGGATGCATGGCTTTGAACAGAAGAGTGCGGCGTAGGTTCGAGATCGGATACTGGTCGACCCTTCCAGCGCGGTCTTAGAGAAGTCATAGGCTCAGTACCTAATGCTAATGCCGAGATGCATCGTCCCTTTGAGTAATGTTGAAGCGTTCCTACAGGAATTCCCTATCTTCCATACCTAGTTGCGTAGAGAACGTATCTTGTCGCGTTTACGCGAAGGGTATCATATTCGTTATAACTATAATTATTGTTTTATTACTTTGCGTTATAAATTGAACCTAGTTGCCGGAGACTTTTTTGAGGTGTTTGTTTGTAAAAATAATAAAGTGTCGCGTTTTAAAAGAACCGAGTGTGTTCACAGAACGTTTTGGATTAATAAGTGTTTTTCAAAAGTGTTACTGAATCGGGCAAAATTCTGCCACGCCGCAGTTAGCAATTAGCAATCACGATGGAGCTGCAAAGTGTTTTTCGCTTCACTGATGACCAGACTTCCAGGAGTTACTTGCTTTCATACGAGGCACACTAAATTTTACCACCTTTTCCGAGTCGTTCTACGATACGCAAAACCATGAAACTGAGAACCTTTTGCGCTCAAGGGAACATAGATGCACTTGGATCTACTTTGGTAAAAGAGGAGATTCCCGATGTACATTCAGTGGAGTACGCTAGTCGTCTTCTCACCCCTGAAGAAAGGAATAATTCAACTTCCGAGAGGGAAGCATTAGCATCAGAACCCTTCTGTAATATGCGCCGCTGACCTATCCATTTGCACTGGCGACGACATACGTCTTGGTCAATTAAGTGATCCTAAATCAAATATCATAATAGAATGCTTCAAGAACCACACCCGGATAAAAACGATGCAATACTGAATAAGACGAAACGATGCTTTTGAGATGTGTCGTGTCGTCCATTTCAGTATGTTTGAAGAGTACTTAGAGGAAGTCCAGAGTTAGCCCACCATGTCGCCTTTCCCGCGAGTGTAGTTATTTTCTTTAAAATATAACTAACTTTTCGTAGTTTATTATTAATTTGTTACTTTGCCTTGACTAAAGTCATTATTGCAAACATATTCCATGTTTACTGTAATTTAATATTTTACAGTTCTTAATATGTAATGTTCAAACCATTTTTTAACCACGCCGAAATAGAATTATTACTGTGGTATTTTAAATTATTTAGATATAGAGACTTTAAATAAGCTCTCGTTTCACACTTACATCTTTATATTAGGTGAAAACGGTTGAAAGTTGTTTTTAAGGATTGAAATGTTGAGTCCCAACTACTCGCGTCTAGAACCGGTGAAACTTTGGCATTCCCAATTGGGGTATATTGTGAAGCTGATGGTAGTGAGGATGGGAAAGAGATGGGGAAGAGGAAGGTTGGGAAGTACCTAGCTATTCAGGTCTGGTCACCAAACATGGATAAACCCATTTAAAGCAGCGTTTTAATTCCGAACGGTGGTCTTACGCCAAGGCGATATGGATAGTATTTTCCACTCGGGAACGTGCCGCAAATGTACTATATATTATTCTTAATGAATAAATTGTGAAATAAAAGCAATCAATGAAATAAAATTTACTTGCGAACGCCGCGATGCGTATTTCCAAAACCTATGGTTCAGTCGCGGCAGCGACAATTTTATTTACATTTTCAATATCAAAATTAAAATATTTAGAAATATAATTATTAATTTCTAATGTAGATACACATTGGAAAGATAATTTTATCTATATTTCAGAAAAATTTTTTTTTTTGAAAAGTGATAAAATATAACCAATACAGACGTGTTTTACCTCTATATTCTTCGGATTTGTAGTCGAGAGCAGTAACCTTCGACCGTGGCCGTTTGTTAAAGAATGAGATGTTTGCTGTTTTTTTTAATAATTAGGGTTTTGTGCTTTTTATTTGAGGTTTTAACATGATACCTATAGTATTAATAATTCATTTAGCATAATTAACTCCGTGAAACAATTAACAGCAACTTTCAACCCTCATTAAGAAAACAGTCCTTTATTTGAAGTGTTAAATGAATATTAATTAGACTTCTTGCTTTGTATAATTTGAATGCATGGCGGCTATTAGATAAAAGGGCGGAAATCCTTATTTACCAAAGCTGGGTGGACACCTGACACCCCTACTTCCGGCAATTATTTGAACCTCGGAGGCTATTTAGGTAAATACTTCCGGAGCGGAATCTAAGAACAAAAAGGATTCTGGCTGTTGGATGAATGGGCTAACGCCAATGACTCCAAGTAGTGTAGAATTCATCATACTTAACTTATCATGGTCACGCCAGTCGGGAGAGCGGTCTTATTATTAAATAGAATAACTTCGAATATCGATATGTTTAACATCAATGGAGCACGATTTAGATAGCAAGCTTTGTTGCTATTAGTTTAAACCTACTTATCTTATCCTACTAATATTATACAAGGCGAAAGTTTGTAAGGATGTATGGATGTCTGGATGTATGGCTGTGTATGTTTGTTACTCTTTCACGCAAAAAGTAATATTTTTTTTTACATGAGCTCCACACAGGAGGTCCTGAGGAAAATAATTTCCCTCAGGGCCTATGTCATCTTTGGGGATGCTGTGTGGAGGGTTTTTTAAGGAAAGGAAGGAGAGGAGAGTTCTGGGAAGGAAAATGGTTTAAGGGGTGGGTAGGAATCTGGGGTTCATTATGTCCTGGTCATCCGCCTCCAAGACCTAGACAAACCTCACCCCATGAACCCGGGCACCCCTGCTAAATCACCAAATGTAGCGAATCACTTGGGGTGACCTATGGCAGAGGTTTTGGTTATCCAATTAAGGTTCCCGGGGCGGCGGTACCCATTCCTGCCTCCCAAATTAATGGATTTTAATGAAACTTTACAATAATACGGCTCATACATCAGAATAACATATAGGCTGTAGTTCAGAGCTCTAGCATTATGAAATTTGTATAAAAAGATTGCGATTAGTAAGATATGTATAATTCTTTATTCGATTAAAATAATTAGGGGATGGTGGAGGTTGGAGGGGTTGGAGGTGGAGAGTAGGGGGGGGAGATGGAGAGGGGGGAAGGGGGGAGAGTGGGGGGAGGAGGGAGAGGGAGGGGAGCGAATGGAGGGGAAAGGAAAAGGAAAGAAGCGCAGTGGGAACCCCCCTAATACCATGCGAGCGAAGCCGCTGGAAAAAGCTGGTCTTAAATATTTTCTCTCTTTTAAAAACGATTTGAAATGTTAACTTTGTAATTTTTTAAAATTGAATTGAATAAATCATTTCTGTTTTAAATTTTATCAGCAGTTAATTGTCGAATATCGTATGAAAGCATTCGAAAGTTTTTTCCATTTCAAAATCAAAATTACCTTTGTGTTTTTTTAATTAAATAAGCTTCCTTCTTAAATATTTGCAAATTCACTTTTTGGCATTATTTTAATTAAATGAAAAGTAAATTTTAATATTTAATTAAATAAAGACAATATTAGCGAAACTCAATCGAAATCTGGAGACAGAAAAATCAGAAAAGATATTGGCTCCGCTGGGACTCGAACCCAGAACCCTTTTCTTACATGGAAACAGCTCTACCGATTAAGCTACGGAACCCATATTAATTCGGTCACTTTTAACTGTATCATACTTCGACTAAGAACTACCAACATTATCTTCATTTACTTAACGCACATATTATTGGCTGCTATCTTTATATATGATTACAAGATTCAACTCGAACTAAATGCAATCTAGATAGTGTTTGGATAAATATTTATCCATTTTATTTGTAATACGCGACACATATTGACTATTTCTGCAAGTCTAGGATGAATATTTATTATTAATTTTTTAAACTTTTATGAGTAAAATCTCAAATTATAATATTTAATTAAATGAAGACAATATTAGCGAAACTCAATCGAAATCTGGAGACAGAAAAATCAGAAAAGATATTGGCTCCGCTGGGACTCGAACCCAGAACCCTTTTCTTACATAGAAACAGCTCTACCGATTAAGCTACGGAACCCATATTAATTCGGTCACTTTTAACTGTATCATACTTCGACTAAGGACTTCTGGGTTCGAGTCCCAGCGGAGCCAATATCTTTTCTGATTTTTCTGTCTCCAGATTTCGATTGAGTTTCGCTAATATTGTCTTCATTTAATTAAATATTATAATTTGAGATTTTACTCATAAAAGTTTAAAAAATTAATAATAAAAAGTAAATTTCTTTGTATAGGTACACCACTTATCTGATTAAATTTATCAACATGTTTTGAAACCAATGGTTCTTTCGTCGGGATAAAATTAAAGTTAATAAAAGTGATATGTGAATGCGGTGCGGTGCAGACCACCGAATTGTGGTCAACGAATGCCCGCCCCATTCATTCCCCGGCGGGATTGATGAGGTCCACAGGGCCTGAGGTCCTAGACTGGCTCGCAGACCTAGATGTCCCCGTCTGACCCCCCACCAGACGAATGAAGAAAGAAGAAGAATAAAAGTGGCAAAAAACAAACAAGTATAAAAAAATAAGTACCCACGGATAAAAAATAATACTAACCACTCTAGGTAATGTTTTTTTTTTGTATATTTATAATACCTTTTTGTTTATAATTGTTTGTCTTGTTATTTGTGTTAATTTTAATTTTATCCTGACGAACGAACCATTGGTTTCGAAACATGTTGATAATTTTGATCAACTAATTAGTGTACGCGAAGTGATTTGTTTATATGTATTTAAATATTAAGCTTTCATCTAAATAATGTTGTATATGAAGGCAGTTTTGTTGTAAGTATTAAACTGTATTTGGGATGTGATGAGGCTGAAGGAAGCACAAGGGAAATGAGGATTGTGTGGCGGGATTTTGGAAAGTACCTGGCTATTCAAGTCTGATCACTGAACACGGTTAAAGCCATTTCGAGTACTGTTGTAATTCTGACTGGTGGTTTCCCGCCAGAGCGATTCTGAGAATATTCGCTGCTGTCAAACGAGGTGAATAAAATGTTATGTTTTCAGGCATGTTCTTCAATTATCGTAATCAGTCAAGGGTTCAAGGGTGAAGCTTGTCTAAGTTTTGGCGACGAATGCGATTGCCCACCTACTACGTGACGGGCCGGATCGGGAGAGACTATTTGTGGGAGACCAAAAAATAGACTTCTGCCAGACTCTCGATCCACTCTTGCACCGCAGTTGGAGAGATAGATTCACGTTGGAGGGATAGATTACGTCTCTAACTCCTGGACATACTGACCCCCAGATTCCTACCCACCCCTCATACCTTTTTCCTTCCCACGACTTTCTCTCCTTCCTTTCCCTTAAAAGACCCTCCACACAGCATCTCCAAATATGACACAGGCCCCGAGGGGAATTATTTTCCCAGGGCCTCATGGGTGGAACTAATGTAAAAAAAATGTTATTTATCTCCACTTAATTATGTAACTATTCTTATAAACCCGTCAAAATTTTCAAAAAACTTTGTATCTTGATGAAGAAACCTTTGGGTTCGAAACATGTTGATTATGTTTTTTAATCACGGTGGTGCAAACAAAGTTGGTTATTTTCATAAAATAAAACACGTACACTGTTTTAGAAACGATAATGCCAAATTAAATAATATGTTAACCATTAATTATTTCAAAATATGAGAAAAAAAATTCTCTTTGAACCATATTAGATTTTACCCAAGATAAAATAAACAAATAAAAAAATCTCAAACTTTCCACGTAAGTACTTTTTAAAACCCTACACAAATCATAACAATACATTAACAACAAACGAAAATCGTATTGTTGTTGAAAATTACACTACGAACAAAGAGTATCAGTTAACACCACGAAATAATATTCTATCCCAACTTTATTAATTTCCAAAACATATTAATAATGGCTTTTTCTTGGAAGCAACTACGAGTTACTCAACTCGAAGTAAAATATCAAAATTAATTAAAATTCAGCACAGAGTTCACCATTAAAACTAATAACATCCGCTCTGAGCACGTCCCACATCTCATCCCAATTTCCAAAAACCATCTTTACGATTCTGCCAAACTGGCAAATGAACATAAAACATAATAGCCACATTCATACATGGATGTCGCCTTGTTAAACGAACTTTAACACTAAAACCGTCGGCAAACATATAGGGGTATAGGGTATAGTTAAAGCATTATTTTATTTATAATACTTTATCGTATCTGCTGTTGTTTTCATGTACAGAAACAGTTTTAAAGTAAATAATTTGTCAGTTTTTTAAATTCCAATTAAAGATATGTTCAATTTAATTATGACGTTGTATAAACTTTGTTTTTTTACAGCGAGGTATTTGGGGGATGGTAAGTTAGATAATACATTTCTTTTTTAATAGGTATTTTATATCAGTGCTTTTTTCTTTCTATCAGCAGACCTCCGTTGTCGAAGGGTATCATCTCGACTAGCGATCTGGAGATCGCAGGTTTAAATCCCGACGTGCGCTAGTAAATTTTATTTGATTAATTATTTCACAAATCAATCAAATTAAAATAATCAAAAAAATTCTCACAACTGCTCAACAACTTCGGACTTAGGACCCAAGTTCATTCATTCCTTTCCTCAAAAACACCTTCCACACAGCGTTCCCAAAAATGAATTAGGCCCCGAGGGAAATTATTTTCCTACATGCCTTCCTGCATCGAGTTTAAAAAACTTCTAAAATGCTGCTAACAGATCACTTTAACCTTTCTCAATGTCCATTAAACCTTCTTCTTCTTCCTTGCACTGTCCCAACTCATTGCCTAGGTAGGCTATGGGAGTCGGTTCTTCTCGTTCTCAGGTTATAGCTTCTTCGGTTCTGGATATCGCTTTCATCCAGGCCAATTCTCTGTAGTATTTTGGTGTATTGAGTCATGCAGGAGTTCTTTGGTCTTCCTCTGGATGATTGTCGATGAAGCTCTATAGACATTGCCTGCTTCACTGTGAGGTGTGGTGGTCTCCGTCTTACGTGCCCATACCATCTCAACTGTCATTCCTCCAGCTTACTGTTTTGTCTGTGACACCCTGGCTACCGCGAATGCGTGAACTTTTAATCTTATCTTTTAGTGATACTCCTGCCGACCATCTAAGCATTCGCTTTTCTGCTGTTTCGAGTTGCCTAGAGTAGGAGTTTTACATAGTCCAGCATTCGGAGCTATACATTATCGTAGGTCTAACAAGAGTCTAATATATATTTCAAACCCAGAACGACTGGCTTTCCTCCGCTTCATTTTGATTGCCCTTGGAGTCCTTCAAGCTGGCCCTGACAGGAGCCAGTCTCTGGACCACTGAGTAGAAAATCACCCTCGCTGCCAGATAGGGTAGTGCATCTCATCCATCAAACTTTGGTTGATTGACTATAAGTTTTTTTCTTATCTACCGATGGTCGTCAGACGTGGAACCAGAATGACCCAACTAACTAGGGCTACATCCGTTATCATTGCCCATTTGGTCAAATATCGGATTAAACTAATTAGACTGGATACCCATTAGATCTTGTGTATGCGACTAGTTCACGAATATGTCAAGTTGCCATACCTACTATTTGTGAGCCACCACAGCATTTGGGACAGACACTCACTGCTTCTCACCTTAGCCGTACTTTTGTAATCCCCCGACGGTTGCCATCAACTTCACCCTCAAGTCCGTTTGGTTTGGTCACCGCATGGAGGTATGAGAAGCATGGATGGAAGAAGCTACGTCACGCGTCGGTCCAGGCCCTAGGACCAATGTATTGTGCTATAACCTCCCGGCAAACATCTCTATTAAACCACAAAGAACAATAATAGCGGAACCGACGAAATTCTCAGTGGCAGGATCACTTTAGCCCCACGGTTGCTAAAGTGTTAAACATAATACATAGATGTCACCTTGTATATTCTTGGAAGAAATATTTGAAATCAGAAGACACGTCTCCCAGACAGCGCAGATGTTTACGGGCGACACACACGTGGGGTCCGTAATGCCACGGGGAAAATCTCCGTCACGTCGCGACGGAGGCGTCGACACCGTGACGTTGGTTCAGTGTTCACAGATTGCAACGTACATGTAATATAAATATGTTGTAGTGATGTAAGTTCATAAATATGTTTCCTAAAATATTCTGCAGACGGGAGTGGAGGAATTTACAAGATTCTGTTGGGATTTTAGAGATGTAAAATCTTATTGACGGTTGTTCGGGTCCATTGCGCCAAACCAACAAAATTCTCATAAGTTTTGAGCTTTGGAAGTATGAAATTTGCACAACTTTATTTGTATAACACAACTTTTTTGAGCTCTTACATTATTTTTGTTATGCTGCATGAATATTTGAATTTATCTTTTATCTTTTTCGGTTTTTCTGCGTCTTTTTCTCTTTCATATTTTCGTTTAGATTATTATTGTTATCTTCTTCTTCAATGATATATTACATTGAACGGAATAACCAATTTATAAAAACCAAAAGTCATGAAAAGAGAGTTTTCCTTATAAATAATTGAAAGAAAAAAAATCATGAAACTCGTACGAAAAAATACATATGTTCGTGTGATTTTTGATCTTAGGTTTGCGACAAGTAAATTCTAAAGAAATGTTTGTGTATTTAAGGATGTGTCTCGGTGGGGTTTTATTTTTTTATAAAAATCTTAGTTTTATTCCAATATTGATAAAAAATTGCGTACTCAACCTTCAACACAAGGTAACTGTCTATAAGTCCCACCCTCTTTTGCAACTCATTGAAACAGAATTTTGATAATTTATGATTAAAATAAGATGTAAATAGTTACGGCCGAGATCTAAATTTAAAAAAAAAAACTCTGAGGAATGCCCGCGCAATGCCGGGGACTTCAGTTAGTCATATATTTTTTGTGAATAAGAGTATCAACTGCTCCGTCTGGAGCTAGTAAGATTATGGTATCCCCAAAAAAAGGTGGGGAGGAAAATGGGGATGTGTACGAGGAAGGTGGGGAAGTATCTGGCTATTCAGATCTTGTCCCGAAAAACGGCTAAAGAATTTCAAGCAACGTTTCAATTTGGAATAGTGGTCTCACACCAGGGCGATACTGACAGCATCTTCTACTCTGGAACGTGCCGCAAATATATTACATATTATTTTTAGTGAATTAAATTGGGAAATAACACGAATTAATCAACTTTATTTACGCACGTCGGGATTTGAAGCGGCCTCCATCGGATTGCTCGTCGAGAGACTTGCCCCTCGACCAGACTTGTCCTTTGTCATTATAATAATATGTAAACAAACAAATGGTTCAGTTGGTTGAGTTGCATAATCCACCCGAAGGCTGTGACTTGCAAAATCTCGCTTACGAAAATATTTGGTGATCAAAAAAGTGATAATAAAAAAATAAAAAATTATAAGTTGGTCGCAAGAACAATTTTTGTGTTCTTCTAAAAGTCAATAGTGTTGTGGCGATAAAGAAATGCATCATAATATGGCGAACTGGGGAACTAAAGTAATGCAATTTAGTAGCGTTAAGGGGAACGCAGGGGTCTCACATCAAACTTGACATATTCAGGTCTGTAACCATGTATAGTTTATGGTTTAGTCATTTTGAAGGATAGAAATGATGCCAAGAAAATCAGGACATTACGAACGAGTACTCTACTTATCTCGCGTACAGTATTGAGACCATAAGTATGAACTAGAAACCCGAACTATGATACAGCAAAGAAAGTACATATTTTATCAAGTGATGAGATTTTTCCAATTTAAAAATCATGACATTTAATCAAAAGACACGATTTGACCCAGCTTCTTGGAAGTTATCGAAAGAAAATATATAAAATTAGTGCTCATTTTGTAGCACTTCTTAAAATATCGAATTTTTCGATTAATCTTTACTACGAATCGGTTTACGTTAAAGATACCAAAAATATACTTGAAATAAATTGAAACGTTCCTTACTTGAGTAGAATCAAAATTAAAATTGTTAAATTAAATCAAAATAAAAATATGAGCGTAAACTTTTAAGAATATATTTTTGAAGTGAAAACTTCTCTAGTACCGTTGTAATTTTAAAATCGATGAAACAAAAAAGTTACAATAATAAGAAACAAACACATCTGTAGGATTAAGCCTGCGAGAGAATGAGATTGAATGATCAGTCTCCTCTTTTTGAGGTGCTTCGTAGCTTCCCCATTCTTGTCTAATTTAGTTTTCTGAAGATTTCGCTTCGCGTGTGAACAACACACTTTTTTTTTCATTAGAAATATATGAACGCATTTAAAAAACAACCTTTTAAAAATACAGGTTTATGGCAAAAATTATCTGTGATAGTTTTCCTTTTTTTTCCTTTTTTTCTTTTTTATAGAATTATTCACAAAATAAATAAAAACCACTTTTGCTCTCGAAATAGTAACCTCGAGACTTTGTTTGACTTCTAGATTTTTATGTCTGCTACTACATTCGAGGCGATGTAAGACACACTAAGAATACATACATTTTTGGCTCGTGAATTCCTCTTGAAAGATTTCGTCGTCCACGAAGAATCAGTAATTTGCCCATTTAATCGGTGCACTGTCACCTACCCCATTCGGGAAGGTGTGGAAATTTTTCTTTAAGTTCGCTTGCACCTTCAACATTTTCTAGCACTAATCCTGTTAAGTATTTGCACCAAGTACACACTACACACCCAATGCAATTAAAGAAAATGTCAACATACTCGAAAGCTTTAGCAGTGCTACAAAAACGTCCTACTAACTGAAGCAGGCGAATGTTTTCAGTGAACCATTTTTATTCATGTTTGAAATTATGTAGTTGACGGCTTCCGTGGTTGGGGGATAAGCTCTTGACTCGCAAACCGAAGGTTGCGGGTTCGAGCCCGGCGTGCGCAAATAAATTATATTTGATTAATTTGTGTTATTTCATAACTCATTCATTTCAAAATAATATATACCACATTTGTGGTACGTTCCAGAATGGAAGATACTCTCAATATCGCCCTGGTGTAAGACCACCATTCAGAATTGAAAAGTTGCTTGATATTGTTTTAGATGTGTTTGGTGACCAGATCTGAAAAGCCAAGTACTTCCCCACCTTCCTCTTCCCAATCCTTCTCCTTCCCACTACCTGCAGCCTCACAAAATACCCCATCCCAATTCGGGATGCCATAGTGTCACTGGCGTCAGACGGGAGCAGCCGGGATTCTTGTAAGTTATTCAAATAATAAAAAATTTAAAAGGTGTCAGACGCGTCCGGCCAGCATTATGCGATATTATATTTTTGCTCATAAGTTATATATATTTTTAAATATATGTAAATCATACACAGTTGGGGTAAGACGAAATAATACAAACATTGTTGAAAGACAATGTGCAGCCATAAAACTTTATCAAAGAAGGTCGAGCAATTTTATGAAGATGCTTAAAAGCATAATTATCCAGATTAGATAATTATGATAATATGCATATTATTGCATAATTATTCCTGATAGCAATTCTGATTATCTCCAAGTACCAAACTTTGTACATCCAGATATGATGGGCGCAGTTTATATCTTTTTTAAATCTTGTCATGTATTTTGTATGTAAACATCTTGTATTAGGTCTGTATATTTTTGAGCCCTTACCTTTTATTGTATTTTCCTGAGTTTGTTTTTTTTATGCATTTCTATAGTCCATCATGGAGGATCCTTTATTTTAACTTTTTGACACCAACAGTACATAAATCAAATGAGTGATTATAATAATTCATAAAATCTTATAAGACATGTTTCTGTGAAATATTTGTAAAGTGATTCTTCATATGTTGTGTCTGTATGTTGCTTCTGTGAAATGTTTTGCAAATTTTTTCTTCATATATTGTATCTGCATATTGGGTTGGGTTGGGTTTAACTTTTCAAAAGTATCAATTGGCGATCCCTTAATGCGTTTTGGTAACTCATGGGAATTTCGTTGTATGTTTAATTTATTTTTTTTTTTTACAGTGAATACCGCACAAGAATCTCAACTGCTCCCGTCTGGAGCCAGTGAGACTATGGCATCCCCAATTGGGGTATGTTGTGAGGCTGAAGGTAATGGGGAGGGGAAGGAGGTGGGGAAGAGGAAGGTTGGGAAGTACCTGGCTATTCAGATCTGGTCACTAAACACGGCTAAAGCCATTTTTAAGCAACGTTTCAATTCTGAATGGTGGTCTTACACCAGGGCGATACTAATAGTATCTTCCACTCTGGAACATGCCGCAAATATACTATATATTATTTTAAATGAATTAATTGTGAAATAACACAAATTAATCAAATAAAATTTATTTGCGCATGCCGGGTTCGAATCCGCGACCTCCGGAATGTGAGTCAAGAGTCTTAGCCACTGGACTACGGAGGCCGATAATTAAAAAAAAAAACAATTCATGCACCAATAATAAAGCACGATCGACTTTGTAAAATAGAAAACTATATTTTTGAAGCCATACGGTATGGGAATAATGAATCACGCTGTTGAGTGTGTTGGGAGAATGGTTCTTACATGTAAATGGCATACGTGGATATATTGCAGGATAAAATACTCGTAAATTTGTCTGCTTTTCTCACTTTTGTCCTTATTTGTGTCATTTCTTCTTGCTCGTTCGGATTTGTACATGCTCGAAACGTGAAGAGATTCTTATGTACTTGTAGAAGAGAAACGAGGTTAAGTAGATTACATCATGTTTACATCAACGTCCCGTAAAGTAAGAGTTGGTAAACAGTGATATAACATTTTCTGATTAGTTTTAAAAACATTCTACTAGAAGAAAATAAATACAAAATAATAAAGTTAAACCAATAAAAGGTCGTAAAGACAAAACATTGATGATTTACGTAGAAGAAAAATTTAAACAATACATGTGCTTTTAATGCTTTAAATTTATCATTTAATTATACGGAAAACCAGATTATGCCAAGAAAAAGAGGATTTGTATAAGTACCGCCGCCCCCGGAACAATTTTTTTGATAACCAACTAACAACACCCCAGCATGGGTAACCCCAAGTGGTTCGCTATGTTTCGTGGCTTAGCTATGGTGCTTGGGTTCATGTGGTGTAGATTTGTCTAGGTCTGGCGGCAGACGCTTTTGCCCACCTGTTGCGTAGCGGACCGGATCGGGAGAGACTGGTTAAGAGCCCGCGAGGGATTTTTCAATATTTAATTTTTTTTTCGTATTTTTGCAGATTTTTGCCTATTTTCGAAGTCATCTGTGTCGATAATAGCACCTCAAAAAAAAAGTTTGTAACTCTGCTTTTTTAGATACATGCATTGTCAATGCCACAAGTTTAAATTAAATATTCAAAAAAATATTTTTTCTTACTTTATAACTGTTTATAAAAGATCAGTTTTCAAAAAATCGTCAATGTACCACTGATTTTTTTCCATCTGTCGTCATATACGAAAATAAAAAAAATATTTAAAAATATTTTGTTATAGGACACATATCAACCTATACCCCCACATTTATATTTTTTTATAAAATGCGCAAATAATGAGGTAAAATAATTTTTAAAAACTACGTAAATCGATGTACTTTGAAATCAATTTTATGTATTAAAAAACAAGTATTTGAAAAAAATAAAAATAATGTGTATTAAAACAATATTTAAACTATACAAACTGATAATTAAATAAAAATAATTTTGTGATTTATTGTGTAATATTCCATTTTTATCTGTACCCAAAACAGATAAAAGCGATTCCATTTCCAACTGCTCTTCATTACGCGAAAGTCAGTCGCCACAAGAGGTTCTTTCGTGACGCTCTGTTCTGTAAAGTAGTATTAAGAATACATGCATGTGTTGGTTTTTGTATAGAATACGTATACTCTGGAGAAAAGAAATTCGACCACTGAATTTGGACGGGGAAAGTGAATGAATCTTGTCAAAAAGATATATTTTAAAACGATAGTGGCCAGGACACGGACTGCCATATACTTGTACCTTCCTACGTTTTGCCTTGTTTGTGTGCAAAAAATAATATCCGTGGACCCAAATATGAATACAGTGATCACTCGGTTTTACGAATCAATTTTTAACTGCTTTTATGTTTATTTTTATACGTGGGCTTTCGAAAAATATTTTTAATGTTATCATTGAAATCAATTACTAATTATTAAGTTCTGCTTGATATTTTTAATGATTTTAATTATATGCGTACCGGCAAAAATTGTTGATTTGGCGATGACTTTAGTAGGCAAAACTCCCATTACTTGTAAACAATAATAAATGAAACTTTAATTATTTTCAATTAGCTTTTATTATTCGGAAGTTTTATTCCTTTTGACCATTTTTACTTAGTTTATTTAATTATGAATACATTATGGAGCAGATGAATGAAGAAAAGAGTACAAGGAGAAGGAACGAGGTGAATGTGTATGGTAGAAGAAGTCGGGGGGAGAATGGCATGATCAAGTGAACCAGCGCCCTAGGGGTGATTTTTCACCAATACGGCATTATACAAATCATCCAATTATTATTATTAAATGGTTGAGATTCAGAACTGTACCTAACTGTATAATATTTTTCGATATCTCTGTATCTGGCAGTAAAACCATGTAAAAATTAAACATTTTGTTAAAGCCCATCAGTGCTTTTACAATATAAAAATTTCCGTGTTGTCTTACTTTTTCGAAGAAGGCATGTATATTATCCGTCATAATATTATTTTATTTTTCAAAAGCGAGTGTCAAGTTACACACGAAATAGGGCTGTCCAAATAAATGGTTAATTATTATTATTCATAATTTAACTAACTAACCATCACGCCGTTTCTCCGCAGGGGTAGGCAGAGAGGACGGACCGCCAAACAACTCGGTCTTGGCACACACTTCTTGCCTCGTTCACATTCATACATCGTCTCATATATGCTTTTCTATTATTCTGACTCTTGACATCATCCCACTCAAGTATCTGATTCACTTGGTCGTGCCATGTCTTTCTTGGGCGTCCCCGACTTCTTCTACCATTTGCGTTATATATTATCCTTACACTCCTTCCCTCGTTCATTTGCTCTACATGCCCAAACCATCAGAGCGTTCCTTTCTCAATCTTACTCAATAGGCTTAAATCAGCTTTGCATTCTTTGCGGATCTCTACGTTTCTCACACGATCGTACATGGTTTTACCACACATACGCCTAAGGGATCTCATTCTACAGCATTCAGTCTACTTTCATCATTTCTCTGCCAGTTCCATAACTCACTGCCATATATCCATTAATAGAGTTACCTGCATTCACCCCTCTTTCAATATCTCTATCAGCCTTCCCATCTCTCGTAAACATATTTCCCAAATACACAAACTCATCCACCTGCTCCAAGTATTCATCATTCACAACTATGTTGCACATTGTTTTCGTATTCTCTCTTTCAAGCATATGACTTTAGACTTACTTACATTCATCATTCACTCCAGAGCCCTTGAGGTGATTTTTCACAAAAACGCGCTATACAAATTATCCAATTATTATTATTATTATTATTCATACATACTTCGTTCATCCTAGATACGAGAGACTGTAGATCTTCTATTCTTTGAATCTCTCGATCCATCGCCTTACTCCACCGTTGAAGGGATGAATCGTTACGCCTGGATACACTGAAACCCAGATTCCTACCCATCCCTAATATCTATTTCCTTTCCGGAACTTCATCTCCTTCTTTTCCTTAAAATAACCTCCACACAGCATTCCTTAAGATGACATAGTGATGATGATAGTGTGATTTGATCTAAAAAACCAAAATACCATTTTATCAAGTACAGTATCACAACAAGATGACAGGATAGACAGACTTGAATACATGCAACAAATATGTAATATTGAAATAAGAGGCGTTCCGGAATCCATCTCCAATAACTATATGGAAGTCATCAATAAAATATCTAAATTTCACAATGTTTCATTATAAGTACCTATTTTTTTTACATTAACTCCACACAGGAGTCCCTGAGGAAAATAATTTTCCTCAGGGTCTAAGTCATCTTAGGGGATTCCTATGTAGAGGGTGTTTTTGAGGAAGGGAAGGATAGTAAGTTTTGGGAAGGAAAAAGCTATGAGGGGTGGGTAGGAATCTAAGGGGTTAGTGTGTCCAGGAGTGACGGACGTAAAATCCATCCCTCCAACTGCGGTGCAAGGAAATGGGTTGACAGAGTCTGGCTGGAAAGATCAAAAGTCCTCCCTCACCCAGTCTCTCGCGATCCGACCCGCCACGCAGCAGGTGAGCAGGCGCATCCACCGCCAAGACCTGTAAAAACCTCACCACATGAACCCGGGCACCCTTGCTCACTCAAGTCACCAAACTTAGCGAACCATTTGGGGAGACCTATGGCAGAGGTGTTGGTTATCCAATAAATGGTTCCCGAGGCGGTGGTACCCATATCCGCCTCCAAATTGAATAGTTACTGTAAAAAAGGTTTTGGCTTTGATTTTAATAAATGTAGTTTCCAAGATTGTTTTTTTATTCAAATTTTGTGGCAGCCCTAGAACGTTAGTCCAGCAACAGTCCAGCAAAATACAAAAAATGACGACATCGTGTGTGGCGGTTTCCAGTGTTGTAATCTAATAAAAAATATCCCATATTTATTGGTATTTATATTTTTTGTCGTGAATATTATATTTTTGGACACATTATATATTACATAAATTGAAGCAATAAACGTCTAATATGAATGTCGCGATGAGGAGAAACTGATTTATTTTAGATGTTTGTTAAGTTTTAATCAATGTGCGGAGTTAAATTTACAAACACAGAGATTTCTAGTATTAACATCGCAAAAATCACACATTTATCTTAAAAACTGAACAACATAAATGCGGCGTTGAATTAATTCGTCGATTCTAAAAATTTTCACATTTTTTTTTTGTTTTTTTTTAACAAAATAGGGAATTTCGGGGAAAAATTCCCCAACATATAGGGAACATGGACATTCGACTGAATTAGCAATCCGCCAAAACTGTCAACGATATTTTTAATATACCATTTTTTATTTGTTCGGGAGTGTTCGTTTGAACTTCGGATTTCCGAGCGGATGAAAGGATACAAATCAGTTTAAGCAACGATTTTTGGCGGAATTGTCTTCAAAATGTGCTGAGAGCGACGCAAGCGACAAAAACTATAACTATTTTATCCAATCTGGAAAAAATCGCTAGGCCTGCTATGCTCTTAAGGGAGGCCTTTTGACTCTCTCAACCCATCGCCTTGCACCATAGTTGGAGGGGAGGATTCATACGTTCGTCACTCCCGAACACGTTGAACCTCAAATTGCTACCCACCCGTCGTACCCTTTTCCTTCTCAGAACTTCATCTCCTTCCTTTTCCTAAAAAGACCCTCCAAAACATGGCCAAAGATGACATTGGAATTTTTTTCCTCAGGTTTGGAGATAATATAATAACATGATAACATAAAAACATTGTAAATATAAGAGAGAGGTGGGGTGTAACAGTAAGAAATATGAAAATTTCTTTTTTATCTGATTTGTGATAATTTAGTGCATCGACAAATAATAATATGCGGGTTATCGCAGTCTGCAATTAAATTTTCAATCAATATAATTACTTATGAATTATTTTGTTGATTTATTTAAAAAAAGGTGGTAACATTTTATATGAATTATTGAAAAACATTTTCCATATAATAATAACATAGACTGATTGAAATTATGCAAAAACAAAAAAGGTCACAATAATAATGTAATGTCGTACTTTGTGTATAAAAACAGTTATTAAGCTCAATTCGGAAGCAGAAAAATATCTCCGCAAACTGTTCCTGAATACAGTGCCTTTGATTAGAGATTTGTATGCATAAACATCATTAATAAATATTATTGATATCACTTACAAAGAAGGACACATAGCTTGCTTGACGATCTATTGAAAAAGTGACTCCTCCATTGCCTCCTAACGCACTAACGAAACTATTCCAAATATGTGAAGATTTTACAAAAAATCGTAACCTTGAATGTAATACATCCAAATCCATCGTTATTGTTTCCAAATGTAAAAACGAACACTTGTAAACACCCTCAGTATGGCTTGACAGAAGAAAATGGATGTACCCTCAAATACCTGGGACACATTATCACAGACGACCTGAAAGATATCGAGGATACGAAAAGACAAAGGAGTACGTTATCCGTTAGTCTAAGAAGAACAGGTATGCTGTCAAGGAGTTTTCACTTTTGCAGTACAATCGTACTGGCACGTATTCAACGCATTCTGCACGTCGCTCTATGTGTCAGAACTATGGGTGGACTACAACACTGCTTCCCAATGGCATAAAATAAAAATCACTTACAATAATGCTTATCGTCAACTATTCAGCCTACCGAGATACTGCAGGTATTGTTCCTGGAGGGACGAGTGCACTCTTTCAGAGCACTTCTCTGCCACCGCATGGGAAGCTTATGGCGCAGACTACGCCAATTGAATAATACAATCATCACTGCTACGATTGCCTGGAGTCCCCCCTGATGGCACTCTGGAGACCGGAAACGGTCATCTATTAACGACCACTAGCATATATTTTCGTGTTTAAAATCTTTCACTTGCGTTCTATATTATTTTTTTAACCCAGACCACTACGTCCGGTTAGACGTAGTGGTTTGGGGTTAGAGTTCGAGTTCAAGTCTGGGTTCGAGTCCCAGTTGCGACCATTGTCTTTTTTCTGTTTTTCTGTGTCTTGTTTTCTTTCATATTTACGTTTAGATTATTATTGTTATCTTCTTCTTCAATGATTTATTACATTGATAGGAATGACCTTTAAAAGTTATAAAAGAGAGTTTTTCTTATAAAAAATTGAATATTCATTTAGACTTTTATAAAAAGTCAATAGATCCATATGAATAAATTCGGATACATTTATCCGAGACGCTATCCAGGATACAAACAAATTCTTGGAATGATTGTTTCCAATAAAAAGGGTAGTTGCCCATAATATGGAAAAATAATTAGTTGAAGATAATATTGTTAATTCTACAATTTGAAATATGAGATTGACAATTATGACGGTTTGATAGAAGGTTGCAATAGCGAAATTGGTTAACGCGCACGTCCCGGTTAGACGAAAGGTCTTGGTTCGAGTCCCAGTTGCAACCATTGTCTTTTTTTCTCTTTCATGTTTTCGTTTAGATTATTATTGTTGTCTTCTTCTTCATATTATATCTGATATTTTTTTCATTTCTGTTTTTATTTTATGAACCTATGTATGTGTTGTTACTTTGTCTAATTTCTTTCACCTATTATCTGTCTAATTAATTTTTTGCTATTTCAATAATATATACGTAATGTATTGCATTGCACCCGCTGCATAAATTCTAGAATAAACTATTATTTTTATAGATATTACTGGTACCAGACACCCAATATTTCATCGGATGTTTGTGCTTAGCATCTCAGAAAATAATAGATTTTCATGGAGAAGTTCAGTGACCAGCATTCTGAATCTTCTTCTGATATCTGTGGAAAGCATCAGGACATATTTCCAGGTCGGTTCACTTCTTGATATGATCCTCTATCTATTCTCTCTTTCCCAAGCTGTCCCTTGGCTTCTTTTTACATTTATCTCAGGAAATCTATGTATATGGAAACTTTATGCTCACTGAATTTGCACGATGAAACTACTAAGTCCGAAAGTTGTCCGAATGTGGTATAAAAAGTCTCCATAATTTTACAGTGGCTTGTAAGACATTAAATATATTATAATATATCAGGTTAAGAAATAGTTATCTACGCTGACAACGTAATAATTCAAACAATAATTTTTCATTTCAATTTGGGAGGCGGGTATAGGAACCGCTGCCCCGGGAACCATTTATTGGAAAACCAACACCTTTGCAATAAGTCAAACCAAGTGATTCGCTACGATCGTGGGAGGCTTTTTGATCTTTCCAGTCGGATTCTCTTGACCCATTAGGAGATAGACCGCAGTTTGAGGAATGGATTCATGCGTCTATCACTCCTAAACAAACTGAGCTTCAGATTGCCACTCACTCCTAATACAGTTTTTTTCATTCCCAGAACTTCTTCTACTTCTCACAACATCCTTTTAAGGGCCTGAACAAAATGATTTTCCTCAGGATATCCTGTGTGGAGCCAAAGTGATAAAAATTAAAAACATTGGATTTTTTTGGAGATAAGAATTCGTAAAACTAGAATTATGCTCAATATGAGTTCAAAATCAGTGTTTGCTGTCACCAAAACCAACGAATTTTCATATTTTCTGCATGAAAAACTTTTTATCGTGCAGCCTGGTTGTACTAAATATTAAAGTGGAATCCACTAGCAAAATATTATATTTTTATGATTAACGATTTTAAACTATTCGACTTTTTCAATTCAGTAAATTTAACCATTTCGGGTTGATTGGCAATACACGACTGATTATTTTGTTTTCAAATGAGTTGAAAACATTATTGAACGTATAAAAGAGTTAAATAACCGAAAGTAATTAGTGATTGCGATATATGAATACTTTACCATATCCTGGTGAGCACTTGGAGAGCTTTGGTTGATTGCTCGCTTTATATGTTATTTCGCCCGTTGATTGAAAAGCAAAACTGGGTTTTTTATGCATTAAAATAACCGGTTGTTACTACCCAGTTAAAAAACTATTTTTCGAATTGTTTCTCTTAGTTTGTTTGTATTATTCACCTTTTTTAATTTTATTATAATTGGTGTTGATGGCAGGCGCAGTTGATAACAAAGATATAGATAGCAACAATATTACGTTTAAAATAAAAGGCAATAAGCTTTGTGCTATTGGCCACGCGTGCTTATGACTGAAGGCGCAGTTTATAACGTAAGCAGTTTATAACAACAATACAAACAACAACATAATATTACGTTTAAAACAAAAGGCGATAAGCATCGTTCTGGGCGTCTGAGTATAAGTGTAGCGCGTATGAGTGGAGGCGCAGTTTATAACAAAAATACAAAAAGAACACAAAACTACATTTAAAATAAAAGGCAAAAAGTATCGTGCATCGTGCCATTGGAGGCGTGCTTATGATTGGAGGCGCAGTTTATAACAAAAATACAAATAAGAACACAATACTGCGTTTAAAATAGAAGGCAATAAGCATCGTGCCATTGGACACGCGTACTTATGAGTGGAGGCGCTGTTTATAACGTAAGCAATTTATAACATAAATACAAATAACAACATAATATTACGTTTAAAATAAAAGACAACCAGTTTCTTACCATTGGAGGTGCAGTTTATAACAAAAATACAACTAACTCAATGTTACGTTCAAAATAAAAGACAATCAGCATAATATTATAAAAAGGGAATCAAGAATTTTGGTAACCGAATTCAATTTTGATTATTCAAAACTCATTGTAAAACTCTCTAGCTCATGTTGGATTAGCAATCTGTAACTGAACTTACCGTCATTCATATAAACCAAACGTTATACGAGTAGTATGTGCCAAAGTAGGGAGATTTTAAGAGAAAAATAATTTTTTAACCACTTTTTCTTCAACGAGGTTTGGACAGCCCTGACTTGAGATGCAAATCATCACATTCACAGAAACCACATTTAATTAATTTACCATAAAACGTCTTGTCGAAACCCGACAGCGTGCGTCGGAATAAGTCATAGCATACAAATGTTGTATGTTTATTTGTGTAAAATTCGCAGAAATGACGTCATAAATTACAGCTGCCCGTCACGTATCGGTGTGATCTGTACCGTCGCGACGCGCGAAGCCGAGCTGAAGCGACGCCGAAATGAGAATATCTCACGTGTTGTCCCGGCGTCGATACGTGTGAAGAGCCACCCAGGAGGAATGTTCGCAATTGAACACAGGAAAGTCGGGACGAGAGTTCAGAGCGCGGAGGAAAGAGAAGAATTGGCAGAACGAAGTAGCAGAAAAACTGTCTCTCTAACCACTTTTTTAAAAATTGATAAACTATGTTATAGAATGGTTTCTAACGAGTGATGAACCTATTAATAATGCAGTACAAATTATGTTATAAAGTTAAATAAAGAAAATATTTAATTAAAAAATTATTATGAGAAAAATACGCAAACTATTCCACTGATTCCACTAATAAAACTTTACAATTTCATTCTCCAATACGAATTTTTTAATGAAATTAAAGGACGAAAAATAAGTAATTCATTTTCATTGTGACAATAAGAAATACCGATGAAAAATATTATGTGACCATAATTTAAAACGTTCGCCTTAGAAATTTTAGTAATTAAACAAAACAATAAAATCTTAGTACCCTGGAAGTAATCATCCATTTCAATTAAATTTAATTTCACAATTTAATCATGTTTCAAAATTTTTATTTCTCCCACTCTCCCCTTCAAAAACCCATTCTCTATTGTTTTATATTTTCTTCACTTAGATGGCCTTGAGGAAAAAAATCGCTCACGATCTATGTCATCTTGGGATGCTGTGTGGTGGGTCTTTTTGGAGAAAGAAAAAGAGGAAGTTCTAACGGATGGGTAGGAATCTGGAAGTTAATGTGTCCAGGAGTGACGGAGGTTATGAGTCCATCCACTCCTCTTCGGAGCAAGACGATGGGTCAAGAGAATGCGCCAATTACTAATCCCTATAACCCCCATCTAACGTTATCTATTTATTTATATACATTTATAATTTAAAATTAGTTTAAAAAATGACACGCACGTGGACGTGCAGTAGCGAATAATGTTAATGTTACAACTTGCAGCGTTTTTGGCTTGGCCTATTTTAGCATATAATACAATCCCAATTGGAATATAAGGCGAGCGATATGCTAAAATATGCTGTAATAATTGTGAATTATATGATAAAACATTTCGAACACAAATTGAATCATTATAATCTCCTTTCTGAACTTTACAATTTACTATCTGTTAATACTTAAAAAGGTTAGGATTATTTTTTCTTCCCGATCTTATCGATCCTTGATAGTTATGTAGTTAAACAACTTTAAATATAACCAAACAAATTTAAAGAAAATAGTTTTATTTTCTTCATAAGTCTACAGATTCTTAAATTGGTGTGAGTAAGTGCACCTAATCGAATCACTTCAAGCCTGTACAGTTCGTGGAACTGGCAAATAGAAGATATTTCCAATTGATCCTCTCAGGCGCTAACTCAGGCTTGGTCCAGCTAAATCAATTAATTATAGAACCTTATTGGAGTCCGTGTGTATTCAATAGGTGGCGCTATCCTTGTTGACACGGAGCCAATCAGAAGTGGAATGAATGGCAAAGTGCATTAATTCACTTACAGGAAAGTTACTTAATACCTTTCGTGAAAGTCTGGCTTCTAGAGATGGCTTTTATGAAAATTTAAATATACTGTCAAAGACTCAGATAGTATTATCTATTTTATAAATCCTATTTTTTTATTGGAATAACTACTGTTATAATATCTTTGTAAGTTTCATTGAAGAAGAAGATACCACCAATAAATCTAAACGAAAATTTGAAAAGAACAAGACACAGAGAAATAAAATAGAGAAATAAACAAATAGGCCCGAACCCACGATATCTTGTCTTATCGGGACAATTACCTTAAGAATATCAGCCATTAGACCTCCTATTTTAACTCATTTAGGCTAGATATTTTAATTACTAACAACATTCTTATTATTTTTGTTTTATTTTTATTTTTATTTATTTCAATTCTCGAACGAACACTTTCCGAATTATTACATTGGTTAACATAGATAATAAGTTTAGTAATAAGAAAAAAAAATGTTAATGATCCGTAACTGTATGTAAATAGGTTAGTAGTAGTATTTTGTGAACACCTCCCTAGGCGTACCTGTGCTGAGGTGTTCCCATGTTTGGGATTAAGTGCTTTTCTGTCAACATATGTAGAAACACCGCACCCTCCTTGACATTGTCAAGAATGTGGGTCGACCCATAGCGGCAGTATTGTATACATAAAATTAAAGCTTAGTTGCAGTAGGATCTATATACAGTTGTTCTTAGCATCTTCTATTCTCGGTCCAGGATAAGAACAACCCGTGAACGCGCATGTATCCGCCCCTTTCCCCTACTACTACTAGGACGAACGCTGACACATTCGAACCCACTATTTAAATTAATTGATTTGGTTTTGTTTTGAGAGCTGCAAGAGATTTCAATGATTTAGACACATTTATTATGTTACATAAAACCCTTGTCAGATGCCAACTTGAATATAACTCTACGTTATGGTCTCCCTTTTACAACATTCATTCAGACAACATTGAAAAGATTCAACGGAAGTTTCTAAGGTTTATAAACTATAAATTGCATATTCCTATACTAAACATTGATTACAATTATCTCCTGGATAAAACGTCTCTCTTGAAACTTTCAGAAAGAAGAATAAGCACAGATTTAATATTATTACATAAAATACTGCATTACAAAATTGACTGTTCTGAATTAATTCAATTTATCAATATCCATGTTCCCCAAAAATCATGTCGACATTTATTACCCTTCTACTTCAATAACACCAGGACACTAGCTTATCAAAATTCTCTGTTTTCGAGACTTCACAGTCTCGGAAATAAATATTCTAATCTAGATGATATATTTCATCTTAAAACTAATCAGTATAAACGTTGTATATTCTATCACTTTTATTCTTCTAGGCACAAATAGATTACCATAATTTCTTCACTTTTTGTTTATATTGAATATGAGACTCCTTATCATTTTTACATAAAATGTATTTTTATTTTATTATTTGTTTTGATGTTACACTGTTTTGTGTATTTTCTTTTCTCATTTTATTATATTTTCTTCATTGTTTGTTACTCAACTTATAAATTATAATGTAAAAGCCCATCAGGGCGTGTAATGAATAAATAAATAAATTTTATTTTATTTGTCTGACAAAAAATTACAACAATTTATACATTTAAATAATGGTGATAGTATTGCCAAATATATTGTACTTTTTATTGCATGAGATTTATCAAATTGGCTGAGGAATTAATACGAAGTTCAAAATATCTTAGTTGCCATTTTTTTTTAAATCTTTCGGTGAATCACTCCGGTGAAAAAAACAGGTCATGAACAAAATGATGGACATTCCAAAATTTTCGCTATATACCGATAATATGTCCAATGCTCTGTGTAAGTTTTGAGTGTTCTTAAGTCACGTGTTGAAGGAGATAATTTTTATTTTAACGTGTTATTTTACCATCGACCATACCAATTTATTCGTTTCGGTTTAATTCGCAATAATAAGGAGGTAATCGCAGCACAGTTGTGTTGGCTTCGCTAGTGGTGACATCTTCCACATACTTATCACATAACACCCTGCGAGAACTGTGCTCTTTTGTTCTTTGTAATTAGTGATAATTTATTTGCACAAATCGTCTGAATATCCATTTTATCCATCGGTCTGAATGAGTTAATTTCTCACGGTTATTTTCTTCTTAAGTCTTGTCTTCTTAAGATTCATCATTGCTGGAGATCGTGAACCCTACAAGGCTCTTCCACTCCTCGCGGTTCTACGCTGCGGACACCGACATACCGAACGCCAATGCGTCACTCCAGCGCATTGGTGACCTTCCTCGGCTTCTTCTGCCTTCCACTTTGCCAGGGACTCTGAGTTTCTCCAAATTGGAGTCCTCCAAAGATATTCAAATACAAAAGAGATACGCAAAGATGTCCGCGCAACTGTCGGCGGACAACGACCTAATCAGGGTAGTTTGCAAACCCACAAAGGCGGGAAAGAATTTTTCACAAAAAAAAAGAATTTGTTCATTTCGTTGATTTTTTTAAGATTTGCATTAATATTGGTTAACAATATAGTATGAATACGGAAAGAATTCGTTCATTTAGTTTAACGTTTGTTTGGTTTATTCATTAATTATTCGTTCATTTAGTTTATTTATTGATTAGTAAATAATATCGGCGACACCCGGAAGCGCAGTTCCACCGAGTAAAAACTGAAGATAGCACATCTATTATATTTCAATATCTTTGTAGTCCTCAGTTTGGCGAATATCCAAAATATCTTAAAATAATAAACGGATATTTGAAAGCCTATTGTGGATACCTAGATCTTCCAGAATGGACACAAATGTGGTATTCGTCATCAAATAACAATGAAAAAACGAGTGTGCTTTAGACCACACGACTGAAGTAAAACTTCACTAACTTATATCTCCCTCTCAACTTCCGTCCGCCTCGCCCGATCACACTTTTAATAACGCTCTCGTCATGCATTAGCTTACTCACCAAGTCAAGCGTGCGTAAAGGCCCGATCGTTCGCCTCGCCCGATCACACTTTTCGTAACGCTCTCGTCATGCATTCACCAACTTACTCCCCAAGTCAAGCGTGCGTAAAGAAGTTTTTCAATCTACTCAATTCGGGAGGTGGGAATGGGTACCGCCGCCCCGGGAACCTTTATTGGATAACCAACACCTCTGCCATAGATCATTCCAAGTGGTTCGCTACGTTTGGTGATTTAGCAGGGGTGCCCGGGTTCATTGGATGAGATTTGTCTAAGTCTTGGAGGTGGATGATCAGGACACACTGAACCCCATATTCCTACCCACCCCTTAAACCCTTTTCTTCCACAGAACTCTCCTCTCCTTCCTTTCCTTAAAATAAACCCTCCATACATCATCCCTAAAGATGTCATAGGCCCTGAGGGAAATTATTTTCCTCAGGGCCTCCTGTGTCGAGCTCATGTAAAAAAAAACTTCAAAAACTTAATTATTAAAATAAAAAAAAATTCAAGTGTGCAGTTCACACGCGGTAGAAGTGAAACCTACAAAAAACTACGGTCGACAAGAATGGGGAGGTTACGAAGCATCACACAAAGAGGAGACCGAATATTCTATCTCATTCTCTCGCAGTCTAAATCCTATAGATGTAAATGTTTAACTGTTTTTAATGTCGCTTTTTCGTTCCATTGAATTACAAATCACAACGCTGCGAAAGAATTTTCACTTAAAAAATAAAAATAGTTTAAAGCATTTATTTATTTTGTTGGAGTTACCACGTTTTGCAAGAACATGATTTGTGTAAACTCTGTGAAGAGTTAGGATGAATGTGATCGCGTAGTCTTATGATGTCATCACGTGCCGGGGGAAACTTACATAGTCAAATTTGCCCAGGACCGAGTCGGGGAATTATTCGAAAAATTCGAATGGAGTTCCGGATCAAATGTACCTACCTACCAACTCAATTTCTATTTCCGATTTAAAACTAAAAGTATGTCTGGTTAGGTTGGTAAAAGATTCTACGTTCACTTTATTCACAGATAAAGTTTTCGGTCCCAACTTGTAACAAGCATGAGTGAAGCAAAAGTGGCTTCGAAGGACGAAACTGGTTTCATTTGTTAAAGAAATATGGAAGTGGCAGAAATTTTCTTGATTTTATTCGAGTACATAATATGGGAAAACACAATTTATTCAAATACGGCCAAAAGTATTACCGTGTTTTATTTATGGGTTATTATGCCTTTTTGCTCTTCCTCCGTCTTAAATTAACGGTTCAATGTTTTGGAGGCGATTGAAATCCACAAAAATCCATTAATATTCATGGAGACGAGAGGAGTTAAGCTTAATAGTTTTTAGTATCCGGTATCCGGCTACTCTAAAACTAAACGTCGAAAACTACAACAATTTAACAATTTGGCAAGCGGATAAGGGTGCCGCCGCCCCAGGAACCATTTGTTGGATAACCAACACCTCTGCCATAGATCACTCCATGTGGTTCGCTACGTTTGGTGACTTGCCAACTTGAGCAGGATTACCGGGGTTCAAGGAGTGAGATATGTCTAAATCTTGGCGGCGGATACGTCTGTCCACTCACAGACTGGTTGAAGGAGGCCTTTTTACCTCTCCAATAGGACTCCAACAGGACTCTCTTGACCCATCTCCATGCACCGCAGTGGGAGGGATAAATTCAAACATCCGTCACTCCTGGACACACTGAATCTCAGATTCCAATACACCCCTCATATATTTTTCCTTCCAGATTTCCTCTCATTCTTTTCCTTTAAAAGAACCCTCTACACAGCATCACTACTCCTATTACAACACTTTGCGTGTTTTAATAAAAATAGTACTGGTTTTGAACTTTTGAACTAAGAAATTTGGAATTAATATTAGTCAGAATGGTTGGGTTATCTCAAGTTTCGTCGCAATGTGACGGCCAACAAATCGATGATAAAAGTCATTTTTAATTTTTTGACATTTGAACAGTACAAGTTGAACGATACAATTCCTGATTTTTTTTCCTCGGTGCCTCCTGTGTGGAGCTAATGTAAAAAAAAATTAAAGCTTTTGATCAAATTTTGATCCGTTGACAAGCACGACAACATCACCGTTTTGCTTGAAAACTGATCCTTTCAAAATCGGTGGGTGCACAATGTCAGAAAATCGACGTTGATCATCGATTTGATCAAAAGCTGAAACGGGTGGAAAATCGGTGGGTGCACAATGTCAGAAAATCGACGTTGATCATCGATTTGACGAGGAGAGTTTAAAGCACCCCGCATCAAAGTGTACAGAATATTCATCACTCTCGATAAAATAGAATAAAACTTTATTATAATGCTGAGTTATCTGCTGATTTTGTTTGAAACAAAAAGCCCGAACGTGTGTTCAAGTACACCCATAGGAATTGTTTATTTTCATTTTCCGTCGGAATTTCACGATTACTTCTACATAAATCTTTAAAATGGCCATATTTTTCAAACGCAATTTACCAATAAGTTTTATTGTTTCGATCGGAAACATATTCCGAAATGTTTGGATGTAAAAAGTAAGCCTTTAACCTTATGTATGTCAAATGGCAAGAGTTATTTCTAGATACATTAAATGTATCGTTTGTTAAATTTTAACAAACGAGGAAACATTTTTCTGTTAAATACGCAAATTTAGGAAAGCTGTTTGGTTGTTGACCAAAACACACTGACCATAACAATGTTTTTAGTTTTTTTTAAGTGACCCTTCAAAAACCTACAAGAACTCTACTCACTGAATTGTGTAAAGAAATGGAAACTAAATTGCCATGCCATTGGGTGATATTGCTCGACAGGTTGAGGAAGAACGTTACTAATGCGGGTCTTCAAGATAGTAAAAGGAAAAATCATGAAAACATGCTGTGAACTCCCTACAAATGCGTACAACTTACAGAAAAATACAAGAGTGTGATAAAAGTGAAAATTAAAGTAGAAAAGAGTGGGGAGGCTACGAAGCACCGCACAAAAATGAGACCGATTATTCTATCTCATTCTCTCGCAGGCTAAATCCTATAGATCGCAATGGTGTTAAAATTGTTCACAATTGTTCAAAAAGTGTTCACTTCAATACGCAGTTGGAGAAACGATTCATTCTCGTTCTACCAACATCATCTGTGAATGAGTGTTACGCTCGTGACTACTGAAATTTAGCTGTTGACTAGCGTGCAGAAAACCAACTCAATCCCAATTTATTTAATTTGGGAAGTGGGCATGGATACCGCCACCCCAGAAACCATTTATCGGATAACCAAAACCTCTGCCATAGGTCACCCCAAGTAGTTTATTACGTTTGGTAGCAGGGATGCCCCTGTCTGGGTCTTGGCGGCAGTTACGTTAGCCCATCTACTGCGTGCAAGGCCGGATCGGGAGAGACAGATTGACATAGGCCTTTTGACTTCTCCAGCCAGACTTTCTAGAAACATCGCCTTGCACCGCGTTGAGAGGGGTGGATTCATACGTCCGTCACTTCCGAACCACTGACTACACACCCTTCATACTTTTTCCTTCACACTTCAATACGCAGTTGGAGAAACGATTCATTCTCGTTCTACCAACATCATCTGTGAATGAGTGTTACGCTCGTGACTACTGAAATTTAGCTGTGCAGAAAACCAACTCAATCCCAATGTATTTAATTTGGGAAGTGGGCATGGATACCGCCACCCAGGAAACCATTTATCGGATAACCAACACCTCTGCCATAGGTCACCACAAGTAGTTTATTACGTTTGGTAGCAGGGATGTCCCTGTCTGGGTCTTGGCGGCAGTTACGTTAGCCCACCTACTGCGTGCAAGGCCGGATCGGGAGAGACAGATTGACATAGGCCTTTTGACTTCTCCAGCCAGACTTTCTAGAAACATCGCCTTGCACCGCGTTGAGAGGGGTGGATTCATACGTCCGTCACTTCCGAACCACTGACTACACACCCTTCATACTTTTTCCTTCCCAAAAAAAACTTCCTTCGTTTCCTAAAAAGACACCCCACACAGCATCCCCTATGACATAGGCCCCGATGAGAAATATTTTCCACATACTTTCTTTGTGAATAATAGCCCAGTGGCAATCAATCATATCTTATTAAAAATTCAATTCCATCATTTTTTTGAGTTTCAATCAAGCTAGTGTTTTTGTCTTGCTTCACAAAAAAATATGAAGAAATTTATTTATTACATTTTCAGGAATGTAATTAATTAATGTGATAAATTTCGTGATTTTCGCAATTGATTTTATTGTTCAGTTCTGGGTAAAGAAGCTTATTTCATTATTTTTCAATTATTATTTGTCGTTTTGGTAAAATTGTGTAAGCGCCGCCAATTAAATTATCTTGAAGGTCTTGTACGTTGAAAATATAATAAAAACATTAAAACAAGATTCATTGTTATTTTTAATGATATTTAACCTTCTGGAACAAGAGGGCGTGTGACCAATACCATTGCTCACCAATCTTTTTTAGACGGGTAGAGCAGCGAACACAAAATAAATATTTATTTCTTTATTTATTAAAACTTTGAAGGTTTTTTATGTTCATTACTGTAGATAAGTTGTACAAAGGCGTATAGTAATGTGTATGGTACATACATAACATAACAAACTCAGTATTAAAGATATAGGTAGGTTCATTTGCCCGGACTGTGGGGAAGATTTATCCCGGACGTAAAGTCGTAAGTTTATGTAAGTACTAACAGTATTTTTTTATCATTATTATAAAAATATGCAGCATATTGCCTGTTGTTTGCAGATGAACAGTATGAAAGATCAACAATCTCTTTGAACGAAGTACTCGTACATATGAAAAGTGAGTTAATGATCGAAGCAAGTCTAAAGTCATGGTGTTTGAAAGAGATAGTATGAAAACAGTGTGCAACATAGTTGTGATTGATGAATAATTGGAGCAGGTGGATTAGTTTGTGTATTTGGGAAGTATGTTTACGGAAGATGGAAAGGCTGATAGGAATATCAAAAGAAGGTTAATGAAGGTATAATGGAAGATTGAACGCGGTTGACATAGTAGTAAAAAAAACTATGATTCAAAAAAGCGAAGCTAGCGGTCCACAACGAGTCTTGGGATTAAGATTATGAAAGGGACGCTCAGATGATTTGTGCATACAGACTGAATAAATGTAGAATACGAAATATTTTTTATATTGCGAATGATAACTGCCTGCGTAAATAATTAAGGCAGTTTATTGATAAATTATGTAAACAAATAACAATAAATATAGTAGTTAGTTATTAGGGAGTTTTGTTGTTTACACATTATTTGCAATAAATAACTTAACGATTTTGACTGGTCAGTGGTTGAGTGGGCATAGCGCTTGGGTCCCACCCGAGCGTCGCGTGTTTGATTCCTCGCCTGGCTAAGTCCTCCGTCACAACACAAGCAACATTTTCGGCTTTTTGTGGTGGTAGTAGAAGATTTTCAAACATTGTTGGGTTATTCGTTATCCGGGAATGTTTGTCTTTCTTTTAAAAAAAAATCTATTATACTTCAGACGTAATCTTTTAGACGAAAAATCAAATGTTCGAATTCCACGTTCGTTCGTCTTCATTTTCCAGAAAAAAGCAGAAAATGTCAATAGACCAATGCAAACCACCATTCAGAATTGAAACGTTGCTTGAAATGGCTTTAGCCGTGTTTGGTGACCAGATCTGAATAGCCAGGTACTTCCCAACCTTCCTCATTTCCATCTCCTTCCCTTCCCCACTACCTTTAGCCTCACAACATGCAATAGACTCACTGGCTCCAGACGGGAGCAGCTGAGACTCTTGTAAGGTATATTCATATAAAAAAAGAGCACGGTCAAGCCTCATTGAAAATGCATTTAACAAGGTTAGACCATACCTTCGAAAAAAACTCGCCGCTCTCGAAATTCCGAATGCGTGGCATAGCTTGAAGTAAAACACTGCCGTACTGCAGTTAATTCAAATCCCCCATTGGAACATGGACTACAAAGAAGAATTTTTAGGCAATCACCGCTTCATCCCCTCGATGAGCCAACCTTGTTAAACGCTTTTTCAACCAACCTTGGAGCACAGAATCATCTCGTATACCTGTATTATTTATTGTTACTAATGTCAAAAGTAATATTCATAGTTCTAAAATATATTATTCAGTCTTCGTTTTCCATATATCGGAGAGAAGTAATGTGATCACGTTGAAATTGTGATTGTTATTTCAAAACCTTTCCCGTCTTATTATTTGTGCCCATAATAACTCTCACATTAGCTAAAAAAAATACAATAAATAAACCATTAACGTTAGAAGAAAATGCAATAATTAAGAAATGATAAGTTTGAAGTGGCCGTTACCGTGTTTCTGAATTTGACTTGATGTTTCTTAAACGAAGGAAATCGAAAATTAAATTTTCTTGAAACAAGTAATTTGGGTAAATGAAGTAACTTTGTTAAATGTGCAAAAGGTGTCAGGCTCGTCTGACATTTCAAAAGTGACGAAAGGTAAATGGAGGATATTTTACATTGCCAGATTGCCAACAATAAAATCATTTTAAATCAGTTTAAAAATAAAACCTTTTAGGCCACCTAATTAATTAGTTGAAAGCTGATATTTAACTTAACAACAATAGGGAAGAGATTAAAGCATTTTTTGGTTGACGAGGACATTTGTAGATTATCGTAAATATTACTTTAGAGTATCTATCTATTTTTTAACATTTTGAGTAACCATTTATTTTCATTTAATTAAAATAGTTGTTTGATACGTAAATTATTATTATATAATAATTTTTTTTTTTGTGAAAATTCAATTTTTCAACCGGTTTGAAACGTCTCTCAGTTTATAATATCCAACAATCAACTTTGAAATATTATATTGCTTCAAGTTAGGCTTTTCGTTCCCAAACAATTCACGTTGCCTGAATTGTGAGTTTTTGATTATTTCAAGAATACCTTAATAATAAGTAAACGGGAAACACATCTATATATAAGCAAGATGTAAAAAACCAGTGCCAAGTTATTTAGTAGAATATAATTCTATAAATAAATATGCCAACTTGAGTATAACTCTACGTTATGGTCTCCCTTTAACAATATATTATTCATTCAGAGAACATTGAAAAGATTCAACGTAAGTTTCCAAGTTTCATAAACTATAAATTGCATATTTCTATACAAAACATTGATTACAATTACCTCCTGGGAAAATGTCACTATTGAAACTTTTGGAAAGAAGAATAAGCACAGATTTAATACTATTACATAAAATACTGCATTACAAAATTAACTGTCCTGAATTACTTCAATTTATCAATATCCATGAATTTGACAATATCCATGTCTCGGAAAAAAATACTCTGATCTGGGCGATATATTTCATATTAAAACTAATCAGTATAAATGTTGTATATTCTATACTTTTATTCTTTAAGACACAAATAGACCTATGTACCTACCAATAACTTCTATTCTACTATTTTGTTTGCAGAATCTTTTAAATTCAATTATATGCGTGAGGATTCTTAGTTTCTGTTTACATTTTTATCTAAGTATTTTGTTATGTGTTTTGTTGCAACCTTTTTTGTCATTATCTTTATATTTTCTTTATTGTTTAGATTATTAATAATTTACTTTGATACAAATAGTTTGTAAAATTTTATAAGAAAAGCCCACTAGGGAGTGTAATAAATGAATAATTTTTTTTTTTTGTTAATATTCTCCATGAAAAGTTTATATGCCAATATACCTACGTGTATTACGGAGAAGTTTACAAATTTCCGGCTTGTAAAAGTATAAAACGGTCATGGGGGACAGTTTTACTAATTTGTGACTTGCGTTAAAAGATCTGTCTGTAAGTAATGCTAAAGATGTCGATGGTCAATGCAGAATCGTTTTGAAATTGATACGATCCGTTGGTTGGCGAGTTCGAATTGACAGAAATCCTCGTTTTCGGAGCATTAAAAAGTGAGGGATCTCCTAAGATTATTATGTAAAAATTAAACACTTGGACCACTGCTTCCATACCGGTTAAAATATTTTTTAAATGTTACCATAATGTAATTTTCCAACGTCATTTATGCTAGATCAAGATAATACAATCTTTCGGAATCCCTGTGCCGCAATGACGGCTCAAGAATTGTATTGAAAAAACCGTTGCATTGCTTGAAATGGCACGGTATTTGGTTACTAGGTCTGAATAGCCATGTATTTCTCAACCACCCTCTCTCCCATCCTCTCTCACTACAATTAGCGTTACAACATACCCCTATCGGGATGTCATAATCCCACGGGCTACGCACGAATTTGATTAATTTTAGTTATTTTTCCGTTAATTCATTAAAAATAATATTTCCTATATTTGCAGCACGTTCCAGAGTGGAAGATACTCTCAATGTTGCCCTGGTGTAAGATTACCATTCAGAATTGAAATGTTGCTTGAAAAACCCTTAGCCGTATTTAGTTACCGGGTTTGAATAGCCAGGTACTTCCCCACCTTCCTCTATCCCATCCCCTTCCCGTCTTCACTATATTCATTCCAGCGGTAAGGCTCTTGACCAGCACTCCAAAGGTCGCAGGATCGAATCCAGGCGTGGCAAATAAATTTTATTTGATTAATTTGTGTTAATTCACAATTTATTCATTTAAAATAATATAAGTAAATTGCGGCACATTCCAGAGTGGAAGATACTCTCAGTATCGCCCTGGTGTAAGACCACCATTCAGAATTGAAACGTTGCTTGAAATGGCTTTACCCGTGTTTGGTGACCAGACCTGAATAGCCAGGTACTTCCCCACCTTCCTCTTCCATATCTCCTTCCCCTCTCCACTACCTTCAGCCTCACAACACACCCCAATTGGGATGCCATAATCTCACTGACTCCAGACGGGAGAAGTTGGGACTCTTGTGCGATATTCATGTAAAAAAAATAAAAATAATATTCAGCCTCACAACGTACCTCAATTAGGAAAGTCTAAGTCTCACTGGTTCTAGACCGTAGCAGTTAGGACTCTTGAGTGGTATACAAATAAAAAAAAATAAAAAAAGTTTGGAGCAATTGCAGCTCTTATACTGTATTGACATAAATTATGAAACCATTAAAATGATTGATTATAACACAACAGCTATTTAACATGTTGTGTTTTCTCCACCAAACTTAACTAACATAGCTACCTTTTAATCAGATTTAAAACAATAACGTTTTCTATTCAAAAGACACATACTAAGTCAAAGAAGAGTGTCTCGGTGTGGGCGGATTTGATTTTTATTCAAAATCCGTAGTTATATTTCAAGGTTGAAAAAATTTGCACACTTGACCTTCAAAACGTTAAGATTTCACTTTACTAAATTTCGAACCACCCCATCCTTATAAAGCAGAATATAGCCCAGCTGGTATTATTTTAAAAGAAACAGATTGTATTATTAAATTTGGAAATAGCAAGCTATAAGTTCTTTTGGATAAATTGACACTCGTGCTGGAAGTCATAAAAATATTGTTCTTGATGTTCAAACGTCGTAAATCTAATCTCGAAGAAAAAAATGAAAAATGGAGATCATTTAAGGGCGCGCGTGGTATGTTGAAATGTACAAATGCTTTTTCTTTTACTGTTTTTAGGCAACTCAGTCGTAAATACAACCAGAGAGAAGAGAGTGGTATTCTTCTAATGCTTCTTTATGTTTCAAATAAACACACATGAAGATGGAAAGCTGCACGAGGTATCTAAGCCAAACTCTCTTTCTTTACGGAAAGCCGACATGTTTTACGCGCTTCAAAAAAAGCTGATATATTTTTACAGGTTTGCGCTCCTGATATTTTTTTTAATAATTTTACTAGATAGTACCCGGCGTGCGTTGGAATGCCACTAAATGAACGAAAGTGTTTGTATGTGTTTGTGTATGTGTGTATGTATGTGTATGTGTAAGGTTTAGTACGTATATGTTTATATATATATTTTTTTATATGTACATTTGATTTTAAAATAATTAATGCACATTACCCATTAAAATTAAAAATAAATATGAAAAAATAACTTTGTACTACAACACATTAATACTTGTCGCACTTAATCATAAACACGTAAACACCTCAGCACAGGTTCTCCTAATGAGGTGTTCACGAAACATACAACATTTCTCACATACAGTTTCACTTTCTCAAACCTACCTTACACCCAATATAATAAAATTGCTATATGTAAAAATGTACATAATTAGGTAAATACTGAAATATATCTCCAAGGAAATCAAAACTGGAAGACTCAGTTGGGCTGGACATATCCAGTGAATGAGCGAAGGAGATATTCCAAAGCGAATTATGGATGGTGCACCTGAGGGTCAGAGAAGAGTTGGAAGACCAAAGCTTCGATGGCTGGATGGAGTGGTGAAGGATGCAAGCACCATCGGCATCCGAAACTGGCGCAACGCAGCACAACACCGACAGTCATGGAGGCAGGCTCTGCTGGAGGCCAAGACCCGACCTGGGTTGTAGAGCCGCAGATGATGATGACTGAAATATATAAAAATAAATAAATAACTAATTACTGAAAAAGAATTTTAATTCTATTTCTTGAAATACTTGTATATACGAGTACAACACGAATATATCAAGGTTTTCCGACGTGTGATCAGGCCACATATAACTGTCCATGTGAAAAGCATGGATTTTACATATTTACTCTCTGCTATCCTCTACCGCTACTATGTCTCCTTTGAAATCCCTTCCTCTGCCCAACCGTCCTCCCCCACCCCTCCCCTGCGTGTCCTTTCCCAGTCGTCCACGTTCCCGTCGTCGTTCTCCTCCCACTTCCAATTCCCCTTGAGCTTCACCCCACTCACTCCTTCGTCCCCCTCCTGCAATTCCCACCCCTTCCCACCTTCCCTCCCTGCCGCAAAACTATATGAAATACACACATTTTTTAAAAAACTCGCGCGCAACTTAATGTTAATTTTTTATACAAATTTCATAATGCTAGAGCTCACCGATATAAACAGACACTTTCGCGAGCATGCGCACAACAAATCACCAAAGTTGCATTGCAATTGGATGAATGGTTTAGAAATGCATAAGGGACAAACAAAGAGACATTCATTTTTATATTTTTAGATTAACAATGGGGTAGTTAACCCGTCTAATCACAGGAGACCCAAGTTGTCCCAAAACATCATATGCCGTTATAATAACAGGAGACCCAGATTGTCCCAGAGCGACAGTGCATTATTAAAAGTTAGATATCTCTCTTCCCGTCATGCGAATATTTGTGATTTCTTTTATGTTAGACACGGAATGAAATAATGCTTCTCATTGTCTCAGAATTATATGAGCTAGATTTTTCAGATATTTTACAAACCCGATCAAAAATGACGGTTTAATTTTTCGCCAATTTGTGACGAATCACACAATTAATTTTAAAATAAAATTGTATGAAAGTGATAAAAAGTGAGGTGACAGTTTTATTACAAATTTTATTTAAAAAAGGAGTCTGTATTTTAAATTTTAAGTTTATTCTTTTTTAATTACTTGAATTCGAATATTTGCAGTTATGCATTTTTTAGCAAATTAAAATTTCCAATATTAAAATTTTAATATTTAGAAACAAAAATGTTGATTTCTAATAAACACAACGGAAAGATTATTTTATCTAGATTTTAGAACAATTTTTGTTTTTGCAAAAGCGTTAAAATAAACCAATAAATAGGAACATTTAAAATGCATGGGAAGAACCAGGAATTTTGCGCGCAAACCTTGATAGGCAAAATTTGACAGAAAATTATTTTCTTATTATTCGAAGGGTTAATTAAGTAGAATTAGTGGTATTGATAATTCTCGATATCAATTTCACGACAAATAATTAAAATGCGAATGGAATTTTCTGAGAAATACTGTCTTATTGTCTAGTATTTCCCATGAAAACTAAATTAAAAATCAAAAAGTTAAATTTTCGACCCAGAAGTTTAAGCTTGTTATTTCTTAAAGTGATAGTAACTTGTTAATCCAGATTGATATTCACGTCTTATCTTTTTCTTCTGGGAACTCCTATATCGTTAGTTGGCTATCATTAGGATAATCTTCACACTTCAGCTTCAGGATTTTTTATTTATATTTTTGTAATATTTTTTACTAAAACCTACTTGTTTCCACAGAACCTTTGGTTAATCAACGGATTTCGACGAAACGTTATATTTGCATGGAATTTCACTTCCCTTTTCATATGATTTGTAAATATCTGCCAATGCGCTTTTCAATTTCACATCCAAATACTTCTCACCGTGACACGATTGCACTTGAATTTCAGCGGGGGATATACGAAACTATTTGGCAATGTTTTTTCATTGGAATGTTGTACTGCAAAACACCTGTGTTATTTAAAATACGTTTGTACATGTTTACTTTTGTGTGACTCTGGGAAACGTTGAATACTCGTCCCCATATGTACAACAATAATATCATGATAAAACGGAATTTAAAACAATTATAAATCTTAGCATTGCGGGTAAATAGTGGCATAAATCTTAGCAAACGCTACAATTTCACGAATATATTCTTTCATTATTAAATAATTATTGCATGTGTTGGGTATTTCCTTTCCTGGGGCTGTAAAATACGCCATTTAACGCCTTTGGGTGTAAGGAAAACCGAATGAGGCTTTCTAAAAATATTCTCAAAGCATCAATGCGAAAGCTTTTTTCAAACATCTTATTATGGTGTTTGTTGATTTTGTGAATCTTGCATTTATCTAAAATTGCTTGGATGTTTGTACAATAGGTACGAACAAATATTTAAAAAAATATGCATACCAAATACAAAGCTATGTATAATTTTAATTGGAATATTTGTGATATCTGATATTATTATCTTAATGACTCTACAGTTCAGGATTGTTGTAAATGGAAGTGGCACCCTCTATAATTTTCGAACGGCAAAGACGAGAAGACGTTAAGAAAATTTATAAAAATTGAATTTTCTCAGTTTAAAGGGACATCAAAAAGCCGCCTGCAGCGCCTAGCAGCAAAAATCCCGCGGCCACGGATTGTTATCTATTATTATACTAATACTTATGAATTACATGTGAATTTGAATCCAATTGTGCAGAAATCCTGTGACATAATTATTTTTAATTCACGTATTTACTGTCCGTTACCAGTTTCAATAAACTTAAAAAATAGTTCGTACATTTTTAAAACTTCGTACTTATTTCATTTCCGAATACGAAAATGTTTCAATGTTATTTCCAAACTCTCTGGATCTTCAATAGTTTTAACGTTAGAATTTTTACCTACCTATGTATTTACAATTTGGGAGGTGAGTATGGGTACCGCCGTCCCGGGAACCATAAAATTGGGTAACCAACACCTCTGCTATAGGTCACCCCAAGTGGTTCGCTATGTTTTGTGAGCAGGGGTGTCCGGGTTCATGGGTGAGGTTTGTGCGAGTCTTGGCGGTGATGTATCTATCCACCAGCTGCATCTGCAGGCAGACTGCAAGCAGTCCCTTTGACTTCTCGAGCCGTACTCTCTCGGAACATTGCCTTGCACCGCTGGAACTGAACTACCATCTCATTTTTGTATTGTCCTACACCCCATCAAGGGGGTGGACTAGATCTATGTCCGTGCAACAACCGAGAAGATGACTCCCAAGGTAGCCGCTGCATAACCCGCCCGCGCCTCCCCCGTCGCCATGAGCGGGCCAGAAGACCAACCGTAGCGGACCGGTGCCCTTTCGCCCTGCCTCCGGTGACCCGATGCTCTCTTTTATCCCTAGTGTCTTCAGGTCTTTCTGCCCTTAATCCCAACACTTTCTTCGAGGGCCTACCGGGGAGCCTGCTTAGGGGCGCGGACACCGAGTCTTGCTTGCGACTGGACTGATGGCTCCGCTTATCCTCGGCGGGACTGCCGGGTGACTGTAGCTCAGCTGCTTTGTTAAACAATCTCATCAAATTATGTAATTTAAAAAAAAAAAAATTCTGCATTTTAACAAACTTTTATTACAGCTACATCAGGTGGCGGAGATGAGACGTGATACTGTGAAATAAATAACTAACAACACGTACGCACTCGCATACTGCCTGCTAACAATGAATGCCCGGACATTGGGGGTCTAGAGTCATTTTAAATAAAAAGTAGCTTCTTTATAAATAAAAAATTAGAGTCCTGACGAGTACGGTGAAGGAGGAAACCATCTGTTTCCTTAGAACGCCGTGGGAAAGTGGTGGGCAACCTCCAATGCCTTGCACCGCGGTGGGTGGGATGGATTCATACGTCCATCACTCCTAGACACACCGACCCCCAGATTCCCCCCTACCCCTCTTACCCTTTTCCTTCCCAGAACTTCCTCTTCTTCCTTTTCTAAAAAGATACACCACCAGCATCCCCAAAGATGACATAGCCCTGAGGGGAAATATTTTACTCAGGGCAAAAAAAAAACGCATAATTATAATTTTCACCCTTCTTTCAGAAAAAGATGATTTTTTTTTACACGAAATAATTTTTTTAGACTGCATCCCTCTTTTAATATTTCATGGTCCAAAAATAGCGCTAAATAATAAATATTTTCCGAGAAGCAAATGTGTTTGAATTGGGGGGCGAAGAATGGGACAGCCGAAACGGGATGAATGGAAAAATACCAGGCAATTATTGGTCAAAACATGCAGCCTATTTTTTAGATACCTACACACAATTTTATATAGCAGAGGTTTTTACTCTTCGATGATGAAATGTGATAACCAAAAAGATTTAATATATGAAAATTGTTACATATTGCGTTCCGATCATATGCATGTCAAGTACAACCTAGAGGGGTATTTTTGGTGAATACCGCGCAAGGGTTTCAACGGGAGAGACTCAACTGCCCGGAGTCAGAAGAATTACGGAATTCCCAATCGAGATATGTTATGAGACTAAAGATGTGGGCGGAGAACATAATGGGCATGAAGATGGAAAAGAGTAAGATTGGGAAGCATAAATTTAACCTATTATAAGGGTTTATCTATGTATGTGATATTATTTTGTTTAAATATTTAGATTTTCTCTAAACAATAGTTACTTTATTTTTTATTTTTTTTATTTTATTCATTTTAGAGAAAGTTGACAGCAAATCAAAGATTATAAAATAATACAATAATAAGATGTTAATTATGCCAATTATGAACTTTCCACTGATGATAGTTAAGATGGCATTACCAGAGAAAACCAGAAATATGTCATTTTCAAATCAGATTTTAGACGTATTGACTCTTTTCCACAAAAAATTATAAATGGGTTTCGAAAGATTGTTCTTTTATCTAGCATTCGCATCTAATAAATGTTTGAGATTTTTTTTTTAATTTTTAGTATAATAAGGTTATTCCATAGGTCGTTGGCAGATTTGTTACATTTTCAAAAAAGATTTTGTATTATACCACACCCATTTCAAAATAATATAATCATGCAGTAAAATAAATCAATACATTATCTAGCAAACGTATGTTTTAGAATTTTAATTTTAGTTTCAATAAAATCATTAAAAAATATTACGAACATGCGTTTCTTGACAAAAATTGGTCCATTTGTGTATTTATTTGCGCACTTACAAACTAATATTTTTCAGATTTTTTTAACATTCTTATTAAACTTAGACATTATTGAAAAATGATAAATACTTATAATCAAAAAATAACTACAAAAAGTACATTATTTTAATAGTTTTATCATCACGCCTTTCAGCATTTTTGGATGAAGGTATAAATTAAATATTTTTGAATGTAGCTATTACTTTGTGGTTATCCATTATAGAAAAATGAAATAATTCAACTTTGTGTAAACCACTTATATGATGCGCAAATCCGACCGGTTTCGGAACAAACGTTCCTTCGTCAGGGAAAGCTTATACTAATTTGACAGTTTCGAACAATGTTTTATTATGGTAGGGGTGGAGCCGTTGCTAGTTAATAATGTAGATTGGGTGGGTAGGTATTAGTGTAGAGTGGGTGGGTAAGGGAACAAATCCATGATTGGGCTATATGACAATATTTTTTGTTTGTCGATAATAGATTCATTATTTTTTAGGGATTTTTTAATTTCCAAGGCTTCTAAGTTATCGATTTGTGCCCCTACCCACCCACTCTACACTAATACCTACCCACGCAATCTACATTATTAACTAGCAACGGCTCCACCCCTACCACAATAAAACATTTTCGAAACTGTCAAATTAGTATAAGCTTTCCCTGACGAAGGAACGTTTGTTCCGAAACCGTTCGGATTTGCACATCATATAAGTGGTTTATACAAAGTTGAATTATTTCATTTTTTTTTGTATAAATTAAAGCTAATTTGAATTGAAATAAATTCGATATTGAGTTATAATTTTAAAAAGCTGGTACGGAGAATAATTAATCTTTTTCATTGTAACCGCCCTGCACGATCGTAAGAACAACTTTCGATGATTTGTGGATTTTCGTCCGCTGGCTGGTTAAACGCTCTTAATGATAAAGTGAACATTGTAAGGGTATTTTCTTAATTATTTTTCTTTTTAGTTACAATTTATAAAAAAAGGGGAGGAGGAGGAACATAGGAATAGGATTAAAAGGCATAGGATGGGAATATATGGGGATTGAACTTTCTCGTTTGAGTCATATTGCTTGGTGAGTTTTCGTTTTATGTCACGTAAAGTCGAGTTAAAAATGTCAAGGTGGTAATAATTTAAGTTAAATGAGTGTGTGGATCTCCAGATAAATGAGTTCTGTTTGGAGTTGGTCTTGCAAAGAGGGAGATTAAAGGTAAGCGACCGCCTGCTGTTGCGATTTGGAACATGGAATGATAGGCGTTGAAGAATATCTGGACAATCGATTAAGTTATGTGTAATTTTAAATAACATTACCGAATCTGCTGTATTTCTTCGACAAGTTAACGTCTGTATTTTGAAGAACTTACAGAGTCTTCATTACTAACATGAGATCGAAAAGAACGGAAATTGAGGTACCTTAAAAATCTATTTTGAACGCTATCAATTCTATGTATGTGCACTGCATAGCCTGGGTTCCACACTTGAGATGCGTATTCAAGGATACTACGAACATGAGAAATACAGTAGTGTTTTAAAAGTAGTGAGGTCTTTAACGACAGTTTTGCAATTTAAATGCCGCTGGGATTCGTGTAGAGTAAGTTTTCGTTGCTATTTGGAATTTATCGAGGTTGAAATATGGATAAAAGAAACACTGATCTATTGTTATGTTAATATGGTTTTTTGCTAACACAATATTTATTCAACTCGGTACCATGCTTTACTCCATCAAAAAACGAGAAGTTCAACACTCGCCCATGCCGCGAATCAATGTAAGTACCTAAATAATATAGACATTCTTTTTTTACGTTTGCCACAGGGCAAATACTACTTTATGTTAGATAAAATTGAAGCAAAAATTATATTTATTTATATCCTCTCTTTGACCGATGAAAAAACACCCACCTAATATTTTATTCAATAAATTAGGTTTAAAGTCTTTATCGCCGCTGCCTTTTGGCGATTTCTTAAAGTAAATACCCATTTTATTGAATAATTATTGAAGGTTAATATGAGTTCAAGCGATTCCCTTTGAATCGATTGAATTTATAGTTTAAAGGTCAGATAGAAGAACCTTCCGGGAAACCATTAATTTCACGTGTTTTGGTAGTTTTTATATCTAAAATCGATTATTAGTATTAAATATTATGGAAGGCTCTATTATAAGATCGGTCTAAATTAATAAAAAAAATTATAATGTAGGTCTCTGGATTTATGATTAGTATAGTGCGTCGCAAATCCAAGAGGTCAGAGAAAAATCCATATAGTGCATCGCAAATCCAAGAGGCCAGAGAAAAATCCAGCGGACGGAGGTTCGAATCTTACGACTCTTAAAAAAATAAACATTTTTGTTTTTGTAAATCTTTTTTCTTTTTTCCAATCTTCAAACCACTTTAAAATAAACAGGCAAAAGAAAGCGACATCTAGGGACTTTCTAGTTTCACTTCTATCGCGTGTGAATTACACACTCTATTTTTTTTAATTTACGTTGCTGTTGGGAGTATATGGAATATGTTTACATTAGGTTATTTCTAATCCAAGAAATTTTCCTTTAAAATAAATAACTTGGTTCATTTGCACTCTTGACGTGATTTTCTCACGAAAAAGGCGCTATAGAAAAGATCCAAACATTATTACTGTTATTTACCTACTTATCAACCTCTCTCTACATAACATCTTCCCATTTAGCCTCATAAAATACCCTTAGCGGGGATGCCATAGCTCCACTAGCTAAAAGCAGTTGCACGAAATCGCATAAAGAAAAATAAGACAGCCGACGTAAACAAATTATTGATATCGCACCTCGGTAAGCTTTTTCGAAATCGGCGAATTACACAGGTACGGAAATTGCAGGAAATATCGGCGTCTGGGGCATCGGCGGGTGTTATTACACGCCGCGCCGTGAGAAAAGATTGGATTTGCGAGCCCGCCGGGGTTATACAATTAACTTTTTATCCCTAGCCGAGAAGGAAATGCAGACTTCAATGATAAATACAAAAGTAATCAGAGTTAAATTTTACGATCGGGAATCGGGAGCGGTAGCTACGGAGACTTGCGAATGTAAACAATTCGCTAGCATAAAATGTGTCGTGAACTTTGATTCTTCTTGCACAATGTACAAGACCTTAGTAATGTTAACATCAAATGGTGGAATAATTCCTACAACTAGGTAACTATGAAAATAGTGTTTTGAGTTACACACTAAAAGCGTAATTTCATTACCTCGTCTATGAATGTCACAAACAGAAAAGTCGTAACGCATTGGATTCATCAAATTATTTGAATATGTTTTTTTATGGGTATCGTTTCATACGTTTCCAAAATGTTTCCAATATGTTTCCAAAATGTTTCCAAAAACGGCATCATTTAATTCTTTTATTAGGTAACTATAGTTACCACAAGTGTTTTTCCATGCTTCAATTAGGTAACTAGACATAGCTAATTGTAGCTAAAATTTGTGGAATTTCTTAATTTGCTTTTCATAGAATTTTTGTATGTAACAACTAGGTAAGTCATTCCATTTTTGTAATAAATATCTACATTAAAAGAAAATTGTTAACCATTTTCTTATTTCCACAGTATTAGGTACGGTTCCCAATACGTTTTGCTTCCTGATGTAAAACGATATTGCTGTCATCATTATCTCAAAATTTAGTATTCGGAGATGTCTGACTAATCAACTGGGTGACCGATACGTAAGCCCCATACATGGAATTCACATTTCGGGGAAAGTTGTGAGGCTGAAGGAAGAAGAGAGGACAATTGTAAAGGAAAGACCGGTTGAAACGTACATCTTACATGCCTGACATCGAAACCAGTCTACGTCAATTTAAAGCAACGCCTTTGATTCACAATGGTGGCATCTCAAATTACACCAATACTTTGAATTTTGAGAACTTGGAATTTGTTAGCTCAGGGTACAGAGACATGAAGCTTTCCGCTCGACCTTGATGGACGTCAATTTATCTATGTAGGTATAAAATATCACATCTATTTTTTCACGGTTGCAAGTTGCAATTATTATTATCAATTATTCAAAAATTTCTTCAACACGTCATCACAGGCGGCTGAGAAACCGCTCTTCCCTTAACAACCTGTATAATATATGTAGACCGTGTATAATAGTATGCAGTACAAGTAGAGTGATTATAGTTTATAATGTAAACTAGTTGGTACCCGGCATGCGTTTCAATGTCATTCAAAAAAATAAATTGATTCTCCCTGCATGTTCTTTCCCGTGCGTCCCCGTTCACCTCCCGAGTTCCCTTCCCCTCCCGCGATCCCCTTCCCCCTTTCCATCCTTCCCCCTCTCTCATCACCCCTCCCGCGAACTCCACCTCCCCCGCTGCCTTGCCTCCCTGCCGCTAAAATATATGAAATACACACATTTTCATGCCGCCAGAGCTTACCATTATGTATAGCCTATAACCTTCGCGGGCGGGCGCACAACATATCACAAAAGTTTCATCGCAATCGAATGAAACGGTTTAACAGCTTATTCATCAAACGCGCGAACTTTCAATTTGGGAGGCGGGATCGGGTACCGCCGCCCCGGGAGCCTTTATTGGATAACCAACACCTCTGCCATAGGTTACCCCAAGTGGTTCGCTACGTTTGGTGATTTAGCAGGGGTGCCCGGGTTCATGGGGTGAGGTTTGTCTAGGTATTGCAGGCGGATGACCAGGACACACTAAACTCCAGATTCCTACCCACCCTTTAAACCCTTTTCCTTCTCAGAACTCTCCTCTCCTTCCTTTCCCCAAAAAAACCCTCCACATAGCATCCCCAAAGATGACATAAACCCTGAGGGAAATTATTTTCCTTAGGGCCTCCTGTGTGGAGCTCATGTAAAAAAAAGAACTGTCCAACAGTCGTAAGGTTTTCTGAAATTATCAAATTTTCTGCGCAATTTTCTTAATATTTCTTTCTGTGAAAACCTTCTACAAAGTATTAGAAAACTTAAAAAAAAGATGAATGAAATAGGTAAAGTCGTTCTGATGTTATGACGTGACCAAAGGAAACAGGGATTAGTTTTATATAATATATATAGATTATGTAGGTCATGTACTAGCAGAACCTCACTGAGGAGTTCACGTATTTTTATAAAAGTGTAATCCCAAAAGTTAGTTGTTCTATTTCTTTTTAAACAAAAAAACATTTACTTTTCAATCAATTCGGTCAATGCTTTTTGTAAGCGCTGCGGTAATTTTTGAATACCAATTTCAAACCAGTTCGCCACCATATCATTCCGGAAATGTTGAACCTCAAAACGTCGTCGTTGCTGAAGCGCGTTTGTAGTCTTTGAGCATTCGAGGAACCCATGTTGGGCACATCTATGGACATTTTTGACATTATCATTTATGTGTGCAAGATGGGTCCCTGCTATGCTATGGAGCTTGAGGTAGTAAGGAGGGAAAGGAGATGGTGAATGTATTATTCAGATCTAGTCACCAAATACGGCTAATGCCATTTTTCATCAATTGTGCTTTTTCAATAAGGAGTTAATCCACTCCAGATGGTCCTGCATATGTATTTTACATCAGTTTTAACTAAGAATTATATATACAACTAGCTGACCCGACAAACGTTGTTCTGTCATATAAATTATTTCTAGTGAATATTTTGGTTGTTAAATAAAAAATAACGAATGTATTGTAAGTGTGTGGGGATGGGATCTATGACAGAAAGAGGAATGGAGCGCTGTAGATGGTGACCGCCGATAAAAACAAAAAAACACCAACTAAAGTAGAAAATGAAATAAAGAAAATCAATATTAATTTCGAAGAGCAATTGAGTGTAAAATATTTTTTGTCAGTCCGTCTTTAGCCAACACAAATAAGCTCGATGGTTTGCCCACGCGAGAACATGATGCCGAATGAAATATCAAAATGGCGCGACGCTTCTCATGAATGCCTTGCGCATGTGTGGCTGAAAGTTTGATGTGGCGGACGTAGCGCCATCGGTCATTCAACAACATAAATAATTTAGTTCTGTTTGAAATACGATTAAATTTGGTTAAATTTTCTTTGGTTATGGTTAAATTTGTTCACACAAAAATACTAAGATCGTGATTAAAAAATGGGAGGGTGGAGGTGGGAGGGTAAAAATTTGGAGTCATAGGTATTTTTTGATGCCAAAAAAAATAAATACAAAAAAAAAATTGTCAAAAAAATAGATTTTTTTTTCTGAATAGGGACATCCTAACCACCTAGCGGTATGAAATAGACTTTAAAATTTATTCTCATACCTACCAAATATACATAAAAAATTTCATAAAAATCGGTCAAGCTGTTTCGGAGGAGTGCGACGACAAACACCATGACACGAAATTTTTATATATAAGATTAACATTGAATTATTATAACACGTACATTACGGCGGGATTTGAACCTCCGATCTCCGGATTGGTAGACGAGAGCCTGACCTCTCGACCATGGAGGCCATCAATATATCAGCCGACTCAATATATCTCTTATCTGTGCACATTTTTAAAGTGCACATAAAAGTGTAATTCGCTTTGCTTCATTTCGTAGAATTTAAAATAAATTTTGCGCTCACTTCATATTCAGCTGCAAAATATTTGCAGCACAAACCGTAATTCATTCAAATAAATGTCCATGGGCTCCACTATTAAATTATAACCCTTAAATTGTTCTCTGAATTGTGGAGGAAACGCGGAGACACACGTTATATTTATATTATCAATAGTACACTTGGTGAAATTTATTAGAATGGTACAAGTAACTGGCAGTATGCCAGCCACACCGCCTGCCTAAATAAAGCAAACCCTCATATTTTACGACCCTTCCATTCTTCTTCGAATATGTTTTCTTCTCACCTCCATCCATCTATTCCGTTTTCTATTTTCCTTTATGGTCAGTGCCATCCTTTCTCTCAATTCTATGGCATTGTATTCCGGAACTACTTCCGACACAGCAAAGAACGTGAATAAAATAAAACGACAGTAAAATTGGCGACATTTTTTCCACCATTAAAAGGGAATGAGATTTTTTTCTATTATTACACATGCTCGTGAATATTTTTCCCCCAATGTAGGATTTGATTTACTCATAGGCAAAACGGTTATTTTTTATGGAAGTGCAAACATTTTCGGGTAACGTATTACTTGACAATATTTGATTCCGTTTACTCCCATCAAAAGCAAAAAATGCTACTCGTGAAATTTTTTTAATTATTTTTTAAGAAACTAGCTGGTCCCGACATGCGTTGCTATGCCATTTAATAAAGAAATTGTTTCTCCCTGAGTGTCCTTTCCCATTCGTCCCGTTCCCCTTCCGCCTCCCCTTCTTCTGCTGCGTCCTCTTCCCCTCTCACGTTCCCACTCCGTCACCTCCACCTTCCCTCTCCCCACTCCACTCCACTCCCCCCCCCCTTCCCCCGTCCTGCGAACCCCCCTCCTGAGTTCCCCTCCCCCCTCCCAGGTTCCCCTTCCCCTCCCTGGTTCCTCTCCCCCATCTCTCCCTCCCTCCCGCTTTCCATGACAATAGCCGCTTCCTCGCGTGCCACCAATAGCATTTTTTTATACAAATTTCATAATGCCAGAGCTCACCTGAATTTTATAAAAACCTTGTCCTGACAATAACGAACACACAAAAAAAATAATTATCCAATTTGGTGCAGTCTTTCGAAAGTTATGCGCTTAGCAACACATTCAGCGATTCATTTTTATATTATAGAACAGCTTTTTTCACAGCTTTTTTTACAGGGAAGTAGACTATTGCACGGGAAGCCGAAAAAACAATGCTGGTCAATTAGTCTAGTTGGGTGGTTCGCTGGACCAACAAGCGACAGTCAGGTCTAGTTTTAATTACGATGTTTACCAACTTGCTCCCTTATCAACACGAGTTCTTAATAAAAAGGTCAGTAATATAAAATCTTGAAAATCTAGTTAGCATAATATGTCGTGTGCGCGTTTCTTTGAACAACATATGATTATCCTCGAAAGCACAACCTTTTGCATAAAAAAAAATATATTAATATTTGTGTTTGTGCTCAAAAAACAGGAAAAACAATTTACTTCACTTGATGAAATGAAAGAAAGGGCAGTTAGAACTCTAGAACTATTTATTTTAATAAATGTAATTAGACATTGTCGTAAATGACAGTGCACAATCTAGTAGACAAGAGAGCGCCATGGATAATTAACGGCAGTCAGGTGTATTAGACGCATTGCTAATAAATTCAGCGTAGGCGTTCATACTTCCATCATCACTTTCATCAATTTTTTTGAAGTACCTAAACGTAATCATGGAATAATAACAAAAATAGTCGTTGTATTTATAAAATATATGGTTCATTAGTATTGGTAACAAACCACTTCAAAAAAGCTTAGAAAGTTGCGAAATACCTGATATTCGGCAAATCGCGGAAAAATATTATGAAATCTCTACATATTATAAATTAAAGTCCTCCGACTCGTCTGTCTGTTCTCGATAAACTCAAAAACTAATTAACGGATTTTCATGCGGTTTTCACCAATCGATAGAGTGATTCAATAAAAAGATTTTAAGGTATTAAATTGGTTGAAATATACAACATATAAAGGAGGCGGGCTGGCAAGCGGGCGGTGTGGATTTGGTGTGTAACCAACCAGTGGATGGCGTTGCATTTCGTTAGCCATGCGTGGCTGGGTCAGCTAGTAATTTAAAAGATAGGTTTTCGGGTAAAAAAATACTCTTCACAAACATAGGATTTTTCTGCAACAATAAGCAGGCTGGTGATTTTTTTACGTTAACTCCACAGAAAATGCCCTGAGGAAAAAAACCTTCAGGGCCTAGGTCATCTTTAGGGATGCTGTGTGGAGGGTTTTTTGTGGAAAGGAAGGAGAGGAAGTGAAATCTGTGGTCAATGTGTCCAGGAGTGACGGACGTACGGATCCATCCTTCCCACTGCGATGCCAGGCGACGGGTCGAGAGAGTCTGGTTAGAGAATCAAAAGGTCTCCCTCAACTTATCTCTCCCGATTCGACCCACCATGCAGCAGACGGGCAAACGCATCCGCCCTCAAAACTTAGACAAACATCACCCCATGAATCCGAGCACCCGGGAGCACCCTGCTAAGTCACCAAATGTAGCGAATAATTTGGGATGACCTATACCCACACCCATACCCGCATCAATTGATATTTTGAATCCGAATAAATTCGTAGGAAATATATTGTCAAGTTACATTTCTAAGATCGACGAGCATTTAAGGTATAGTAATAGACCCACCGTATATTGTCTTTGTTATCATCAAATAAAACAATATTATTTTACGATTCCAGAACACAATATTTATCTAACCTTAAACCAGTCTTGAGCTTTTCTAGCCCCCCTGTTGCTACTAGATTTATTTTTCAAACTCTATTTTTCCTCCAATAACCCATGTGTCAAAACAACTGCTTCTCTTTGGTTTAGTACCTACACTTTGAAAATAGAAAATATTTAAGAAAATATTATCAGAAAATACCATTCGACATTTTTTTGCACTCATGTTGTGAATTTAGTGTCTAACTTCAATAATAATAATAATAATAATGTCATCCTTCTAGATTACAAAATACATTGTTTTTTAAGACATTATTTCCATTATTTACATTTACATTGTTGTTATCACCTACGAAGAATCTGTAATTTTTTAGGAAATTTTCATAATACTTCCCAGGTAAACCTAATCTTACCAAATAAATTTAATAAAGCCGCCGAGAAATTGTATAAAAATAAACGTGTTTTATTACAATTTGGCTGGTTTTCCCAAAATAGACAAAATAATGGATGAGTTTGTGGATGGATGAGTTTGTGTACTTGGGAAGTATGTTTACGAGAGATGGAAGGGCTGACAGAGATATCGAAAGAAGGGTAAATGCAGGCAACAACTGTTAATGGAGGACTGAACGCCGTTGGCGCCAACAAAAAACTGTCCAAAGAAGCGAAGTTAGCCGTCCATAATGGAGTGCTGGTACCTACCCTGATGTATGGCAGTGAGACATGGAACTGGCAGAGGAAGGATGAAAGTAGGCTAAATGCTGTAGAAATGAGATCCCTGAGGTAAAACCATGTACGATCGTGTGAGAAATGTGGAGATCCGCGAAGAATGCAAGGCTGATGTAAGCGTGATGAGTAAGATTAAGAAAGGGATGCTCAGATGGTTTGAGCATGTAGAGCGAATGAACGAGGAAAGGAGTGTAAGGAGAATATATGAAGCAAATGTGAATGGAAGAAGAAGTCGGGAACGCCCGAGGAAGACATGGCACGTCCAAGTGAATCAGATACTTGAGTCGGGCCATGTGAAAAGTCGGAATAATAGAAGAGCATGTATGGGACGATGTATTTTTTTTTTTTTTTTACATTAACTCCACACAGGAGGCCTTGAGGAAAATAATTTCCCTCAGGGTCTATGTCATCTGGGATGCTGTGTGGAGGGTCTTTTTGAGGAGAGGAAGGAATGAACATTGGTCTTGAAGAGACCCATGTTGTAGGAAGGAGGAAACACAGAGGCCGGCAAATCATCCCACAGCCGAGCTGTTGAACACAAGAACGAGTCGAAGAAACGACCCGTTCTCATGTGACATATGTCAACTGTGTACAAATGTTGGGCACGCGTTTGGCGTGTTTCCCGACTATGCATCGGTGCCGAAGGGATCAATGATGCTAGTTCCTCGGAGCATCTTCCATTGTAATACCGGTAGAACAAGGATAGCATTCCCACCCGACGCCTGTGCTCTAAAGATTGCAATCCGTCTGTTAAGATGGGAGAATCTATCAAACGGACCGCCCGTTTCTGCACAGAGTCGAGGGTATTTTTCAGGTATTTTGGAGCTCCAGACCAGAGGTGGCTGCCAAATTCAACATTCAAATTGAGGCGCATTGTACAGGACGATTTGTACAGGGTTAGCAAAAAACTGAATCAGCACCAGGGTTTGATGGGATCACCGTTGAAAATCTTTTTTTTTTTTTTTTTTACAGTGAATACCGCACAAGAATCTCAACTGCTCCCGTCTGGAGCCAGTGAGACTATGGCATCCCCAATTGGGGTATGTTGTGAGGCTGAAGGTAGCGGGTAGGGGAAGGAGGTGGGGAAGAGGCAGGTTGGGAAGTACCTGGCTATTCAGATCTGGTCACTAAACACGGCTAAAGCCATTTTCAAGCAACGTTTCAATTCTGAATGGTGGTCTTACACCAGGGCGATACTGATAGTATCTTTCACTCTGGAACATGCCGCAAATATACTATATATTATTTTTAAATGAATTAATTGTGAAATAACACAAATTAATCAAATAAAATTTATTTGCGCATGCCGGGTTCGAACCCGCGACATCCGGAATGTGAGTCAAGAGTCTTAGCCACTGAACTACGGAGGTCGTCAAAGACACATCTTAACTTTTTGAAAAAACCTATTACATATATCATAAACAATAGTCTTAAAAAGGGAATCTTTCCATCAATATACAAAAAAACTATTATTACACCGATTTATAAATCAGGTGACTCTAAAGAAATTAATAACTACCGACCTATATCAGTATTATCAAATATCTCAAAAATTTTTGAAAAGGTAGCTAAAAGGCAAATACAAAATTTTATTGGAATTAATAATATACTGAGTGACCAACAATTTGGTTTTCGCGCAAAAATAACCAAACAGAACGCAATCATAGATTTAACAACAAAAATACATCAAGCACTAGACAAAGGCAAAAAATCTCTTGCAATTTTCATAGACCTAAGGAAAGCCTTTGACAGTATAAGTCACAAAAAATTACTATACAAGCTTAACGAAATCGGAATTATAGATAACGCTAGCACATGGATAGAAAGTTTCCTTAACTCTAGAAATCAATATGCAAAAATAAAAAAACATTCTTAGTGAACCGAGTATAAGCGACTTTGGAATACCACAAGGCACGATTTTGGGCCCTCTTCTATTCATCTTGTATGTTAATAATATCTTTGAATTACCAATAACAGGAAAACTTGTTTCATATGCAGATGATACTGCAATTATATTCCAAGCAAATTCATGGAATGAACTTGAAACAACTGCTAATCATGATATTAATATCTTGAAAGAATGGTTTGACGAAAATTTATTAACATTAAACATTGAAAAAACCTATTATATACCTTTTAGTATAAATAACAAAAAATCTCGCCCTATCGCCATAAATATTAAAATTCATAAAAAAAAATGTACCACTAAAATATTAGCATGCCAAAATAATGACTTTCTATTCATAGCAAATAAAAAAGAAATAAAATATTTGGGTGTAATAATAGATAGTAACCTTAAGTGGAAGACTCAAATTACCAATACTATAAATAGATTAAGAAAGCTTATATACATATTTATAAATTTAAGAAATATACTTAACTTAAAAATTCTTAAAAATATATACTATGCTCTAGCCCCTTTGATAATACAATACGGTATCGTTGCATGGGGAGGAGCTTACAAAACCTCAATTTTACCGTTGGAAATTACTCAAAGATTAATAATCAAAATTATTACTAAGAAACCATCAGATTATTCAACCTCTCAACTTTTTCAAGACTTTCAAGTCCCACCTCTAAGAAATACATATATAAAAAATACACTGCTTCAAATACACAAAGACTATTCTAAGAAGTCGCACCACGCCATGGTCCGCGTTGAGAGCAATAGGCAAAACACAGTGGGTCGCTTGTGTACGCCATTAACGCATACCAGTTTTGCACAACACTACTACACGTACAATGGAGTGGTGTGGTTTAATCAACTAGCAATAGAGCTGAGATTAGAACCTGACTACAATAAATTCAAAAATAAATTAAACAATAATATCTTGAATAATTTAGCCACTTAGAACCGCATTAACCTTAAATTAACAATACTTTTTCAAAAAATTTATTTTTTATTTTTTTATATTATTTTTTTTTTTAACACATTTGATTTATGTGAGTACGTAAATATAATGTATGTGTTATAATTTTTAATTTAAATTAATTTAATTTTTTTAATTAAAAAAAAAATATATATATATATATATATTTTCTCTTCGCTTTACACACGAGTAGTTACACTCTTGTAAAGGTTATATATTATATACATATATATGTTTATACTGTTTCTAATCAATGTTGCATGTTAGTATTTAATGATTTGAGTTTAATCCGATTGTAACCTGAAAATTCAATTACTCATGATTATATTACATGTATATGTATATAAAAACTAATAATAATAATAGCAGTTGTGTACTATTAAAGTATCTGCGGGCCCTGTACAGTACGCCCAGTTTTTGGGAGGCTAACTTTACTCTGGCTTCGATGGAGCCCCCATACCTGAGCTGGTCACTTAGGGTTACACCAAGCATATCAATGGAGGGCCTGTTCGGAAGATTGTTTCCGTTGAAAGAGACTAGATTTTCATACCGATCCCTTTTAGACGTAATCAGACAAGATTGGGTCTTTGAAACATTAAATTCAACGAGATTATTTTTACCCCAAGAGAAAACACTCTCGAGGTAACCGTCCATTCTTTGCTTCAAAGCCTTACGAGCTGTTGGAGTTTGTGAGCCCTTTGGGGGCTTGTCAAACAAAAAGCTATCTTGAACTGTACTGTCATCCGCGTAACAATGAATTGGTGCATATGACAAAAGGTCGTTGATGTGCAACAAAAACAAAGTCGGAGACAGAACCGAACCCTGCGAGACGCCAGCATTTATCGAGTGTGAGGAAGAGGTGAAACCATCGACTACCGTCTGAATCGACCTCTCCCTCAAGAAGTCGGCAATCCACGTACACAAGGATGCGGGAAGTCCGTAAGAATGCAGTTTGTTGACAAGTCCTCGGTGCCAAACCCGGTCAAAGGCCTTGGAGATGTCCAGTGCAACCGTTTGGGTCTCACCGAAACGTTCCAGGCATTGCCCCCAAACATGCGTCACATACGCGAGAAGATCACCGCACGAGCGGTTCCGCCGGAATCCGTATTGACGGTCATTAATAATTTTGTTCTTCTCGAGGTATGTGAGCAGTTTGTCGTTGATCACACGTTCCATCACCTTAGACAGAACTGATGTGATCGCTATGGGGCGGTAGTTGGCCGGATTGGAGCGGTCACCCTTCTTTGGAATAGGATGGATAACCGCTTTTTTCCAACCAGAGAGCACAGAGCCAGTCTTCAGGGACAGTTTAAAAAGCTTCGTCAAAATTGGAGCTATTTCTGCAGCGCACCTTTGCAGTACCAGGGCAGGGCAGTATGAATGTGAACGAGGCAAGGAGTGTGGGCCAATATCGAGTTGTTTGGCGGTCCGTTCTCTCTGCCTACCCCTGCGGGGAATGGCGTGATGGTTAGTTAGTTAGTTAGTTAGACAAAATAATTTATTTTGCTGTTAAAGTACGTTACCATTCGAAAATTTTGTATAAATCTTGATTAAGATTGAATAAACTAAATAATTTGCTATAACGTATTTTTACCGTGTTTTAAGATACAAAAAAATATCGAAAATGGTCCGTCGTCGTATTATTGGCACAGTGTTTTTCAATTGCTACCATATTTCCAGAACAACGTTATTATTTTCAGCTCGAAATGTCATTTGAATCTATTAATATCAAGCTATCGTTTATTAATTTATCTGCCAATCTGTAAATCTAACGGATGCGCCATAGTATAGTTTCAATTGTTTAATTATTAACAATAGAGATTCCAATATTTAAATATATAAGCGAAACTCAATCGAAAATCTGGAAACAGAAAAATCAGAAAAACATATTGACACCTCTGGGACTCGAACCCAGGATCTCTTGCTTTCCGAGCAAACGCGCTAACCACTGCGCCACGGTGTCGATGTGAAATTCGGTCATGTTTAACTGTACCATACTTTGATTAAGAACTACCTACATTATCTTCATTTTCTTTAACGCATATATTATTTACAACTATCTTTATGTATGATTGCAAGATTCAAACCCGAACTAAATGCTCACTAGATAGTGTCTGGATAAATCTTTATCCATTTTATTTAATATGCAACATCTATCGACTTTTCTGCAAGTCTAGGATGAATATTTCATTTTAACTTTATGAGTTAAACCTGAAATTGCAATATTTAAATAAATGAAGACAATATAAGCGAAACTCAATCGAAAATCTGGAAACAGAAAAATCAGAAAAATATACTGACACCTCTGGGACTCGAACCCAGGACCTCTTTCTTTCCGGGCAAACGCGCTAACCACTGCGCCATGGTGTCGATATGAAATTCGGTCATGTTTAACTGTACAACACTTCGACTAAGAAACACCTACATTATCTTCATTTTCTAAGCGCGTTTGCCCGGAAAGCAAGAGGTCCTGGGTTCGAGTCCCAGAGGTGTCAATATGTTTTTCTGATTTTTCTGTTTCCAGATTTTCGATTGAGTTTCGCTTATATGGTCTTCATTTATTTAAATATTGCAATTTGAGGTTTTACTCTAAAATAAAATAAAAGTAATAGAGATTCCATCTGCTAAGAATTAATAAAATTTTGTCAGGAAAAATAAGATTTAGATATTCCAAACCAAAAACATAACTTTTGTAAAACTAGCAATAAAAAAACAACATTCAAAAGAGCATATTATTTCCAAACCTACCCTTAGTTAAAAATTTGTGGATTTATGGCACAATTATAAAGCCAATTGATATTTAAATAATTCTGTTTGCAAAAACCAACTCTTCTAAAATAAAAAGTAATTCTATTCATAAAACTGTAAAAACAATTTCTTTTAATATGAATAAAATTGTGAAAAATATTTATAGCTTCTGCCACATATTTCATACAATATTGTGTGAGCAGTTTCCAACTGGCATGTAAGTTTTCAATTGGAGAGGCGGGTAAGATCCATTTATTGGATAACCAACACCTCTGCCATAGTTCACCCCAAGTAGTTCGCTACGATTGGTGACTTAGTTGGGGTGCCCGGGTGCGTATTTACAAAACCTATACCGATTCAGTCGCGGTAACGACATTTTACATTATAAATATACCTCTATATTGGTTATTTTTATCACATTGCAAAAACAAAAATTGTTCTAAAATCTAGATAAAATAATCTTTCTGATGTGTATATTAGAAATCAATAATTTAAATCAAAATGATGCCACAAAATAAGTTTGCTGTGTTAGAAGAAATAATTTTTAATTAAATGAAGACAATATAAGCGAAACTCAATCGAAAATCTGAAAACAGAAAAATCAGAAAAAGATATTGACACATCTGGGACTCGGACCCAGGACCTCTCGCTTACCGGGCGAACGCGCTAACCACTGCGCCACCGTGTCGATATCCAATTCGGTCACTTTTAACTGTATCATACTTCGACTAAGAACCACCCACACTATCTTCATTTTTCTTAACGCATATACTATTGGCTGCTATCTTTATGTATGATTGCAAGATTCAAACCCGAACTAAATGCTCTCTAGATAGTGTCTGGATAAATCTTTATCCATTTTATTTAATATGCGACATCTATTGACTTTTCTGCAAGTCTAGGATGAATATTTTCATTTTTATTTTAACTTTATGAGTAAAACCTCAAATTGTAATATTTAATTAAATGAAGACAATATAAGCGAAACTCAATCGAAAATCTGAAAACAGAAAAATCAGAAAAAGATATTGACACATCTGGGACTCGAACCCAGGACCTCTCGCTTACCGGGCGAACGCGCTAACCACTGTGCCACCGTGTCGATATCCAATTCGGTCACTTTTAACTGTATCATACTTCGACTAAGAACCACCCACACTATCTTCATTTTTCTTAACGCATATACTATTGGCTGCTATCTTTATGTATGATTGCAAGATTCAAACCCGAACTAAATGCTCTCTAGATAGTGTCTGGATAAATCTTTATCCATTTTATTTAATATGCGACATCTATTGACTTTTCTGCAAGTCTAGGATGAATATTTTCATTTTTATTTTAACTTTATGAGTAAAACCTCAAATTGTAATATTTAATTAAATGAAGACAATATAAGCGAAACTCAATCGAAAATCTGAAAACAGAAAAATCAGAAAAAGATATTGACACATCTGGGACTCGAACCCAGGACCTCTCGCTTACCGGGCGAACGCGCTAACCACTGCGCCACCGTGTCGATATCCAATTCGGTCACTTTTAACTGTATCATACTTCGACTAAGAACCACCCACACTATCTTCATTTTTCTTAACGCATATACTATTGGCTGCTATCTTTATGTATGATTGCAAGATTCAAACCCGAACTAAATGCTCTCTAGATAGTGTCTGGATAAATCTTTATCCATTTTATTTAATATGCGACATCTATTGACTTTTCTGCAAGTCTAGGATGAATATTTTCATTTTTATTTTAACTTTATGAGTAAAACCTCAAATTGTAATATTTAATTAAATGAAGACAATATAAGCGAAACTCAATCGAAAATCTGAAAACAGAAAAATCAGAAAAAGATATTGACACATCTGGGACTCGAACCCAGGACCTCTCGCTTACCGGGCGAACGCGCTAACCACTGCGCCACCGTGTCGATATCCAATTCGGTCACTTTTAACTGTATCATACTTCGACTAAGAACCACCCACACTATCTTCATTTTTCTTAACGCATATACTATTGGCTGCTATCTTTATGTATGATTGCAAGATTCAAACCCGAACTAAATGCTCTCTAGATAGTGTCTGGATAAATCTTTATCCATTTTATTTAATATGCGACATCTATTGACTTTTCTGCAAGTCTAGGATGAATATTTTCATTTTTATTTTAACTTTATGAGTAAAACCTCAAATTGTAATATTTAATTAAATGAAGACAATATAAGCGAAACTCAATCGAAAATCTGAAAACAGAAAAATCAGAAAAAGATATTGACACATCTGGGACTCGAACCCAGGACCTCTCGCTTACCGGGCGAACGCGCTAACCACTGCGCCACCGTGTCGATATCCAATTCGGTCACTTTTAACTGTATCATACTTCGACTAAGAACCACCCACACTATCTTCATTTTTCTTAACGCATATACTATTGGCTGCTATCTTTATGTATGATTGCAAGATTCAAACCCGAACTAAATGCTCTCTAGATAGTGTCTGGATAAATCTTTATCCATTTTATTTAATATGCGACATCTATTGACTTTTCTGCAAGTCTAGGATGAATATTTTCATTTTTATTTTAACTTTATGAGTAAAACCTCAAATTGTAATATTTAATTAAATGAAGACAATATAAGCGAAACTCAATCGAAAATCTGAAAACAGAAAAATCAGAAAAAGATATTGACACATCTGGGACTCGAACCCAGGACCTCTCGCTTACCGGGCGAACGCGCTAACCACTGCGCCACCGTGTCGATATCCAATTCGGTCACTTTTAACTGTATCATACTTCGACTAAGAACCACCCACACTATCTTCATTTTTTTTTCATCAAAAATGAAGATAGTGTGGGTGGTTCTTAGTCGAAGTATGATACAGTTAAAAGTGACCGAATTGGATATCGACACGGTGGCGCAGTGGTTAGCGCGTTCGCCCGGTAAGCGAGAGGTCCTGGGTTCGAGTCCCAGATGTGTCAATATCTTTTTCTGATTTTTCTGTTTTCAGATTTTCGATTGAGTTTCGCTTATATTGTCTTCATTTAATTAAATATTACAATTTGAGGTTTTACTCATAAAGTTAAAATAAAAATGAAAATATTCATCCTAGACTTGCAGAAAAGTCAATAGATGTCGCATATTAAATAAAATGGATAAAGATTTATCCAGACACTATCTAGAGAGCATTTAGTTCGGGTTTGAATCTTGCAATCATACATAAAGATAGCAGCCAATAGTATATGCGTTAAGAAAAATGAAGATAGTGTGGGTGGTTCTTAGTCGAAGTATGATACAGTTAAAAGTGACCGAATTGGATATCGACACGGTGGCGCAGTGGTTAGCGCGTTCGCCCGGTAAGCGAGAGGTCCTGGGTTCGAGTCCCAGATGTGTCAATATCTTTTTCTGATTTTTCTGTTTTCAGATTTTCGATTGAGTTTCGCTTATATTGTCTTCATTTAATTAAATATTACAATTTGAGGTTTTACTCATAAAGTTAAAATAAAAATGAAAATATTCATCCTAGACTTGCAGAAAAGTCAATAGATGTCGCATATTAAATAAAATGGATAAAGATTTATCCAGACACTATCTAGAGAGCATTTAGTTCGGGTTTGAATCTTGCAATCATACATAAAGATAGCAGCCAATAGTATATGCGTTAAGAAAAATGAAGATAGTGTGGGTGGTTCTTAGTCGAAGTATGATACAGTTAAAAGTGACCGAATTGGATATCGACACGGTGGCGCAGTGGTTAGCGCGTTCGCCCGGTAAGCGAGAGGTCCTGGGTTCGAGTCCCAGATGTGTCAATATCTTTGTCTGATTTTTCTGTTTTCAGATTTTCGATTGAGTTTCGCTTATATTGTCTTCATTTAATTAAATATTACAATTTGAGGTTTTACTCATAAAGTTAAAATAAAAATGAAAAAGAAATAATTTTATTTCTAAATATTTACATTTTAATATTATTCCCATATATTGTAAATACACCTCTATAATTATAATTTTTTATCACTTTGCAAAAACAAAAATTGTTCAAAAATTTAGGTAAAATAATCTTTCCAATCTGTATATTAGAAATTAATAATTTTATTTCTAAATATTTAAATTTTGATATTGAAAATTTAAAGCGACTGAAACGCGGTAGGGATTGTAAATACGCTGCCCGGGTTCATATGGATGAGATTTGTCCAGGGCTTGGTGGCCGATGCATCTGCCTACCTGGCGTGTGATGTGCAGGATCGAGAGAGACAAGTTGTGGGAGGTCTTTTATCTTCTCCAGCCAGAATCTCTCAACCGATCGCCTTGCACCGTGGTAGGAAGGATGGATTCATACGTCCGTCACTTCTGGACACACTGACCCCCAGATTCCTACTCATCCTTCATACCTATTTTCTTCCCAGAACTTCCTCTATTCCTTTTCTTTAAAAAAACCCTCCACCCAGCATCCTCTAAGACGACATAGGACCTGAGGGAAAATATTTTAGGCCCTCAGGGCCTCCTGTTTAGGTTTAATGTTTAAAAAGATCAGATTGTGCAATTCACACGCAGTAGAAGTGAAACAAGAAAATCGCTTGATGTCACTTTCTTTTCTTTTGCCTGTTTATTTTAATGTGGTTTAAAGATTGGATATTGATTTTACAAAAATAAAAATGTTTATTTTTTTGATTTATTGGGTTTCGAACTTCCGTTCGCTGGATGTCTCTCTGGGCGCTGAGAGTCGGGCGCTCATACCGCGACGTTATTGGAGGTCCGTGAGTAGGCGTAAATTTACCGCATTATATTAGAACCGAGGACCTTAATTTATAATTTTTGTGACGCAACGGGGCTAAAGAAGTTTAACTTTAAAAAAAAGTTAATAAATAGTTGAAAATTGATGGTAAGACAATTATTTTAGTCACAATTAATTCCATACACTTTACTTTACCTGTATTGACTTATTTTTTTATTTGCTGGGTAGGAACGTCTCACGTCCTTTATACGGAGTGTATATTAATAAATGAGGAACATAATTACACTTTATTATCTTGTTGGAAGAAAATGGAATATTAGCATCGTTTCCCAGAAGAACCAACCTTTCTGCTCTGTTTTGAGATATTAATTTCCATGTCCCGATAAACTTTGAACTTCGAACGTTAATTTCGATTTTCGATCACAAATTTTCCAACCTTGCTTTATTTTGTGACGGAAGAAATACACCATGTTACTAACAAATGTATTTACAGGAATAATAGCATCATATTTAACTAGTGTATCGAACAGTATTAATACCGTAGCGTCTGCGTGGTTGAATTTAAGAACCCAACCAAGAGTGCATGTCGGACGCCACGCCATAACAAATAACATCTATGTACGTGGAATTTCACACAAAGCTACTGTTATAATACGGTTTCGAAATCAAGAATTCGACACAAGATGTCGCTACTTCCATCAGCAGGTCGGACGGGGACGTCTCCCCCCTAGGTAAAACTGCTACGAATTTGTGAATATGTGGTATATCTCCGGATATGAAAAGATTGACGGTAATACAAGTTGTATCGGTGGCTATATATTACATTTGACGTCATTGCTCTGTCTCGGTGTCATGTTGTATCAGGGGCTATATATTACATGTGACGTCATTGCTCTGTCTCGGTTACTTTGTCTCGGTGACTAGTTGCAGTGGATCCGAGGAACAGGCTGTTTTTGGAATCAGTTCGTATTGGATCTATAAAATGGTCACCAACACTAACTGGGCGAAGCCGAACCAAAAGCCGCCCGCAGGGCCTAGCAGTAAAACCTGCGGAGCGGGTTTTTAACAGCTAGTTTTATCAATTATTCATAGTTTCAGCTTCCTTCAATAGATGTCGATAGGTTGGTTTATAATTTGAAGTTATGCTAAATCCCAACAGACGGCAGTTGAGTAAGATATCAGAAGAGTACCGTCTATCGTCAGTCGTGTCTTAGGTACGAACGGTTACGATGATGGCCGAAGGCATCGGTGAGATTGGGCTCCTACAGTCCACTGGTCCGCTTGCAGCAGCGATAGAACTATTTAGGGCCTAATCTAGTAAGGGCGTCTGTTCGGTTTACATACATTGTAAATATTTACGATGATTAATTAATAAATTAACCATTCACCACTTGAACTTATTTGGAAGATACCCAATACATCTTATGTTGTCTTACTATTTGAAACTAAGAGACTTAACATTCGAGTCAATGAAATGTTGGTCATCTATAAATGAGTTCTGACACCAACCCTGATGAACGATAATAAAGAAGACAACTTGTGTACAAAAGTGGTAAGTTCCTTGGTTTTAGATGCAGAATTAATTCGATCTAAAACAGGAAAATTTAGACTTACCACAGATTCAATAAAATAGCAAAAGAATTCTGTGGTAGGTAACTAAATACATAATTAAGAAGATCACGAAGGAATGACGAGCGATGTCAGTAATAAATAAGATTAAGGAAGGAAGGCTTATTTGATTCAGGCACGTTCAAAGCGGTGGACGAGGAATGGAATATCGTGAACACGGAATGCACGACGACGAAATACATGTACAAGAAGTCGGAGACGTTCCGAGAAGACATTTCATGAACAAGTGAATCAAATACGTGAGCAGTCGGGTTATTTCAAGGGTCGGAATATTAAATTATTTACGAGAAAGCACCGCCGCTGCACCGTGGCATAGTGGTTTTTCTGTTGTTCATAAGTATTAAGTCTTTAATTTCTGGTAAAATCAAAAGAAATAATTTTAATGCTGGGTGGTGAAAGAAATAAAAATTCTATGGCAATACAAGAAATTTAAGGTTTATTTGCTTTCCTTCCCTTCAAAGAGCCACGCCATAAATAATGTTACTGTTGTTGGTATTCTTGCATAGATTTCATCATAACTAGGCCACCTTCGTCTTCACGTAGCATTTGTGATTAAAAATTAAACAAGCACTTAAGAAAACGCTAACACACAGAATTTTAACAATTTCTAGAATTTAGAAGTTCTGTGAAGGTCGTGTTGCAGTTTTTTGGTTATCCAAGTATTGTGAAACATCCAATCCACAATGAAATAATAACAGAACTTGATATAATAATAGAACTTTCAGATAGCTTCAATTTTAAAATTGATCAATTATTCAAATTGTGTGAAGCAATCCATCCCTATTTTTAACTACATTAATTAATTGTTTGTAAAAACAACACATTTCTAAGCAATGCTTACTTTTTCGCGGATTATATAAAACAAAATTTCAAAATAGACCAGTTGTGTCCCAGAATTGTAACAATTCATCAAATTTTAGTTCTGTATAAGTTCTATTCATGTTCTGTAAGTGTATGATTACAGGTCAGTTGCTTCATAATACTGAAACTTGGAATGGAACTGTCACAGAAATTAAAAATTAACTTCTCATTTTAATGAACTGTTCTAATTCTGATGTAAATGGATCGATATGTGTGGAAAGGAAGTGGAGAGGGATGAGTAATGGTAATAAATCTGATTTTCTTATTAGCTTCATTACAAAGGACTGGGGATTAAGGAATTAAGCTTCTAGGATGATTAATTTTTCAAATAATTTTAAAAAATAATGACAATCGGCAATCGTCACGAACATTCAGGCATTGACTGCAATATGACATCGCAGACAAAGAAGTCGCTAATATGATCACAGGCTTTATCGCGATAACTTTTTAATATCGTACGATAGGCGCAGATGCGGCCGAAGAATTAGAAAAAATGTGAAAAAACCTGTGATAAACAACATTTTATTGTGATTAATGATAATATTGATGCCTTAGATGCCTTAATAGAAAACTTGTATTGTACACATATTGTAAAACACTTTATTTTTAAAGAAAACAAATTAATTTGATTGTGTTTAAAAAATAAAAAAGCAGAGTTCAGTGGCAGATATTTATTTGTGAAACATAAACACTGATATGAAAACCAATAAAGTAACGAGTAACTGGAATATTATGTAATGTGAGTAACCTTTACAAAAGGAAGCTCAAAACAGGGTTTACCGGGAACAGTAGAAATTCAGTAATTTCATACAAAATAAAACAAATGGCACGTCGTATGTTCGGCAACAGTAAATAATTATTTTAAAACTTATTTGATACAAACTTTTGCACAAAAGGGAACCCTTGCTCACGGTACTAATATTTATTAATATATCTCTGTTCTAATAAAATTTCGTTCGAATGATAAAATTTAATTCAATTATTTGTTTTTTCCAAGAAGCAAAGGTTTATTAAATAACCCGCCCCTCCCGACCATTCATATTGAAGGATGGAAATTATCAACGTTAATAATTCAAAACAGGTTTTAATCGTTGATCGCAGGAAGGCTTCGTTAATTGAAAAACTTCATTAACACCTCCGGATAATAACACTAATTTGTGAAAGTAAGGGCGTTTCAGATATAATCAGCTTTTATAATTTATATGACATTTGAAATTTGTGTTGAAGTTAGTTAGTCAGATATGTATATAGATAGCAGTAGTAGACAACTGTAAATTCTACAAATGGTAATATTTTTTTTACTTATTTGTTGTTTTTCGACTTTACTGTAGAAAATTTAGGTAGTGCGGGGAAGATACTAAAAATGGTTCCGCGACAACTCAGAATCAATTCATCTTAACACCTCTTTCAAAAGTCATAAAAAGCTCGGAATACATTTTTTTTAAATGGCCCATAACCTAATCTAATTTTTAGAATGAAACAAGTACATTGTTTAAAAACCACTTTATTTTTATTTAAATTTGTCGACCGGTTTCGGTTGAACTCAACCTTCTTCAGGACAATAAACATATAAACTAAATTACAGTACAGAGTTAAGATTCTAAGGTTAACACAAAAGAAAGAGAAAGAGCTTATAAGAGAGGGAGAGAACATCAGATACTGGTTGGTGGAAGGGTAGGAGGCGGAGTCACTGGTGGGTGGGGGCGGGGGTTACATAGGGAGAAAGGGAATAACTTTAAAATAGGACTGTTGGTTAATTCTAACTGTTTGTTTAAAATTTGGCAATTAAGTTTCTTTGATTTGAATACTTCAAATGCTTCTAAATTATTAAGGCGTATTCCTATTTTATTTATGTGTATTATTTTTACTCCTATATTTATGTTAAATGTATGGTCAGTATCAATTAAGTGGTCAGCAAATTCTGAGAAACCTGTGCTTGTAAGGCACCTGACGTGTTCTTTAACTCTAAGATTTACATTACGCGTTGTTTTACCTATGTATGTGGCTGGGCAATCGTTACAATTAAGTTTATGAATGCCAGATTGGCTTAATTTATCCTCTGTATCTTTAGAATTAGTTTAGCTAAATTATTGTTAGTATAGAAGCCATTATATGTATAACCAATTTTTATTTACTTGACACTGGACAGAACACTCCTTCGGGGTGAAAAGTCATTTAAAAAATATATAAATATACATATATTTTAATGACCTTTCAAGGGAAGTATTAAGTTGAGTTCATTCTGAGTTATCCGGCCACCACTAAAAATTAGTTTTTAGAAATTTAATTAAATTTAAATTTGATAATGTTATTATCTAGTTCTGCAAGTATTTTATGTATTTTAATTACAGCTGTGTTGACTTGTAAGGTCATTTTCAAACTGTCCTTGAAAATTACCTTACAAGTCGAAACAGATTTAACTAAAATATATACTAAAATACTTGCAGAACTCGATAATAACATTATCAAATTTAATTTTAATTAAATTTCTAAAAATAAAAATAGAGCTCTATGAATTAAACACAAAAACAATTAATATACTGAAAATTAGTATTTTTATGAAGGGATATTCTATGTTTATACTCGTATACTCTAAGGTCCTTGAAGGAATTAAATTTGATGTCTCAGAACTTTTATATCTATTGTATTTGGCCACCTGGAGAAAATGTTACATTTTTCACAATTTTCACATCAGTTCTTTCAGGGTTTCTTTGAGTCAGGGCGTTTAATTGATTTTTTTGATAATGGTGATGAATGTAAATGATAGATGGTATCCTTCAGTTGAAATCAAATGCTGCATTGAGCAAGCTCGTGCAACCTTTATCCGCATGAAAAAAATGTTCTGCAGTATGCTGTCTTGGGATCGGGTAGTAATAACATCTGTTAATGTTACAATGTTTATTGGTTGCCAGATTAATATGGAGAGAGCGCTCAACAGCGGGTGCATCCCTTTTATACATACCATTCTCGCTGTCTCGCACTCATGCCGTCACCCTCATACACATACGTCACACCCCCACACTTAAAACCTAATTACATATATTTCTTTAGTCACAAATTTATACAAAACAAATATCTAAATATTTCAATCCATAGTATATGTAATTAATCTTGTTCTTCACGTGTAGCGTGGGCGTTGACCTCGAGGGCGTAACCTCCCCTCCCATGGTGTAGGTGACCTGCAAAAATTAGGAGAATTAGGAAATTTGGTCATGTCCACATCCGAGAGTTGACCCAGGTCCAGCAAATCATCAGACCTGTCACACTCCCCCCACCTAACCTTCCTCTCTGAAATCTGATCATGGTGGCGTTTCCAAATTTGTCCAGTAGACATAATTTTAACTAAATAAATCCTATTCCCCAATCTTTTAAAAATTTTTCCTAAAATCCATTTATTATCATTACTTCTTAAATCCCTGGTTAAAACTTTAGAACCAACCTCAAAGTACTTTTTAAATTTTCTTCCTCTATAATACTTTTTCTGTTTATGCTGGCTCAATAACATTTTGTTTTTAACCGTGTTGTCAATTCCTTTAAAACCTTGACTCTGAACATTATCCACTATTGGAATAATCGTATTAAAAATTGATCTAATCTTTCTACCCAACATTAATGTACTAGGCTCAATGCCCGTAGACATTGAAGGCGTATTTCTAATATCAACTAAAAACGTCAAAAGTTTATCTTCAAAATCAGTAGGAAATTTATTATTTACCATAATTTTTTTCAAAAAATTCTTCACTGTTTTAACCCCATTTTCAGCTAAACCGTTAGAAGCAGGATGCTGTACAGCTGAAGTCAATGATTCTATATTATAATTATGACAAAATTCCTTAAAAACTGACGATGTGAAAGCTGTACCATTGTCACTTACAATTTGTTCCGGGATTCCGAACATAGAAAATAATCTTTTCAAAACTTTTATTGTACAAAACGAATCTACCTTATTTACAACATGACAGTCTATCCATTTTGTAGTTGCATCAACAATAATTAAAAAATTATGACCTCCCAACGGCCCCATGAAGTCGATATGCAATCTACTCCAGATTAACCCATTGATTGGCCAAGGTGCCAACTCAACTTTACATGGAGTAGGTAAACATTCCATGCATCGAGCACACTGTTTCACAGTTACTTCTATATCATTGTTCATTCCGAGCCAAAAAAAATAATTTCGAGCAAGACTTTTCGATTTTACAATGCCTAAATGTGATTGATGTAAAAAATTCAATATAATTTCCCTTAATTCCCTTGGAACTACAAATTTATTATTATAAAATAAACATGAATTATAAGTCGATAATTTATCCCTAAAATACCAGAATTTCAAAAAATCATCCTTTAAGAACTTTTTATCCGGCCAACCATTTGCTGTGAACTCGATAATGCTCGCTATATTTACATCATTAATCGAAAACTGTTTCATCGTTTCCGCATTTAATGTTGTTTCTGACTCGATTATGTTCACAAACTCTGACTCAACCGTATTCACGTTTAAAGAATCAATATAATTTAAAAAATAATCGCTAGCATCAATATCGTCGCTACACACATCTAAATTATCCTTATTATTAATCGGCATTCGTGATAAGAAATCCGCTTTGTTATCACCTGACTTAATATGCTCTATACTATAGTCAAAAGTCTGGAGTATTAGGGCGTACCTCTGCAGAGGGTTAGCGGCCAATACAGGTACTTGCTTATCCGTGTTCAAAATGTGTACTAACGACTTATTGTCGCAAGCCAAAACAAATTTATTGCCGTATAAATACTGAAAGAATTTCTTCAACCCAAAAATTATAGCACACGCTTCCTTATCTAAAATAGAGTACTTTAATTCTGTTTCTGACAATAATCGGCTAGCAAATGCGATAGGTCTCTCTAAACCATTATCATATACATGGCAAATCACCGCTGATAACGCTTTTTCAGATGCGTCTGAAATAAGTTTAATTGGTAAATTAGGATCAAAATGCACTAAAATATTATCTGACGTCAGCAGTTTCTTAACTCGCTCAAACGCAATATTACATTCCTCAGACCACACATATTTTACTCCCCTTTTTAACAAGTTATACAATGGAGACAAAATACCTGAAATATTATGAACAAAAGCTCTATAATATGAAATAACCCCAAGTAAACTCCTAAGTTCTGAAACATTTTTCGGTACTGCCATTTGAGTAATCGCACAGATTTTATTTTCTAAAGGCATAACTCCTTTCCGCGAAATTTTAAAACCTAAATATTCTATCTCAGTTTCTAGAAAAGAACACTTATTTTCATTAATAGTTAATCCACAATCACTTAACTTGCTAAGTACAGATTCACAAATAGAGAATAATTCCTCTTCAGAATTTCCAAACAACAAAATATCATCTAGAAATATACGAACGTTACGAAGTCTACCTACTACCGCCTGAATAACTTGCATAAATATAGCCGGGCTTGTGGTCAAACCGAAAGGCAACACTTTATACCTGAATAAACCTAAATGCGTACTTATCACACATAATTTTCTCGACTTCTCGTTTAACGAAATCTGACCAAAAGCATTACGCAAATCTATTTTCGCAAAAAATTTCGCATCATTTAAAGATGAAATTAAATCTTCTATACGAGGCAATGGATATTTCAACTTCGCTAACATAGGGTTTAATGTGGTTTTAAAATCAGTACAAATTCTAATTGAACCGTCTTTCTTTTTTACAACAACAATCGGACTAGCCATATCACTTATTTCTACTTTTTCAATTATATCTTCACGTAACATCTTATTTAATTCCTCCTCTACCTTTCCACGTAAACTAAAAGGTAACGATCTTGGATTCACAAACTTTGGCCTGAACTCCGAAATAACTTCGATGTTAGCTTCATAACCTATAAGCCTACCCGATTTTTCTGAAAACACATGAGCATATTTTTTCTTTAAACTATCACGAAAATTTAATTGATTATCACAACTAGTCTCACTGGTATTTACCGCATTTATTCCACTTAATCCGATACCGAAAACTTGTAAAAAATTTCTACCAACAATCGTAGAATTACCGTTTTTAATTATTATAAACTGCGTATCTACACTTTTATTTAAAAATAACACACTTAAATTAACTTTACCTACAATATTTAACCGTTTCCCGTCATATCCTGACAATTGAATATCGCATCTTTCCAATTTACAAGAAACAAAATCTTTTAAATACACTTCATATGGAATTGCATTAATCTCAGCGCCGGTGTCAACAATCGCTCGCAGAACAGTGTTACCAATAATGAGATCTACGAATATCGGTTCCGGCCCCGTGCCGTCATGCAACATAAAAACCGAATTTAATCGTTTATTCTTATTACCTACATTAATTTTACTGTTTTTACACACATTACTAGGATGACCCGATTTATTGCACCGATTACAAAAAATATTCTTCCAACAATCTTTCTGCAAATGATTCGTTTTTCCGCACAAAAAACATTTTCTTAATGCAATATTTACTGGCGTCTTACTACGCACTGCACTTTTAAATCTGATCGGACTATCCGACCTGGATTTACGGACAACATTACTATCCTTATGCACAACATTTAAATTCGTATCAACTTTCTTAAATTAACAACATGTTCCCATGAAGCTGCTAACTGAACGCATTCCGAAAAAGAAGTATTTACCCCCTCAACGAACAACTTATGTTTCAATTTTTCATTGAAAATTCCAATAATGAATATGTCTTTTAAACAAGATTCCAGCCTCAATTCAAAATTGCACGTCAAACTCAGTCCTCTCAATCTAGCAGCGTAATCTTTAATAGATTCGTTAGCTAGCTGTTTACACTTATAAAATAACTCACGCGACTCGAAAATATTTTGAATAGGTTTGCAATGTGAATCAAATAATTTACATAAATCATCAAAAGAACAAACAGAAACCTTTTTAGGGAAACATAGATCACATAATAAAGAGAAAGTTTCTTCGGTGAGGCAACTCAGCAAAAATGCTCTTTTGCGTTCTTGTGACTCAACTATGTCATCATGTAAAATGAGGACCTGATCCAGTCGTTCCTTGAACAATGACCAGTTTCCCGTTCTGTAACAGAACGTCCCGAAATTTTTACAAACACCCTCCATTGGGGGAAGAGCTGAAACAAAATAATCAATACTACTTATCTCAGCACTTCCTAGAAGGCTACACTCCGAGGTCCACGTTCCACGTTCCACGTGCACGCCACCCAGAGCTGTAGATCACCGTCCCCGTCTGGCTCCGTCTCCCGACAGCTGCGGATCCAATCCCTACTCCGAGGTCTTCCTTCCCAGACTGCAGCGACGGAAACCAAGTCCTGGTTCCCGGCTAATCCACACGATGATCCAGTCCTTGACCCGATCCTTGATCCGGTCCTTTTGTACCCCGTTACACGGTGTACCCGAACGACAATAATTTTGAAATTTGTCGGTCCCACACACGCGAATACTTGCGTGTGGCTGCTCCAATTTCTTCTTGATGCGATCGCTTCCTGCGATCGCTTCCTGCAATCCTGACAACAATCCGTCAGATCCCGAAATCTACCGCGTAGATTCTTCCAATTATTTACGTAAAATAAAACTACCGGCTGCGCCAACTATGCTGTCTTGGGATCGGGTAGTAATAACATCTGTTAATGTTACAATGTTTATTGGTTGCCAGATTAATATGGAGAGAGCGCTCAACAGCGGGTGCATCCCTTTTATACATACCATTCTCGCTGTCTCGCACTCATGCCGTCACCCTCATACACATACGTCACATGCAGTCATGACCTCAACCTTGGATTACGAATGCAAATGGTCTGATGCTACGTGTATTCGATATTATTTTACGGAGTGGAAGCATGGACGCTTACTGAAGAACTAATTAGGCGACTTGAGACATTCGAGATGTGGATCTACAGAAGAATACTTAAAATAAGCTGGATGGACAGGGTTACAAACGAAGATGTTATGGTTCGGATGAATAAAGAAAAGGAGGTAATTAAAACTATAAAAATCCGAAAACTTCAATATATTGGACATGTGATGAGACATCCAGAGAAGTATGAGATCCTGCATCTCATAATGCAGGGAAAGATTGCCGGAAGACGGGGCCCTGGAAGAACGAGAACCTCATGACTGAAAAACCTGAGACAGTGGTTTGGCCAGTCTACCGTGGAGCTGTTCCGAGCCGCAGTAAACAAAGTCCGCATAGCCAACATGATAGCCAATGTCCGTTGAACGGACAGGGCACAAGAAGAAGAAAAAGATAATGGGGATAAACACTCCAGGAATATACTAAGACTTGCTTATTTATTTAGGTATAATTATTATGTATGTTAGGTTGTTTTAACTTTCATCTCATTTATTTGATTGTCGATTAACGGCATTTCATAGTCAGAGGATACATAAGTTCACAATTTATTTAAGTATCCTTATCAATCACCAATTTCCAAACTTGGTCGTAAAATTTAAACTTTCTATCAGTATTCCTTGCCTTCTAAGTCTCACCCGCCCATAGACATCCAAATTTATTATTCATATGTCTACGCACCCGCCTCAAATTAATAACTTAATAGCAAATTTATCAACGAAAATGATATTAAAATTAAACAACCATTGGAGTAAAAATCACATAATAAAGCATAAATTTACCTTTTTTATTTCTACAACATGGCCAATATCACCCCTTATTTTGAATAGAACAAAAATAATTATTCAAAACCACCATTATAAAATATTGACACCTGTCTTTGATAAACGCTGATTCTCGGTCCGTTTGGGCATTTAATAATATTTTTTTAAATACGTCAAGCAGTATGGTCAATGTTCATACCATTACACTAAATGATACTTCACAGATTTTTTTCAAAAGCTGAAACGGGCCAAAAATCGATGGTTAATGGGAACCTCGAAAATGTTACAAATTCAAAATGGCGTCATTGATGTCAAGGTAGAATGGGAAGGATTCCAACCTTTTATGAAATTACAAATCGCTAGTAAAACAATCTTTAATAACTCGTGGTCTCTTTAGTAATTACCTCGCTCTATCCAACCAATAAAGTAATCGCGAACTTAAAAAAAGCATTTCAAGTTAAATAATGTCGATATCAAAAGGATCAACTTTCGAAGTAGCGAAGTCAGTTATATTTACTTTTGAATGATCTCTTTTCAGTAATGGTTGTGATTTTACTCGTGGGAACTGGATTCATGTGGCATTTAAGGCTGTATTCAGATCATTACACGCTTGGGAGCCTCCTTACCTATATACAGGATGACAAAGATCGAACGACTTGACTTGTATTGCGCTTGCCGTTTGACAGAATCTGTGTCGTGACGGATTATGCCCCTTTATTCAGATTTCTTCCTTCGTCATACATGTGAACCAAATCCGGATGGGATAAACTAATTCGCTTCCGACTTCTATCGGGTTTGAAGATTTTTATAAATATGTGAATTTTTATGTTTAACAAAGTGGGAACTTAAAATGACAAACGATCCATATTTCAAGTATCAAGAAAATTACTGTTTTTTAATTCTAACTCATTTTTATCTCATTTTCTTACTATCAATATTGTGTAGTTATATGAAGAGTTAATAATTGGATTATTTGCATGACGCCATTTTGGTAAAAAATGACCTCAAGGGCATTTCTAGTGGTTCGAATTAGCTGTGTTCTTTCTGTAATATTAATATCATTGAAAATCTGCATACGTTTTTGCCACAGCTGTTTTACAATACTTTCCTTATAAAGTAAATGAATTGGATTTTTTCTTGAACATAGCTTAAATAATTAGTTTTTGTGCAATGTATTCTATATTATGTTAGGTACCTATGTCAAGGCTAAGCCCAGAGAGGTGACGTAATATTTTACGACCAAAAATAAATAATACTAGCAGGTTTTTGCTGCTAGGCTCTGCGGGCGGCTTTTATTTCGGCTTCGCCCAGTTTGAGTGTTGGTGACCATTTTATAAATCCAATAGGAACTCGTTTCAAAAATAGCCAGTTCTCGGTTTGACTGTGATCGAGTGTCAGCTAGTCACCGAGACACGCAATGAAGCCACATATAATATATATTGCGTGTAGCCGCCTATAAACCCTAGTACTTATATCTAGGGAATAAACATCTTGACGCTTCGTAGGTACTGTAAGGTTTATTAATTGTTTTTGTGTTTAATTCGTAGAACTCCATTTTAATTTTTAGAAATTTAATTAAAATTAAATTCGATAATGTTATTATCGAGTTCTGCAAGTTTTTTGGTTAATGTTTTAGTTACAGCTGTTTTGACTTGTAAGGTCATTTTCAAAAAAATAATAACATTATCGAATTTAATTTTAATTAAATTTCTAAAAAAAAATTTAAAAAAATAAAAAAAAAATAAAAATAAATAAATAAAAAAAATAAAAATAAAAATAAAAAAATAAATAAAATAAAAAAATAAAAAACTGTAAGGTTTCATTCTATCTCCTTCTCTCACAGGCTGAATCCTATATAGTATATGTTTGTCTCTTATTAGTGTTATTTCGAAAGAAGAAGAAAGAAGTTTCACTTCAATAATACACCCAATTCAATTTGGGAGGCGGGAATGGGTACCGCCGCCCCGGGAACCTTTATTAGATATCCAACACCTCTGCCATAGGTCACCCCAAGTGGTTCGCTACGTTTGGTGATTTAGCAGAGGTGCCCGGGTTCATGGGGTGAGGTTTGTCTAGGTCTTGGAGGCGGATGACCAGGACATACTGAACCCCAGATTCTTATTTTTATTTTATTTATTAATTTTATTTTAGTAATTTGTACATTTAAGTTTACAAATTTCTAATTAATTATAATATTTCATATTGCAAACTAAATTTTATGTAATTTTATGTAGCTCCCACAATACGTCTTGAACTTTCCAATTGGTGTGGACTTCAAAGTCTCTGGTAGCTTTTTATACAACTTCATCCCCTTGCACAGCAAACTGTTCTGCGTATTCACCTTATTTTTTTTTTGAAGCCTGATTTCTTTGCATGTTCTTGTGTTATGTCTGTGAATGTCCTTGTTGAACACAATTTTATTTGAAAAGTATTTTGGTAAAATGTTGTTAATTATTTTATGTATAAATATCATCGTATTCAAGGTCAGCATCTGTTTCACGGTTAGCCAATTCAGTTCTTTTAACATTTTGTTTACTTTTGAAAATCTATTCCGCCGTAATATTATTCTCATTGCCCTGTTTTGGAGAATTTGAAGATTCGATTCGATTTGGAGATTCCTACCCACCTCTTAAACCCTTTTCCTTCCCAGAACTCTCCTCTCCTTCCTTTCCTTAAAAACCCTCCGCACAGCATCCTCAAGATGACATGCCTCCTGTGTGGAGTTTATGTAAAAAAAAAAAAAAATACACCCGTCTTGTTACGTTACACTATTCGTAATCAATTCATCCTATGTGTTTCAACCTTACGCAAGGTCGATCAATCTACAATCTACACTAATGGTAAATTGACTTTTAAATACTGGCAATTTTCATTCAGTTGCCACACTGTGACGTATGCGCGTTAGACCGAGTTACTTAGTGACAGAACCGTTTTTTTAATCAACCGTTATTCTGTTTCGAGTTTCGCTTGCAATAAAATCGTAGTTCTATTATATTTAACGACCGTTTTTTTACCTTTTCTGATAACTTAGCTTTTCTAAATTTTGAGTGCTTAAAAAAAATAATCTGTTTTAAATATTAAAACGTTTTATTTAAATAGATCATAATATAGCTTCCGCTTCCTTTAGCGATTAGCAGACAAACTTAACTTCCTCCCGCGATAGGAATCCGAAATATCTCACCAAAATCTCTATCAAAATATCTGTCCAAAATCTTCTTCAATCCAAACTTTCCTAGTTTAACATACGTTAGTTGTTCCATACCTGATTCTTCGCGTAGTTCCGCAGCCTAGCTGAGCTTGGAAATAACTAAGATGGTGCAGCCTTCCACAGAACAAAAGAGAAAAGTTGCAGCCTTTCCGTCCCAATTCCTCCTGTTACTATTCAAGATAATAAAATTCCTGTCGTCTCTAATGGCATATATCATAAGTTGAAGGCAACAATTTTCTTTAATAACAAAGATGTGTTTTGAAAGCTATTTTTCATCTTTTTTGATTGTGGTGATACTTTATTAAATACTGGATGTTTAACCTTTAACTGCTGACGTGATTTTTTTTACGTATTCTCTGACGACGTTTTTATTGAACCCCTTGGAAGCCAAGAACAAAGGCGCGAAAATTTGGCTTCCCGAATTTTGCTTAAATATCCATATAAATACGAAAATGAACTGATATTGTTATTTTTACATAAACCTGAATAGACATCCTACGTGAAAAAACAAAGGTGATTGATAATAAATAAATACCTTTATATGCATTTGAAAAAGGAACAAAAATGCTAAAACTCACGACTTTTCGGTTTTGACCGCGGTCTGAAGTCACAGATAAATTAATTCAAGAGTTGCCACATAAATGAAATTTTTTACCCTTCCTATAGAGATATTGGTGCAAGCGATTTTGACCTTGTTTTCATACAGTTTCTTTATACATAAGGGTCAAAATCGCATATATTTTTTTTTCATGGGGGACACCGGTGTCTCCTTGGCCTCCCAGGAGTTTTAACTTATACGATATTTGACAACTTGGATATTATGTAATAATTTTTGGCAAAAATCCCTTGAGATCAGAAATCAACCTGTATTATCTATTAAACTAAATAAAAACGATGAACTCACTTTTATTATAATTTTTCAATAGTGTTTCGAATAAACTATATATATAAAACTTTAGTGAAGTTATTTATGTTTATTTTATATAGTAAAAATCAACTTTAAGAAAGTCACGTAAGTACTGACGATGGGTCAGAGAGACCCGCAAAAAAATTTAAATGAATTCACTTACTGAAATTTAACTTTAAAAATTTAAAACTTACGACTCTGGCGTCACTAAATTCGAAGCTACTGGAAGCGGCGTATGCATCGCGCACGAGGGAGGGGAGTATTTCGATATTATTATTGTTGCTATAGCGGAGCGGCCCCTACGTCTGCAGTTAAAGGTTAAGAATACTATATTTATGAATTCTGTAATCTGTCAATCCTATAGATATAAATATAACTAAATATTATGTAACCACGCTGCGAAATATTTAAAAAATATGAATAAAAGTTGTGCAAACTCTAGCATAGCCCAACGAATTTACTGATATTATCCCAGTTTGTTTTGTAAGCCGTCAGTTTTACAAAATTAAATCTATTCTTAGCTATGTTTACTGATTGGTTTCTTAATATCGGTACCTTTAACAGAAAAAAATATGCAAATCCCTCGTTGAGCGTCAAAAACAAAATTGATTAACTGAACTAAATTTCTAAACCAAACTAAATTAAATTATTCCCTAATTTCGTGTTTATTTTGTAATCCATCAATTTTGATTAGTTATAATCGACTATTTTGTACGATTACCACGTTGATTTCCCAATATCGGTGTACGTCAGTGTGGCGATGTCAGGCGACCTGATGACCACAGTTTTAGCCCCACGTTGGGCGCCAGTAGCGGGCCGCGGTGTTAATTACCAAACCCCTACCGCAGCGAACGTGATCGCGGCGGTGGTGATGTGTCGCCGAAGCCGGCCATAAATCCCACGGAACAGGGAGCTGGGAATGAAGGATCAGTAATTAAGCCGATCCATGATATCGAACTACCACTATTCACTTCTTTGGATTAGATGCTGACTACTTCTTTGAAAGGGAATTCAGTTCGACAGAGTCCAATGAGATGCAAAGAGATGTATCATTGTCTTGTATTTACTGTATCTTATACCTACTATCCAATACTTAACTGTCCATAATCTGTACTTTTATTGAATGAACTTATTCTACATCGTCTATTTCCTATTTTGCCCGTAGTATTAATCATCTCGGTTTCACACAGTTTTAATTTTGTACTAACAAGTTTCTGGCATGCGTTGCAACTTGTGAAAGAAATTGTTTCTCCCTGCGTGTTCGCTCTCATTCGTCCCGTTCCCCTTCCGTCTCTCCTTCCTCTTAAGCATTCCCACTCCGCCTTCCCTCTCCCCACTCCCCTCTCCCGCTTTCTTCGTTCCGCGAACCCTCTCCCGAGTTCCCTTCCCCCCTCCAGCATTCTATACATTCAGTCCCGGTACATTTAGTTTTTAAACAGCTCGCGTACCACCTGTTGGATTTTTAATACAAATTTTATAATTCCAGAGCTCACTTTTATCCACACATCAAATCCCCAAAGTTTCATCGCAATCGTATGAATGGTTAGCCACGTATCATGACACCAGAGCTCACTATCATATATAGAAACCATTGCGGGCATGCGCATATCAAATCCCCAAAGTTTCATCGCAATCGGACGAATGGTTTAGCAACGCAGAGACAACTCACCTTCTCATATACACCCAAGAAAGCGTATTTTGATTTTTATGTAATATATAGATTTTGTAATCATATTTTATCCTTTTACCTGTTAACTTTGTGTCTTCCTTGACCTTGAAACAAAATGGGGCAGAACGATCATGTATAATTTTTTTACAAAGCAGTCAGAGAAGCTGCGTACATCAAATAAAAAAAAAATCTGATCTCATATTCTGACCTTGTCTTTGATAGAGTTTCTTCATACATACAGGCTAAATTCAAACACGGTTGATAGGTTCATCGTACTATTTTTACTTTCATACTACTTTTATTTTATTTAGTAAATGTAGAGTATTTTAATTTACTTAATGTATGTTAATTTCACTACTCGAATAATGAGAGAACGTTTTTTTTAAGTTTGTGAAAGGTTTTCTTTATAAGGGTCTTTTCATGAAAAGGGACACAATGGTGGAAGGTAGTAGTAGACAAGTAGTGGAATTCCTGCATATATTTTAATAGGTGTTTTCCAGCGGCCAAATGAATAAACTATATATAACGATAAATAATAGATTATTATATGTAATCTCTTTTCATACTCCAGGCAGGTCAGTCACAAGACAGTACCTACCATATTATTTTAGCAATTCTTTGTTAATATCCCAATATTACTCCCATGCGACGGATTCAACAGCTTAAAAACAAATACTCCGATGTTGTTAATATATTTAATACATAATATATAAGCGTACCTTATTGAAGTTTTTTTCATCAAGTAGGGGAATGTTTTGATGAAACTGTTTGAATTGACTAGCTTATTGGTGGTGTTTTTTCGGCTGGAGGAGAGAAACTATTTTGTATTTTTTAAATATTTTGTTCCTGCATACTGTGTGGATCAAATTCAATAGTATTTTTGCTTTATATTTGTTTTGTGCAAGTGTTTTAAACAGTCATTTCCTGCAATATTTGCTAATATAATTTCGTAAATATTGTTATTGTTTCGTATAGGTATATATTTATGTAAAAGCCTAAATGGGCGTAAATAAATCAATAAATAAATAGAGGGAATATAATATTTCATATGAGTGAACGAATTTGAGTCCCTAAATATTGATCAAGATATTACAAGCTATTTCGTCTAGAATAACTCTCTCTAAGGACATCAGTATTGACAACAGTAGGACAAACAGTATGTTTAACTCTATTGCATACAGCATTTTATCACAAATCACTCTCAAATGTATTTGATTGTAATGCTTACTAAGAGCCTCCACTTAAACGCAATACAAAAAAAATACTTGCAGTCATTTGATGCGATTTATTAAGAGGGCATTACCAGAGAAAACCAGAAATATGTCATTTTCAAATCAGATTTTAGACGAATTGACTCTTTTCCACAAAAAATTATAAATGGATTTCGAAAGATTGTTCTTTTATCTAGCATTCGCAAATAATATAATTATGCAGTAAAATAAATCAATACATTATCTAGCAAACGCATATTTTAGAATTTTAATTTTAGTTTCTATAAAATCATTAAAAAATATGTACGTACATGTGTTTCTTGACGAAAATTGGTCCATTTGTGTATTTATTTGCGCACTTACAAACTAATATATTTCAGATTTTTTTAACATTCTTATTAAATATTGACATTATTGAAAAATGATAAATACTTATAATCAAAAAATAATTACAAAAAGTACATTATTTTAATAGTTTTATCATCACGCCTTTCATCATTTTTGGATGAAGGTATAAATTATAGCTAATTTGGATTGAAATAAATTCGATATTGAGTTATAATTTTAAAAAGCTGGTACGGAGAATAATTAATCTTGTCATTGTAACCGCCCTGCACGATCGTAAGAACAACTTTCGACGAAATGTGGATTTTCGTCCGCTGGCTGGTTAAACGCTCTTAAATACTGCAAGAAATTGCTTGTTGCAAAATAAATGGTTATTATCTCGTGCATTAGTAAGTTGTTATCTTGTCATCTAGCGAGCCTTTCAAATTTCCGCGATCGATAAGGAGTTCGAAAAACTTTTTTTTTTATTTCCATAAACACTCGTTCATTCCATTCGTAGCCTGCGCGTCAATTGGAGACTCACGGGGGGAGTGCAGAGCGCTCAAGTCGTGCGGATCCCCGCGCTATGCTTCATACAATATTCAGATAACGACTAGAGGAAACCGCATTTACAGAATGAAAGTACGTAAGTATGAAGGTTGGTGCACTTTGAACTCTGAATGAAATCTTCCACTTTCTTACAGAACTACTGTATTCATGTTTACGTAAGGAAACTATTTCGTTTCAAGGGTAAATGGTAAGTCGATTGATAGAAAATCTAACTATGTTTTTACTCTCGTGCACATGAAAAAAATAACGTTATTATTGCAGTATTTTTGTAATGGGCGTATTGTCCTTACAAGAGTAAAAAAAACTGTGTTTTTGGTCAAAATATTTCAGTCTTTTTTTTGGCGAATAATTGCTCTAATTTGAGTAATTTGAGGATTAAAGACTCCGGTTTGGTTTCACTGGATGCCTTGTAGGGCTTTGGAATGAAACTGTAAATGTCATTGCTCTACAAGGCTCACAGGATTAAAAAATTGAAAATAAGTGAAAAAATAAGAAACATAAATTTCTTATGCAAAATTATAAGTTTACAATGTCCCCGGTGGCTGCCTGCGAAAGGGAGCATTTATTTGTTGCACCGGGAACATGTACATTTTTAAAGGAAAAACATTATAAAGAATAATTTATTAAACAATATTTGGTAATTTCTACCTAAAATAAGCATAAAATTAATCTTTTCACCAAAAATAGTCGCTGGCGGCACGGTACATTCGCATTTCGAGGCCAGAAATTTCAGGCGAAATTTCCAAGAAATGACTACGAAATGTAGAGGTTGCCACTAGCGATGACTTTTGATGAAAGATAATTTGAGGGTGCGAACACGTCTGATACAATTTTTCAAAAAAAAGTAGCTCCACTCAGGGCCTTTGTCACATGTGGGGACGCTGTGTGGGACGTCTTTTAGAAAAGGAATAGAGGAAGTTCTAAAAAGGAAAAAGTAATGAAGAGTGGGTAGGAATCTAGCTGTCAGTGTGTCCAGGAGTAACAGGCGTGAAGTCAACCCTTGGACTGCGGTGCAGGGCGTTGCTCCGAGAGAATCCTGCTGGAGAGATCGAAAGGATCCGACTCGCCATGGGCATATGTATCCGTAAAAACCCTTACAAACTTTACCCCATGAACCTGGCACCCCCGCTCAGAAACCAAATGTAGTGAACCACTTTGGATTACCTATGGCAGAGATGTTGGTTATCCAATGAATGGTTCCCGGGGCGGCGGTACCCAAACCCGCCTCCCAAATTAAAAATCTCACTTTATTAGCTCACCATAGAATATATTTTTCCAGATTATTTTATTATTTCAAAAGGTTTCAGTCAATCCATAATTATTCAATATAATAGGATGGGGATAGCACTTATAAACTCATACACAATCCTTCTCATTGTACCTTAACTCATTATTTAAATGAACTCAAAGAAATCTTTTTTTTTCAGAACTCATATTTAAAGAGTTTAAAGTCATATTACAACCGCAAAACTCTACAAATATACGAGTATAGAGAAGACATGTAAAACACAACTTTCGGGATATGGGATATTACCTAATCTGTATCAATTACATATATTAATAAATATATATTTTTAAAACATAAGCACAATTAATAAACATAAATAGTAACAAAACTTTTAAATGAGTGATGACCCCTTCGAATAGGATAAGAAAATAACTCGTTGCTTTCGTACTACTTCGAAAAAGAGAGTGCTCGGAAAACATAGATACGAGGGTTGTCCTTAAAATAAGATCTCCAAGGTGCGTGGTCGCGAGGAACAATTTTACGCGAGATCCGGCAACACTAGCGTGTAGCATGATTTCCCTACGCCAAATTCCCACCACGCTGCAATCTCTAGGCCACTTAGTCTTGGCGTGGCAGCTGTTCGCGATGGAACTTCCGCTAGCCGCATCCACCAGGTATAATTAGTTTTGTTGTGCAAAGAACAAAACCCCGGAAAAAATTCATTCTCAGCTACTTGAAGTATACGTAAAATGGTGTAAGAGTGCGAAAACGTGCGCAAACGGTGCAGAAAATTTAAAAACGTGCCAGACGGCCATCGGTTTTGGACGAAAAAATTGCCTTATCGGAACAAACAATGATTGCAGATCGACGAGCAACGGTTTGGAAGCTCTGTGTTATGATCCCTGATGTCAGTAAGACCACTATTGATAATATTTTGATAGAACATTTGGGAGACCACAAACTCTGCCCATGGTGAGTCCCAAAATGCTCACCGAAGATCGCAATCAACAACTCGAGTGCTACGACATCGAAGAAGAATTCTTGGGCTCAATTGTGACTGGGGATGAGACCTGGATACCTACACTACACGACACCAGAGACAAAGGAACAATCCCAATGGCGTCATTCACATTCGCCAAAGCAAAGTTTAAAGAGAATAATTACAGGGTATAACTCACACCTGGCGGGTGTGACGAGTGGAAGCTCCATCGCGAACAGTTGCCACGCCGAGACTAAGCGTCACAGAGGTTGAAACGTGGTGGGGATTTGGCAAGGAGAAACCAGGCTACTCTCCAGTGTTACAGGATTGTGCGCAACATAACTTGGAGACCTTATTTTACGGACAGCCCTCGTAATTAATTAATTGTGTATGAAATCTACGTTTACGTGAAGGTTACGGCAATATCGCTTCCTTGTTACTTATTATGAAATAAAACTACGTCAATTCATTATTAATTTTATTATTTAATTCTCTTAGTTTTTTTGTTAAAAAAATATAATTTTCTTACGGACGGATTTAAAATCTACTCCTGCCAGAATTTCTAAATTTGAAACAAATCACCAGTTTTTTGTTCAAAATGTCTAAATGACAAACAAAACACCCTCACCGCACATAATTCATTAAATTACCATTCCGACAGAGTTTGATGTATAACAACAGATGTCCCTAATGTTCTGGGTGTAAATATTATTCACCAATTCATCACTCGCGATCCAGTGACGTACGGAGAACAGCCTTTGCCGTACAGCGTTCATCCATAGACTCTATTATTACATAAATACGTGATATGGAGGTTGAATCGATTTACCTGTTTTCCTTCACAAAAGAAATATGGCTACCTGCTTGATGTTCAGAAAATCTTAAATAAGACATATTTCAGAAATTTATAAGCAAAGATCATTCTGAAATGGAACCATTACGATTTTTTTTATCACATAATAATTAATATTGTTAACGCAAAAATTATTACGTAGATGAAACTGGTCGGTTTACTCAAACGATGAAGTGATCTTTGTGATTATTTTTGTGCCAAAGGGTAAATATAACCGATCTAGGAGCATGGCCTCCTGACGTGTCCTCCTTCCCCACCACTCACAGAAGGCCAGTTTCGAAAAATTGAGCGAAAAATCTATTTTTATCTGTTTTTCTGTGATTTAATCTCACAGAATAGAGAACTCCAGTCCAATTTTTTTAATTTTTTTTTTAATGAATAATGACCTTCTAACTTCAATATCTGGATTTTAATTTTATTTTTAGAGTTAGTTTTAAAAGTTAAAATAATTGTCAAAGTTTTAATTTTTCAAGACCCCCCGAAAACCACCGTATGTATAGTGAATCGTGTGATGTCATCACTCCTGAAAAATTACTATAGAATCGGGCAATCAGCTGATCTACTGCCGTCATTTTGAATTCCGTTGTTCGAAGTATTCTCCCTAGAAATAGCATTACTATTTTTTTTTGGACAGTAGTTTTTAAACTAAACTACTAATAAGAGATACCATTATTTTTGAAACATTATTTAGGCCTAAATAATGTTTCAATAACCACAACGACTAAATCTCTATAAACAGTATGTAAATAAACGAATAAATTAATACGATGGCTTGTGTCATACCTACATTCCCACACAATGACTTTACGGTTACGTCACGAGACGAGGAACAGTGACGTCACCACTAAACATTTTAATAATACCAACATGATGGCGTGTTTCTAAGATCCGATGAAAAATGGACTTTTCAATAATTTTCTAAAAACTCTGCGTTTAATATTATTCAATAAAACTTATATATCCAGAATTAACGTTAATATGAACATGTTTTTTAAAGCCATAATATTTTTCACTGGAGTTTCTTATTACGTAAGGTTGGGAAATGGAAAGAGGGAACATTGTTAAAGGGAAATGCAGGTAGTAGCATAAACAGAGGATTCACCTTTCAGAGAAACAATCATGTTCCTGGGGGCTTGCTTCCGGCAAGGTAAATTTATTATCCCCGCGGATTGCAGCAGAGAATAAATCAGAAAAATTGCATTTGTACCACCAGTAATGCAAGTTTGGAAGCCATGGGGTGTGACGTCATCATCCACCTCGCATTCCAACAGTCTTCCACTGGATTATGATTTTTGTGCGAACTTCATTTATAGCGAATAACGTAAAATTTCATAATTTAACCGAAGAAATGAATATGGATTCGAATTTTGAACATCTAGCTGTCACAGTTACTTTGTTTTGCTCTAGAAAAAAATAATCTTTTTTTATTATTTTAACTAAAATTTTTATGTTTTCTGGTCAATAAAAGTGTAGTGTGTTGTTCCTTGAGGATTCTTCTCCCCTCTGATTTTCCAGGAGTCACTTTTCGTTGCTGATTTCCAGATATTTATAACCTTTTTTATTTCTGTCACTTTCCATACATTTTTTTTTCATTTATATTTTTGTAAACAATGGAGGAGGACCCTCCTGGACACCCTAAAAAGCCCCCAGATCCTCCCCCTGACCCCCCAGATGGTGAAAATGTAGTAATTTCGGACAGTGAATCTGTCATTCTGACTACCACAAAAAAAAGGAAGTTTAGTCCCTCTTCCTCAATAAAACATGACTCTCCTTCTTCTTCTCAGTCTTCACCTGCTCTTCCTCAACCTCCTCCTATAAACTTTTATTCTCCTCATTCCTGTGGCCCGTTCATTGTGTACGCTCAAAAAACTGAGCAAGGTAAAACCATCCACCCTCTTGAATTTGGTAAATTCCTATCAAATAGCAAGAACCTTTCTATTAAGCCGGGAGGTGTAAAATCCGAGGGTCGCTTCCGAATCTCTGTTGAATTCCTCTCAGGTTCAGCTGCCAACAACTTTATCAAAAACATATTTATTTCATCAAATTCTAAATTCAAGGCGTACATCCCAACTTACAATGTCACTCGAATGGGCCTCGTCAGAGGTATCTCGACCGATCTGTCCATTCCAGAAATCCTATCTTCACTTTCAACTCCCCAACATATCGGCAATCCCATAAAAGCCAGGAGGCTAAATTATAAGGACACCTCTGAGGGCATCGTTTCCTGGAAGCCCTCACAATCTGTCGTCATCACATTCGAAGGACAATCTCTTCCCTCCCATATTTATTTATTTTTCAACTCCTTACCAGTTGAAATGTATACTTATCCTACCACTCAATGTTACAATTGCTGTCGTTTTGGTCATACCAAAGTAGCATGCAGATCCCCTCCCAGATGTTTCAAATGTGGAGAAAACCACACGGCTGACCAATGTTCTTCTCTCTCTTCACCTAAATGTTTTAACTGCTCAGGTGCTCATTCCGCCATTAACTCTTCTTGTCCGGAACAATTTCGCCAAAAAAATATAAAAATTTCTATGGCCTCTCAGAACTTGTCTTTTCTACAGGCTTCTAAACTATTCCCGCCTATCAAAAAATCATTTGCCGAGGTTTTATCCAGTAACTCCTCATCCAACCCACCCGCCTCCACCTCAACATCTTCTCGTTCAACTAAATTCTCATACAAAAACCCTATCTCTAAACCGGCTCCTGGATACGATCAGCAACAACACAACTCACTTCTCTTGAATCCCAATGGTTCACCTCTTTCAAATGCCACAAATGGGTGTGCAAACAGTTATAATTCATCCTCAACAAACCATCAAAAGCTTTCTGAACAACTCTCCCAAGATAATTCTTCATTTATTCAAACTCTTATTATGCTTCTAACTGACCTAATTTCTTCTCAAACTAATCTACCGTCCAACGCTGCTTCTATTATTTCCACATTAAAATCATTTATTCAAAATGGCTCTTCAAGATGTCACAATTCTTCAGTGGAATAGCCGCAGTGCTATTTCTAACAAATCGAACCTTCTTAACCTATTAAATTCAAACCTTGTTTCTGTGGCTGCTATCTCGGAGACATGGTTTACTCCATCCACCCACTTTAATGTGGGAGGGTACTCCTGTCTCCGCGATGATCGCCCGGAAGGTACGGGCGGTGGTGCTGCCCTTTTTATTAAAAAATCCCTTCCTTTTTTCCCAATAAATAATATCAAACCCCCCAATGCTGACTTTCAAATGGTTGCAGCTAAAATAAAAGACACTTCCTTTGTTTCAGTATATCTTCCCCCAACTTCGCACTTCAATAAACAAACGTGGTTGCAAATTATCCGTCAACTAAGCCCTCCTTTCTTTTTATTGGGCGATTTTAATGCCCATTCCCCCGTCTGGGGTTCTGCTTTCTCTGATCGAGACGGTCGAAGTGTGGTGGATTTCCTAGATGAATCCAACCTTTTTCTTTTGAATGATGGATCTCCTACTAGAATCTCTCGCCCCAACACAAACCCCAGTGCAGTAGATCTCTCCATATGCTCTACTAATCTGGCACCTCTCTCCTCGTGGGTGGTGTCCCCCGACCCTTGCTCCAGTGATCATTTCCCGATCACCATCTCTTATCAAACTTCTTTCCATTCAGACAAGTCCCATATTTCGACAAAGATTAAAACAAAACACGCCAAATGGGACGAATTTAACTCGCATATGGATAAGTTTATACAAAATTTACCTTCTATCGATACATTATCTGTCAAAGATAACTACGATAACTTCAAATCAATGCTCATAACTGCAATTAATAAATCAAATCCTCCCCCTAAAACCAAATCTCTCAAAAAACTCCCTCCGACTCCCTGGTGGGATGAGGAATGTTCCAAGGTAGTGAGAATTCGGAAAGCTAAATCTCTTTCCTATCGTCACAATATGACTATGGAGAACTATCTCATATACAAAAATGCCGAAGCCAATGCCAAAAGGGTATTGAGGTCAAAAAAAAGATCCGGGTGGTACAACTTCTGCAGTTCTGTATCTCCGAGCACTCCAATTTCGGAAGTTTGGTCTATGATTCGAAGATTTCGATCCTCCTTCAGTTCAACATCTCCTCGAGCATCTCATTCTAAATGGATAGATGAGTTCTTGGACAAAATTGCCCCCCCTTCTGTTCCTAACTTAGAGGAAATAACTCCCATTCATAACACTCCTATGTCTGATCATTGGCTAGACTCTCCATTCACTTTAATTGAATTAAAAATTGTTTATCAACAGTCAAGGACTCATCTCCAGGCAGAGATGGTATTCCATACAGCATTATAAAAAATAGTAATGATAATGTTCTAAATCACTTCTTAAGCATCTTAAATAAAATATTCCAGACTGGCATAATTCCTGATGACTGGAGTTCTCAAATAATCATTCCAATCCTAAAATTAAACAAATCACCCAATTCTGGATCCAACTATAGGCCAATTGCTCTTTCATCCACCCTTAGTAAAATTTATGAAAAATTAATTAAAAACCGGTTAGAACTTTTTGTCGAGAGTAATCATCTTCTCTCTCCATCTCAATTTGGATTTAGAAAAAAAAAATCCACGCAAGATAACCTTGCCATCATCAGTACTGATATTAATTTATCCATTTCTAACAAAGAAGTATGTCTTGCAGTTTTTATAGACATAGAAGGCGCCTTTGACAATGTTTCCATCCCAATTCTTAAAAAAAAACTTTTAGGCCTTGGCTTACCCCTCATGTTTGTCCAATCTATTATTAATCTTTTTCTCGATAGGAAAATTTTCATTGAGCTACCAGATGTTACTCCTCAGAGTAGGTCAATTTGGAAGGGCTTACCTCAAGGCGATGTATTATCCCCCTTACTGTATAATATATACACACATGATATGCATGTCACCATTCCCCCTCAAGTAAAAGTTATTGAGTTCGCGGATGACATAGCTTTCTTCTTATCATCCAAAATCATCCCACCCGCCGTCAAATATCTTAATGAAGCCATGGATGCCCTTTGCACATGGCTCACTTTAAATGGTCTTGAACTTTCAGTTCAAAAGAGTCAGTGTGTCACCTTCTCAAACCGTCATCATAACCCTCCTGTTCAAATTTTATTTAAAAACCGTCTCCGAAGTTAAATTTTTGGGAGTAACATTTGATAGGAAACTTAAATGGTCTTCCCATATTCATAATATTGTTACTAAATGTGAAAAAAATTTAAATATCATCAGATCATTGACTGGCGTTTGGTGGGGTTCACACCCTATCTGCATTAAGTTGCTTTACAACGCACTTATTCGAAGCCATCTCGACTATGCCTGCCCACTTTTTAGTACTGCATCCAAAAATGCACTCAGCAAATTAGACAAAATTCAATCAAAGTCATTGCGAATAATAACTGGAGCCATGCAATCGTCGCCCATCAATTCTCTTCAAGTAGAATGTTCTGACCCTCCACTTTATTTAAGACGTCAACTATTTGCTGACAAATTTGTTCTTAAATGTTTAAATTCTAAATGCCATCAGGTTATTCCCAGAGTGTCGTTGTTCAAAGACTCAACACATTCATCTACAATCAGAGCTCGAATTAAACCTCTTCCTGCCTTCTGTAAAAATTTTCGTTCTCTCTCAGAGCTTCAAATTATCCAAAATGATCTTCTTCCATTATTCAAATTAAAATATAGTCACGTCACCCTATCCCCAACAATTTTAGAAGGGATCGGCATCCTTAAAAGTCATTCCAATCTTCCAGCCCGTACTGTCAATAATATGTTCAATGACATTATTTCTTCTAAATGGCCCAACACTTCTCTTTTATTTACTGATGGCTCCAAATCTCCAGACTCTCCTAACTGTGGTATAGGTATTAACGTTTACCACAATAATTCTAATGAAAGAATATTTTATTCAATTTCAAACCAATTTTCAATATTTTCTGCCGAGTGCATTGCAATAATTGAATCTCTCAAATATATAATAAAAAATAATTTTGAACATTCTCTTGTTCTCTCTGACTCTCTCAGTTCCCTCCAAAAACTTAAATCCAGTCCTTTTCTTCATCCTGATGATCACTTTGTATGTCTTATTCGAGTGCTGATATCCTCCATTCAAAGTTTTGGAAAAACTGTCACTCTGATTTGGATTCCTGGACATGTTGGCATAGTGGGTAACGATATTGCTGATTCCTTGGCAAAACAAGGAGCGTCTAACCCTACCATTACCCTCGTAAACCATATTCCCCTATCTGATATTTTTTCCATCATCAAAGATAGATCCCGCAATGTTTGGACAGAGTATTGGAACATTGCTAGTCAATCCAAGGGTGCCCGCAACGCCTCAATACAAAGGACTATCCCATCAAAACCGTGGTTTCAAAAATTCCCCCATTTTTCAAAAAAAGAAATTTCCTTACTTATTCGAATGAGAATCGGACATTGTTCCGTTCCTTCTCACCTTTTTAAAATTCATGTGCTTGACTCCCCAGATTGTACATTCTGTGGTCTAGATGTGGGAACTTTAGATCACATATTTTTTGATTGTCCCTCTCTAAATAAATATCCTCTCTTCTATCAAGATTTATCCAAAATTGCCTCTCCTCCATTCAACATCTCATCTCTTCTAAGTCTGAACTCCTCTCCAATCTTCCATAAAATTCTGAAATTTGCACATTTAAATAAAATTAATATATAAATTCACTTTTCACTTCTCTGTAATTATAAATGATGGCCTAGAACACCCTTGAAGGGTGAAAGCCAGAAATAATCGAAAAAAAAAAAAAAACCGAAGAAATTTTGGGAAATCATCTGATTAACATAATGTATTTATTGTACGATCTAATGCCTCATTAAATTATAATTTTTTTAATTAAAAATAAAACAATAACTGTGTAAACACCACTTTTATTTTTTATACTTTATGCCGACCGGGTTTCGCTACAACCGTGGCTTCTTCAGGACAGTATAATACTCTACTTAAATTAAGTTACATGTGTGTTACAGATAATATATGTGTTTGGTTCTGAAACAGTATTTAAAAAAAAACTAAATCCATATTCCCCAAGTCCTTCATCAATCATGTATTCCTTTCTCTTCCTCCTTTCCTCAAAGTCTCTACCAGGAAAAAAAAGAAGAGGTTCCTACCTACATGTGGAAAAATTGAACAATATTGCCACCCAAGTTTACATTACCTACTTGGGCAGTTGGAATTTCGTTGTGACATGGGTCACAGTTCGCTCTTCGAAATATCGCGAATAATCGCAAAATTCATATTTTTATGAACTCAAAGTTTTCGTTACATAAAACCTGGTGTTGTGCCGGTGCATTGGGAAGCTGTCAGTACCAGGATCGATCCTGAATCGCCACAAGAAGCCGTCAAAGGTAAGAGACTTCCTCTCATATCCTATTTCCTATGATCAATATTTCAAAAGACAATCAATGGTCTTTACTCATAAAAAAAAAGGATTTACAGTCACATCGTCTCGTGTCGCGGCATCGGCCGTTACAATATGATTTAAAACAAAAGGGGCTGGACTCTTCAAGTGAAGGAGGAATAAGTCGTAAGTGTAGATGGAGAATTGGGAAAAAATATTTTTTTAATAAATTTTATTATACTTACGTTGGTGGACCCAAAAGTAACGATACTCGGGGTGGTAGAGGGGAGAAGTGGAGTGGGAACGGGTATTGTAAGGTTGGCTGTTGTATGATGACTCTTTCTCGGCCAGGGTGCGAAGCCGCGGCGCTGTGGGTCCACGTGTTCGTCAAAAGTTTAATTTTAAGTAAATCAAGATTTCTTCTTTCGGCGGACACGTGAAAGTCTCCTCTCTGAGTATCAAAGAGAGTCTTCGCCATCAAACCTAACACGAATTGAAAAGTCAACTGGAAGAGGATCTATATTTCGTATATGATAGTTAACTGTAATTGCAATTATTATTGTTCATGGTACATTTAAACCGTTGGTATTAAATAAATTAACATAATCTTCATTGCTCAATATTTCAAAAACTTCTAACATATATATACTCACTTGCTAAGAAAAATCATTATTTTTGAAAATCAGTGTAACTGTTTAATTTATTTGTAAATCTTAATGATGACACTACTATCTACGAGTATACCATTGATTTACAATACCATATTTGATGTTTGTTTTTCTACAAAGCATAAAAAAATGGTAGGTGTTGGACAGTGGGAGCCGGGGTAAGGGATTGGTCAGTTACTTGGCTGAGTGACCAGTGACAACACGCGAAAGATTTTTTTTGTTTGATTTTGAAACAAGAAAAAATGTCGTTAAAAAAGTCACCGGAGACCATAATTTCATTTACATTTTTTACTCCAAATAATGTCAAGAATCACTGGTTAAAGTCACCCTGTCACTTTAACAGCCGTAATTTTATTTACTACATATATATTTTCATTTTTGGGGCTGCTATGTGGAAGGTCTTTTTAAGAAAGGAAGGAGTGGAAGTTCTGGAAAGATAAAGGTATGAGGGGTGGGTAGGAATCTGGAGGGTCCGGGGGGACAACGTATGAATCCATCCCTCCCACTGCGATGCAAGGCGATGTTCGGAGAGAATCCTGCTGGAGTAGTCAAAAGAAAGTTTAAAAAATTCTTCTTAAATAATAGCATTGTGGATTGTGGATGACTGCCAGTGGTTTACACTAAATAAATAAGTTGATTTCAATCTTTTTTCAACAAAGCTATACAAAACAAACAAAAAGAAAATTTACAAGCCATCCTAGAAGTTAAGAATGTCCGTGCCATCAGAGTAGGCACCTACCAGAACGTGGCAGCCCACTGGAACATCTTCTATCGACACTGACTGTGTATTCGGTAGGTACCTACTCAGTACTCAGTGCTCTGCCCACTGTTCGCTGCTCAGTGGCTCAATTAAGGCCCGGCGAGACCACACGCCATTCATTTGGCTCTACGCCCTTTGTCTGCGCCCTTTTTTTTATATTTCTTCTGAAGGTTCAGGAAAGTTACATGTTTCACTTTAATTCAGTGAAAATTGCTCACTAGTAAAATACCAACATTGCGCAAAGTGCCTTTCAAAAATATTGTTTAAATTAATAAAACGTAATGTGATGCCAAACTTCAATAAATGTCTTGTTGATGGCCACAAGGGCAATTTCACTAACGTCCAAATAATGTATTACTTAGTATTTTTATCCGATATTTATATTTTAGTCCTATTCTAGACATATTTCCAATAAACCGCCCTGTTCTTTCCGGAAATCTCGCATTTACTCCTTCCACTCTGCTCACCTCCCACTCAAACATCTAAATATTCTATATCGTACGTTTGTTTTAATATTCTCCTGACAAACGAAGGGTTCCTCCGAAACCGGTATAGTGTGAATTAAATAAAAGTTATTTTTTATAAGAAAAACACCCTTTTTATAAGTTTTGAAGGTTATTTCTATCAATGTGATATATCATTGAAGAAGAAGATAACAATAATAATCTAAACGAAAATATGAAAGAGAAAATAAAATTACAAAATAATTAAAAATGGAAAGAAAAAATTCTCAAAATCCATAAAGGGTGGCGAAAAACTACCGATATAATTTGAACCTTATTGTAATGTGTAATAAGATTCTAACCATATCGGTAGTTTTGCGCCGCCCTTTATTTTCTTTTAGATTATTATTGTTATTTTCTTCTTCAATGATAAATAAAAGTGGTCTGTAACAAGTTTGTATGTAGATAATATAATAGATAATAATCTAATCGAAAATATGAAAGAGAACAAGACACAGAAAAACAGAAAAAAACAATGGTCGCAACTGGGACTCGAACCCAGACCTCTCGTCTAACCGGGACGCGTATTTACAATCCCTACCGCGTTTCAGTCGCTTTAAATTTTCAATATCAAAATTTAAATATTTGGAAATAAAATTATTAATTTCTAATATACACATAAGATTCTTTTATCTAGATTTTAGAACAATTTTTTTTTTGCAAAGTGATAAAAAATTATCAATATAGAGGTGTATTTACAATATACGGGAATAATATTAAAAAAATTTAAAATTTAGAAATAAAATTATTAATTTCTAATACACGCATCAGAAAGATTATTTTATCTAAATTTTAGAATAATTTTTGTTTTTGCAATGTGATAAAAAATAACCAATATAGAGGTATATTTAAAATGTAAATTGCCGTTACCGCGACTGAATCGGTATAGGTTTTGTAAATACGCAACCGGGACGTGCTATTCCGATTACGCTATTGCCACCTTCTCTCAAACCATCGTATTTGTCAATCTCCTGTTTCAAATTTTTTAGAATTAACAATATTATCTTCAACTAATTATTTTTCCATATTACGGGCAACTACCCTTTTAATTGGAAACAATCATTCTAAGAATTGGTTTGTAACCTGGATGGCGTCTCGGATAAATAAATTCAAATTTATTCATGTTGAACTATTGACTTTTTATATAAAAAAATTCTCTCTAAATTTCGCAATAGCGAAATTGGTTAACGCGCACGTCCCGGTTAGGGGAGAGGTCTGGTTTAGAGTCCCATTTGCGACCATTGTCTTTTTTCTGTGTCTTGTTCTTTTTCATATTTTCCTTTAGATTATTGTTGTTATCTTCTTCTTCAATGATGTATTACATTGATGGGAATAACCTTCAATATTTAAAAAAGAGAGCTTTTCTTATAAAAAATTTAAGTTTATATATTTTTATTGTAGATGTATTATTTTGTCGGTTAATGTGATAGATTCTCCAATCTCGAATTGCAGTCTGTATACCACAGGCATCAGAAATGCTGCCCATGTTCTAACGGTATTTCAATGAAAGATGTTCCTAGGAACTAGTACCATCGATCCCATCGGAACTGGTGTGTAGTTGAGAAATACGTCAAATGTTCGCCAAACATTTATAATCGGTTGACATTTTTAAGTTTAAAAACTGTTTAAGAATTCTAATAGCCTAATAATTCTATTCAATTCCTTAATCCGAAGTGTTCTTGAGTACCGTTCAACAGTCTGGAATCCACATTATATTACACAGGTATCTAGATTCGAATCAGTCCAAAGAAAATTACACGGATTTTGTCTTACCGATCAGGTGTCTATCATCTTCTAGACGGGTACGAACAAAGACTTAAATATTTCAAATTAGAGAGTCTGGTTAAAAGACGTAACATAAATGACCTCTTAATGCTTTATAAAATTGTGAATAATCGTGTAGACAGTAACTTAGACAATCAAATCAAGTTATACGCCAGGCCCAAATCTACAAGAACTCTTAACATATTTTGGACCGAAATTTTTACGAAAAATACTGGATATTTTAATCCAATGTCTAGAATGTCTCGATCATACAACGATCTTGTTAAGATACATAGTTTCATAGATATTTTCTAAATAGTTTAACATGTTTCAAAAATATCTCCACAATTTGAGCACTTAAAAAAAAAAATTGGTTATTTTATTTCTTTTCAGTAAATACTTCGTTATATTGTATACTTGTTATTATTGTGTATTTCAATTTTGTATTTAGGTTTTCAAGTTATGTATAAATAATCCTTGCATTGTTATTCATGAGTTTGCTTATGTTAAAATGCATATGTGATTAATGCAGACACATTAGTCTAGGGATATTTATATATATATTCTAATTTATTATATATTACCCACAAAAATGTTGTATAAATATCCTGTTTGTGTCTCAAATAAATTAATAAATAAGTAACAAGAGAACGTGTCGTTTCTACGACCAGGCTCCGAAATAATATTAATTAAATTCTATATTAATCATCGCTTTAGTATTTTGCTAATTTGCACAAAAAAAGTGGTTACCTTATTTTCTTATGTGTTCCTCAATTATATTTATCGTTTGTACTGACATACTGTATCAAATGTTAAATTATATGTAAAAGCCCATTAGGGCATAAGTAAATAAATAAACTTACCTTTGTATGTAATGATTTCTTCCAATTTTTATGTTTTATAGAAGGAAAAAAAAAATTACAAAAAACGTTTATAAGTGAAAACTACTTATTTATAAATGAAAAGTTCCCAAACATAACATCCATTTATATCATACTAGCTGACCCGGAGAACTTCATACCGCCTTAGAATCAATAACTATTGTGTTAACTTATTAGCTGAATTACTTAAATTCAGTATTTTTATTGAGTAAAAAATTACACAATGAAGCAATTATCGATGCGCAACTGTCCGTGTTTTGTTTTTGTCAGTATCAGAGATGGCGTTGTGTATGAATTTACATTTGTTGTGATTTTCGTACTTTTCAACTTACTTACGGGAATTGCGTTTCATTTTCTTTACACGTGTGAGGTAAATTTATAAATAGTTATTGTATTTTTCCTTTGGAGGGGTGCAGACATGTGTTCACCGTTTATCTCATTTTCAACTGTTGACAATTAGTGTGAAAGAAAGAGGGGCGGCATTAAATGTTTAGTGCATTGACATTTGACGTTTTTGAATTTTTGGAATTCACTTACTATTCTATATTATAGGTACTTATCACAATATTGCTGCAGCTCTTTCAAAATATGAGAATTCCTTCATACAAAATGTATGAGGAAACTCGATCCAGCCGTTCTTGAGTTATAAATGGTGTAACTAACACGACTTTGTTTTATATATTAAGATTTGAGTATTTTAAATAGGTATATACCAACATCCATATTAGTATCTAAACACCAAAGAAAAATCAGAGAATATCATACTAACGAATTAGCCGAGGATTACTGTACACTATCAGTGCTTTGGTTTGAAAAAATTCTTTGCCATATTCTCCCTACAAATATTAATTAAGAATTCAACATCTTTCCGTACCTATAGAAAAATTCTGCCGACAACACTGCGAGGGCTGAGGGAGCGGGAGACAGAAATGAAAGGCGTCAGGTCGATGTAGCGAGTCAGTCGTTTATTGGGCTACGTAGCAGATGGTCGGTGGTCGGTAACATGATGTAATGCGGAGTGCCGTAGATGATGCTGCAGGCGTACGGAGGTGGAGATGGTGTGGTGAAGGTCAGCGAGTTGCTCGACACCATGGCGGTGGAGATGACCTATCTTCCAGGCCGTTGCTCGACGCTTTAAATCGCGGAGATGAACGGTGAGTGGCTCGGTGAGCTGAGCCACCAGCAGGTAGTCCTGGCGAGGCGGAGCGTGTTTCCATGGCAGCGAAGCACGGAGGGGCTTCGGGGTGCCATGAAGTGGTGAGCTGATCCCTTGGCTGAAGGTGCGTCAATCCTTATAAGTCGCGGGATGTAGCTGTTCTCAGGAGCTGAAGACACGATGGGCCTTGTAGCTGAGACGTGGTGATGGACCTCGGGAAGCTGCCCTGGATGTGTGCCATGCAGGAGCACTTGTTACATGTTGAGGTGTTGACCGACGATTAATGTGAGACTGAACTGGACTGAACTGCAGCGGGCGAGCGATCGGCTGCTTATATAGCCGCGGTAGAGTAACTACCTCGCGGTAGGTAATACGAGCCACTTCGAGAATATTCGGCGCCGTACAGATATTGTACGGTGCTGTCTCGAGACCTTTCTAGGCGGGGCGATATTATTATCGTCAGGCTGGCACGGGAGGCGAGAAAGTACATCGCGGCCAGTATAGGTACGAAGGTACCTAGGCAAGTAGGTTTGCCGATGCGCGCGGATATTAGGAGATGTTTCTCGATTCCTCTTTTGGTGGCGAAGTTCATAATGATGTGTCGCCACAGTTAGTTAGTTTGCTTGTTTTTTAATGCTATGTTTTTTTGTGCATGGATGATGTTGTTTTTGTGAATTTACCAGGTTTATTTCGGAATATAAATAAATAATAAATGACGATTGCAAATAAAAGATGAACATGTATGTAACTAGGGAGTGAAATTCGACTTCTAGCCGAATGGGTATGGCATTTGTATTGACGCGTTGTCAGTCTGGGTTGTGTAATTTTGATTGATAAATTTGATGAACGGATCAAAAATGCCTGCCGTTCGATACATTTCAATGAACAAAGGCATTCTCGTGATTTTTCACGCACACGTCGACTAGAATGTTGATTTCAAACATACAGAACCAAATATTTGAAGCAAATTCAATTATTTGACAGTCAACACGATGATGAATCGTGGAACCCTCTTCCAACAAGTCCTCACAGCTGGGCTAAAAATTTATCCTACCGTGATGACATTGTAGTCAAATTTGACGAAATATTTAAATATTATTTTACTTCCATGCGTCATGAGATACACTTCACAAAATGAAAGCCTACCTATTTTTCACGCGCTCATCCAGTAAAGTGTCGATTTCGTACAACCACAACCGAAATATTTGAAGAGAATTCAATTATTCATTGGTAAATACGCGATTCGCATAACCTTTTGTTTACAAATTTCTACAATTAATTCACTGTAAGGTCCTGTGTAAAACAGTGCCACTATAGGCAAAGGTACAATGAATGAGCGAGTTTGAAGAGGCGCCTACCGGAACATTGTTTCAACCGCTAAGCAGCGATCATTAAGGTTGATGGGAGATACCCAGTGTTTGTACCTTCGCGGAATAAATTCTAGAATTATGTGTTCACACCTCCGCATCAATCTTACTTTATGTCACTTAAGTAACCCAGTTCGTGTAGGCACTTTAAGATAAAATGGAAATTTGAACGGTTATTACGAGAGTAATTTATTCTTGGATTCTTAAACAACTGAGAACACAACCCTTTGATGGATACGGTGGTCCAAGTCTGTGTTTCATTTCACATTGAAATTTAAAGAGGCTCTACTATTTCCTCTTGATTTATTGGAGACATAAATATGACTCAAATAGGTTAATATAAGTATCAAGAACCTTGTGAAGCCTGCGATGGTGCAGTTGGAGAAAAGTCTAAAAATTTGAAAAGATCATTTGAATAGAAACACCAGAATAGAACTAACAGTGACAACAGGTAAGAAAATCTCATAAAATTACGAACGGTCAGGAGCTGAATTTGCATCGCGTCTGGGTCCCATCCAGGAGCTCAATTTTCTAATGGCGATCAAGATTTATTCGTTATGAGAACGGAAAATTGCCCGTCGTCTCGACGAACTTTGTCGAATGTTTCATGTATATATTCTCGAACGTCGAAGGGTTGAAGACATTATAACATTGACAGCCCTGTGAATATTGTGTGTGTTTCTGATGTTTCGACGTTTCTATGATGTGATTTTGAAATGGCTGGCGGGTGTACGACACATAATCAAAAACAGCTGGTAACGGGAATTTAATGCTGCTTACATCGCGAAACGACATTGCACAAATTAATTTGGAAATTAATTTTCATGTAGAAACTACCTACCTTCCAGCGAAACGTTCTTGATGATTAGGAAGCATCTGCTTCAGCTTGCTCTACGTTATATATTGTGGCCAACATCGCCGGTAAATCAGCCATAAAATGGAACCTTATAACAAGTTTGTAAAAATGTACGATGCTTGTCCTTCTAAAAGTGCACAGGAAACGATCTTAGGCTAGGATAAAATGTATTAGATTTTAACAGATTTCTCAGTGTCGACTGGTTCGACCCACTCGTTGGCCGACTGGAATGACTTTTGGCGTTAAAGTATTTCGAAGGTACAGAGATTAACTCGAGAATAACACACTCAACCAATATATATACTTTAGACTACGATTGTGCGCGGCCTCGATTGGAAAATTGAATCCCTATCGTCCTAAAAAAAATCCTCGGCAAGTCAAGTCCCCCATCATTGCTGTAGTGGTAGCAGGAGATTTTAAAATGTTGTCAGGTTATTCGTAACCCCGAAATGTTTGTCTTTCTGAAAAAAATAAAATTTAATGATGGTCCAGATAGGTATGTATTTAAATTGCACTGATAGGAACCAAATAAGAAACGGAAGCAAGTAAGAAAAAGTCACGAACGTGAAAAATAAAATAAAGCAATTACGCTTCAAGAAGCGCCCATCTGCTCTCTACTTTTAACCTGCGGTGAGATTATTTTGCTACGCTTTCTAGAGAGACCACATGATATTTTGATAACCGATAGAGTATAGAGAGAAGGGGGCGTTCAACCGATCCTCTATGAAGGCATGATGTCCAATACATAGGACTACAACAGGTGCCTCCATACCAGAACCCCTGTGGACAGCATTACAATTACAATACTAACCGATTAATCAACAGAATTGCAATATAATGTCGTTGCAATGACAAATCTAGTGCAGATTAATTGGATTGTAATTAATGTGCGTAACACAGCGTTAAGTCATTGGCTATTATTTGGTGTTTTGGTGCTAACTTAATAATAACGGCATGACATTTTTAGTTGATTTCAACGTTTTACATGCATCCCCTCTCGTTTTAAACGTATGTTAAATGTTATGTACATAAATGATTTTTTTTTTTTTTTAAGAAAGACAATTTTTTAAAAATTTTTATAAGAAACACAACAAACGTTCCCGGATTACGAATAACCTAACAATATTTAAAAATCGCCTACTTCCATCACAAAAGGCGGACAATTTTGCGTGTGTCCTGATGACCATCTTCATAGATTAATGGTTGTATACCAGTTGTTTAAAACTTAAAACACGTTTGTTAGTAAGATCCTTAATTCTTAAATAAGTCTTATTGAAGAGATAGATCTCAAAACAGTGTCATAATATGTTATGTATAATTTTAATGTTTATTCCCTTCGATCTATTTTTTTATTTTTTTAAATAATTTATTTTAAATTTGAGAGACGGGTATGGGTACCGCCGCCCCGAAAACTATTTATTGGCTAAATTTAACTTGTGACACAGGTCACCACAAGTTGTTAGCTACGGTTGGTGACTTAGAAGAGTTTTCCGGGAACATGGGTGAGTTTTCATTGTCTTAATTTTTGAAATTTCCAACAGGACTCTTTTGGAACATCTCCAGTCCGTTTCTCCTGGACACATTGACTCACTGATTCCTACACACCCCTTATACTTTTTGCCCTCCCAGCACTTCCTTTTCTAAAAAGACCCTCCACCTAGCATCCCCAAAGAAGACATTGCCTCTGGGGAATTATTTTCCTGAGGAGCTAATGTAAAAATATTTATTTATTGATATCAAGTTCAATCACAAATATAAATAATAATAATAATATAGTGTAGGAGGTAGAGGTGTAGTTAAAATAACATCTTCAAAACACAATCGGGTAGAAATGCTTAGATTTTTTTTCCATAGTTAAGCTAATAGTTCAGAAATGCACAAAATAATTTACGAGGCAGATAGAAACATTACACCTTTTTATATTCATATGACGAGAATGTCAACATTCTTATAAATACTAACCGGGAATTGTTAGATTCCTGGTCAAATAAAATTATTCACGCCAAACACTTCAATTATCTCAACCAAACGTATGTTGACAAACTTTCGTCAAACAAAGGGGTGAGTATTGGAGAGTTGAGCGCAGAAATAGAAGATTTATGCTTGCAATTCAAGATAGAGTCATTAATACTAAAAAATATAGGAAGTTTATAATCAAATATATAAATCAAATTGATGATTTATATAGAAAATGTTTGACTTTTCCAGAAACTGTAGAACATATTATATCGAGATGTTCTGTATTAGCGTCGTCCGAGTAATTTAGGCACAATCGGGTTTCAAAAATAATTCACCAAAGTTTGGTAATTAAATATAACTTGATTGACTGCCGTACCACATTATGAATATTAAACAAATTCATTTTTAGAAAATGAATTTTATAAAATATATTATGATAAAACTATACTAACAGACAGAATAATTAGTTATAATAGACCTGATATAGTTTTACATGATAAAATTGAAAAAAAAAACGTATATCATTGATGTCGCTATTCCAAATTCCTGTAATATTAAAAAATCTGTTCCTGAAAAAATAAGAAAATATACAAATTTAGGAAATGAGATTACAAGAATTTGACATTCTCAGACTATAAAAATATTAGATACCATTTGTTATTTCGGCTACTGGTATTATACCTAGCTGTCTCGTTCAAAATTTAGGCATATTAGATTTGTCAAAGAATTTATATATAAAAATGCAAAAATCAGTCATTTTAAATACATGTAGGATTACAAAAGATTTTTTAAATATTTATATTGAGGGATCAGTGGGATTTATAGGTCCAATACTAGTTCCATCGAGCCGAACCCTCTGTAGTTCTGTCAAATAAAACGAAATTTTTATTTTATTTTTATTTATTTTAGTACTTATCTTAAAAACATGTTACAATGTTACTTTTCCTCCATTAAAAGCATTTGCTTATGGATGGAGGAAGAGTTTACATTTTAAATATGTACAATTTATACAGTCATGTGTTTCTCGTGTGTACAGATTCACAGTTAATATACTGTTAATATACCGTTAAAACACAGTTTAATCATATCGCAATCAAGACCCTTTAACTCAAATATAAAATCATACCCATGTATTCAGTAAGAAGTAAAATAGGTATAATTTTTAGTGTGACATTCATGTGGTGATGAGGGAAGCAGCAATTTTCCCGTTGGTGATTTCTCTAAAATGCTTTTTGATGGAGTTCAACAATTTGTCATTAATGCTTCTGATTTCTACTGGAAGGTTATTAAAGAAGTATTTTCCTTGGTGTGTATAATGGTGTTGGGCAAAATACGTGTTCAGTTTGGGGTATACAAATACATGTGTAAGTCTTGTACGATTTTCAGTCATGATTGAGAATTTATCTTTTTCTTTTATAATTTGTATGATTGAATTTTTCACAAATAAGTTTTTAAATGTTGGAACATTGAATTCTTCGAATATGCGTTCAGTGGGGAAGTCTAGAGGTTTTTTTAGTATAATTTTTATAATGAGTCTTTGAACAATTTCTATGGGGGTCAAACTAGTTTTGTAAGCTGCTCCCCAACTGAAAATGGCATTCTGAAGAATAGACTGTACTATTGCGTAGTAAGGTAAAACACCCTATTTCTGACACGTTAAGCTATCACTTTTTTTTCTTGAATTTCAATATTTTTTTGTAAAATCAACCTTGTATTACTGAAACGAAATTTTGAATTCTAGGAAACATTGTTCAATTTCAAATAATAAAATATCACTTTTTGGTAAATTTATTACGGTTAAATATTTAAAATCATTTAATAAGTAACATGCTAACAAAACACATATTTCTGACATACCAAAATCAATATGATCCCATTGATTGACATGGCTGTTCGTATTTCTGACATACCAAAATCAATATGAATCCAGTATCCAACATACGTTGATGCAAATAAAATGCAAAGCCAGGTGGACAACATTTAAAGCAAAAATCGGTATTTTGGAGAAACTTTATTAATTATTAAACATACAATTTAAAAAAAACTTTTTTTATACAGGGATGAAAATTAATTAAAACATCGCTTACATTATTTTTCCTTTGTTTTACGCAAAGGAACTTAATCGTATCTTGCCTTCTTCAGGCATTATATCTAAATTAAATAAGTACAGGCATTACAATAATAATAGTTATTTTTGTTGCGTCACATTCATTGAAAGAAGTAGAAGGTTGATTGATAATAGGCCCGAAAAAACTATTTTTAAATGGAGTAAGGGTATTCCTGTTAACAAGATTAATTTTCGATGTTTTTTTTTATTTCTCGTTTAGTATTTCCATATTATTTTCAATGTCTTCAAAGGGATATTCAAAATAGTTTCGTCAATTATGTCAGCAATCCACTGAAGGTCTTTACCCTTATTACTATCAGAATTCTTTTCCGATGATATATTCGAAATATCTAAATTCCACGAAAAATTGTCTACAGTTATGGTCTTAATTTTTCAAATATCAAATAATGCCTTGTACTCCGCAAGGCCCATCCGAACCTCGCGCGATTCACGAAATTCTTTCAAAAGAGCAGAATAATAAGGGAAGGGAAAGGAATGAGGGGATATAACCGGTGATACATTATTTTCTACAAAATATATTGTTTCTTCCACTGCAATGCTCTCTGGAGGCACTGATTTTATACTTTCATTGAATAATGATGTTTATCATCATTTGCATCAAAAGGAAAAAGACCATTTTTGAGGTGCGATTTCATATCCGTGTTATCTGGTGCGCTTTTTAAAATAAGTGCAAAACTTTCCCTTTTTACTTTTGCTTCCTTATTTTCAGTCACCATTCCTGGACAGACTTTTTGAAGGACACTTTTAATGGCCTAAACACAGCAACATCCAGCGGTTGCAAGATGTGTGTGGCGTTTGGGTACAAAGCCACCGAAGTAATTTGATTTGCTTTGCAAAACTCACAACATTCAGTGTTAGGTGAGATTATGCCCGTCTACGAAAATAATGACAGAAGTTATATATATATATATATATATATGAGGGAGCGGGCCGGATCGGTAGAGAGAAATGAAAGGCGTCATGTCGAAGTGGTGAGTCAGTCGTTTATTGGGCTACGTAGCAGATGGTCGGTGGTCGGTAACATGATGTAATGCGGAGTGCCGTATATGATGCTGCAGGCGTACGGAGGTGGAGATGGTGTGGTGAAGGTCAGCGAGTTGCTCGACACCATGGCGGTGGAGATGACCTATATTCCAGGCCGTTGCTCGACGCTTTAAGTCGCGGAGGTAAACGGTGTGTGGCTCGGTGAGCTGAGCCACCAGCAGGTAGTCCTGGCGAGGCGGAGCGCGTTCCATGGCAGCGAAGCACGGTGGGCTTCGGGGTGCCATGAAGTGGTGAGCTGATCCCCGGACTGAAGGTGACGCAAGCCTTGTAAGTCGCGGGATGTTGCTGTTCTGCGGGGCTGAAGGCACGATGGGCCTTGTGGCTGAGACGTGGTGATGGACCTCGAGGAAGCTGCCCTGGAGCGTAGCGATGCCATGCAGAGATCGTTACATGTTGAGATGTTGGCCGACTGTAAGTGTGAGACTGAACTGGACTGAACTGCAGCGGGCGAGCGATCGGCTGCTTATATAGCCGCGGTAGAGTAACTACCTCGCGGTAGGTAATACGAGCCACTTCGAGAATATTCGGCGCCGTACAGATATTGTACGGTGCTGTCTCGAGACCTTTCTAGGCGGGGCGATATTATTATCGTCAGGCTGGCACGGGAGGCGAGAAAGTACATCGCGGCCAGTATAGGTACGAAGGTACCTAGGCAAGTAGGTTTGCCGATGCGCGCGGATATTAGGAGATGTTTCTCGATTCCTCTTTTGGTGGCGAAATTTATAATGATGTGTCGCCACATATATATATACATTTTTTTTACATTAGCTCCACACAGGAGGCCCTGAGGAAAATAATTTCCCTCAGGGCCTATATCATCTTTGGGGATGCTGTGTAGAGGGTTTTTTAAGGAAAGGAAGAAGAGAAGAGTTTTGGGAAGGAAAAGGGTTTAAGGGTGGGTAGGAATCTGGAGTTCAGTGTGTCCTGGTCATCCGCCTCCAAGACCTAGACAAACCTCACCCCATGAACCCGGGCACCTCTGCTAAATCACCAAACGTAGTGAACCACTTGGGGTGACCTATGGCAGAGGTGTTGGATATTTAATTTTATTAAAACACTAGCTGGTTCCCGGCATGCGTTGCTATGCCATTTAATAAAGAAATTGTTTCTCCCTGCGTGTCCTTTCCCATTTATTCCGTTACCCTTCCACCTCTCATTCCTCTCCGCCTCCTCCACCTTCCCTCTCCCCAGTCCATTTCCCCCATACCCCGTCCCGCGAACCCCCCTCCCGAGTTCCCCTCCCCCCTCCTAGTGTTTCCTCCCCCCCTTTCCCCTTCCCTCCTCCACCCCTGCATTCCATACATTAATTCCCGGTAAATTTAGTTTTCAAACAGCGTGCCACCTATTGCAATTTTTTTATACAAATTTCATAATGCCAGAGCTTACTTATACAAACCTTGTCCTGACAATAACGAACACAAAACAAAAAGAATTATCTAATTTGGTGCAGTTGTTCGGAAGTTATGCGCGTACATACATTTCGGCGATTCATTTTTATTTATAGAGATTAGTTCGGTAACATTATTTATTTTATAAAATTGTTACTCACAAACTCGCAAAACATTGCCAAATTTGCCCCTAAAATCATTAGAAAACTATTTCTTAAATGGCCTCAATTTTATATTAAAAATACCAGAAAAATTAAATTACACTATCGGCAATAGATATTTCTCAAACATTTTTTTAATTATTCGATTTGTTTGGGTACTTTGGCATCAAATCCAAAATAAGGGAGGTCGCGCAGCCATTCTTCTGTCAGGATTAAAACCACCCAAATTATGATAAGTATCAATTTCTGACATACCGGTCAGAAATATGAACATGATTTTTGAAGGTGTACCATTTTCTGACATACATATCAGAAATATGGTCACCCTATTAAAACAGGTACCTATTTCTGACCGCTCAAAAACTGTCATAAATATATTGAAATATATTATTTTCCGTTTTAAATGTATAAATATGGTCAATACTCTATTGAAAAACATACAAAAACAATACGTAAAACATTGGTGAACTGTTGTTCACATTTTGTAAAATTTGGTTTACTCGCCGAAAAAGGTGAAAAAATGTGCAACATCACAAAATCACCAAAATCATATACTAAATAATATTTTGGTAGAAATGGGTGTCAAATAGTCCTTAGACTAAACGTTGGTTGGAGGGAGAGGGGAACAAATTTCTCGATGCGCTAATATCAATATACGTAGGAATGTTACTTCAGTTGGTAAAATCGTAATTTATGTTACATATGTCAGAAATTGGAGCAGGGTCAGAAATGTGGTGTTTTACCTTATATTGAATATAGATTTTTAGTTGATAAGAAGTTTCTAATTCTTAAGAATATATATATTAATTTTCTAATTCTTTTGATTGTATGTCCGATATGATCTTTCCATTTTAGGTTTTTATCGACGATTATTCCGAGATATGTAATTTTATCCGCTGTTTTCAGAAGTGATATAATTAACTATTAGGTAAAATAAAATATGATGGTGCGCATTTGCAACATTTTTTTTCTTGTAGCTGCTATAACACATCTTCTTACATTATTTCATCACGGAATTCATTAAAAATTCTTCAAAATTTAGGAAATTTATGCCATGAAAAGTGAGCTTTTCATTGCCATCAAAATAAGTTTATAAATTGTAAAGGCCATTTAATATTAAATCTTTTAGTACATTGAATAAAACAATATTTATGATCGTGCTTCACAACGCCAAAATTTATGTTTAAAATAATATGTCTGGTAAATATAAGTACGAATCGCAAACCGACGCCATGTTTTCCACTTATCGACATAAACTTGTTTTATTTTTCGTGCCTTTGCATGTTTGAAATTCGAGTGTGAGTTATTACTCGAAGCGATACCAAACATTAAAAAATTGCTGTGTTTGTTATTGCAGCAAAAAATATTATTTAATTCTAACTACGAAATTCTTTATGACGTTATCAATACAATAGTTGGTATTTTAGAATTTTTTTTTATGTACATATTTTTTACATTAACTATACATGATTTCCTTCATGGCCTATCATTTTAGGGAATGCTATGTGGAGAGTTTTTTTAGGAAGAGCAATGAGTGAACCTTATATCTTATACCGGTAGGGCAAAAACGGCATTCCCATCTGAGGCCTGTGCTCTAAAGAGTGCAATTTTGACAGCCTCCGCGGTCGACGGGTAAGGCTCTCGACTGGCAATCTGAACGTCGCGGGTTCAAATCGCAGCCTGCCCAAATAAAGTTTATTAATTAATTGTTATTTCACAAAATTAATTAATAAAAATGTAGTATACTAGCAGGCCCGGCCACACGTTGCTGTGGCTAACGAAACCTTTATAACCAACGCGATCTGTTAAATCATATCCACACCACGCTGCCCGCTGCCCGCTGCCACTTGGCCAGATACATTATGTATCTGAACCAATTTAAACAAAACCTTGACAAATTATTTATCTAAAAACCTTCCTCATGAATCACTGTATCTATTCGTGAAAACCGCATGAAAATCCGTTGCGTACTTTAAAAGATCTAAACGCACAATACTTAGTAAAGATTTGCTGCACGTTCCAGAGTAGAAGATACTCACAGTATCACCCTTGTATAAGAACTTACCATTCAGAACTGAAGAGTTGCTTGAAATGGCAGATCTGAATATCTCCACCTTCCTCTTCCCCATCTCTTTCGCCTCCTCACTACCTACAGTCTCACAACATATCCCGAATGGGAATGCCATAGTCTCACTGGCTCCAGACGTTAAAATCCAATTGTTTGTAAAAACAGGTTGTTTACAAGTGTTTTTTCAAATATTTTAGTTATGTGTCTCTGTCTTAAATTTTCCACAAACATTTTCCTCCATTTCTTCTAATCAGGTCAGAGACACAACATTTCGAAAAGAAGAATCCATAGGATCATCCTGCGCTATTAACTTAAGTACCCTTGGACCTTTGCAAGCCCAGGTTATTCTAGAACAGTTTCTGCATCAGCTTTATCTTGCTTAGATTTGTCTGTGGTGACCAACTGGACGTCTTCCCTCAGGAATTGCCGGTGCAGTTCTGCTCAATAGTTGCTTTACTGGCGTCCTGCGCACAAACTCAAGCCACCTCAGCTGGAATATTTTTAGAAGGGTATAACGGATTGGATTGGAAAAACTTGTAGTGTTCTCGTAAATCAATACCATTTCAAGTATTTTGTTTATTTAAAATAGTATTTAGGTAACTTTCTAAAATTTGCAAGCTTTTTCTATGAAGTTTCCAAGCAAATGCAAAGATTTCAATATAAAAAAAATACATACATAGCTAAACAGGATTCAAACTAATACTGGTAAATAATGCAAAGTTATATTAGTTTTAAATAAAGTGTTCAGCCTCTCCCCGTCCAGCCAGTTACTCAGCTGGTAGGCAGGCACATCCGCCGCCAAGACCTGAATACACCACATCTGATGAACCCAGGCACCAAACGTAACGAACCACTTGGGTTGAACTAAAGCAGAGGTGTTGGTTACCCAATGTATGATTCCCGGGGCCGCGGTATCCATTCCAGCCTCCCAAATAGGTTTTTTTACTTCCTTTTGTAGTATCTTAATATGTCAGGTTAATAATGTACTTATTTTGTTAATTGAAAAAAAATATATAACACAAGTATTTTAATCAATTCATAAGTTATTAGGACATTAAATATTTAAAAAAAAATCTTTTGTTGGAATTGTTATATGTAATGATAATTTAAGAAATACAACATTGAATATTGTAGATTCATGGCAATTGATCAACGTTGATACATTGTCGTTGAGTTCATTTTTGAACATTTTACAAAGGCAGGCCTAAACAAAGGAATTCATGGAATCGAATGAACGAAATATAATATTGTTTCATATTTGCAAAGCCGATTCAATATTGAATAGATTAATAATGAATAACAATCGAGACGCCATTAGTACATAAGTTTAAACAAAGTAAATTAATGATTTATAAATTGAATTCCTTGGAATACATGCCGTTTCTAAGTATGTTTATAATATAATATTACTAGCTGACCCGACAAACGTTGTTCTGCCATATAAATTATTTCTAATATTTTGGTTGTGTGTGGGGATGAGATGACAGAAAGAGGAATGGAGCGCTGTAGACGATGACCGCCGTTAAAAAAAAAAAAAAAAACACCAACTAAAGTAGGAAAATAAAATAAAGAAAATAAATATGAATTTCGAAGAGCAATTGAGTGTACGATATTTTTTGTCAATCCGTCTTTAGCCAACACAAATAAGACCGATGGTTTGCCCACGCAAGAACATGATGCCGAATGAAATATCAAAATGACGCGACGAGTCTCATGAATGTCTTGCGAATATGTGGATGAAAGTTCGATGAGGCAAACGTAGCGCCATCTGTCATTCAACAACATAAATAATTTCGTTCTGTTTGAAATATGAAGTACCTACGTTAAATTTTTTCATACAAAAATACTAAAATCGCGATTAAAAAATAGGAGGGTGGAGGTGGGAAGGTTGAAATTTGGGATTATACGTATTTTTTGATGCTAAATAAAAAAAAAATTTCTGGATAGGGACACCCTAATCACCTAACGGTATGAAATATACTTTAAAACGTATTCTTATACCTACCAAATATACATAACAAATTTCATAAAAATCGGTCAAGCCGTTTCGGAGGAGTGCGACCACAAACACCGTGACACGAGGTTTTTATATATAACAGTTATTTTTGGTACATTTTCAAAATTCAACCATTTTTGGTTCGATGCGTTCATTTTCACTGCTGGATGAAAAATTCTCCATTATTCAGTAAATTTAGATTGTGATCATTCCATCATAATTCGAAACGCTTTTAGAAACAAATTGTTACTACCTGCAGGTACCTTTCACGAGAATGCAATGAAGTTCGATTATAAACTTTTTCAGAGAGGTGTCATCATTGTCATTTTATTTTACTTTAAATTTAAATTTAATAAAAAAATATTATTTTCACTTATTTAACTAGAAAGGTTAGGTAAATAATAAATGCAAACAATACTGCCAACTCACAAGAGTTCTAATTGCCCGGAGTCAGTATGAGTATTATCATAATGCAGATTTGTCGAACAATTTTTACCGTATTTCCATACCCTACGCCTACTTTTACTCCCTCCACTGGAGGGAGGGAAAAGTAGGCCCCCACCAAATTTGGTGTTGTCTCTCCCTTTTCGACTTTTCATTTAAATACAACTCTACAAAGAATGTATCAAATGAAATTCTTCCCGTATTTTATGCAAATAACAAACTCAAAAATTACATTGTAAATAATAAAGGTAGAGATTCAAAAATGAAAAAATGGGATCTATTAATTGAAGTGTAACGATTTTGGTTTCTTCTACATAGGTAAAACTTCGAGAAACTTCGAAATAAGGATTAAAGAACATATCAAAGCTTTAAACAATAACAGTTTCTCGGAGTTTGCCAACCATTTGGTGGAAACCAGTCACACCTTTGACTTCAATAGTGGAATAGAATTAATGCATTGTAATGTCAATGGCATTCAGTTGGATAAACTAGAAATTTTAGAAATCCGAAAGAGTGTTAATGCGAATTTGAATATTATTAATAACCAAAAATTGTTCTTAAATGACCCAATATTAAACCTGTTCCCTTTCTAAATTGTCTCCCATTGCCCCTTCCTCCTCTACCCACTCTCATATTTTCATTGATACCATTGTCTATGTCCATTCTTTTTCAATTAACACCATTGTCTACGTCTATTATTTATAATTAGTATCAATAAAAAACCCTGAAGATGTGAGCGTTGCTCACAAAACATGTTGGTTTTGTAAACAATAAAAGTGGTAAAAACGAAGTAATTTATTAATTTAAATCTATATTTTTGGTTTCATATTTTTTATTCACCCTGATGAAGGTTCAGGTCGAACCGAAACCGGTTGTTTAAAATATATTATAAAGTGGAAATAAACTGAAAGAAGATAAAAAAGATTGGTAATATAAACAAATTAAAAAGAAAGAGTATCTAAGTACCTACCCTTCTTAATTTGTTTCAAAATAATAAATATGTCGATCCAATAATTCCTTTCAATTTATTTATATTTCCCATAACCTCTGACTGTAAATTCCCAGGAAACGTGAGATTTAAGTTCATCCTTCCTCTTTATTTTCCCCCGCTTATAGCCCCAGAGGGGAAGGTGGGCAAAGTAGGTGCGCCTTCTCGGGTAACTTCTCATTATCTCTTTTCCGGTACAAAGAGGAGGGAGTAGATTGAATTAAAAGTATATAAACAAGCGAATGAGCCGTGGCAGAAACAATGGCCCGTTATATTCTGGTCGCGTTTTCAGAACTGGGTTAACCAGAAAGACGTGTCAATTAACAATGAAAATTTTCGCACAAAATATTTTGGAAAAATAAAAAATATTTTATTTTCATCCGATTTTTTAAAAATTTATTTCATTAGTAAACTGACGTTGAAAAGGCCAATTACATTTAAAATTCTGGGAAAACATTAAGGAAAATTGACGTCGCATTTTAATGCTTCGAAATGTAAATACCTACGTCAAATGACTGATACGAGTACAGTTCCGGACTGTACGAGTGGTTTCGGACTGTAACCTGCAGCAAACTTTAATGGGAGAGGTCAACATTAGCAATTATCAATTTGTAAGGATACCGCCGCCCGGAGAACCATTTATTGGATAACCAACACCTCTGCCATAGGTCACCCCAGGGGTGCCCGGGTTCATGGGGTGAGATTTGTCCAGGTTTGACGGTGGATGCGTCTACCCACCTGCTGCGTGACGGGCCGGATCGAGAGAGTCTGGTTGAGGGAGGCCTTTTAACCTTTTCAGCTGGGCCCATTCATACGTCCGTCACTTCTGGACACACTGACCCCCAGATTCCTACCCACCCCTCATACCTTTTTCCTTCCCAGAACTTCCTATAATTTCCTTCTTTAAAAAGACCCTCCACACATCATCCCCTAAGATGACATAGGCCCTGAGGAAAATAATTTCCCTCAGGGCCTCCTGTGTAGAGCTAAAAAAGAAGTAGTTGTAATGAAAAAATTGGGAGGCGGGTATGGGTAGGCCCCGGGAACCATTTATTGGAAAACCAACCCCTTTGCCGTAGGTCTTGGCGGCGGATGCGTTTGCCCACCAGCTGCAGGGCAGGGCAGATTGGGAGAGAATGACTGAGGGAGTACCTTTGACTTCTCCAGCCATGCCCTCTAGGAACATCGCCTTGCACCGCAGTGGGAGAGATAGATTCAACGTTCGTCACTCCAGGATACACTGACTCCCAGATTCCTACCCACCCCTAATACCCTTTTCTTTCACAGAACTTCTTCTTCTTCCTTTCCTTAAAATACCATCCACACACATCCCCAAAGATGACATCCACACAGCATTCACAAATCCCCTGAGGGTAATTATTTTCCTCAGGGCCTACTGTGCGGAGCTACATAAAAAGAAAAATAATCAAACTTACGAGTAAGTATCTAAGTACTGTGTGAATAAATAAAATAACACTATGGTTCTGACTATCCTAAACACGTCCAAAACACAGAAGTATAAAACATTTTTTCATATCATATAACATAAATACACATTTACAGTCATTCCTTCGCACGCTGACCTAAAACTCCACAATAAACCACCCCATTTAGTGTAGTTATTGTATTAGCTCTTTATGTGTGTCTGTGTTCCATGTACATAAAATGTTTATATGCATTAAACAGATAAATATATATGTTACACAAATAGTTAAATAAATAAATAAATAAGTAGTGTTTAGAAGTCAGCCCATCCATCTCAATCTCTAACTCGTTCACTGTAAGCCAGATGCATCGCGTATCTATATATGGAATAGAAGTAACTTTGACAAAAGCAACAGAGAAGAAACAAAAATCCGTTGAACTATTGGTTGTATTGTCGCGTACTGAGAATTCCCTGAAGAGACCAAGTAGGTAAAACCAGTAGAAAAGTATTTAGTAGAATGCATACGGAAAATATCAGTAACATTAAATCGCACTTAGTGAGATGTGAGAAAATTATGTACAAAGTAAGTTATAGTTCCACCAAAAACAAAAGTTACATACTTAGTTCCCTAGCATCGCGTCGCCCGTCGGCGTTGCGTCGGCGTCGTCCGGAATGGTTCTGTGGAGGACGAACAAGGTCACCGATCTGCAGTCGCACGGCAATCCTGTTGGTCCCCTTACACCAAAAGAAATCGATCCTTATCACAAGTCACTCTCTCGCGCTGCAACGAAGGTCATCCAAATCATTCTACTTTAAACTGCACCGTCTTGTGAATCGTACTTGTTCGCTCTCCACTTTCATATACAATTGTTCATATTAAATATTAAATTATGGTTCGTTATGTTCGTATGTAATTTGTTGAATAAACCTGTAAGTATTGTATCTACGATCTGCTTATTTGATTTACTACACATCACACACGTAAACATTACACCCATAAAATGGTGACCCCGATCACATAGTTCCATGACTGTTGATCTCCCGACAGTTGGCCTTTCGGCATACTTATATACAATATGTAGTCGGTTTAGGGAAAATAAGGTATACCTACTTAAATAAAATATAACTAAGTGTCCCCGAAGGCGTGTGCAGAGAAAATATACCGCCGAATTACAAAAGTATAAAGCATATTTTCATTCAAAGACATCAAGGAAAAAATACTTATCGTTTGATATCCATACCAGCTTAAAATTAAAGATACTTTTGAAGCTAGCTAGGACCTTTATAACGTCTGTGGAAATGCTAAGCAAAAGCATCGCTGACAGAATACAACCCTCGTTACTTAAAACAGTCTTTGAGAGTGATTGGAGGTCAACTTCTGGCTGCATTGTCCAATCTAAATATATCAATGTTGTGGTCCAACCTAGATTAAGAGTGGAACGTGAAAAATAAATAGTAAAAAAAATTAAAAATTATAATAAATATTGTCTTTTGTCGAAGAACCTATATTTTGCGAAAAAGATAAATGGGGGGACCTTTTCGTGGTCAGATTTTAAAATAATTTCGACGGAAAGTGAGATAAAATAATATCGTCCACGGAAAAAATGTGAAAATTTTCTTCATATTAAATTCTAATCTACTTTGTTTTTTTAATCTACTCAAAACTTTTTCAAACTTGGATTGAAGTATTAAACGATTTGAAAAGAAGTCTCCCGAGACTAACTTTTAGATTTGATAAAAAGATGTTTGATTGAAAACGATTTTCAACGCGATGATTTTTTTTTCAATTTTGTCAGAAAAAAACTGTTATAATTAAAGGAGCGATCGCTCAGCAGCAATAGAGCATCAATTATCTTGAAATTTACTTTACAATTATTGTAAGGTAAAGTTCTTGAAAATCAAGTCTTCTGAAATTATGAACAAAGTTTACGTCGTAGTATTCACCATTCAAAGCACTGCACAAAATTGCTCATGCATCGTTATGCTAACTACCGCCTAAGTCTAAGGATTAAGCCGAACTGTAGTAGCTTTAGAATCTACGCCACCCTACTACACGCCACGTTGGTCTATGCCCCGCTACCTTAGTTGTTACTCATAGGTCGTTGACTCAACCGATGCAATAATTAAGATATTATGGAAGTGTATTACACATCGAACGAGTAATAACTCTATATTATATATGTAATATCGATGGAGTTACATGACGTCGCAGCCAGTCAAACTTACCTAAATAATACTAGTGTAATGTTGTTTTAATGATAGTTGCGAACACAAGTTGCACACGGAATGCTTGCATATCAGTTCGACGATAGTTGTATTGTACTTTATGTACAATTCTACTACGACTCCCGTGCAATAGCAATATTCTGTGTATTGCTAGTTTTGAGATAATTGACTTTAAATTTGTTTGGACATTTTGTTACTCTTCTTGCACACTAAGAGTAGTAACAATTTAAAATTCGGTGAAAGGTTACGTTGACCCTTTTTTGTAATGATATCAAAAAATATAAAATTAGATTTTGATGGTCCTGAAGAAATGTTTTGCGATTTAGTATTTTTGAAGTGGAGCTCTTTAAAGTTTCGTTTCTGCATTTTTGCTGTTTTTGTAATCAAGAAATATAGAACGCAAGAAAAATATCAATAAAAATATTTCGAAAATACAGACTCTTAAATTAATAAAAAGGAAATTAAAAAAGCCAAGAAAACCAAGCCGATAAATTGTTCATCAGGACCGTCAACGTGTTTTTTTTTAACATTTCAAAAAAATTCTCAATCAAACTTTTCACCAAATTTTTAATTGTTACTACTATTGCTTTGCGAGGAAAATAACAAAACTTTAAAAAAATTAAGTCAATTATCTCAAAATTAGCTTTGTGGAGATACTGCATATTAATATATCACATGAAGTGCACGTGACATGGATAGCTGACGATACGTGAGGCGCTGTATTGAAAAGGATTCATTTCTCAAAATTTCAATTTTTAGGATTTTATATATTTCGGCACCTTTTTTGGAAGACAAAAGGCGGTATGACTCCGAAAATTTTGTTCGAACTTGAACCATGTTACCAGAGATATGTGGATATCAAGCCGATTCAACTGTGAAAAGGGTCAATTGAAAACGAAAATTTTTTTCATGTCTTTATTTTCAGCACTGTTTTCGGAACACCAAAGGCTTTATGATTCCAAAAAGTTGAATCTGAGCCATAGAACCAGAGATATCGAGGTATCAATTCGAGCCCGTGAATCGACAAATTTTGCAAAATTTTGTTGATTTTCTTTGGATACGTTTTCACAATTGTGTGCTCTCTCTCTGGTTTCAATCCTGGGATTGGTTTGCAGCAATTTCATCTATTCGTTTCTTCCACTCTTCCCTGTCTTGTGCGGCTCTTTTGAAGTCTGCATATGATAAGCAGCGCACGTCCACCAGCAGGTCCTCCAGGTACTCTCGGCGTGGGCGTCCCCTAGCGTTTGTCCCCTCGGTCATACCCTCCAATATGGCATGCAAGAGGCCTTCTTGCCTTATTGCATGGCCGATCCATCTTGCGCGCCTTTCGGACAAGGTCCTGAGCAGGTGCCTTCCTCCTTTGATTCTTTGAAGAACCTCCTCATTTGTGATGTGATCTCTCCAGGAAATTCCTAGTAGTCTTCTATAGGACCACATCTCAAAAGCCTCTACTCTCCGTTTATCTCTTTCGGATAGGCACCATGTTTCGCAGCCGTACATCAAGATACTCCATACATAGGTCTTGATGAGGAGTATTCTCAGTTTCAGGTCTATATTATTCGATTCTATTATTTTCGACCTTTTATTGAATGCAACCCTAGCCTGGTGTATACGGCTGTCGACCTCGCTCTTAGACCGACCGTCCCATGTTATTTTGCTCCCGAGGTAGACAAACTCCTTGGTGTTCTTTAGTGGAACTCCTGACATCTCTACTCTCATCTGATGTTGCGTTCGGCCTACAGTCAGCAGCTTTGTTTTGTCTTTATTTATCTTCATGTTGTAATTGTTTTGAAGAATGCTTTGCATGTTTGTTAAGGCCTCTTGCAGTTCTTCTTCGCTTTCAGCAACCAAAGCAATATCGTCAGCAAACCTTATCATATCCACCTTTTGCCCGTGTATCTTTACACCTTTTCTGTGACTCATTCTCTCTCTCAAGTCATCAATCGCACTTTGTATATAAGCGTTAAAAAGAACAGGTGACAGAGAGCATCCTTGTCTCACCCCTTGTCTTATACTGGCTTCTTTTGTATCATTGTCACATCTAATTATAGCGGCCTCATTCTTGTATAGCGCCTGGATTATTCGTCTATCTCTATATTTGATGTCAATTCTCTTCATTCTTCTTTGTCTTTTCCATTCAACTTTGTCGAAAGCCTTCTCCAGGTCTATGAATGCGATGAATGTGTTTTGGTTTCTTTTTATTCTTTTTTCAAGTAGTATTCGTAGCGACAATATTGCTTCTCTGGTTCCTACACCTCTTCTAAAGCCAAACTGGTCTCCGGAAAGGATATTTTCTACTTTTGGTTCGATTCTTTTTAGAATGATATTAGTCAATATTTTTGAGGCATGGGATATTAGGCTAAGAGTTCTGTGTTGTTCACATTTCGTCGTGCCCGCCTTCTTTGGTAATGCGACAATTAGGCATTTCTCGAAATCCTCTGGTATCTTTCCAGTCTTATACATTGTCTGTATCATTTTAAACAGGGCAGCTATAGTTCCTTTTCCTGCTGGTTTAATTAGTTCAGCCGGAACGTCATCGATTCCGGGTGCTTTCCCGTTTTTGAGATTTTTCAGTGCGAGGTCAAACTCTTCTCTAGTGATTGGATCTCCCAAATCATCTGCGTCTACCTCATTTTCTCTTTCTACCAATGTTTCGTTGTCATTATTTCCCTTTCCATTGTACAGCGTTTCGAGATATCTTTTCCATCTCTCTCCTATTTGGTGATTTTCGAAAAGTATTTTGCCGTCTTCTCCTTCTATTGCATTACCCTTTCCAACTCTCATCCCAAAGAAGTCTTTCACCGCAGCGTGAGCTCTTTCTACATTTCCTCTCTTGAGGTCGTCATTTATCTCATCGCATTTATTCTGGTAGAATGTTTCTTTGGCTATTCTTGATTCTCTATTTATTTGGTTTCTCAGCACTTTGTATTTCTCTTGTGATTCAGTTCTTTTATCATTTTTGAGCTCTCTTCTATCCTTTATCATATTTAAGATCTCATCGGTTATCCATTCCTTCCGTGCTTGGGGTTTTTCCTTGCCTATAGTTTCCTCTGCCGTAGTTATAATCTTCGTCTTTATCACTTTCCAGATCGAATTCACGTTCTCCTCTTCCATTAGGTTGCACTCTTGCGTCTTTTCCCTAAAACTGTCGCTAATCTCTTTTATCTTTAATACTTTTGTATCCCATTTGAGATTTTTTCTCTTTGTTAATTTTTTCAGTTTTAGAAGACTTTTGGCCATTACCATATTATGGTCACTATCTATATCTGGACCGGAATAGCTTCTACAGTCTTTTATTTGGTTTTTAAATCTATGTCTAACCATTATATAGTCTATTTGCAGTCTTTGTCTGTCTCCAGGGGATTTCCAGGTGTATCGCTGTCTTGGGTGGTGTTGGAAACAAGTGTTTGCTATCACTAATTTGTTTTTTTCGCAGAATTCTGTCAATCTGTTTCCTCTGTCGTTTCTTGCACCCAACCCAAAGGGCCCAATGCAAGTTCCTTCACGTCCTTCTCCTACAACAGCATTCCAATCTCCTAGGAGAATCAGATTTTCACCTGCTTTTACCTCTAATATGAGTTTGTCTAGCGAACTGTATACCTCCTCCACTTCTTCTTCGCTATGACTAGATGTTGGCATATATACTTGGATAATTACAGTGTCTACAGGCTTAGTTTGTGTGCTATGGGAATAGTTTTCGTGGTGGGTTTTTTTCAGGGTTGGGGTCGGCTTGTTACTTCGATATATCTGGGTATCTAGCATGGTCGATCGATATAGGTTTTATCGAAAATGTCGGTAACTTGTCATTGCTCCCGAGCATGACTGCAAGCCGCTAACGAACAAACAATAGTTCATAACGACTAAGAGTTCCTAATTTATTTGACGTGAATTGTTGTTTGTTCGTTAGTGGCCTGCAGTCGTGCTCGGGAGTGACGACAAGTTACCGACATTTTCGATAAAACCTACATCGATCGTCCATGCTAGATACCCAGGTTCTTTAGCTCAGATTCGAACGAAATTTTCGAATTCGTATTAAAATATGTGCCACAAAACATTCGTGGTCTATTATTTTTGTTCAATTCAATAACCATCTTGATTCAACCTCCATATTGACAGGCTAGCTGTTGACAAATCGACACATTTCTCGAAATTTCATTAGTCGTCAATGTAATTGCTTCTTTTTTTTTACGCACCAGATTTAAATGTCCGGGTTAAATTTTCCCCCCAAAAAAAAAAAAAAAAAAAAAAAAAAAAAAAAAAAAAAAAAAAAAAAAAAAAAAAAAAAAAAAAAAAAAAAGAAGGAAAAACTAAACCCTTTCATACACTTCCCCAAATGATCATCTAGTGAATCCACGTTATGCAATTGCACTATATAAGTATTATAAATACAAAACAATACAAGAACAACATGTCAACCTACTAGAGACCAAATGGGAATATAATTCACCGACTCCAGATATTTTCATATCAGAGGGTTCGGCTCTGTGGCATTTCTAATTGAACCTATAAATCCTACTGATCCCTCAATATAAATATTTAAAAAATCTTTTGTAATCCTACATGTATTTAAAATTACTGCTTTTTGCATTTTTATATACAAATTCTTTGACAAATCTAATATGCTTAAATTTTGAATCAGATTCCTAGGTATTATGCCAGTGGCCGAAATAACAAATGGTAATATTTTTATAGTCCGAGAATGTCCAATACTTTTAATCTCATTTCCTAAATCTGTGTATTTTCTAATTTTTTCAGAAACAGTTTTTTGAATATTACAGGAATTTGGAATAGTTAATAATAATAATAATAATATAATAATAATCTTAACATTGATTCAAAATTTAAGCATATTAGATTTGTCAAAGAATTTGTATATAAAAATGCAAAAAGCAGTAATTTTAAATACATGTAGGATTACAAAAGATTTTTTAAATATTTATATTGAGGGATCAGTAGGATTTATAGGTTCAATTAGAAATGCCACAGAGCCGAACCCTCTGATATGAAAATATCTGGAGTCGGTGAATTATATTCCCATTTGGTCTCTAGTAGATTGACATGTTGTTCTTGTATTGTTTTGTATTTATAATACTTATATAGTGCAATTGCATAACGTGGATTCACTAGATGATCATTTGGGGAAGTGTATGAAAGGGTTTAGTTTTTCCTTCTTTTTTTTTTTTTTTTTTTTTTGGGGGAAAATTTAACCCGGACATTTAAATCTGGTGCGTAAAAAATTAACACAGAGCGCGGCTAAGTCCTATAAATTTGTTTGTACGTTCAGTTTCCAGTTCAATACGGTGGCGTTAACTAAAGAATATTTTTCTGCCATTAAATCGTAGTGTTTATTTGGCCTTTCTTATTTGCATTTTTTTTTCAATATTATGGTACCTACCTGCCCGAAGATAGTTTGGAAAACGAATTTTCAATGAGATAGTGACATTTATTTTTATAAATTTTATTATACCTTATTTGAAATTAAAAAATTTGAAATATACGGTTAACAGTGGGATTTATTGTTGGAATTATTATGAATTATTATTGCAAAGATGCATGATTTCAAAGGAAATTTAGGTTTTGATTAAATAAACATTCGAATTAGAAACGCATTTTTTTGGACGCGAGGTCTGCACTATTTACGCAACTACTAGATTAAAGTTCTGATAACGTAAATAAGCTTTATATATGTATAGATATATTTTTTAATTTTAGCTTATTGAGTAAAGTTCTCAAATTGGAATATTTAATTAATGAACACAATATTAGCGATTCTCGATTTCGAAAATTTGAAACAGAAAAAGATATAGTCACATCTAGGAATAGAACCTAAGATTTTGCTGGGGTGGTGCCCCACTTCCTAGATGTTACCGTATCTTTTTCTGTTTCATATTTTCGGTTGAGAATCGCTATTAATGTCTCAATTAGTGGAAAAATATATTTTTTATTTTATTTCATGATTTCACACTACGCAAGTATTAATAAATATAAATATCAACATCAACATTTCAAACAACACCTCATGTCTGACTTCTTCCTGTAGTTCAGATATATTTTTATATATACATATCTATTTTTTTTACATTAACTCCACACAGAAGGCCCTGAGGAAAATAACTTCCCTCAGATCCTATGTCATCTGAGATGCTGTATGGTGGATATATAAGGTAAAAGAACAGGTTGAAGTGGCCTTACTGTTTAGGCTATGTTTTTGTTTCGTCAACGATAAATGGATGTAAGAGAAATTAAATCAAATGAACCTGACGTAGTTCACAACAACAACAAACAGTTATTTATAACCCGAATCATATTGGGATTATTATATTAATTTCACACGTATTGCAAGTTGAAAATTGGGGATGAGGGAATGATGGAAATGAGGGGAGGGAAAAGAGATGGTTCAACATTTAAGTCGATAGCGTTGAGGTCAGCGGACCCTTTAACCGTAAGCCTCAGGTAGTAAGCGTTGTTTCCCATCGTCACCCTTAATTTACTGAGTGTAACAACTTAATTAATATTTTTATTGTATTTTTTTATTTTTCTTATTTTCATACATCAAATAAAACAAATTACAACTTACATATTTTATCTTGCTTAATGTTACTCTTACAATCTATTTTGACTATTAATTGGTGTAATTGTTATTGTTTCCCACGGCGCATTGATATAAATATCAACTCCAGATATGACGTTTCTTACAAATTCAGTGAAATAATTCGGCCCACTAGTGGGTAATTTAATAAGCAAACTTCGAAAGCATAATATCTAGGGAGACAAAATTTGGTATTTGCAGATCAATAAAAGGTAAGATGCAATAGGTACTTCTTTTGATCTTTTAACTCAAAAAAAAAAAGGCTAGCTATATTTTTAGATTTAAGAAAAGCTTTTGATACGGTAAATCACAATATACTCATAAAAAAAATTAATCAAATAGGTTTCAAAAAAGGTACACTAAAAATTCTCACTAACTATCTCAAAGACAGAAAACAAAAAACAAAAATAGGGAATTTTTATAGTACTGAAACGAGGATAAAAAATGGAGTACCACAAGGTACTGTGCTTGGCCCAATCCTGTTTTTAATATATATAAATGATTTATGTAATGTTGTAATCCCTGGTAATATTGTATCTTACGCTGATGATATAGTAATAATTGTAAACGGAAAATCCTGGCTTGAAACTTACTTAAATGCATCAAAATGTATTGCACATGTCTCATCATGGCTAAACAGAAATAGACTCTTCCTAAACTACAATAAAACATCTTACCTACCTTTTTATAAAAACAGTAAAAACAAACCCCCCAATAACCTTAAAATTAGAATTCATAATGCTAACTGTAATCAAGTAATATGCTCATCTTGCTCTGAAATTGAAAAAGTTGAAAAGATCAAATATTTGGGAATATGTATTGATACAAATTTAAATTGGCAATCACAAATTAATAATACCGTTTCTAAATTGAGATATCTTACGTACATATTTTACAGACTTAAAGAAGTAGTGAATATTGACAAATTGAAAATGATTTATTTTTCTCTGGTGCAATCTTCACTCATGTACGGAATAATAGGATGGTGTTGTGCGCTTGATGTTTTTATAAAACCTTTACAAACAACTCAAAATTATATTGTCAAAGTTACGTTTAATAGAATTAAAACATTTTCAACAGATGCTTTATACAAAGAATCTAAACTATTCAGTCTCCGTAAACTATTTATACTGCAAACTATGAAATATATCTATAAAAACAGAAACAAATTCGAAAAAAATGAAAACAGAACAAACATTAGAAATAATAATGTATTCTATACCCCTCAAACAAACACAAAACAAATGCAAACTCACAGTAGTTTTATTGGACCTCGCACTTTTAACCTTTTACCAAAAAATATACAAGTTGCAACTAAACTTCCGCATTACATAAAAGAGTTAAAAATATGGCTGAACCATACAGATGTAAAAACTCTATTAATTTAATTTTATATCAGTTTATGTTTCTCACAAACTTTACACTCATAACTGTTATTACACTATACACTAATTATTACCTTGTACACTATTGAAAACACTTTTTGTACAAACTTTTAAACAAATTTTAATAATGTTTTTGCTTCATATACCTACCACTGTTTGTTTTTTCTAGGTACTAAAATAAAATATATTTAACTATAATATTACCCACGCACAGGCTGCGCCTTAGTGGGTTCCCATTATTTTTATTATATCTAAAATATGTAACCATAAAATGTAAAATTGGGAAAAATAAAGGATTTAAAAAAAAAAAAAAAATTAAAAAAAAAACTACGAAATAATTCATTATCTTTTCCATAAACGTTTTCGTAAATCAATTTTTGGAACCAGTAATTTTTGTTTCGGTGTCATTTTTAACGTCCCCACGCCCTGTCGTTTGTCGATGCGTTGTGGAATAAAATGTTTTTCGTAACAGCTTTGTCTTTTTTGGTAGTATGATTTCATTGTTTACCTGACGGTAAGTTTTTTTATTCGTTGATATTTTTGTATACGAAAGTGAATGATGGTCATTTGTTTTTTTTTACTTTTAGACGCCAACTAGATTGGGACCTAAAGAATAAAACCTAAGTCAAGTGAATTCGTCAGCCAATATAAAAATGGCAAAAATAATACATTTTTAATAAAATGCCGATAATCTAAAAAAATGGTTATAACATGTATGAATATATTTAATTTGGGAGGCGGGTACGGTTTCCGCCACACCGGCCTCTCCAGCAGAACTCTCTCGGAACATCGCCTTGCATCGCACGACCTCTAGAGTCCTACGCACCTACCTGTTTACTTTACTTCTACCCAGGACTTCCTCTCCTTCCTTTCCTAAAAATACCCTAACACATCTTCCCCCGAGATGATATAGACCATGAGGGGAATAATTTTTCATGAACTTGCTTTAAGTTATTGCGTCAGAAGAAAGGTAATAAAGTTGATAAAGATAAATTCAGCACTCTCACTGTTTTATGTCATGTTTTTTAAACGCTTAAACTTTTAATTCCGAGTTGCCGTTTTAGTTACATAAGTACCGACGTGTGGTCTACTAGACCACACTAGTTTTAATATAAAAAATGAATGTATTTTTCGTATTTTCTTAAAAACATTGCTTCTGAATATTGTCTATATATATTTTTTATTGCATAAAACAATATATAAGGATTTACACGTTTATTAATAATCATTAGCATTTTTATCACATACGTCAATATTTTGGAATAAAAAAGAACTTTACCTTAATCTTAATATATTTATTTACATTGTTTTTTTATTCTTAAAAATATTTTTTTCTTAAAACTAAATAAATAGGTAAACTATGAAAACAAAGAAAATATAAATAATAAGCAGTTTTATGAAAAACCACAAGGCATCAGGTTGGAGAAACTATAAAAAATTACAAACAGCCTTTGCACACTAGCTCGTAAGTGTAACATTTGAAAGCAGTCTTGCATTTTAGATTTGAGGGACAGATATGACAGAGCTTTCTAGGTTGGTTACCCTCCATTTCCCTTATATTTTCCGGTGCATCTGACCTAAGAACTCTTTTTATCGACGAGCGCAATTCCCTTGGAATGAAGCTGTGTTTCATATTTCTTCCCAGTGATAGGAATACTGTTATTTTCAATTGAGGTTGCCCGTTTCACGTCCGAAGAGCCTGGTTGATTCATTGTAAAATTTGACCGAAAATAAATGAGGAAACCCATATAATCTGAAAAAAGTCATACCCTGATAGACCACTCGTGATCTTATAACAGCCTTAACTTACCGAAATAGCACCAACCGATATTGTCATTCTTAGCGAACACTGTTGGGCAACTACTCGAGGGGTAGAGAGAAGTGCAGGGTAATACTACTACGCTAACACAGGTAACTAGACTTGTCGAACGCTCAAGGTTTCTGTCAGACCACACGTCGGTACTTAAGGGTTAAGATAATAAGAAGTTAATATTTAATAAATATGTATGTTGTGGGGGCACTTGAATCCTATAAATTGGTTGATTTCATTAATATTTCATCATTATCGTAAATGAGTAAAGTTTTATTTGTTATGAAAATAATTGATTAATGTTCAAAATTACCCCAGGGTTGTTGATATTTGTCTATAGTAGTGAATTCAACTATTTTACTGGCCACTTATAATTACACTTTTTCTCCGAGTGGTTTTACTTTCGGTCGATAGGGGGATAATAATCGATTTCCCCTCACTTTTTGGGTTCACGTCTCCAGGGCAGGATGTGAATCCGACAGTCGAAAATGTGGACTTAAATTTATTTAATACGTTAAATATTCAATCGGCGGGTTGTTTTCAAGTATATTTAAAATGTGAACGAGTTTCCTTTATTCCCAGCCGATACAAGGTTATCGCGACTGGAGAATTCTTGTTTACGGGTATTCCAGTATGGAATCCCGTGGTGCAATAATGGCGGCTTGACCGACCCAGTTTTACTGTAATCTGCGATTATATTTATCATCCGTCATTCGACGAGATGGATTCTCAATTATACAAAGGGACACGACCCGTCCGTGTAGTCCCCGCCGATTCTTTTCACAACCTGATGGAGGACATTTCCATTACTGCAACCACATGATGGACACCATGGGCTTGGTGATCTCAAACGTAATAATCACCCAGATGGATGGAGAAGCTTGCAAACCTGGCGCGGAGGCAACGTGAGGGAGAAAAGGGGCCCCTCACGGTGCGATAATAGGCATCCGGAATCGTCGCATAAAAATAATAGGTTTTAGCTAGCTCTTAGTATGGTCCACAGGTATGTTTATTTCAATATAATAATCTTGTTTTACATCCACTCTTTTATTTCTTATTTTCCAAGCTTCACAACAATGAATAAAATAACAGTGCCCACGCTCTGATGGGAGATTTTTCATGCCTACCGACACAGTCAGCATATCTCGTACCTACGAGATTTGGCGTCCAAGATCCTATGGGATTAAAGCTGATAACTGTGTACCTTCATATATATAACCCTGAATAATTAACATTTAATGCACCCACTTAATAAGAGGTGTATATGATCACATAGTAGGTACAAAACAAAACACAACACTTTCCAGTGCCAATACCCTGATATATTAATTACCCTACATTTAATCAGATTATAACATGACACCCAACTCCTTTTTCTTTATAACATGGCGCACCAACTGGTGATAACGAAAATATTTTTTTCATTGTTGTGAATCTTGGAAATATTAAATTCATTATATAAACATGCCCTTAACATATTTTTTAACTTGCCCTATGTTAAGTTTTGTTTTGCTTTGCTTTTAAAATATTAGTGTCACAACTTTATTTTATACCTGTAATGATTTTTTTAAATGTTTTCAATCATAAATGCACTGTTCATAATACCTACATGTCAAACATAACCTCAATTCCTCAATAGAATTGTTATTGTCATTTTATTAAAATATGCTTAGAAATTTGGTCATAGACAATATGCATTATAGAACTCTATAAAAAAATAAAAAAAATTAATCCAATGAATAGTGGTTATTTTCAAAATAATTTCAATTATCTATGGCAATTTCTTGCTTTCGAATTTACCTATGGATTTCAAATGTCAAAACATTGTTATGTTTCTATAATCCTAAATACTTAATACTGATGAAAAACAGTTTTATTTTTCCAAAACAATTATATTATGAGTTTAAATAAGAATATAACGTTAATATCAATAATTATGCGAATATTTATAATGATTTATTGTTAACTAAGTGACATTTTGTTCATAATTACGGAGGTACGTACATTCATCAAATCATTGCAGTAATATTAAAAACATTTTATTTGAAAGGTATTAGTTAAAAGTATTACAAACCTTTTAAAATATATTTGAACATTATTATTCAAGCTTTATAAAATTATATTATGCCGGTATTCATACAAACCGTGAACATTGTCAAATAACATGATGTAAGCAAAACATCAAAATATGTTGTATTTTTATGCAATTTCAAAAAATAGCCTTTATTAGGAAACCATGTATACGGGATATTATTATTATAAATGTTTAATTAGTTACGAGACGAAATTAATGTTATTTACAGCTGACATCTGTCACAAATATATTATTGATTGTTTATTTACAAATAATGTCAAACTGACGTTTTAATATTCATTTAAATGAGCAACATACATATTCAAATAAAATTTCATATTTTAATTTTCAAATGAAATCAGGGTTATAAAATAAAATATTTTATGTTTTAATTTTCAATACAGGGTTGGCACAAACCAATATTTTCAAACATCAGGGTTGCCAAAATTTTATTTTTTTAAATTGAAACAAAAAGTTATCAAGAATATTTTTCAAATCAACAACAACGTTCAACAGCGTACAACAACAATAACATCAACAATAACAACAACAACAAAAATAACAATGTTTATTTTTCTTTTCAAATCAAGGGCATCATTCTTAATAACAATTCTGAGAATTGTTTTGAATCTAAGTACAATCAAGTAATTGTCATCGGTGGCACAAGGAATAAGGTGATATTTATTATCATTTTTTTTTATATATATAAAGGACAATATTCACGAAATGTGATAGGACTTGGAGAAATTATCGGACAATGACGAAACGTCATTATTATCATTGGAAGGGGGTTGACGGAGGTATATTCAGTCTGATCAACTGGATCCTGGTGATCAACTTACCATTCCTAATGGTCCAAATTAGTTCCAAAGGTAAGGGTGGGCTTGTACCCCAACCGCAACGTATCGATCCGGCGTCGATTACGTTTACCTTATATGACAGACAGAGGGCGAGAGATGCTTGCTGTCTGCTCATCAGGCCATGAGTTGCTGACTCAGGTAGGGAACATGTGTGCTACATCGTCAGTAGGAGGGCAGTGGATCCGTTGCCTGTAGATGGAGGATTCCTACGGGAGGCGGAAGGATTGCCAGCCACTGGTCCATGTGCATACTCAAAGTACTACGTGGTGTGAAACTTGCCTGAGTGGTTCGGGTTGTTCTTGGAGTTTTATGACCAACCCTGACACAACATTCAACAAGTATTCATAAACTCTATTTAAAATCGAGTTTTATGTTTTTTTTCATACGGTACTATTTGTAGTGATTTATGGTAAATCACATAATTATTTTCTCAAATATAACAAGTCTAAATAAATACGTGCACACCTTTATATTGTCGTAAGTTATGCTCTACGTCAGAGCCAATAAAATTCTAGCCCATTCAAATAGTCACACATGACTCAAATACATCATGATTCTTCATATCAAGTATCAAGCATCATTGAAATAAGACTAAATTAAAGTCTCATTAAAAAAAACCTATTGAACAAAAAAATGTCTCGTAACTTATCAAAAATCTCGTAATCAAAACTCTTGTAAACAAACATACAAAAAAAATATGTAACTAATCAAAACTGTTGTAAACAAACAAAAAAAATATTTAACTTATCAAAACTACGATAAACAAACGAAAAAAAATATGTAACTATTAAAAAATGTATTTTGTACAAAAACAAAGCAAAACAAAACAAAACAATTAATTATGTATTGTCATTGTATAACTTCTTTTTCCAACTGTTATTATTATTTTTTTTTTCAACTGTGAGATCTAGTTAGTATAGGCAGGTTTTCTTTTTCATTTAAATTCAGTGAAAAGTGAAGGTTGTTCAACCATTATAAAAAGTGTTTATAATCCGATAACAGGATAAAGTGATGCCACCGAGCATAATATAAAAGTGAATGATTGAAATGATATTCTCACTACAATGTCTTTTTATTTTTGTAATTAACTACAATGATTATTGTTTTTATTTCTATTGTATTTCTGTTTTGAAATTTATTGTTTTTAGGAACCGGTGGACCAACACAACTGTTAAGCTTTTAGTCAGCATAGGACATAGGTATGTTCGGGGTCGAACATTTACGCGAGAACGGGGAAAATGTTATGAAAATAATTGATTAATGTTCAAAATTACCCCAGGGTTGTTGATATTTGTCTATAGTAGTGAATTCAACTATTTTACTGGCCACTTATAATTACACTTTTTCTCCGAGTGGTTTTACTTTCGGTCGATAGGGGGATAATAATCGATTTCCCCTCACTTTTTGGGTTCACGTCTCCAGGGCAGGATGTGAATCCGACAGTCGAAAATGTGGACTTAAATTTATTTAATACGTTAAATATTCAATCGGCGGGTTGTTTTCAAGTATATTTAAAATGTGAACGAGTTTCCTTTATTCCCAGCCGATACAAGGTTATCGCGACTGGAGAATTCTTGTTTACGGGTATTCCAGTATGGAATCCCGTGGTGCAATAATGGCGGCTTGACCGACCCAGTTTTACTGTAATCTGCGATTATATTTATCATCCGTCATTCGACGAGATGGATTCTCAATTATACAAAGGGACACGACCCGTCCGTGTAGTCCCCGCCGATTCTTTTCACAACCTGATGGAGGACATTTCCATTACTGCAACCACATGATGGACACCATGGGCATGGTGATCTCAAACGTAATAATCACCCAGATGGATGGAGAAGCTTGCAAACCTGGCGCGGAGGCAACGTGAGGGAGAAAAGGGGCCCCTCACGGTGCGATAATAGGCATCCGGAATCGTCGCATAAAAATAATAGGTTTTAGCTAGCTCTTAGTATGGTCCACAGGTATGTTTATTTCAATATAATAATCTTGTTTTACATCCACTCTTTTATTTCTTATTTTCCAAGCTTCACAACAATGAATAAAATAACAGTGCCCACGCTCTGATGGGAGATTTTTCATGCCTACCGACACAGTCAGCATATCTCGTACCTACGAGATTTGGCGTCCAAGATCCTATGGGATTAAAGCTGATAACTGTGTACCTTCATATATATAACCCTGAATAATTAACATTTAATGCACCCACTTAATAAGAGGTGTAAATGTCATGATAACTGATCACATAGTAGGTACAAACACAACACAGCACTTCCAGTGCATTACATTGAATTCTACAACCCTGATATATTAAAACCCTGTTTAATAACTTACATTAAACCCTACCCCAATTCAAGTACCATAACATGACACCCAACTACTTTATCTACCGTAACATATTTTTAAAAATAATAAGTTTTTGGCTCATTTTATACCGAAACGATATTCGACCAAATTTTATCTTTAACCCTTATATTTCTTGTAGGTCACAAGTCAAAAAAACTCGTTAATTAACAAAACAGAAGTCATCAAATAATAAATTACTATTGACAAGTTTCTCACTTCACCATTTTCAGAAATGTTTTACCCTTTGCGAAAAAATATTCCATCGCCTTGATCAAGGAAACAATTTTCCATCCGATTAGACGTTCTTTGATTAGTTGATTACTAATTAGCCAGCCTTAAATCCCAGACAAATTGATCCCTCAGCGGCAGACTCACCTCTTTGACAATCTGCGAACTTATCTAATTAATCTTTGCAAGAAATATTTGATACGTTTCCACTGCTAGTACTTCTCCAGGGTTATTATTATTTAAAAGATTCCTTTGATTCTACCAATTAAGACCAAGAAAGGAGTATTCCTACATTTCTCTGGGGTTTTCTGATAATATCTTTATGATTTATAGAATGCTAGCGATTTACCGGCATGCGTTGCAATGCCACTTAATGAATGAATTGTTTCTCCCTGCGTGTCTTTTCCCATTCGTTCCGTTCCCCCTCCACCTTCCCCAACTTCCCTCTTACTTCTCCCGTTCCGCCGTCCCACGAACCCCCCTCCCGCATTCTTCCTCCTCTGCCACGATCCATATATTCAGTCCCGGTACATTCAGTTTTCAAACAGCTCGCTTGCCACGTATTGCAATTTTTTTATACAAATTTTTATTTTTCATACATTACAAACATTCATTTTTATATATTATAAGAACAATCAATCAATCAAAAATCATCCCATTAATTGGTGTATTTGGTAGAATTGCTCATCTTCTACCAACAGAGGTAAAGAGGGGCTTATACTTTAGCTTAATCCAGTCCCACCTAAATTACTTAATAGAAATATGGGGAAACACATACATTACGTACTTAAACGACTTACAAATAATACAGAACAAAGTTATTAAAAAACTCTTCAACTATTACCCAGACACTCCCACAAAAAAACTATACCAGGAAATGAACCTTTTGAAAATAAGAACATTGTACGAATATAACATATATCTTTTAATCTACAAAATACAAAATGGACTTATATACACAAACACAGACCCTGCGGAAGGGAGACGGCAGGGTCAGCCGCGATCTTCAGGACATCCTGAGGGCCCTGAAAGAGACAGACCCCGACAAATTACCGGTGTTCGTTGCAAGACAGTTACATAAACTGCCGCCCGTTAACTTTGATAGTGTAGACATTTCTCGTCTACTAAAAGATTTCAATGCCATGAAATCTGAAATACGACAAATTAAAAACGATCTAAGTGAATCATCGAACACAAACACAGCCGAAATAATGCAAGAACTTAGTTCACAACGAGATCAAATGAAGGAGATGAATATACGTAATGAGATGAAGACACCAATAAATCAACAAAACGGCGATAAACATGTGGGTAATCCAAAAGTAAACATTAACACAAGACCGGTAACGTACTTAGACGCCTGTAAAACGAATCCAAATGAGCCAACCAACACTACCAGCGCCCCGGCCAATACGCACACGAAAAACTCACGAGCAAACACTGCTACCGCCGATAATGTGAATGTAGATGTAACTAAGCAGATGGGCCGCGTGCAAGGGCCGCAACCAGCGAACACCGACCAGAGCGATTTTAAAATCGTGGTGCATAAGAAACGCATTCACAATATGAGAGGCAAAGCGCAATCAATTGCATTAAAATCTGCGGATATTATCACGTCAGTATACGTATCGAGGTTTGCGACTAATACGACAGAAGATGACGTAACCACTTACCTAAAAAGTAACGGCTTGGATGGGTTCAAAGTAGAATTAATAAAGCCTTTCCACGCAACACCATTTAATTCTTTTAAACTTTTAGTAAAAGCAAACGAAGTAAAAAAATACCTAGTGGAGGAATTATGGCCGGAGGGAATTGTTTTCCGAAGATTCAAAGAATCACGTACACAGAACAATAACCAAAATGCATAATAACAATTTAAAGATCATATCGGTGAATTGCAGATCCGTCCGCAGTTCAGAAAAATTCATTTATGATCTGTGCGATACACATGATATTGTTCTAATTCAAGAAACGTGGCTACTCCCATCGGATTTAGAGTTCTTATCCCATATACATCCAGATTACAATAGCTTGGGAACATCTGCAATTGATATGTCGAAGGGCCCGTTAGTTGGCCGGCCATATGGAGGAGTGGGTGTATTATACAAGCAATGTCTCAGGGCTGCCACGATCCCGTTGAATAATTGCCGCATGGCGGGCATTGAATTATTCCTAAATTCTGAAAAACTATGCATTTTCACCGTGTACATGCCAACTTGCACAACAGATCACTTCGACGAGTACATTAACTGTCTTGCCGCCTTGCAAGCAATTATTGACGAAAAAGATTACACCAACTCCGTAATCATCGGAGATTTCAATGCACACCCAGACTCACTCTTTGGAACTGAACTGGAATCTTTCTGTCAAGAATATGATCTTACATGCGCTGATACCGTAATATTACCAGAAAACTCTTACACATGACCACTGTCTGGTGACGAAAAATATCTTCAAACAGATTTTAGACATGAAAATACACTACGACGTGGACTGGACCGATCACAGGCCTCTCGAATTGACCCTACAAACGGAAGGAATACCGAAAACCGAAATTTATTCATGTATAAAAACCGACCGTGCAACATGGAATCCTAAAAATGAACACGATATCCATAGTTATACTCGAACTTCACAAGTTTTTCTACAAAAAATTAAACAAGATCTTACGCGGTACGAGAGAAGTGACAACCCTGCTCGAGCTAACATCAAGACACTGTATACACGTATTATAGAGGCCCTGCGAAGCGCCGCGATTGCAGTATTTAACAATCGCAAACGAAGACTGCAACGACGTAAACAAATCTGTGGATGGAATGATTTTGTCGCACAAAAATACATAGAATCAAGACGTGCAATGATGATATGGATTGAAAATGGTAGGCCTCATGAGGGCTCAATTGCGGATGAACGAAAATTAAAGCGTGCTGCGTTCAAACTAGCACTGAAAAAAATGCCAAAACGACTGCGAGCAAATTCAAATGGACAAAATAGCAGGAGATTTACACAGTCGTGATTTCAAACAGTTTTGGCTGAAGACAAATAAACACTGCAACGTGAAATGTAAAATTCCGTGCAACATAAATGGAGAAACAAACACTAAAGCAATTGCTAACATTTTTGCAGATCACTTCTCCATCTCTACTCCGACCTCACCGAACTCTGCAAGCAAACCACCACCTAGTCCTATCCCAAATGAAGACAGTGACCTCTTGATCACAGCAGACATGGTCAACACCGCCCTGAGATACATGAAAGCTGGAAAATCAGCAGGTCACGACGGATTGAGCACCGAACACATCAAACACGCTGGAGGACCAATTCTTCAACTGCTGGCGAGTCTGTTTACCGACATCTTAAAGAATGGATACCTACCAACTGACATGACAAGAACAATAATAACTCCCATTCTCAAATCAAAATCGTTGGACTCTACCTCCCAGGGTAGCTACAGACCGATTTCAATTGCCACCACCATCGCACGATTATTCGAACGTCTACTACTAAACCAGATCGGTCCCAGCTTGGAAACTAAGGACAACCAAATGGGCTTCAAACAGCAAATGTCTACCGATACTGCTATATTTACTGTGAAAAGAACCCTGGAATACTACAGGAATAAAAAGACCACCACGTATGCATGTTTTCTAGATCTGAGCAAGGCCTTCGACAGGGTTTCTCACCCTCTACTATGGGATAAACTCAGGGAAAGAGGCATATCACCGGCGGTGATACATATCCTCGACTTGTGGCATAGACAGCAGGAGAACTTAGTAAGGTGGAAAGATGGACTCTCCGAACCTTTCCTCCTGAAGAGCGGCGTTAGACAGGGAGGATGCATGTCCCCGATATTGTTCAACCTGTACATGGACGAACTCACCGATAGGCTAAACAATGCAGGGGTAGGCTGCCAAATTGGAGGACAGTTTCTGAACAATATCAGTTATGCGGACGACATGGTATTGATGGCACCATCTATAAGGGGCCTACGTATTCTTTTAAAGATCTGCGAAGAGTTTGCTGAAGAAACAAACATGCAATACAACCCCACTAAAACGGCTCTACTGGTCGTAAGATATGGACAAGGACCAAAAAATATTCCTCCAGCTACCCTGAATGGTGTGAACCTGCAGGTGACTGAAGGAACTAAATACCTTGGACACATAATCACCAGTAATCTGATGGATGATGACGACATCGATAGGCAAAGAAGAGCTCTCAGTGTAAAAGCAAACATGCTCAGTAGAAGATTCCGCCTTTGCAGTACTGCTGTAAAAAGGACGCTCTTCCTTTCCTTCTGCGCAACACTGTATACGTCTGAACTCTGGGCAAACTACAAGAAGAGTAGTATAGAAAGACTTCGGGTTCAGTATAACAACGCCTTCCGCATAATGTTTGGTCTCCCCAGATATTGCAGCGCTTCCCGGATGTTCACGGAGGGGCGAGTTCCTGGCTTTGCAGCCCTTATTAGATCCAGGGTGGCAGGAATGAGGGAAAGGATAACCAGCTCTGGAAACATCCTCGTCATGGAAGCCCGCCTCAGTCCATCATCCAGTATTGATGCACACTGGAGAAAAATACTGGCTCCTTACGTGCTCACAGAATCCTGAAAGCTTAATATTATTATTTCTTTTGTTTTCCTTTTACTACTATTAGCTTATTATCTTTTTTTTTTGTTTCGTGTACATTCATATCCACCTTCTTTTTCTTTTTTTTCCTTTCAAATACTTTATACTTTGTACATGTATGTTTATATTATACCCTTATGGAATGTGTGGGACTGCACTCTCCTCCCCACATACTGGAATAAACACTTATTTATTTATTTATTTTATTTATTAAGTTAAGAAAGCGAAATATTATGTTTCTTTTAACTTAATAATAATAAAAAAAAATATAAAATTGTTACCTAACATAGGCACCTATTTAAAATACCTGTAATTCTTAATTAGATTCAAATAATTCGATTTGGAGTATCATAGGATAGTACTTTAATTATTTTATTAAATTCAATAATTTAAAGAGTTTATTCGAACATTTAATTTTGATTGAACAATTGATTGTTTTTCAAAATGTCATTCTTAAATTGTGACATGTTTGACAATTTCGTAAGAGTTTGTGTGATGATTAAAAAACTTTTTAGATGTTTTGTCATATGGTTGTAATAATCCAGAAACCTTCGCAAAGGTGGAAAGAAGATATTTTGAAAGTTCCAAACCTTTTCTTCGCTTAATATAGCAATGCATAAAGAAGAAACAAAAAAGCAAGCAAGTTAAAATACTTTCATTTATATAACTGTATATATATTAAGTTGAGAGGTTTAATTCCTTTCTATTAATTTATAAATGAAACACTTGTGTTGCTAAGTTTTTTTTAACAAAGAAACGACATTTATGTTTATTTGTAATTATGTGACTTCACGGTATTTTCCAGAGCTTTTTTTCCGTCTTAAATCAAATCGATGTCGGTCTTCTTAAGTTTTAACTCATTTGGCAAAATCATAACATCTGTGCCATTAAGTAGGTACGTACTGTGGCGCATATTCAGTGACAGTGTGCTCTGTTTCATTATAGTTTTTTACACAATTATGCACTGTTGTTGTCCAAGCTACTTTTGAGTAATTTTCATTGATTTTGCATCTAATTTTATCGACCAACGTTTGATTTAATCTTTCATTTAATCCATTTGAAAAGGGTGAGTTCACTGCATTAAAAATTATTGGAATATTTTTTCATTCATAATTTTTTTAAATTTTCTAGAATTGAGACCCGGGTATTGATCTGAGAGTATCATGCCGATGTCATTAGTTTCTGTGGAGTTTACGAGTTTGATGAAATCATTGGTATTTTGAGTTCTTGACGTCAAAATACATGCAAACCTCGTAAAATGATCTAATAGCAGGTGCAAGTATTTCTTTGTTGACCATGAACCCCCAAAACCACCTATTGTATCAATGGAATACATTTAAAAAGGTTTTGTTCTGGGACCCAAGTGGGACATCAATCCATATTTATTTTGACCTCTTGATTTGTTCTTTAATCAAAAATACTGTTCTTTAATACTGCACAACTTTCGCAGGTTCCCTTTCTATTTTTTGTCATGTTTTCTGCTGTGTACCATGAGCTTACCATTTTTTGCATTTTTTTAATTCCTAAGTGACCTAGTTCTGCATGAACATTTTTGATAAAGTCTATACTGAATTTTTCTGATAGAATTATTTTTTCTCTCTTTTTTACTTTTTTGTAATAAATATTATTCTTCGATATCAATTTATCTCTTCTGCACTATATGTTCTCATTTTTTACCTGATATTTTAAGATATCTTCTAATTTTATTAAGTTGACAACTTTTAATTGCTTCTCTTGGTTCTCATCTGGTTCTAAGACTGGGTTTCTGCTTAGACAATCAGCTTCAATATTGTATTTTCCTGGAGAATATTTAATTTGAAAATCATATTGTGATAGGTAATATGTTAAATCACCCAGCTCTTCATTGGTTATAGATTTGAGATTCATGTTTTCCAGTGGTTTGTGATTTGAATAATCTGTAAATGTTTTACCTATCATCTAGTATTACCAGTATCTCATTGCTTCTTTTATAGCTTAGCATTCTAAGTAAACTGCTTTTTTCTTTTTCTGGTCTCCATTTAGTTTTTTCGAAAAGTAAGTTACAGGTTTTTCTTTTCCATCAGATTGTGTCTATTTTAAAATAGCTCCAACACCTTCGAGAGAAGCATCTGTATATATATTTATTGGTAAATCTTGATCAAAAATTTCCAGAATTGCTAGTGAGCATAGTAGGTTTTTATCGTTTCAAAAGCATTTTGGCATTTATCAGCCCAATTAAACTCATGCAAAGAACTATATGCAAATAAATTAAGCAAAAGCTGATTGGCATATTCAACAATGTGCTATAGTTGAAACCCACAATGATAAACATGATATTTTCCAAGTACACAAGAAAATCAAAGAATTGACTGGAATAAATCGTAAAACCGACATAGGGCAACTGGAGGATCGAGATGGAAAACTTCTAACCGATATTAACGAAAAACTAAAAAGATGGAAAGACTACATCTCGGAACTCTTCAATGATAATAGAAGCGCAGAATATGATATGGGAAATATTACAACAGGCCCACCAATCACAACAAATGAGGTAGAACATGCAATTCGTCTCTCTAAAACTGGGAAAGCAGCGGGCTCAGATGGAATACAGGCTGAAATCCTTAAACTAATAGGAAATAAAGGCATCCTAGTATTGACCAGTCTCTTTAACTCCATATATAATACAGGAATTATCCCACTAGATTGGCTTCGATCCACTTTTGTTACTCTCCCAAAGAAAGCAAAAGCAAGAAAATGTAGTGACCACCGGACAATTAGTTTAATGAGCCACTTATTAAAGATATTTTTGCGAATTATACATGGATGCATATATCGCAAAGTGGAAGAAAAGATAGGTGTCACACAATTTGGCTTTCGAAATGGGTTGGGTACTCGAGAAGCGTTATTTAGTATTCAAGTACTAATCCAAAGATGTAGAGATGTGAATACAAATGTACATGCATGCTTCATTGCCTTCGTTAAAGCATTTGATAGAGTTAGACACGACAAAATGATTCAAATTCTGAAAACCTCCGGGATAGACGATAAAGATATAAGGATAATAGGTAATCTTTATTGGAACCAGAAAGGAGCAGTAAGAGTAGAGCAATGTCTAACAGACGAAGTAGAAATAAAGAGAGGCGTGCGATAGGGGTATATTCTTTCACCTATGCTGTTCAACTTATATTCAGAAGAAATATTCAATGAAGCTCTGCAAGAAGCTACTCAAGGACTTGTTATAAATGGGAAGATTCTAAACAACCTGCGTTATGCAGATGATACGGTACTTCAAACAAGTAACATTGAGGAGTTACAACTTTTGCTAAATCAAGAGGCATTCGAGATGTGGATCTACAGAAGAATACTTAAAATAAGCTGGATGGACAGGGTCACAAATGAAGATTTTATGGTTCGGGTGAATAAAGAAAAGGAAGTTATTAAATCCATAAAAATCCGAAAACTTCAATATCTTGGACACGTGATGAGACATCCAGAGAAGTATGAGATCCTGCATCTCATAATGCAGGGAAAGATTGCCGGAAGACGGGGCCCTGGAAGAAGGAGAACCTCATGGCTGAAAAACCTGAGACAGTGGTTTGGCCAGTCTACCGTGGAGCTGTTCCGGGCCGCAGTAAACAAAGTCCGCATAGCCAACATGATAGCCAACGTCCGTTGAACGGACAAGGCACAAGAAGAAGAAGAAGAAGAAGAAAGAAATTATTGCACCCTTAGGACTTCCTAACACTAAAATTCTTTAATTTTTCAAAGAATATTTCTTCGAAGGTAAGGTTTTACTTTGTGGTGACTTAATTTAATGTTTAAGCCAAATTTCTTAGTTTACACCACTTCATTAGATTCAAAATCTACTTGTTTCGAGAACAATGTTGTCTTGATTAGGTAGATTAACATTGGGAGAACGGTTAAAGGGAATGAGGGGGGACAAAACCAAATCGCCTGAAGAATTGATGAAGGAGTGGAAGGGTTAAGGGTGGGGCGAGTTAATTAGAGAATTTAATGTCTCTGAAACAATTATATTGAAAATTTATTTTAATTTACTCATTGAAAAACCAAGATAACTTTGCACATACAAACTCGGGTCGATTCACAAGATTCTCATTAAGTACAAAATTCCACCAACCTACAACTGAAATGACTTTTGGACAAAGTAATATGCAATATTTCTCTATAAAATTATTTAAAATCCTCCCTCTTGCAATATAATCCATTGAAAAATAACCGTTATCAAAAGAAATACTAAGATGTGGATTCTGGATGAAAGAATATAGATACGACGCTACAGTCTGTTAACGAAAATATTTACCAAAGTATGACTTATTTAAAATAGATCAAAAATTTCTCCCTAAATGCCTAAAGTTATATTTAACGAAAAAACTTGATATTTTGCATGTAAGACGCAAACGTTACATGCAAAAAATCGTAGAAATTGGGAATGCGGGGGCATAAAACAAAAACATATCACATTACTCTTTTAATACAAGAAATGTTCAAAGGTAGATTATTTTTGCTTCGTTTAAACTTGCCCAATTTAATGAGTCAGAATTCGATACGATTTTGAATCCGATGATGTTGAACTAGTTATCAATCTCACCACATTCAGTACATCTCCATAAGAACGTTTACACATATATTTACATATATCTATGAATATCACATCTCACATTATTTATGATTCTTTTTAATTATTATTGTTTATGATTTTATTATCATCCCACAAAGTACATAGAACAAAGAACATACCTAATACTAGAGATGCCATCCACACGAATTTGATTTTTTTTATTACATGAGCTCCACACAGGAGGCCCTAAGGAAAATAATTTCCATCAGGGCCTATGTTATCTTTGAGGATGCTGTGTGGAGGGTTTTTTAAGGAAAGGAAGGATAGGAGAGTTCTAGGAAGGAAAAGGGTGGGTAGGGGTTCAGTATGTCCTGGTGATCCGTCTCCAAGATCTAGACAAACCTCACCCCATGAACCAGGGCACCTCTGCCAAATCACCGAACGTAGCGAACCACTTGGGATGACCTATGGCAGAGGTGTTGGTTATCCAATAAAGATTCCCGGGGCGGCGGAACTCATTCCCGCCTCCGGGAATGGGTTCCGCTGAATTGATTAGGAACAAATGTGCCACTGACTTTTTGGTTTTATACTATTTAGCACGCGGTCTGTCTCTCTTATACTTGCACAAAATTGTATTTGACTATCCCACTTGATTTTGGTAATCATGGAAAAACACAAATTTGTATTAAAATATAGCCCCAAATAGGGCCTATCATTGGATCACGGAAAACTCCCATAAAGCACTTCTTGTGTTATTTTACGGTAAAGTATGATACTGGGAGCGTTTCACAATAATTGTTTTAAATAATTTATTAAAACTGGCGAGTTTCTGGCAATGCCGCTTAAATAAAGAACTGGTTTCTCCTTGCATGTCTTTTCCCATTCGATCCCATTCACGTTCTCCGCCTACCCTTCCTCTCGCTCCCTCGTTCCCTTCCTGCTAAAATATATGAATTAAAACCATTTTTCAAACAACTCGCGCGCTACCTATTGCAATTTTTTTATACAAATTTCTTAACGCCAGAGCTAAATTCATAAATAGAAACACTAACGGGTGTGCACATAACAACTCACCAATGATTCATCACAATGGTGCAATAATCGCAACGGTATAGGAAATAATTTCATAACGCTTGTGCGCACCATTACATATAGAAAGAAACCTTCCCGGGTATGCCCATTACAATACACCAAAGTTTCATCGCAATCTGATGAATGGTTTAGGTACCGCATAAGAGACAAACAAAGAAACATTCATTTTTATAACATTAAGATTATTGGAATAACAATTAGGTGTACAAATAACTTGTATTTTCAGAATCAAGGTCTAAGGTTCCGTAATATGATTTTTAAGTGATGATATTTTTCTCGAGTTTCCTTAATAAAATTATTTTCAAAATAATGAAAGCAAATTTATTCCTGCGAATTTGTTATCGAAAAGATTTTCCATTTCACTTTGAAATGTTTTAAAGTCGTTCGTATAAATTAGGCGGTAAGTGAATTGATAATAATAAATTACGCTCCCGAATGAATAAGTACTAGGATGAATAATATATATGTTTCTTTCAAGAATAAAATGAAACAGTTGAAGACATGACTATAATAGAAGGAAATATGTATTTTGTGTCAGAAAATACTTTCTACCGATGTGCTCTGGCGTTATATCAATCTGTATCTATCATTATCTAGTATTTAGGCCTCTGTCAGTGAGATCATGGCATCCCCAATTGGGTATGTTGTGAGGCTGGAGGAAGTGAGGAGGGGAAGGAGATGGGGTAGCGGAGTTTATGGCTCTTTATATCTGTTCACCAAACACTAATGCCATTTCAAGCAACATTTCAATTCTGAGTGGAGGTCTTGCACCTGGGCGATTCTGAGAGTATCTTCCACTATGACACGATCCGCAAATGTACCACATATTATTTTAAGTAATTAAATTGTGATATTTCACAACTTAACCAAATAAAATTTTCTTGCGCACGCCTGGATTTGAACCCGCGACCTTCAACCCGAGCCTTGCCCCTCGACCATAGAGGCCATTCTTTTGGCAAGCAATGACAAATCCTTTTTAAACTTTAAAGTTTGAAATAATAGTTAATTTTACCAAATAATGCAAGAGGCCAAAAATCCGTAATATCAAATTTGACAGTTAAATAAAAAAAGAGGTATACAATGTGCTGTAGAGGTTGAAAAAAAAAATATTCATTTAACTTATTCTTCTTTTGACGCCCTCTTCTATTGGAGGTTGCCTACCTTCAGAATAAATTATTTAACTTTTTACACACAGGAGGCCATGAGGAAAATAATTTTCCTCAGGGCCTATGTTATAGGCCATATTTATTTATTTCCTTGAAATTTAAAATGATGTAAAGGACTATAAATCCAAAAATGATTTAAACATGTCATTTTTCTCCTTTTTTTCCTTTTAGATCTGCGTCGTCGAAATATTTCTATTAAAACAAGTGCGTCTTTTACGACCGACGTGCATTTGAAGAGTTTTTTTTCTGAAAAATTAAAAATAAATTAATTGCAGTTATTTAAAAACTTTACAAAATATGTTAGGTATTCTGATAGATTTATTTGATGTTATTTTATCATAAAAAATCATAATTATAGGTGAATGGTATTTATGTTGTGAGAGTAGATTGTTATGTGTTTGTGTAAAAATGACTGACGAAGGACCTGGATTTTGTGTTACTACCACTGCTTGCAATAATAAAAATATATGTCGCATAGAAAGGAAATGACTCACCAAAAGGATAAAAGAACTTTGTAGGCTGGCAATGCACTTGTATGCTTCATTTCCCCATCCAACAGGCACAAAACAGTGATAGGCGTGAGGTTCATTTATTTTATAATACACGGCGGAGTTAGTTTAATGGCGATTGACCGATAGCAGAAGCACAATATGGCTATATGCGGCGGGAGTTTATTGCAGACTGAATAAGATTGTGGGTAAGATTGACAGGTAGGCAATTGGGAATAGGTAGGACAAAGGAACTTGCAACAATAATTAATACCAATCCCAAGCAGTGACAGTATGTATGCGTGCTATGTAGGTATGTGTATGTGTAGGTATATGTATGGGCGTAACCAATAGGTTTACAAAAACAGAAGACATGAACAGAATATATTTTTCTCTCCTGAACAATTAACATTTTATCCTTTACAGAATTTAAAATTTCTTTGATCGATACGAGATCTGATTTTTTTAAATATAATATGTACTAGGACTGTAATAGGAACAGCATGATCATAATTTTCATTACAGAAAACATTAAACTATGGAAAACGAGAAGTGTACTTAAAGCTTTTGTAGATTCAATAAATAAAATTGAATAATTGCGCATTTCAATGGACATTGTTTGGATTGATTTGAAATCCAGTCTCACCATCACCAAGTTGTTCACAACATCATCGTCAGATTTTTTTATGATATCTTCCTAAGAGAGGAACGATCCAATTAATTTGAACCATTTTTAGATTTTTTTTAAATTATAATCAAACTAGCAGACCCGGCCACACGTTGCTGTGGCTAACGAAACACAACGCCGTCTAGTAATAACACCATTATCCAAATAATTATTTTGTGCGGTAAAATGAAGTATATTTGATAAAAATCTGAGAAAAGCGTTTGATAGCATATCCCATAAAAAACTAATGAAAAAATTAGATAAATTGAACATTAATGAAAACGTAGCAAATTGGATAAAAAGCTACCTAAAAAATCGCCCTCAATGTGTCAAAATAAATAACATTTATAGCGACGAAGAGACATCTGAACATGGAATTCCACATGGTACTGTGCTAGGTCCCATATTATTCATCTTATATGTAAACGGGATATTCTCACAGTCACTTCATGGTAGTATAACCTCTTATGCAGACGACACAGTACTTATTGAAAGTGTAATCACATGACAAGTAGTAAAACAAAAAGCAACAGAAGACATAAACATACTGAAACACTGGTTTGATATAAATCTACTATCTCTTAATAGTGAAAAAACTCACGTCATTCCATTTGCAATAAAATCAAATGATGTTCCGGTAAATTTTGATATAATTATACATGACAATTCTAAAGACCACAAAAAAAATAACTGTGAAATAAACTGTTCCACATTAAAAATTTCAAATAAAATTAAATACTTAGGAATAACAATAGACAAAAACCTCAACTGGAAAGATCAAATCAACCTTACCGTTAACAAAATAAGGAAATTAATTTACATATTTTTAAAAATCTGAAACTTTCTCTCATTAGAAAATCTAACATCAGTCTATCATGCTATAGAACAGTCAATTCTCCAATACGCTGTAGTAAGCTGGGGAGCTGCATACAAAACAAATCTACTCCCTGTTGAAATTGTGCAACGTCTAATAATAAAAATTATATTGAAAAAAAGAAGAGATTATCCGACTCACCTTATTTTTGAAGAATTTAAAATTTAATGATCTAGTTCGAAAAAATATAATAATCCAAATAATAAAAGAAAAACAAAATCACAGATTTTTAACTGAAAGTCGTACTCGTCAAAAACATATATTTCAAACACAAAAATGCAACACCTCGTTTGCACAACATCATTATACATTTCTAGGAAAAAAATACTTTAATAGCCTACCTGAAAGAATAAGAAAAATCGAAGACGATAAATGTCTACTAAAAGCAATCAAAGAGCAATTTAAAGTAAAAATACCAAATTGATAAAATTTATCATCATAACTTATATAATTTGTAAATTTGTTATTTATTAAGAATCTACCACAAGTAAATTATAAGATACAAAATATATTTTGTTAATATATTTTAAATATTTTCTAATCCCATAATCGTCCCTCTTCTAATCACAAGCGTCTGCTTCTATAGAAGAGAAATACCATAAAATAAAAAAAATAAAATAATGAAAAAAAAATCAGTGAAATTTATTATTTATATGGTAATGTTAATGTTAATTTTAATTAAATAATAAAAAATAAAAAAATAAATGAAAAAAAAATCAGTGAAATTTATTATTTATATGCTAATGTTAATGTTAATTTTATTTTAATGTTAATGTTATTGTTAATTTTTCCATTGTTTTTATGTATATATTTCAAAAAAAAAGAAAAAAAAAAAAAAAAAAAAAAAAAAAAGAAAAAGGGTGTTCGCAGAACGCATGACGTGAAAATAAATGATAGATGAAGTCGAAGTCGCCCGATAAAGACTTGAAACAAATACTTATCTACGGTAAACTAAAGCGTATGTATAAGATTAAGAAAGAGATGGTTAGATTTTTTGTACATGGAGAACGGATGAACGAAGGAAGGATTTAAGAGATTAGAGAACGAAGAAGTGAATGGTGGAAAAAATCGAGACGCTCGACCAAGACATGATACGATGACGTGAATCAAATACCTAAAAATATAAACTATTTCAATTATTGACTACTAGCAGACCCGACCACCGCGAAACTCAACGCGATGCCATTACCCAACCTTTATAATCAACGCCACCTGTTAATTTGCATACAAATCAAATCCGCACCACCCGCTCCTTTTATATATATATATATATATATATATATATATATATTTTTTTTTTTTTTTTTTACATGAGCTCCACACAGGAGGCCCTGAGGAAAATAATTTCCCTCAGGGCCTATGTCATCTTTGAGGATGCTGTGTGGAGGGTTTTTTTAAGGAAAGGAAGGAGAGGAGAGTTCTGGGAAGGAAAAGGGTTTAAGGGGTGGGTAGGAATCTGGGGTTCAGTATGTCCTGGTCATCCGCCTCCAAGACCTAGACAAACCTCACCCCATGAACCCGGGCACCCCTGCTAAATCACCAAACGTAGCGAACCACTTGGGGTGACCTATGGCAGAGGTGTTGGTTATTCAATAAAGGTTCCCGGGGCTGCGGTACCCATTCCCGCCTCCCAAAGTGAAAGCTATTACTAGCTAACTAAACACAACGCCATCTACTGGATGATTACCCAACCTTTATAACCCCGATAAATTAACTCACACCGCCATCTGTTAATTTGCAAACAAATCAAATCCACACCGCCCGCTTGCCAGCCCGCTCGTCTGTTCTGGAGTAGGAATACCATAATCACCTAGCGGTATGAAATATACTTTACGACCTATTTTCAAACCTACCAAATATACATAAAAATTTCTTAAAAATCGGTGGAGCCGTTTCGGAGGAGTGCGACCACAAACACCGTGACACGAGATTTTTATAATAAAGATATATTTCAATCAATTTACACAAAACCTTGACACATTTTATACGTAAACCTTCCTCACAAATCGCTCTATATATTGGTGAAAACCGCATGAAAATCCGTTAGGTAGTTTAAAAGATCTAAAATTTTAGAGTGCGGGAGTGACTTTGCTTCGTACTATGTAAAGATTAATTATCAACGTTTTCCATCCATCCCCTATTATAATTCATCACTACTCATCGTCAAACATTGATGTGATGTGATAATAATAACAATTCATTTACATGACCCAGTTTAATAATATTTCACGCCAGGTATGCTTTGGTCTAATTAATTAATGTATGAATAGTTTACATTTACTAATATAACGTAATATTAAAGGGTTCGTTTCCCACCTAAAATTACTCCCACCACGTATTGTGTTATCAACATTAACGGTAAACCAACAAATTCTCGTTGATATTGATATTACTACTTTAGATATTGCAAGCATAAAACAAATTCGTTCCCGTAATAAACATTGTTTTATTTATGAAATGTTCCAAAGGTAAATGAGATTTAAAATGTATCCAAGAAATACTTAACGAAATGAACGAGTACAAATAAAACACCCTTAAAATAATCATTAAGAGCGTTTAACCAGCCAGCGGCCGAAAACCCACATTTTGTCGAAAGTTGTTCTTACGATCGTGCAGGGCGTTTACAATGAGAAAGATTAATTATTCTCCGTACCAGCTTTGTAAAATTATAACTCGATATCGATTTGATTTTATTTCATTCCAAATTTGCTTTAATTTATACCTACATCCAAAAATGCTGAAAGGCATAATGATAAAATTATTAAAATAATGTACTTTTGTAATTATTTTTTGATTATAAGTATTTATCATTTTTTCAATAATGCCTAAGTTAAATAAGAATGCTAAAACAATCTGAAATATATTAGTTTGTAAGTGCGCAAATAAATACACAAACGGACCAATTTTGGTCAAGAAACACATGTTCGTATATATTTTTTTATGATTTTATTGAAACTTAAATTAAAATTCTAAAACATGCGGTACCCAGATAATGTATCGATTTATTTTACTGCATGATTATATGATTTGAAATGGGTGTGGCTTAAAACAAAATCTTTTTTGAAAATTTAACAAATCTGCCAACGACCTATGGTTTAACCTTATTAAACTAAAAATAAATATTTTTTTCAAAATTTAATACATGCGAATGCGAGATAAAAGAACAATCTTTCGAAATCAATTTATATTTTTTGTGAAAACGAGTCGATACGTCTAAAATCTCATTTAAAATGTCGTATTTCTGGTTTTCTCTGGTAATACCCTCTTAAGTGTATTTTTTTTAGTAAACAAAATGAACATTTTATAAAAATGTGTGTTTTTTTAATTGGGGTAGGTATGTTGAGAGACTTAAGGATATGGGGAAGGAGTTGAGGCAGAGAAGATGGAAAATACTTGAAAACGAAACACGGCTAAAGCTATTTCAAGCAACGTTTCGTTTCTAAATAATGTTTTCAAATAACCAGTGCGATACCGAGAGTATATAAATAAATGTAATATAATAATATATATAATATTAGTGGTAACAATACCTCCCTAAGTGAGAAATTCTCGTGTTTAGAGAGGGAGTACTATCTAATTGACAGTACTATACCTACATATTTAACAGTTGTTACAATTTGGATGTATGTAGAACTACTTTTTTTTTACAAAATGAATAATAAGTTGGCATTTTTTGAACATGATGGAAAATTTTTTATACATAATGAAACATAATGTGAATTTTCATACAATCGATGGAAAATTTTTATTCATAATGAAAATATGAGTTGGCATTTTTTTTTGTACATAATGAAACAGAATGTGAATTTTCATACATAGAGAAAATGTTTGTTGGCATTTTTTGTTCATAATGGATATAATAAGATGGCACATCGTAACACATACCAAAATTTTTTTTTTATTTATTTTTTTTATTTATTTATTTTATACATTTTACAAATATAAGACAAAAAATCCCGATAAACTACTTTTAAGCAGTTTGTCTAACGGGTTCTTTACATTAAAGATCATATTATAGAGATTTAATAGTTACATTTTTACAGTTAAAGATATTAAATTAAATTAAATTTTTTTACAGTAATATACTTAGATACATAATCTAGTTAATAGTAAAAAAAATTATAGTTTTTGTTTAAAAAATTCATAATTCCTTTATTTTTTTATGATTTGAGGGTGAAATAGCACATTTTAATTAAATAAATTTAACTCGCGAACGCCAGAATTCCAACGAGCCACGTCCGGATTTGTAGTTGAGGAATTTACACCTCGACCACTAAGACGCAGTAAAAGCACCAAACGAACATGGCAAAGGACAGGATAAACAGAAAACCAAACAAGGACACTGGGTATTTTGAAAGGTTTTAATTTTATGTTGAATAAAGTACAGAAAAGATTAAATTAATTATTTAAGAACAGATTTAAAACAACTATTGCTATAACTAGCGTTAAAAAAATTTATTTGTGAGGAAGACAGCTGTGACATGTTGATGGCCGACATCTCTAAGCATCTGTGAACAACCAGTTATGCGTAAGCAGAACCTACGTCATGATACCGTCAGCTAAATACCAACCGCTTATGAATAATTAGCGATTTTTGTTCATCCTACGAGGAGACATCACCACCTTTGGAAGGTTCGCTCGAGGCATACAAATTTCAATGACAAAAAAATTTCAATGAATTCAATTATAATACCTTTTTTGATCAGCAGTTAACAGGTGAAGTTGATTTGTTAATAATTCACAAATGGATGCACACGGGATGAAAGTTATTAGGTCCTTACGTATGAAATTAGCGTTTTTTACGGGATGAACATAAAGTCGTTTTTTTTTAGTATGATATATTTATTTAATCAAAGTATGTACCATTGCTATCTATGCACTTTTGCCATCTCATAGGTAGTTCACCGATCCCTTTACTAAAAAAACCATACCAATAAACTCTTTGAAGGCGGTTTGGACTGCCCCATCGGAGTTGATTTTTTTCCCTTGCAAGAATTTTGCAAAAAATTTCGAAAAAAATGGTAATCTGTTGGGGCAAGGTCCGGAGAGTACGGTGGATGTCTTATACATTTCAATTGAAGCTCCTCTAATTAGGTAGCCGTCTGTTGTGCAGTGTGTGGTCTAGCGTTCTAACGCGCGTTTGTTGATTTGCTTCACTCAATTCGTGAGGTACCTACCTTTCATGCTTTTTTACCTTCCCAATTTGCTTCAAGTGGATTAAAACCGTTTTATCACTAACACCGCAGCCTGCAGCTAACTCGGACGTGGTTTGCGATGGATCCGCTTCCACAATAGCCTTCAATTCTTCATTATCAACTTTGGTCTCCGGCCGTCCACGGGGCTTGTTCTGCAGGTCGAAATTTCCAGAACGAAAACGTTGGAACCAAAAACGCACTGTGTTTTCTTTTGCGGCACCGTCACCATACACATCATTAATCCTTCGAGCCGTTTCTACAGCACTGGTGCCACGGTGGAACTCGTACTCGTACTCGTAAATAACGCGATATTTCAAGTTTTCCATTTTGTAAACTAAGTGACGCAAAAGAAAAAAAACAATTAAGGAAAAAACAAATGAATTATAATTTTCGAAACACAAATACATGAGTAAATAGCTGTATAAATTTGAATTTGGAATTCCTAACCAAAGAGAAGATATTTGAGATCAAAGTTGCCAGTATGGCAAAACGCCGATTTTATATGTAAGGACCTAATATTAGTATTTAGGATTATAAAAAACAGTACCTTACTGGAGTGTATAAGTTAGGCATGTAGTTTCAACATTCTCACATGGATTTCGTTAGTATAGTTAGTTATACAAAGTTTTGCGATATCGCAACAAATGTCAGTTAAGTATCATTGAAACAGTATCATCGATCGTCGTTCATGCCTATTGAACGAACGGTTCCGATGATATCCGAAGGTATCGGGTAGTCAAGTAGATACCATAAGTCTAGCGAATCAGAGCCTCAGAAATATGTAGAGCCTACATAAGGACGTGAAGTTCAGTTTAATATTTATCGTAATCTCTTGACTTAAATAAATCAATTTATATTTAATACGAACCTCAAACTTATTTAGAAGTTTTGCAAAATATTTTACGGAAAACAGTTAACTTTAGTGGTAAGCATCAGATTTTATTTTTCTATGTAATGAATTGTCTAATTCCAGAGGTATTTAGTCTAAATCTTCTGAGATTTTGGTAATGTTCATCAGAATTAATTGAAATACACCCCTTCGAAAGCTTCATTTCAAGATTCGAAAGGTCCGTTCAATACGATGGAAATTTTTGTATACACCTTTTTCACTTAGTTGTTGAGATTCCAACTTTATTTCAGAGTATTTTTTCATCTTAAATCGTTCTTGATAAAATATTAAAATATTTTTTTTTCAGAGAGACGCGTCGGATCGCCGGATCTCGATATACGAGTATAAACAAAACATGAAACTTAAAATGAATAGATTACTTATTTTTAACCACGTTCATTGTTAATAAAAACCGTCATGTTTCTTGAGCAACGCTCATTTCCTCAGGATTTACTTAAAACTAATACAACAATAGACAGACTTAAAAGCGTCAATGGAAAGGTGGGAAGTGGGAGGGAGGTAATAGGGTTGAGATTAAATGATTGTAGATTCTTTTATATAGGTAAAATTTCGCGAAACTTTGAAATAAGGATAAAGGAAATTAATATAAATTGTATAAACAATATAGTTTCTCGGAGTTCGCTAATCATTTATTAGAGACATATTACACTTTTGACTTTAATAGTGGAACTGAGTTACTACATTGTAATTTTAATGTAGTTCATTTGGACAAATTGGATATCTTAGAAATTAGAAAGAGCGTTACTGTGAATATAAATATTATAAACTACCTGGTTCCCGGAATGCGGTGCTATGCCGTTTAATAAAGAAATTGTTTCTTCCTGTTTGTCCTTCCCATTCGTCCCATTCCCATTCCGCTTCCCTTCACCTCTCGCGTTCCCACTCCGCCTCCTCCACTTTCCCTCTCCCCACTCCACTCCACCTATTTCTCCGTCCCGCGAATACCCTCCCCCGAGTTCCCCCCTCTCGCATTCCATACATTCAGTCCCGGTACATTACAGTACGCAACACAAAAAAATAATTATCCAATTTGGTACAGTCGTTCGGAAGTTATGCGCGTACATACATTTCTGCGATTTATTTTTATTTATTACTAGCTGGTACCCGGCATGCGTTGCTATGCCATTTAATAAAGAAATTGTTTCTCTCTGCGTGTCCTTTCCCATTCCTCTCGTTCGCCTGCCGCCTCCCCTTCCTCTCCCGCGTCTTCTTCCCCTCTCATGTTCCCATTCCGCATCCTCCACCTTCCCTATACCCACTCCACTCCCCCTTCTCCCGTCCCGCGAACCCCCCTCTCGAGTTCCCCTCCCCCCTCCCAGGTTTCCCTCCCTTCCTCCCGCGAACCCCCTACCCGAGTTCCCCTCCCCCCTCCAGCATTCCATACATTCATTACCGGTACATTCAGTTTTCCAACAGCTCGCGTGCCACCTATTGCAATATTTTTATACAAGTTTCGTAATGCCAGAGCTCACCAAACGTTGTCCTGACAATAACGAACACAAAATTAAAAGAATTATCCAATTTGGTGCAGTCGTTCGGAAGTTATGCGCGTACATACATTTCGGGGATTCATTTTTATTTATATAGAAGATAGAAGATAGAAGAAGAAGATAGAAGATAGATAGATAGAAGATAGATAGATAGAAGATAGATAGATAGAAGATAGATAGATAGAAGATAGATAGATAGAAGATAGATTAAATTAAATTAAACTTGTTTTTTTTTGTAAATTATGCTCTATGACCTCCCTCCCCCTTCCCGCATTTTTATTGTCACCTTGAAGTCTATCTATGGTTGTAATTAGTTTTACGTAAACCCTGAAAAAGTGAGCATTGCTTACGAAACATGTTGGTTTTTTATAAACAATAAAAAACCAACAAGTGGTTAAAACTAAGCGATCCATTAATTTTGAATTAAAATAGTGCCACAAAATAAGTTTGTTGTGATTGAAGAAGACACGAAACATTTCACATGTTTTAAAGTTTCCTTCATCCATGACATTCCTATTGATGGCTTGCCACACATACGAAATAGTAGGTGTACAATAAGATTTGATAAATATTTTAGGATATTAAACATGACCCCAAACTTTGTGAGTCCAACTTTATTAATGACGTCCTTCTCCGAACGAGGGATGTAGGTTGTTATATTGTTTGACTGATCGTATATGTATTCAGTATCATTCGTCAATTCAGCACGGATGGGTCAGTGCCCCTTTAGACAATGAATAAAATAAATATCTTATTTAATAAGTCTCAGAAATTTTTATGTCTCGAAACCGTAAAGCGTTGATGGAATTTTTATAAACGATATTTTAAATGGGTGGTAAAGGACATCCAGGGCCAATTGTTTTACAGATATTCAAATTAAATTTTGTTATCGAGTGGCCATTCAGCGCACATATAGATATTTTACATTTTAAAGGTCCTCGTTAAACACCAAACTTGGTGCGTTTCTTCTGGAACCATCTATTGGATAACCAACACCTCTTCCACGGGTCATCGAACATCGTCATGGGAGGATTGAATTCATACGTCCGTAACTCCTGGACACACTAACCACAAGATTCATACCCACCTCTCTTACCGTTTTCTTTCCCAGAATTCCCTCCCCTTCCTTTTCTGAAAAGACCCCTCACACAGCATCCACAAAGATTACTATGACCAGAGGGTAATTACTTTCCTCAGAACTTCCCATGAGGAGCTAATGTCATATCGCAAGGTACTGTTTAATGTACAATATATTTTATGTCCTGTCAATTTTGAACGCCGATCACACCGGACAAGCAAACTTCAGTTCGAAATTCTACCGCTCGACATTCCCGTCCGAAGTGTCTTGGTGTGTACAGCTGTCAGATTTTGCCTCGCAGCTTTCTGAGATTTAATATTGTGTCACGTTAATTGTGTTTGACTAATAAAATAAAAAGTGGATCTGTTAAATTAATGCATTCTAATCATTTATCAAATTCCCATGGAAGGTCCTTGGTAAGGTCGATACTTGGTAAGGTCGATATACCATGGTAAAAAAATGGTGTCATGGTAAAATAAAAAAAATTACGTCTGCATTTCTGTGAAACGAGCCGAAACTTATGTTAAGTGTGGTTATATTTAATTGAAATGAAATTATTGTATGAATTTACGAGAATGTATTGCCGTATAAATTTATACTTCTAACAAAATATACATTTATTCTCAGAAGGAATTTTATATGTAGGGAGGTATACGCAGAGCAAACATAGAGAAAAGTCCAGACCATTGTAATGGAAGACGACATATTAAGTAATTGTAATAATTTGTACAGCCAGGCATGATCTACAGGGTGATGTGAAGTGCGCAAGCACCCTTTGTGGCCTTACGGAAAAAATAGTCACTATTTAGTACAAATACAATATACAAATAAATAAAATAAAAAAATAAAAAATAAAGAAAGACAAACATTTACTGGTTACGAATAATACAACAATGTTTGAAAATCTCTTACTACCACCACACTAAGCCGAGGAATCGAACACGCGACGCCCGGGTGGGACCCAAACGCGATGCCCACATTGCCCACTCAACCACTGACCGTTTTTTCAGGGAGATGCTGCGTTCAATGTACGAGTATAATGATGAACATATATTTTTTTTTAAATTTTAGGGCTTAGAGCAAGGGCCGAAAAAATAAAAAAAAGTCCGAAATCTGGTTCAGGTTCTGATGGCAACAGTGATAAGTTACGTTTGGTTACAGGAATGCCTGGGCTCATGGTGGTGAGGTATGTCTGAAATGTGATGGCGGGTGCCCACCAATTGCATCGCAGGCCAGATCGGTTAAAGGAGACATTTTGCCCTCTCCAGCAGGACTCTCTCGGAAAACAGCCCTTCCACACAATGGGAAGGATAGAGGCATACGTCCGTCGCTCTTGAACACACTGTCCCCCAGATTCCTACCAGCCCTCATTCCTTTTTCTTTCCAGAACTTACTCTCCTTTTTTTCCTAAAAATACCACCTACACATCATCCTCAAAGGTGACATAGACCATGATGGGAAGTATTTTTCTCAGGGCGGCGCCCTGTGTTCACCTAATGTAAAAAAAAAATCGAGTGCAGTCAACACGCGGTAAAAGCGAATTTTTACCAAAACAATCTCAAACTATGAGCCTTGAAATGTAAAGTCATAATCAAAATGCCGCCAATGAGCGCAGACCAGCGTCATTTCCGTTTTATATCACAACCATTAGGAGCCTTGATGGGAGTTTCATACTTCGCAGGTGCTGTATGCGTCATTTCCGTTTTATCCCAATTCCGAATCACAATGGGGGTATAGAAATTTCACTTCAAAAAGTAAGAATTTTGTTTATTTTATCATTTTAACACAGGTGTAATTGTGACAGGAGTAATATTCTCGTGCAGATTGCGGAAGAAAAAGTCTAACTGAAAGCTAGGTATTATTTTTTTTGATCAAATCGTGAAAACTAATACAACACATTGTGCGCCGCTGGTCTGACACTACGTCCTTACAAGTATTTGTCCTTATCTATAATAGATTTAACAAGTCCCTATTTTCAGAAAATGATAGCCAGATCTTGTCAATAATGAGTTCAAGTTTGAACCCTCCGCCACTAATAAACCCTGCCTGTCCGCTCTTCACAACTTTGCCAAGGTTCGTGTTGTGAGAGGCAGACAGACTTATAAAGTTCATGATTATTATTCAAAGTTCTTGGATTTGTACCCTATTCAATAAAGTTTGAGGCAGCCCAACGCCTACCGAGTAAAGGCCCAATGCGTCAGAATATTATATTTTTAGTGACGAAAACTAAAGTCATGCAGTCAATATATTATTTGACTGTCGTTTAGTTGAATTCATGGACGTAGAACATAAAATAAATTTAGTACTTGAAACCATACAATAAAGGATATAACACTAGGCCTTACAAATTTGAATGGAAACAAATGTGCCACTGACCTGGTACTTTTTGGTTTCTACTCTAGACAATTTAGCCCGCGGTTCGTCTCACTCTTGCCTAAAATTGAATATCACCATCCCATTTGAATTTTGTAATCAATGTAAAACACAGTTTTTTGTGGTATTATAGACCGAAATTAGGACTACAATTGTTTACGAAACACGCCCACTAGTCTGAATTACCGTGTAATTTTCTATTATAAGCTTGAAACGCGTTATTTGTTAATGCATACCGTAAATACTTAACTACCTGTGCAAATCAAAGAATAATAATTCTTGATAAATCTTGTTATTGTTGGAAATATGTTTAGAGATTTACCTATTCAAAGATACCCAAAAAATCGAATGACAGAATTATTTTCCACAAACGAATAAACTATTTGCTAAATAATATATAGTTTAATGTACTTGCGCGCTACACAAGCTTCCCTATCAAATTCAAAGTAGATCAAGGGAAAAAAATAGTATAAACAAAAGTCTTGATTAGATTCCAGACTCCGACTACGATTTACGATTAGATTATTAACACAAAAACATAAAAGTGGACACTTTCATTTATGTTCTTCAACGTGGGCGATAACGCCCCCTTAGGGGCGTTTCAGACCTTCAGGGGGGCGGTAGGAGACCCAGAGAAACAAATCCCATCCCATCCTATCTTGCCCCATCCCTTCTATTAGGGGCCATCCATCCAAAAAATATGTTCCCTATCCCATTACGCCCCCTCCGTTGTGGCAAATGTAACCCCATCGTAGTATCCGATTACGCCCCCTTCGTCGTGGTATCCCGTTACGCCCCAATTGCTGTTTCGCTAGAAATAAAAATATTCCCAAAGTGGGCGGTGGGCAAAAAAAGGTTGAGAATCAAGGTTATAAATGAATGAGTAGGTAGGTATAAAAAGTTAATAAAGTATTTTTATGACATGTAAAGAGAAACGTTTTTTGTTGTTGTTTAAGAAATTAGTTTTTTTTTAATTGGCAATTCATTCTCTAATTATATGGTATGGTTTTCGTTTGGAAGTTATTTAAATATATTATTTTAATTCTGTTCATTTCTGATAACAACTTGAACATTTGTAAATGCTTGAATTTTTGGTATGTAATGCAAAAAATTAGAAAATTCAACTGTAGATTTCCCAAACATTAGTAAAGAATTATATACAAAATTGACCAAATATTGTAAATACGTGCAAATAAATCAACATTCGTTACCCAATCACTCACAATTCCGAAATTATAGACTGAAATCTTATTGAAAATATCTGAAACTTAAAATAAATACGATATTACGAAAATTCATAAGGTCAATAATAAACTATTATATAATGCATTAAATATTAATTAAAGCAGCCATCCAGTCACTTTTACATCACCAATCCAATTTGATGCCTAAAGTTACGTTAAATTTAAACGTAACGGGTTTCATAATCATTTTCTGCTTACAGGGTCGTGTGGTGAGGTCGCAATTTGGTAATATCCTTTTTAGTTCTTCTTTATTCATTGCTTCGACCGTTACATAATTTGGGTTTTTTTCGCTAGGCACATGCCCGTGTTATTAAGTTATTATGGTGATCAAAGTTAATTAATTTTGTTTTAGATAATTTTTTTCCTCTTCCAAAAATAACGCAATATGGATTTCTTCTTCAAACACAGCAAATTACTATAATGAACTTAGTTTTAACCACGATTATTGTAAAAAAAACCGACATGTTTCGTAAGCAATGCTTACTTTATCAGGGAAAACGTCGTTAAAACTACGTAATCCATTAATTTTAAATGCAATATGGATTAGTCAGATTTAAAGTCGAATTCGATTTAGAGGGCCAATAAAAATTATTGAATGTAAGGTTATGAAACTCTTAGAATTTAATATGTAAAAGTATTGAATTCTAACATAACGAAACTTTTCGAATAAACAAAACATGTCTGGAAGGTACTTACTTACATACTTGAAAACTTTTAGAAAGTTTTTCTTTCCTAATTCATATACTTATCTTATTTTTGACAAAAACTTCAAAAATATATACATCCAACATTTTAAACTATTCTGTAGCCTACCCCGGGCTTAAAACTTTAATGCTGTTCGAAATAAGAAAAGTCTTAAGAAAGTTTATGAATAATTTTGTCGAATTTTTCACTAAAAAAATGCCTTGTGTTCTTTTCGTTAGGGTGAGAATGTATAATTCTCTAGTGAATTTCCAATTTTGCAGCTTAGTAAGCGCCTAGGATCACGAAAACTTTTTATATAACGTGCGCGCGCAACCTCAGCGTTTTTTCAAACAGCCGCAAGCTTTTTATAATTGAAAGTATTTTGACCAAAATACTTTTTTAAGTAAGTACTGAATGGGAAGTAAAGAATAATCACTCGCCGTTAATTTACAAAAATAAAATTGAAAATAGGAGTATGTTTTGATTTCATTTTGTAACTAGCAAAGGCCCTTAAAAATCACGGAGTAGTCCAAATTATTGACAAATCTGTTCGTATTTTTAAAATGATTAAAATTATTATATATTTAAAATTTTATATTATAGATACATAGGTATCTTAATGCTTACTTTAATGCTTGCTTGAATTCTTCGACCAATCAGTTCTAATTTTGAAAATAACTCTTAAATTAAAAGAAAATGTTAGTTCAAGGAACTAGAGTTACGCAAAGCACACAGATAACTGAAAATAGTTTTTTTCATGCCTTTTTTCCGAATGAGATTTTTTCATTACAATGTATAAAAAATTAATTTCATTTTTTCATTTTTGACTACCATCCTGTGCTGTGGCGGGCAGCTTTACGTGCGATAGAGTATGAAAACAAACCAAAATATTTTATAATGATATACCTAAATGCATAAAATACTATTAATAATGTACATAGAAAAGGTTAAAAGCTGATAAAAATTTTGATAATCAGTACGCCCCTGGTTCCCGAAATACGAAAATGAACGAGAACATTATATATTTATACCAAGAAAACACAAAATGGCTTCGAACATTGAATCCCAATAGTTATTTTAAGAATCGGTCTCCCTATTAAAGATTTTCCCAGACTGTGTCAAATAGCCAGAATTCCTTGAATAAAAAATCCGGTGATCTTTAATTACTACATTGATAATACTGTTCTTGAGAAATTACATTAGGCATCACTGGTCAATAAAATCTTTCATTTTTTAACCACATAACGGAAATCTCTAGCAAAGGCTTACAAATGTTGGGATTTATAACTGGGTTAACTAAAAATTTCAGCAATATTAAGTACATTAAATTGTTGTTTTTGCCTTTGAAAGTCAACTTTAGTACAATTATCCTATCTAGAATCTACATTATAATATTCAGGTACAGGCATTAGAAAAATACAAAATAAATTCTTACGTTTTCTAAGTTTTAAAATTGGCATTTCAGAAAATTGAAAAGTAAATTAAAGGTTTCTTGATGATGGTTTAACCGTTTTTAGAGGCCAAATTTGATTAGTCTTGTAAGTACCCAGATTAGCCCGTTAAAAAGCAGACCATTTTTGTCCCAGATCACATATTTATATCTCATATAAATCGCTTACTGTTGGAGTGAGAAATATATTTTAAATGGTGTTAGAAAAGCAAAATACCGCGCTTTTTAGTCTAATCAAAAAAATAAAATGTACACCTTTATGAAACCAAAATTTTGAATCGCAATTTGAAAAGAAAAATTGAAACCTTGAGAATTTTTTATTAATTATTTTCATACGAAATGTCAAAAAAGTGAATTGATTATAACGTTTATATGTACTTACGTGATTTTATTATTTTTCGTTATCAGTAATTTATGTTAAAAAAAGTGAGGTGAGCCATTTTTAAAACTTTTTATGTTTGCAAGTAAAGTTTTTATGTTTCAAAAATTACACGTTTACTTCTTTATTATGTATAAAATGAAGTCGCTCACGCTGTATGTGCGCTTAGATCTTTTAAACTACGCAACGGATTTTCATGCGGTTTTCACCAACAGACCGAGTGATTCATGAGGTATATAATTTGTCAAGGTTTTGTGTAAATTGGTTGAAATACATACATACCCAATATATCTGGCCAAGCGGCAGCGGGCAGTGGGTTGACAAACGGGCGGTGTGGATTTGATTTAACATATGGCGTTGGTTATAAAGGTTTCGTTAGCCACAGCGACGTGTGGCCGGGTCTGCTAGTTAAATTATAAAATTTGAAAGCATATTTAATCACCTTTCAAATACAGTTTTTAGTTGTGGGATATGTTCAGAAATATTCCATTTATTTGCATTTTATTATAAAGCGAAATATTGATATCATCTGAAAAATACGACAAATTTATGTTCTGAAAGTTTTGTTCTTCTGTATCTGGGCAGTTGAGCCACAGTTGTGCGTTATGCTCATAAATATTTAAAAAAAATGGTTTTATATAACGAAATGAAGGTTAGAACATCAGTCAATCGCGGACAAGTTAGAATATCATCCCTTGATCACGCGTCAATCTAGGTCCATTCATCATTTACCTTGTCATCCGAATCGTCACAATTCCTACATTATTTTTCCATTTTATCCTTTTTCGCTTTATCAGCGCAAATAATTTTCGATATTTTACCCAACGACAGCGGGGATAATCGGAGACATTCAACAAATTTCCATAAATCGCCGCTGCTAAACTCTGGTGTACGCCCAATGCCGTCAATTCTACAAATAATGAATGAGAAAATTCAAGATTTCATGTCGCGATTGTTAGATCTGAAGCTCAAAAACGTCAATTAATTTTTAAATATCAATGCCGATTAGAGAACAGGCCTGGGCGCGCGACTACGACCCAAATTATGTAATCAAAGCTGTCACGAAGTGAATTTCATTATTTAAAATAATCTAATTACTCTGCTTATTTAATGTGCTCAAGGTATCGGCTAAGAATCAAAAACAATCGCCGCCATTTGACGACCTCCAAGATCGAGGGGTCAGGCTCTTGACTCACAATCCGAAGCTCGTGGGATCGAATACCGTGCGCGAATAAATTTTATTTGATTGATTTGTGTTATTTCACAATTAAATCATTTAAAATAAAATATAAAATATAAAATATTTATCACACGTTCCAGAGTGGCTGATACTCTCAGTGTCACCCCGGTGTAAGACCAGCATTCAGAATTGAAACGTTGCTTGAAATAGCAATAGCCGTGTTTGGTGACCACATCTGAATAGCCAGGTACTTCCCCACCTTCCTCTCCTCCATCTCCTTCCCCTCCCCATTACCTTCAGCCTCACAACCTACCCCAATTAGAGCCATAGTCACACTGGCACCAGACGGGAGCAGCGGGGATTCTTGTGAGGTATTCACGAACAAAAATGTCGTTGCACGATGGCACTGACTTGATCACTTAAAATTCCGTAAATAAATGAACAATGATGGTTTTTCCCTAATCATCATTGAAGTGAGCTACAAACCCAAAGTAATTAGCTTACTGGAATTACCAAAATATTCAGAAATTCGACAGTCTAAAACGACTTAGCATCAAATATAATTATTATAATTGATTAAAATCCTTCTTGACCACCCCTCTCCCCCTCCCCAATATGTTGTGTACATAAACCGTGGACTAAGAATTATTTTTACCAGTCTGAAGTTGGCTCTAACGAGCTGAAACCGGTTACGGTAAAATATAATTAAGTGGAATAAAGTTTTATAATTGTTTTATTATATAATGTACGAATGCATTAATGAAAAAAAAAATAATATTATATACATAAATAACATAATATTGAGGCATGCTCAAAATGTTTAACGGTAGGTAAATAATAAGTAAAATATATTACTTGGCAAATTGAACGAAAATCCCAGACAGCACAATGAAAATTATTATTTATTATTTCCAATAATCGGTTAGTGGACTGTTACATCGTATTCTAATTCATTGTCTAGCCCAGCGATTCTTAACCTCGGGTCGCGACCCAAATTCGGGTCGCGAGAGGTATTGGGTTGGGTCGCGGAAATCGCGTATTGATAGCTCGATCGATGTCACTAAACTAGTATAGTCACAATTATGACTTAGGTCAAAATCGCACTTAGTAGACATTTATGAAAAAAATACTATTTTTATAAACAAAACAAAACTTTGGCAATTGCTCAATGTCAATTGGCAGCGTTTCCAACATTAAACGTGTATTTGGAAGATCTTAATCTTGATGGCAACCGTATTTTCGTGGAGACCATGCCTATTTTTTTTAGAACATTTGAGAAAACTTGAAAATGAAATGGAAAGATATATTCCACAAAATGTCCATATCGTGAAATACAGTTGGGTAAGAAATTCATATGAAGTAGATGTAATGGGCGTTGAAAACGATTCAGCTGGATTACAAGAAGAATTGCTCGAAATGCAAGGTGATGCACTTTTAAAAGAGAGATTTGCCAGAACGAGTCTCACAAAATTTTGGGCACAATTATCTGGGAAGCCTGTTCTGAGCGATGAAGCTGAAAAAGCCCTGCTACCTTTCCCAACTACTTATTATTGAAGCAGGATTTTCATGCCTTGCTGTTATGAAGAATAAGTACAGGAATAGGTTGAATCCTCAGCATGACATGCGGTGTGCACTTTTTATAAACATAACTCCACATAAACATGATCTTTGCTCAAAAATACAACACCAGGGTAGTCACTAATTATTTTGCTGTAAATTTTTTAACTGTTTTAATGCTGAATTGTCTGATTTTAATACAGAACATTTAACCCATTGGCCACAGAATTAATGAGCAAAAAAATTGGCCTCCACCACTGAATTAATTTGGTACCAAAAATTGAAAACCTGCATTGGTGCACTAAATCTTTTGTTACTTTTAAACCATATATTTAAATGAATTAATTTCTATTAAATTTATTTACATATTCGATTAAGGTAAATAAAAACATAAAATTTAAATTAAAAAAATATTAAAATATGTGTTAATAAGGATTCAAATATAACTTTCTCTTTTTTCGTTAGTTTTTTTCCACATTTTTATTCAAAAAGTTACAAAAAAACATAATATTCATACATCGAACAATAATTTTTTTTGTTTTTTTACATACATGTATACTAATAACTAATAAAATAATTTGGTATGATAGTCCTCAAAGCAATCAGGGACGTTTAGGGTCACTACCAATAGAATAGAACCACTCGCAATTTTGAAGAAATTAAATGGCGGCTGGCAGCATACAAAACTTGGAACACAAATATCGGTGAAAAAACATGAGAAATATTTTATTGCCAATTCTACGAAAGAATTATTAATTAGCTACAGAATGTTCGGCAATTAAAATTTTATTCAAAAATGTCATTGTTGAGCTCGTTTTCCGTTTTTTGGCGGACCTACTCTAGCCCGTCAGCGTGCCGGGGTTTGTGGTTAAGTACCTGAGTTGCACACCCGGCAAGCTGCCGGGGTTTGTGGCCAATGGGTTAAATACAGTTGTTAATTTCTAATTTTACAACTACATCCTATGAATTTTATGGGATGTAGTTGTAATTTTATAGTATAAAATTACATAATAGGTATATCATTATAGCACCTGTCACTGGAAAATAAAATAAAAAGATTAGATTAGGGTCGCGTACTCCAAATATATTCGTACTTTGGGTCGCCAGCCAAAAAGGTTAAGAACCACTTCTAGCCTCTAGACCTAGACAATCATATTCTGAATTTGAAGATTCCTAAAATTTCTAAGCCGATGGATATTGTATTGAATCAAATGCGAAATAAAACTTCCTTTATTCTCAATTTCTCAACAAGACTGTAAACTTTGAATCCCATCTTTCAAGTGTTCAATGTTTAAGTGATAATAATAATTACTACTTTGTTCAGAAAGTGCAAATAATTTACTCGTCGAAACACGGTAACCCAACGAATAGGACGCTTTTCGGGATTATTTTTTTTACATTAGCTCCACTTGGGATGCCGTTAGGAAAATATTTTCCCTCAGGGCCTACATCACCTTAGAGAATGCTGTGTGGAAGGTTTTTTATGGAAAGGAAAGGGGGAAAATTCCGAGAAAAAAAGGTTAAGGAGTGGGTAGGAATCTGGGGATCAGTGCATCCAGGAGTGACGGACGTATGAAACCATCCCTCTCATTGCCGTGCAAGGCAATGGGTTGAGGAAGAGGTCTGGAGAGGTCTAGGTTAGGTCTCTCTCAACTAGTCTCTTCCGATCCGGCCCACCACGCAGCATGTAAGCGAACGCATTTGCCGCCAAGACCTCGTTAAACCTCAACCCAAGAGATATTGAAAGAAGGGTAAATGCCGGTAACTCCAATGGAGGACTGAATGCTGTTGGCGCTAACAAAAAACTGTCTAAAAAAGCAAAGCTAGCAGTCCACAATGGAGTCCTGGTACCTACCCTGATGTATGGCAGTGAGGCATGGAACTGGCAGAGGAAGGATGAAAGTAAACTGAATGCTGTTGAAATGAGATCCCTGAGATGTATGTGTGGTAAAACCATGTATGATCGTGTTAGAAATGTGGATATCCGCAAAGAATGTAAGGCTGATGTAAGTATAATGAGCAAAATTAAGAAAGGGACCCTCAGATGGTTTGGGCACCTAGAGCGAATGAGCGAAGAAAGTAGTGTAAAAAGAATATATGATGCAAATGTGAATGGTAGAAGAAGTCGGGGACGCCCGAGGAAGACATGGCACGATCAAGTGAATCAGATACTTGAGACGGGCCATGTCAAAAGTCAGAATAATAGAAGAGTATGTATGAAACGATGTATGAATGTGAGCGAGGCAAAGAGTGTGTGCAAAGACCGAGTTGTTTGGCGGTCCGTCCTCTCTGCCTACCCCTGCGGAGAAACGGCGTGATGGTTAGTTAGTTAGTTAGTTAGGTGTAAATAGTTCCCGGGTTGGCGGTACCCATACCCGCCTCTTAAACTGAAATGCTTGCAATGTGCAATTTACATCGCATAATATTATAACAAATAAAGTATTAAAAAAATATATCAAATAAAACTAAACAAAAGAATTGAAAAAATCAAAACTATACGCCACTTCTTTTTTTATAATTTACCACATTTTTCACTTCTTTTATATTAATTGAAAGATCTTCACCGCTCTTTGCATATACACACCTACCAATGAGTTAATAGTCTGTTGAGGTACTAAAACAGTGAAAGTAAGTACCACTTGCTTTTTTTATTTATATGAATACTACCTGTGGGCCTAGTCACTAATTTTTGTAAACCTCCGTTTCATGAAGTTACGGGTTTAGCTACGTCACATACCCATTGTTGTTGTTATTTAAGTTGGCGAATCTGTCAAAATACGGGTATGTGACGTAGCTAAACCCGTAACTTCATGAAACGGAGGTTTACAAAAATTAGTGACTAGGCCCCCTGAAGGGAACCCGGCGTTGGTTGGGGATATGTGTGGTTTGTAGTAAAGTTTAGAAGTTACGATTTCGAGTGAACTGGGTAAATTTTATTGAATTTGATTCACTTCATCGTATCATGTCTTGCTCGGGCGTCCCGACTTTTTCCACCATTCACTTCTACGTCCTCTAACCTCTTAAAAATCCTTCCTTCGTTCATCTATTCTCCATGTCCAAACAATCTAAGCATCCCTTTGTTAATCTTATCTATTTCCCTTCCGTCCAGCATTATACGTAGGTCTCATTTTACTATAGATTAGTATTTTTTTCAAGTCTTTCTTTTCAAGGAACAGATTCAAAAAAAGTTTCTTAGATACCTGTAATGAGAATGCACGGGGAGTACCCGCGATTCCATGCATCATGAAGATCTGCTCACAGAAACGCGTTGCCAAAGTCTCCAGTCGAGGAGGAGTGGGGCCCTTGCGGTAACGGCGTACAAAATCATTAATAATTTAAAAGATGGCCCACACCTCCTGGAATGTTATAAATTGTATGTGCCGAACAACTACAGCCAGGAACGGTACCACGATATTCTGTGTATCCCACATAGCAGGACGGACGTACTGGCTCGGCATAGCATGACACGAGGTACGGTGTTGTTATATAACGCTTTCAAAACTGTTGACACCTTAAACAGTAGCCTTGAAGAATTCAAGAGGCATTTATTATTTTTTTATTTATTTGGAACATTTACAGAGTATTAACATTAAAAAAGTCATTAGATTAGCATTGTAAAAAGTGTAGATGTTAATAGTCCACTTAAAAATGTTCACAGAATGCACAGTTTAATAGTTGTTTTTCGCTATGTATACATAGAAGTTAACAGAAATTAGAAATAGCAAAATATAAACAGAGGTATAAAAAAAGATAACAAAAATAGTGATGATAAAATATAGAGATGACAAAGATAAAAAAAGATCGATATACGATGTAAAAAACAGAAAAACAAAAAAAGTAAAGATATAGTAAGAAACAGCCATTCACATTCAAGTGCAAGATCAAATATAAGTATTTTCAATTACTTGTTAGGTTAGTCTATTGTTAATTTGCTTTTTAAAGTAAGCGAGACTATTTGCAAAGATGTCTATATGGTTACATTCAATGTAATTGAACTGACGCTGATGAAATCAAACACACTATTAATCAATTAAAAGGTAATTCTTCCCCCGGTTATGACAATATTTCGGTAGAAATTCTTTAAAAAAATTCTGATTCACTTTGTAAACCATTGGCACACATCATAAATACAAGTTTCGAAAATGGCAACTTCCCAGTAAATTACAAAAAAACTATTATTTCTCCCATTTTTAAATCCGGTGACCCCTTTCTTAGTAATAATTATAGGCCAATTTCTCTTACCTCAAATATTGCAAAAATATTTGAAAAAATTGTAAAAAAACAGATGTTCAAATTTATAAAAGAAAATAATATATTAAATTCACATCAATATGGTTTAAGAGAAAATTTGAGCACTCAAGATGCTATCGTAGACCTAACATCTGAAATATATAAATCTTTAGATAACAAAAAAAAATGTATTGGAATATTTGTCGACTTACGAAAAGCTTTTGACAGTATATCACATTCGAATCTTATCTCTAAACTAAAGAAAATTGGTATAACCAATAATGCCCTAACGTGGATCGAAAATTACCTATTTCATAGAGAGCAATTTGTCAAATTAAATGGTTTTCTCAGCGATTCTCAAATCAGTAAATTTGGAATCCCGCAGGGAACAGTATTGGGACCAATTCTCTTTATCATTTATGTTAATGATATTTTTAAACTCACCATAAAATCCAAAATAATATCTTACGCTGATGACACAGCAATTTTAGCTGAGGGATCAACGTGGAATGAAACTCAGAGAACGGCGGAATCAGATATAAATTTAATTAAAAAATGGTTTGATCAAAATTTACTATCTCTAAATACAGATAAAACTTTTGTAATTCCTTTCACTCTGACTAAAAAGGCTACCCCCGAAAATCTAAATATATGTATACACTCATATAATTGTAATTCAAATTCATATATATGTAAACCTGATTGCTCTGTACTCACTATTAAAACCAATGTTAAATACCTTGGGGTAACTATAGACAGTAACATAAAGTGGAAGATGCAAATCAGCACAACAGTTGAGAGACTAAGAAAATTAGTGTACATTTTCATTAGAATTCGAAACATTTTAAATATTAGTATGTTAAGAACTATTTACTTTTCCTTAATCCAATCAGTGCTACAGTATGGAATTGTTGGTTGGGGCGGTGCATTCAAAACTTCTCTTTTACCATTGGAAATCATTCAAAAATTAATTATAAAAATAATTTTAAAAAAGCCATATGATTACCCCACTATCAAATTATTTCAAGATTTTAAAGTACCTTCACTTCATGTTATTTATAAAAAAATTACAATTCTACAAATACACAAAGATTGCTTCAATAATGAGAGCTTCACTCCTTTTTCAAGCAGCATTAGAACAAATATCCTGGGCTCTATGACTGTCCCGCGTTGTAACACCACCACAGCTCAACAATACTATAAATATATTGGAGTTAAATGGTTTAACCAATTACCAGTTAATTTAAGAATGGAAACAAATTATAAAAAATTCAAAAAATCAATTAAAGCTCTTTATATATAACTTATCACAATCACTACATCTTATAATATTTTATTTATAAACACAATTGTAATATCTGATATCCTTTTTCTTTCTTTAATTTTCAGCTTTCTTTTTTATATCCTCTTCTTTCTGCTTATGTTTTATATATTATATAAAACTATAGATGCATATTATGATATATACGATTTTTTTTCTTTGTATACTGTTAATTATCCATCAATTGATCTATATGTATGTAAGAAAAAATTATATATTATTTAAACTTATATAAAAATTAATATCTACATTCGTTGTCACCGCCTTTTTAACACGAGCTTTGCTAAAAAAAAGGTGTAAGACGTATTAAATAATGTATATTTTTTTTTCCAAAAAACTTTATTTATACACAAAAACATGACATTTTTGTAAAATTTATTAAATAAATAAAAAATAAAAAAATAAATAAAAATTATACAGACGACACATTCGAGACACTGGATTGAAGTATGCAATATTGTTTTTAAATAATTCAAGATGAAATGTATTATGAAATGTATTCCTTAAGTTACGTTTATTGGGAACCTTAATAAGAATATTGACCTTATTAAGTGCTACTCATTACCCGCTATAATATTATGTGTGTATCTCTTGTTACTATTTAAAGTTTATTTTATTTACCCATAAAAGTGTAGTTTGTGTAACATGTGTATTGTAAATGGATAAATTTAAAAAAAAAACATACATTCAGCGAACACCCTTTTCTTCTTTCATCAAATGCGCTTCATTTTAGCACACATAATAATTATTTGATTTACTAGATCATGCCATGATTTCCCAGGGGTCCCCATATTTTTCTACAATATACTTCGTAAGTTAATATCCTCATCAGCTAAACGGGCAGTGCAACCCCATTCTACCGCATTACACGAGAAAAATATGAAAATAAATTAAATTAGAAATGAAAAAAAAATACTTAATGATTTATTATAAAATATGGAAATAAATTAAATATAAATTAACGGATTGTCCCTCGATAATCACGTTGGTTGACGTTTTGTTTTGAGCCTTAAGGTTTGAGCTTTGAGTTTAGAGCTTTGAGCTTTTAGCTTTGAAATTTATTGAGTTGTGAGCTTTTGGTCTTTGAGCTTTAAGATTATTCGTTCTATGTTTGAATGTTCAGTCAACGTTTCAACCTTAACCGGAACGTACGCCTGCACCGCTGCATCGCGACAGTATATTATTAATTCCTGGGTTGGGTGCTGCTTGCCCTAACCCTTTGCGCTCGCAATAAGTGGGGTCTCCAATATGTCGTTAACCGAAATTTTGGAGACGTTAAAAAGTGATGTATATAAGAACATCAAAGAAATAAAAATCAAAAATTTGATTGAAAAACAATTCCTACAACTTGAAAATACAATAAACAAAGAAAAAATATCGGACCAACAGGAAATAATCAAATTAAAAGACCAATTGCTAACGAAAACTGAAGAATATGCCAAAGGACTAGAAAACAGAAACCGAAGTTATCCTGTAAGTTACGAAGCCAAAACAACAAATAATTTACCTCAAGATACAAATAAATTTTCAATTATTATTTCTTCGGATGATAAAAACAAATCATCAGAAGACATTGAAAAAATAATCACAAAAAAAATTTCTGCTGCAAAACTGAAAATTGCCGTAAACGGAGTTAAAAAAATAAGCAAAAATAGACTGATTATACACTGCCCCAAAAAAAACGATGCTTTAGTATTGTCAAAAGAGATTAACAAAAATCTTCGTAATATCCAAGCTGAAGAAGTAAAGAAGAGAAAACCTAGGATCATTCTAAAAGGACTACATGAAGATATTCAAGATGATGATATTGTACCAAACCTAATTGCACAGAACCCGGACCTGGAGGAAATGTTAAAAATGAATCCTGACTTAGACTCCCTTAAAATGTTAAAAACATTTAAAACTAAATATTCAAAAAATTGTGTCCTCGAAACTAGTGGCAGCATGAGACAATTACTACTGTATAAACAAAAAGTTAACATCAGCTACCAGCGGGTTAAGGTGGAGGAAGCCAAAGTACTCACGCAATGTTTCCATTGCTTTCGATTCGGTCACACTTCGCTCCGATGTCTGGATAAAACAAATGCTGCTACATGTAGCCACTGTTCTGGAAACCACAACTTTCAACAATGTACCAACAAGAACTCCGATCCTATATGTAATAATTGTTCTTTTCAAAACAAAAACTACAAACTAAGTTATGACACTAATCACAATGCATCCAGCATTAAATGTCTATATCGTGCTAAAATGCTTAGAATCGCTCAAGACAAAATCGATTATTCGTAAAGTAAGTAGAAGTATGATACATAAGTAACTATTCACGTACTAATTACTCGCATTATATATTTACACTGCATAAATGATTTTAAAATGCAAACTAAAATAAAAATTATTGCTACATACATTAATTACATCTTACAATATACGAAAATATTTGACCATGTCAAATACAACTGTTACAGGTCGTTCTATGAATATTTATTTCACTAACTGTAAACCTAAGATAAATATGTATTTTATATTGAGAGTTTTTGTTGATACTTTCTATTACTGTTTAATATGTATAACTCGACGAACACTTTTTCTCCTAAAATATTTTTTTTTTCTCCTTCAATTACATTCTCAACAATACGATAATGTCAAAATCAATTTTTTATTATTCTATACTCTTAAAATACTCTTATGTCTGACTCATTATTTGAAGATATAGATTCATCTTTCAAGATTTCGGAAGATATTTGTTTATCTAGTGTCGAATGTAATAACATACTATTAGAAATGAATCTCTCAAAATCCTTAACAATCCTTCACTTAAATATCAGAAGTGTCTGTAAAAATTTTGATCATTTTACAATCGCATTAAATGAACTTGCCCATAAACCGGTTGTATTGTGTTATCAGAAGCCAGAATTAGCGGCTACTCAGGTACCTATAATTTACCTGGATACAATAATTTTGTTACAACTTACAAAATAAATCAAAATAGCGGAATCATTGTTTTTATAAAATGTATTCATGACAATATTTCCGTTAATGAAATACATATCGATCTTGTAAACTGTCTTCATATTCAAATTAATATAAAAAACACTTTATTTGATATAATAGCGTTATATAGAACACATAACTCGAGCATTAGTAATTTCACCGAGAATCTGAAATCTATTATAAATACAAATTGTTCTCGAAATGCATTTGTTGTGGGCGATATCAATATCGATATATCTGATGAATTTGAAAACAATAGAAATAAAGAAAAAACTGATTATATCAACACATTAACGGAACTAAACTTTAAACCATGTGTTAAAAAATATACGAGAGAATGTCTTGGACAAAGGTCATCATGCATTGATCATATCTGGTGTAATACCAATGAAACTGAAAAAATAAAATCAATTATTTGGAAAAATAATATAACTGATCATCACACATGCATTGTAGCCTTTAAAACTGACAAAATAGATGTGAAAAATCACTCCCACAATAATTTTCCAAAAACTATTATTAATTACGAAAAATTACAACAAAACCTTAACACTGAAAATTGGGAAACTGTTCTATCCTCTAATAACACCGATTTATGTTCACTTAATTTTGAATCAATCTTAAATAAGCATATAAAATCCTCCTCTTCCATTATAAAATACTCTCCAAATACTAAATTTAAAAAATTAAAACCGTGGATCACCCAAGGAATCATAATCTCAATAAGACATAAAGAAAAAATTTATAAAGAACATAAAAAATTTCCAGAAAACTATAAACTATACGAATATTTTAAAAAATTCAGAAATAAACTGTGTTACATTATCCGGAAAACCAAAGAAGATTTCTATAAAGAAAAAATCAATATTGCTGGCAACAATAATAAAAAGGTATGGCTAACTATCAATGAAATTATCAATAAAAAACTTAAAAAATCTAACATAAACAAAATTACAGATATTGATACCAAAATTTATGATGTAAACACGGATCCAATGAAATGTGCAAATATTTTCAACAATTATTTTGGATCAGTTGGTGAAAAATTAGCACTTAAAATTAAAAACATCGAAAATAATGAACTATATACATCGCCTTCAAATCCTTTTAATACCTTAACACAATTCCAACGAACTGACGCTGATGAAATCAAACACACTATTAATCAATTAAAAGGTAATTCTTCCCCCGGTTATGACAATATTTCGGTAGAAATTCTTAAAAAAAATTCTGATTCACTTTGTAAACCATTGGCACACATCATAAATACAAGTTTCGAAAATGGCAACTTCCCAGTAAATTACAAAAAAACTATTATTACTCCCATTTTTAAATCCGGTGACCCCTTTCTTAGTAATAATTATAGGCCAATTTCTCTTACCTCAAATATTGCAAAAATATTTGAAAAAATTGTAAAAAAACAGATGTTCAAATTTATAAAAGAAAATAATATATTAAATTCACATCAATATGGTTTTAGAGAAAATTTGAGCACTCAAGATGCTATCGTAGACCTAACATCTGAAATATATAAATCTTTAGATAACAAAAAAAAATGTATTGGAATATTTGTCGACTTACGAAAAGCTTTTGACAGTATATCACATTCGAATCTTATCTCTAAACTAAAGAAAATTGGTATAACCAATAATGCCCTAACGTGGATCTAAATAAAAAATCTAAAAATTACCTATTTCATAGAGAGCAATTTGTCAAATTAAATGGTTTTCTCGGCGATTCTCAAATCAGTAAATTTGGAATCCCGCAGGGAACAGTATTGGGACCAGTTCTCTTTATCATTTATGTTAATGATATTTTTAAACTCACCATAAAATCCAAAATAATATCTTACGCTGATGACACAGCAATTTTAGCTGAGGGATCAACGTGGAATGAAACTCAGAGAACGGCGGAATCAGATATAAATTTAATTAAAAAATGGTTTGATCAAAATTTACTATCTCTAAATACAGATAAAACTTTTGTAATTCCTTTCACTCTGACTAAAAAGGCTACCCCCGAAAATCTAAATATATGTATACACTCATATAATTGTAATTCAAATTCATATATATGTAAACCTGATTGCTCTGTACTCACTATTAAAACCAATGTTAAATACCTTGGGGTAACTATAGACAGTAACATAAAGTGGAAGATGCAAATCAGCACAACAGTTGAGAGACTAAGAAAATTAGTGTACATTTTCATTAGAATTCGAAACATTTTAAATATTAGTATGTTAAGAACTATTTACTTTTCCTTAATCCAATCAGTGCTACAGTATGGAATTGTTGGTTGGGGCGGTGCATTCAAAACTTCTCTTTTACCATTGGAAATCATTCAAAAATTAATTATAAAAATAATTTTAAAAAAGCCATATGATTACCCCACTATCAAATTATTTCAAGATTTTAAAGTACCTTCACTTCATGTTATTTATAAAAAAATTACAATTCTACAAATACACAAAGATTGCTTCAATAATGAGAGCTTCACTCCTTTTTCAAGCAGCATTAGAACAAATATCCTGGGCTCTATGACTGTCCCGCGTTGTAACACCTCCACAGCTCAACAATACTATAAATATATTGGAGTTAAATGGTTTAACCAATTACCAGTTAATTTAAGAATGGAAACAAATTATAAAAAATTCAAAAAATCAATTAAAGCTCTTTATATATAACTTATCACAATCACTACATCTTATAATATTTTATTTATAAACACAATTGTAATATCTGATATCCTTTTTCTTTCTTTAATTTTCAGCTTTCTTTTTTATATCCTCTTCATTCTGCTTATGTTTTATATATTATATAAAACTATAGATGCATATTATGATATATACGATTTTTTTTCTTTGTATACTGTTAATTATCCATCAATTGATCTATATGTATATAAGAAAAAAATTTATATATTATTTAAACTTATATAAAAATTAATATCTACATTCGTTGTCACCGCCTTTTTAACACGAGCTTTGCTCAAAAAAAAGGTGTAAGACGTATTAAATAATGTATATTTTTTTTTTCCAAAAAACTTTATTTATACACAAAAACATGACATTTTTGTAAAATTTACTAAATAAATAAAAAAAAAAAAAAAAAAAAAAAAAAAATGTAAAGCTTTGAAGACTCGTGTTAGGTACTCGTCGAATGAACTTTTATGTCCCCGGCGAGGCCAGGGCTTTACGCAGAATTTTCGGATTTTCTTATTTTGAACGTGCGAAGTGTGAAAATTTCATTACAATTTATCAAAATTAATACGCTAAGATAGGTGTGGTTTTTTTTAAACCTCGTTTGGACGGTGACCTTCCACTTGCTTTGAAGGTCTAAAAGGTGATAATTTCATCAACCTCGAAAAAAAACTGTGATTTAAATTCAAATCACATCCAAGCCGACCGCACGCCAGCCAGCTCGCTCACCACAAACACTCCTTTGTATATTGGAGAAGATAAGTGTTTTGATTCAGGAAAGCAACAAAATCACGCTTTCAAAGTAATAATTAATGACCATTGATGGTCAGGGTACATAGGGGCTTGCGGGCAACATGCGGCAACCTCTGGTCAGTGGGCTTCCTGCGGGCAATATGTGGTCTGCCACGTGCGACCCAAGAGTTACTTGATGCTTCCTTTGATCAACTATCAGCAATTAAAATTTACTTTCAGGCAGAAGCAAAAACAATATTACAATATATTAAAATTCTACAAATATTATAAATTAAAGAAATACTACGGGAAAATTATTTGATAGGGAAAATTAATTTAGCACGTGCGTTGTCTGTTCAACGGGTAATCAGGGTTGTTTTTTTTTCCTGCGGGATTGAATAAATTAATCACGGGAGGTATCCTGCGTTGCGTACGTTGATTCACCTGTGAGTGAGGGAGTGTACTCAGATTTCGTTTTATTGGCATTTGAATAGTGTTTTAAACAGGCGTGAAAAAAATCCATGATCGTTGTAAACATTAAAGATATATTATGTTTTATCACCGATTTATCTAATTTTACTTGTCTGTACAGTTATTTTTTGCTTTTGTGAAGGCTATTTTCTTTAGCTTTTTTGGGATATTTTTTAGGCAAACTAAATAAACATGCATACAACTGCGAGCTTTCCACCACATATTTATTCTTACTTTGAGCACACTTTACAATTATTTCAGCTTGAAATTGTCGCTCATTGTTGAAGTATACGGTTACTTGGTCACTCATCTTCAAAAATTCGGTGACCATAATTGCGGGCGTTTTGCTTATCTGAAACAAAAAAAAATCAAACGGCATTTTAATCTGTAAAGTAAGTAATAGTTTTTGACCGAGGATAATTAAAAAATATTTGTTATTTTTTGTCATCTTTTTGAACACTGAACAAAACACCAAATTTCAGTAACATGAGACGATTTTACAGAATAAAAAGCCTTTTAATTTTTTGTTTTAGATAAGCAGGACGCCCGCAGTCGTGTTCACCGCAGTGAGCGACGATTTCGGGCTGAAAAAATTGTATTTTTTTTTTAATATGTGGTAAAACGTTGGCAGATGCATGCTGATTAAGTTTGCCAAAAAAAAATCCCAAGCAATGCAAAAAATAGTGCCTTCACAGGGATGATCCCCATAAATGAAGTAGGTAGGATTTTGAAAAAGTGCAAGGGATATTATAATATTATCATTACATAGTATAAAATAAAGTCGCTCAAAATGTATGTGCGCATAGATCTTTTAACCCGTCTGCTTGGTTCAATATGCACATCACAATCCGGAAGCCTCAGTTTCGCGCGTAATGTCTGTCACTTTGGATCGAGATTGTAAAATATCTATGCAAGATAGCTTTCATATTAGAATACACACATGTTTAAATTCTGTTGAATCTTGTCAGTGTCCCTACATTGAGCGCACTACACAGATGAAGTATATCGGCCTCACAATTGATCCATATCTCAAATGGAATATTCACACTCAAATAATTGCAAACAAAATAAGAAAAACCATGCACTTTTTCAGAACGATACGAAACTTTCTCAACTTACAACACTTGAAAATGATTTATTTTGCAGTCTGTCAATCTATTATTGAGTATGGTATCATAGCATGGGGAGGCGGTACTGCATCAGCACTAGACCCAATCATAAAGGCACAGAAAACTATTATAAAATTAATTCTTAGACTACCTCTAATTACAGACTCGAACTTAATCTTCAATATTATGAATGTGTTTGACGTTCGGCAGATATATGCAAAAACAATCCTCACTCATCTATATACAAATATACACAAATACTACGAAAAAAGATTAAATACTCGCTGTACTCGAAATAATAACAAAGATTTACTACAAATTCCCATAACTCATACTACTTTTGGTCAACGAAGCTTCAGATACCTTGCAACAAGGCTTTACAACATTCTTCCAATTAGTATAAAAAAATGTGATTCACAAAAAAATTTCAAAAAAAACATAAAAATTTGGATAAAAAATAATGATAGAGCATTTACCGGTGCACTCACCCAAATTCGAAATTAGTATTGAACCAATGCTGTTATTATTGTACTTTTTTACGCACCAGATTTAAATGTCCGGGTTAAATTTTCCCCAAAAAAAAAAAAAAGGAAAAAAAGAAGGAAAAACTAAACCCTTTCACACACTTCCCCAAATGATCATCTAGTCAACCCACGCTATGCAATTGCACTATATAAGTATTATAAATACAAAACAATACAAGAACAACATGTCAACCTACTAGAGACCAAATGGGAATATAATTCACCGACTCCAGATATTTTCATATCAGAGGGTTCGGCTCTGTGGCATTTCTAATTGAACCTATAAATCCTACTGATCCCTCAATATAAATATTTAAAAAATCCTTTGTAATCCTACATGTATTTAAAATGATTGCAAAATTTTTGCATTTTTATATACAAATTCTTTGACAAATCTAATATGCTTAAATTTTGAATCAGATTCCTAGGTATTATGCCAGTGGCCGAAATAACAAATGGTAATATTTTTATAGTCCGAGAATGCCAAATTCTTTTAATCTCATTTCCTAAATCTGTGTATTTTCTAATTTTTTCAGAAACAGTTTTTTGAATATTACAGGAATTTGGAATAGCTACATCAATGATATAAGTTATTTTTTTAATTTTGTCATGTAAAACTATATCAGGTCTATTATGACTAATTGTTCTGTCTGTTAGTATAGTTTTATCATAATATATTTTATAAAATTCATTTTCTATAAATGAATTTGGAAAACGTTATTGTAAAAATAAAATAAAATAAACGTACCAATGTTATTGTTATTATTAATAATGCAACCATTGTATTGCGTGATTTTATTCTAATATAAGTGTAGGTATGTTCACAGTATAATAAATTGACGTAAAATTACTGCCTCAACACAGGCTAGCCTAGTGAGGCAGGTTACGGGAAACCTAAATTTATAATTATAAATCTCTATTGTTTAAGTATCTACTGGATATATGTATTTTGTTTTCTGTTATTAACTTTTATACTCATCCAACTTTTAAACTGTACTTTTACTGTACTTATGACGTACTTTTTGTTGTTGTAATTATAAATCTTAATTTTTTTTTGTTCAATAAAGATATATTATTATTATTATATTTCGAAGGCAATAAGAAGCATTATTTCGTTCTCTTTCTGGTTAAAAGAAAAATTCATATAATTGCATAAGAGGAAGAGAGATATACGCTCGAGACGTTTTTTGTCTTATGAAAGTATAAGGCGATTACGTGTTTTGGGATGTATTTATTCCTAAACAAGCAGACGGGTTAAACTACGCAACGGATTTTCATGCAGTTTTAACCAATAGATAGAGTGATTCAAGAGGAAGGTTTATATGTATAATACATGCTTATTATAGTAGAGAAAAGCCGAGAATTCCATTTATTCAATTCAGGCAGCGGGCAGCGTGCAGCTGGCAAGCGGGTGGTGTGGATTTTATAAAGGTTGGGTAATGGCGTTGTGTTTCGTTAGCCTCAGCAGCGTGTGTCCGGGTCTGCTAGTAATAAATAAAACTAGGGATCGCAGTCGGTATGCAGAGGTGAGAAGAAGTTAGAAGAAACCAGGCATTAAGAACGTGAAGGGGACAAGAAGCAAGAATAATTAACTGTTACGTATTAATATATCAATAAATCATAAACCAATTGCGATGACCAATAATATGACAGAGTTTAAAAAATAAAATTTAAAAAATTTACTAAAAAATTTACTCTTCGTGTTCTTGGCCCACCCATCTCCTGCAACTTCATTACATTACCATAGACTAGTGAATATTACAGAGTACAATGGCGACTGGGCAACACAGTCGGGGCGGTAGAACGTCTGTTCTTAATTGAATGAATGTCAATGAATAGAAACCTCATCAATTAATTGTAACAGATATCTGCAGTGGAGTTTCAATAGAGTAACGTACTTAATATTTACAGTGCCTTCATTCGTTCCATTCGCTGACTACTTTTTAAATATTTGGCTTCTGCTGTGCATATTTGCTTAGAAAGTCGTATTCTCGTTTAGACGTTAATGAATTTTCTATTGGAATGGTATTCAATATGGATAAAATATATTTTTACTTGAATTTCTTTTGCAAGAGTTCCAACTACTGTAGAGCCAGAGGTATTCCCAAATCGGAGAATGCCGTGAGGCTGAAGGGAGTGGGTACAAAAATGAGTTGGAAAAGAGGAAGGTCGAGAAATTACCTTTATTATCAGCAAGCTATTCAAATCTTGTCACCAAACGCGGCTTAAGTAATTTCAAGCAACGTTTCGTGTCTGAACTATCTTTCACCAGAGCGACCATAAGAGTGTCTACTACTTTGATTTTTTTTTATATTTAATAAAATGGTACTAAAATGACGTGTTTTTTACAAAATATAGAGTTTTTTTTTTCAAAAATGTGTACATTAGTTAATACGTCTTACACCTTTTTAAAGAAAGTTAAAAAGCTATATAAGGAGTATAGTTACTTTATATGAAATATGAAGTCTATTGTAATCATATAGATTTAGTATAAATAACGCTTAATATATAAAACAAAGAATAGATAAATGTAAAGAAAAAAGTCACATATATCGTAGGTATATATATATATTTTTTATATACATAAAATTAATAATAGATAATAAAAGAAGAAGAAGAGGGGATTAAAAAAGAAAGAAGAAAAATAAAGAAAGAAAAAGGATTTCTGATATTAAATTGTGTTGAGAATGTGCGTCAAATTTATACATTACTCGCTGACCCGGCAAACGTTGTTCTGCCATATAAATTATTTCTAGTGAATATCTTGGTTGTCAAATAAAAATTAACGAATGTATTGTAAGTGTGTGGGGATGGGATCTATGATAGAAAGAGAAATGCCAATAAAAAGAAGAAAAAAAACATCCACTAAAGTCAATTGAGTGTGAGATATTTTTTGTCAGTCCGTCCTTAGCCAACACAAATAAGCTCGATGGTTTACCCACGCGAGAACATGATGCTGAATGAAATATCAAAATGACGCTACGCTTCTCGTGAATACCTTGCGTATATGTGAATAAAAGTACGATGAGGCGGACTTAGCGTCTTCTGTCATTCAACAACATAAATAATTTCGTTCTGTTTGAAATACGAAAGACGGTTAAATTTGTTCATACAAAAATACGAAAATAGTGATTAAAAAATGGGAGGGTGCGGGTAGGAGGGTTAAAATTTGGGGTTGTAGGTATTTTTTGAATTAAAAAAAGAATACAAAAAAGAAATTTGTCGAAAAAATAGATTTTTTTTCTGTATAGGGACACCCTAATGACATAGCGTGATGAAATGTACTTTAAAACCTATTCTCATACCTGCCAAATACAGATTAAAAAAATTCATGACAATCGGTCAAGCCGTTTCGGAGGAGTGCGACCACAAACACCGTGACACGAGATTTTATACATAAGATAAAATAAAGTACACAGTATATATTTTTTTTATATATTAGTTCCACCCAGGAGGTCATAAGTCTAATTCCTTCGTGGATGGTGTTTTTAAGGAAAGAAATGCTGAAATTTTACGGAAAAATGCTGCGTGGAGGGTGTTTTCAGGGAAAGGAAGGAGAAGAAATTCTGGGAAGAAAAAAGTATTAGGGGTGAGGGTGAAATCTGGGGGTCAATGTGCCTAGGAGTAATGGACGTGTGAATCCATCCCTCCCACTGCGGTGCAAGGCGATAGGACGAGAGCCCGGCTGGAGAGGTCAAGGTTAGATCTCCCGATCCGACCCACACGTAGTAGGTGAGCGAACGACTTCGCCATCAATACCTAGACAAATCTAACCCCATGAGCCCGGGCACCCCTGCTAAGTCACCAAATGTAGCGAACCACTTGGGGTAACCAATAGCAGGGCTGTATGTTCCCGTGGTGGCGGTACCCATACCCGCCTCCCAAATTACGTAATAATAAATTAATAAATACACCATTCAAGATTAAACACACACTTCGGTTATTATGCCTCAACCATATGACCAGACACCCCTATATTTCATTTAATTGATCATTCCATGTTTTTTCTTGGACGCCTCGACTTTTCCTACCATTCGCTTTCGCGTCATAAATAATATTAATAAAAATAATTCTAAAAAAGCCATACGATTACCCTACCATCAAATTACTTCAGGAATTTAAAGTCCTTTCACTTCATATTATTTTAAAACAAATTACGCTTTTACAAATACACAAAGATTGTTTCAATAATGTGAAATTAACTCTTTTTACGAACAGCAAGAACAAATAATATCCTTGGTTCTCTGACTATACCGCGCTGTTACACCACCACAGCCCAACAATTCTACAAATATATTGGAGTTAAATGGTTTAAGATTGAATCAAATTACAAAAAAATGAAAAATTCAATAAAAACTCTTTTTTATAACTTATCAACATAACTACTCAATTATAATATTAGTTATCCTTTTTCTCTCATTATTTTTTATCTCCTCCTCTTCAATCTGTTGTGTTTCTTATCTATTGTTTGTTTTATACATATATATAAAAAAATATTTATATATAAATAAATACGATTTTTTCTTATTTTCTGTTAATTATCTATTTTTTGTTTTATATATTTAAAAAAATATTATTTTTCCTTTGCTAAATTGTGGTTAACACGCGTTGATCTGCTTTTTTAACTTGAGCTTTGCCCTTAAAAAGGGTGTAAAGTGTATTATTAAATGTATTTTAATAGAAAAATTTATTTAATGTATATAAACATGTAATTGATACTATTATATTAATTAAATAAAAAAAATAAAAATTATAAACTTTACCAGCACTCCTTTTATCCGCTCTACTTATCAAAACCATCTATGCATTCCTTTCCTCTATAATATTCGTTACTTTTATGTCACAACCTAATATTCATTTTAACACCACATTTGTATTTGTAAATCGGTTATCTACGGTATTTATTAATGTACATTTTTATTTATTTATTTCGTGGAAATATTTATACAGCAATATTGTAATAGAAAATGAAATCACGTAACATTTTATTACAACTAGTAACCATAATTGAGAATATTTCAAATGTGTATGTTGTATGTGTATAATTCCGTATATCGGTATTTTATAATTCCTAGCCACGCAAATTACCTGCTCTGTCATTTATCTATTATTCAATAATAAGGAACTCCAGTGAAAAATATTCTGGCTTTAAAAAAATATGTTCATATAGACCAATAAACGCTGATTCTGAATATATAAGTTTTATTTAATAATATTAAACGCAGAGTTTTTAAAAAAATATTAAAAAGTCCATTTTTAATCGGGTCGTAAAAACACGTCGTCACTGTTCGACGTGTCGTGACCAAGGGCGGCTGGTTGAACGGTGTGTTTGTGTGCAGCACTGGTAAATTATATCGTCTAAAATTAGTTTATAATATCTTACCGAAAAATATAAAATCTATGAATTTCATTAAAAATATCACCTACCAATATAATGCATAATATAATATGAATCAGGGAAAGCAAATTCTCAAAGTTCCGCGCGAATTTACCCTGTCCGGTGTGCAGGCCCATTGCAAGCGGAACGAATTATGTTTTTGTATCGAATATCCCAAACATCGCCAGCGCGCAACACCGGCCATATGTATGAAAAATTAAGATATTTTGGTGTGCCACCCAGCGGCCTTTATCATACAAACTTAAATTCTGATTTAAGGCCAAAATACTTAACCAAACTGAATAATTCTTTTTTTAATCAAAAGGTTCAGCAAATACCTAAATTTTACATATATTTGCTTTTTTATTGATTGGTGTTTTAAATTATAAATCGCAGATCATTAAGGAATACAATTTTTTCATAGGTAACTTTGACAATTTTGTCCTCCTGTTGTTTATACATTGTTTATAAATACTGTTTGTATCCTTTTTAAAATGAAATATAAAACTAACTAACCAACCATCACGCCGTTTCCCCACAGGGGTAGGCAGAGAGGACGGACCGCCAAATAACTCGGTCTTGGCACACACTCGTTGCCTCACTCACATTCATACAGCGTCTCATATATTCTCTTCTATTATTCCGACTTTCGACATGGCCCGACTCAAGTATCTGATTCACTTGCTCGTGCCATGTCTTCCTCGGGCGTCCCCGACTTCTTCTACCATTCACATTTGCGTCGTATATTCTTCTTACACTACATTGTAAACATTGTAAAAAAAAGAGTTTTTTGGGTTGAAATTTAAGATTTACTCACGGAAAAATAGTATTGTGTTTTTATTTTCTTAGTACCGAAAAATAAAAATTTTAATTAAAAAGCGATATGTACAAGTTTTCGCACTTCGAAAACAGCTTAAAATAGATCTTCTCTCCAAATAAGATTAGTGGGATCATTTTTACCTAATGTTGCTTAGTAATCGTTATCTCATAGTTACGGATTATCAGTGAATCACCACGTTTTCAGGGCAGCGGCCGCCACTGGTCGTGACTTCACCGTAAAGTCATTGTATGGGAATGTATGATATGACACAAGCCATAGTAATCATTTATTCGTTTATTTACACCCTGTTTATAGAGATTTAGTTGTTGTGTTTATTGAAACATTATTTAGGCCTAAATAATGTTTCAAAAATAAAGGTATGTATCTCTTATTAGTTTATCTCTAATATTGAAAATATTTAAAAACTACCGCACAAAAAAATAGTAATGCTATTTCTAGGGAGAATGCTTCCAACAACGGAATTCAAAATGGCGGCAGTAGATCAGCTGATTGCCCTATTCTATAGTAATTTTTCAGGAGTGATGACGTCACACGATTCACCATGCATATGTTGGTTTTCAAGGGGTCTTGACAAATTAAAAATTTGACAAATATTTTAACTATTAAACTCTAAAAATAAAAATAAATATGCAGTTATTTAAGTTAGAAGGTCATTAAAAAAAATTGGACTGGAGTTCTCCATCAAACTATACTATTCGTACTAATTGTTAGACACCCTTCCAACCGAGCCTATTAACCATTAGTTTAATATTGGACCGATTTGCAGTATTTGGTATTTATTTCTAGTACCAATGATTTGTATTACTTTCTAAACATAGCCTTAAGGATCTCATCTCGACAGTAATTACGTTTACCCTTCCTTTGTCAGTTTCGTAGATTCTCGTAACGCAAGTGAGATGCATTTTTTCTAAAAAAATTCAAAATATTTTTGTTATGAAAGAGGATGAAAATAAAACTCTCAGTGATTGAAACGATATTGTGTGAACCTAACAACGTATACTATGAACCATTTTTCACTTCCCTGATCCAGAATGTTCATAAATTTAAAAATGGGTTGGTTATGTCAGATTTTAGTAGCAACTATGAATCATGTTTGACGCGAGCTTACTTCGGTTTAAAACAAAAGCAATATCTTTCATGTTCACGTAAAGTCGGTTCTATATAAATTAACTATACCAACAAGCAATAAATTGATCATGGCTAAAGTTTATGATTTTATTTTTTACAGCTTTCGTGATTTATTGTTGCAATACCCACTAAAACTGTTATGTTCTACCGTGAATCGTGACTCTTCAATAAAAAACTCAGGACAAAATAATAAATGAAATAATTTTCCAACGTAACTGCAATCTATCATAATTAGTGTTTGATTATTTTTCACACACTACTTTAATTGTCTGTGGGCTCTTTGGATCACACGGTCTCGTTTCCGAGATGTGCAGAATAATTATAATCCTAGAACTCAGCAGACAAAACTTAGTTTCCAGTTAGAAAGGACTTCCAGTCTTTTTTTATTTTATTTTTAATTTAGTTAGTGTATTTTAATTTGTATATTTATAGAAATACATGTTAAATGTACCTATATATGAAATGGATGTAGATTAAGTTCGTAGTCATCCTCACTAGGAGATCCTGTGCTGCGGGGGACTATGTTTTGGATAAGTTTTCAACTACCAATACGGTACAACTTCACGGTTCAAGGTTTTATAGAAACTTGTAGCGGTCCCAAGGGGGGGGAGGCCACCTACCTTTTGCTCTCGGTTAGCTCTCAGTCGTCGGCAGGCAGGAGTTCTCTCCTCATCAAGGTCGTAGGTAACTAGGGGGTAAATGGTACATAGGTAATTGCCAAAGCCCGCCCACGTGATCCCATCAAATGAAAGAGGTAGTTGGGTGAAACATATCTGTATTGTCTGGTATACACAATTACAACATCTAGCAAAACATAATTATTAGTCACAAATCAACAAAAACTTTGTTGGATCTTAGCCATCACCATTAAAACAGGAAACAAGAAAGGTACATATACTGTTATTTATAGATCGCCAAACACAAGTAAGTGCGACTTTTTAACATATTTTCAAAAATGGTGTATGGAAAATTTACAAGACGAAAATGTAAACATTATAGCTGGAGATTTTAATATAAATGTCAAAGCAAAGGCAGACATATACACAAAAAAATTGAAATATATTATTCAAGCTGCAGGGATGAAACAAGTGGTTAAAGATTTTACACGAATTACCAAAACCTCGAAAACAGTGATTGATCTTGTAATCTCAAATAAATTCAACTTAAATATTAATATACTAGATAATCCTAAAATTACCGACCATAACATCATTCAGATTCTATTAAATGACAGAGAAAAATACAACTCCAGCAAAGAAACAAAAGTAATAACTTTGAAAAATTACAAAAAATATGATAAAGAAATTTTCATTCAGACCTTGGAGGCTATTAATTGGAATGAAATAAATCAAATGGAATATTAAACTTAAAAAAATCTATTGATGAAGTAGTCCCAGAACAGAAGATACATAAAATAAATAATAATAGGTGGTACACAAAAGAACTACGCAAAATGCAGCACGATAGAGATACATTTTACAAAAGAGCACGCCTTACTAATAATACTATGGATTGGGATACCTACAAAAAAGCGAGAAACGAATACTCCAAAGACATAAAAAGAACGCATAATGAGTACATAAAAAATAAAATTAACTCAGAAGAAGGGGATCCCAAAAAAATTTGGAAAAGCATAAAAGAATTAGTACATGGCGAAAACAAAGACGACATAAAAATTGTAAACTTCCCAAAAGAGATAAACGAAGAAAACATGGCTAATAGCTTTAATAAATATTTTATTGAAAGCATCACTCAAATCAACAAATTAATACCCAACATTGTTGCTAACCCCATAAATGAAAATAACGACTCAAACAAAGAATTATTGGTCTTCAGAAGAATAAATGCAGAATATTTATTTAAAGTCTTAAATGAAATTAAATCAAAGAATAGTTCAGATGGATTAACTATTAGTATAATAAGGGATGCTTTTCCAGTAATTGGATCTACACTATTAAATATTATTAATGAGACGATTGAAGAAGGAAAATTTCCACAGTCATGGAAACAATCTACCTTTATACCGGTTCCGAAGGTTAAAAATACCAGAAAATGTGAAGAATTTCGACCAATTAACACCTTACCAAAATATGAGCAGATTCTTGAAGTGATAATAAAAGAACAAATTTTACAATACCTAGATAAACACAATATTCTATGCCAAGAGCAATCAGGATTCAGATCTAATAACTCGTGTGAAACAGCATTAAACGTAATTGTCGAAGAATGGAAGGAAGGAATGAATAGTAATAAATTTATCTTAGCAATATTTTTAGACTTTCAAAGGGCATTCGAAACATAGATCGAGAAATCTTAATAAGAAAACTTAAAGAAATTGGTTTCTCATCTATAGCCATTAAATTAATAGAAGAGTATTTGAAAGACAGAAAACAGATAACAAAAATAAATAATCAATTCTCAAAACCAATGGAAAATAAATTAGGAAAACCGCAGGGATCGGTCCTTGGACCCCTATTGTTCATACTCTATATTAATGACATGGTGAAAATATTTTCAAAATGCAAAGTACGACTTTTTGCCGATGATACACTTATATACTTAATTGGAGATAACTATGAAGAACTAATAAATATTTTAAATAATGAACTAGATGATGTATCAAGATGGCTAAAAATAAATAAGCTTAAATTAAATACAAAAAAAAAAACAAAATGTATGGTGATTGGATATAAGAAGACATCCAGTGAAAGCAAAATTAAAATTGATGGTGAAATTATTGAAAATGTTTCTGAAATAAAATACTTAGGAGTCATATTAGATCCCAAACTAAACTTCAATAGACATGCCGAATATACCCACAAGAAAAATGGCAAAAAGATATCTTTTTTGGGAAGAATTCGGCCTAAAATTTCCAGAAAAACCGCCATCACCATTTACAATTCAATTATTGCTCCACACTTCAACTACTGTTCAAGTATCCTTTTCCTTTGTAATGAAAGAGAACAGAATAAATTTCAAATTCTCCAAAACAGAGCAATGCGAATAATACTCCGAAAAAATAGATTTTCAAAAATAATTAAAATGTTAATGGAACTTAATTGGTTAACAGTGAAACAAATACTGACCTTGAACACGTTGATATTTATTCACAAAATATTAAACAACATGTTACCAAAATACTTCACAAATAAAATCGTATACAATAAGGACATTCACAGACATTACACAAGGACTTGCAAGGAAATAACATTAAACAAAAAGTACAAAACGAATACGCAAAACAGTCTGCTGTACAAAGGAATTAAGTTATATAACACACTACCAGAAACTCTTAAGTCCTCACCAATTGAAAAGTTCAAGATGGATTGTAGGAGCTACATAAAACAAAAACAAAAAATTTTGTGATTTCAAAAAATTTTGTGAATTTAAAATATTATAATTAAAAAAACTGCAATATGAAATATTATAATCAATTAGAAATTTGTAAACTTAAATGTACAAATTACTAAAATAAAATTCAAATAAAAAAAAAATAAAAACAACAATGCCTAGCTAGGTATTTCCTAACGAAGGGGTCTCTCAAATCTCTCCTGGAATGTGGTCGTTTCAACCGAGTATTGCTATGGGACACATTAATTAAGAGGGAAATCGAGGTTCAACTCACAGCTGGTGGTCTGGTGCAGGAAGCCGGAGCAGCAGGCTAGGGTCAGCGCGGGTAGCTCAAATTCCCTACCAAGCAGCAGTAATCTCCACGCGGAGAGGGTCATGCTCGCGACCTCGTGTTTTACTGTTTGAATTCGGGCTCTTTTAGTGAGCGCACGGCGACGGGCGCAGCTTCTCGGGCGACGGCCGGCGGGTTTCTGCCGAAATGGCGGGGAGGTGTGCGATATGTACTTTCTTGCGAGGGGGAAGACGGAATACACTCACCGCGCCGCGACCGCTTGCTGGACTGTGACGTCATAATACTTGAAGTGCGTATCGTATTTTTTTTCAGTTATTTTTTCCGATAGTTCCTTAAGCGAAGGTTTAATGTCCTTAATGTAGTTATTTTTTGTTTTAATTTGTTTAATACTATGTGAGAGTTTATTATATGCCATTGCCGATAAAAAATCAGAGCTTCTGTTACCAAAGGTAGAGTTACACTTTTATGTATTTGGTATGTCTGTTTGTTTGGCTCTGGTTTTATTACTATAGGAGATCTCTGCCTCAGTGTCTTTTGGAGCTGATGATCCAGAATATTTTTGCATAGATTTTTTGTATACTAGGAACATCAAACTGTTAAAAAATTTCCATTGTTGACGTCCTTATGGGGGTCTTTAGTCTTTATGATGCAACTGTAATGACAATCTTTATGATGAACTATAATTATAAATTACGCTACGTCAATAAATAGTCACTGTGATTCAAAGAACCTAAGTCTTTCAATAAGCATCCTGTAGTACTGGTGAATACTGATTCCAGTACTTAAGTATATTTAACAAAGGAAGGGACATAAGAGAAATTACAATAGTTACAAACATTTTTAATCAAAAGTTATTCAATACGGGTTAAGGGTAAAACGAATCGAAGGATCGACCCGTTTTCACGAAGCCCGACATCATCTGTGAACTGGAGATCAATGATGCTGCTAGCTCCCACATTCCATTGCGTCTGTGCATTTGAGATGGCAATCGGCTTGTTAACGGTATTCAATCAACAGATGAACCACGCTCCTTTGCACATAATCAAATACGTTTATCAGGTGTTTTAGGAATGAAACCCAAAGGTGGCTCCCAAATTCAATTGTTGGACGTACTTGATATTTATGCAGAGTTAGCAGCTGGTCACTATTTAAAAATTTGCTAGCCCTATACTTATAAGACGACCAATTTCTTGGAAGCCAGATTTACACGGGCTTCTTGAAGCATAAACACTTGATCCGGTCTGAGGTAGGTACTTACTCCAAGCATTTCAATGGAGTCCTTTATTGGCGAGGGTGCTCCTATCAAGTTGCACCAGACAGTCACTGATCTCCCTCTTCGCCAAAATCAGAATTACGGGTTTTAAAAAGTGGTATGGATATTACACACAAATAATATTAGGTCCTTACATATGAAATTGGCGTTTTGCCGTACTGGCAACTTTGATCTCAAATATCTTCTCTTTGGTTAGGAATTCCAAATTCAAATTTATACATTTACTCATGTATTTGTGTTTCAAAAATTAATATTAATTTGTTTTTTCCATAATGGTTTTTTTTTTGCGTCACTTAGTTTACAAAATGGAAAACTTGAAATATCGCGTTATTTACGAGTACGAGTTCCACCGTGGCACCAATGCTGCAGAAACGGCTCGAAGGATTATTGATGTGTATGGCGACAGTGCCGCAAAAGAAAACACTATTGTGTGTTTTCTTATTGTTTTTTTTTTTCGTTCACTACAGCTTACTTAAATCTGGCCAGACGATTACGGCAGATATCTATTGTCAGCAACTGCAAACCATGATGGAAAAGCTAGCTGCTATACAACCGAAGCTGGTTAATCGCTCTAGGCCACTGCTACTTCATGACAACGCTAGACCACACACTGCACAACAGACGGCTACCAAATTAGAGGAGCTTCAATTGGAATGTCTAAGACATCCACCGTACTCTCCGGACCTTGCCCCAACAGATTACCATTTTTTTTTTTAAATTTGGATAACTTCTTGCAAGGGAAAAAATTCAACTCCGATAGGGCAGTCCAAACCGCCTTCAAAGATTTTATCGATTCCCGTCCGAATGTTTTTTTTAGTAAAGGGATCGATGAGCTACTTATGGGATGGCAAAAGTGCATATATAGCAATGGTACATACTTTGATTAAATAAATATATTATATTAAAAAAAATCGACTTTATGTTCCCCCCATACAAAACGCCAATTTCATATGTAAGGACCTAATATTATTACTAGGGTTGGGGCATCGACAATTCTACCCGGTACCAAAAACCTAACAATTCTAGATTCACACGAGATTTCCAAATTTCGCAAACGAAACCTGAAAAGAAAATGTTCATTGGTCACGCGACCTCAATATATCATTCGCCTTAAAACACTTCAAATGGACATAAATACCAATTTAAAAAGGTACGGCCAACGTTTTTTACCACATTCTCCTAACATCAAGAGAGATCGGGCTTTAATATGTTTACTTTGTAATCCACGCATGTTCTACGATCATGAAAAATGAGATAAGTTTAACCACGAGACAAATTCCATTCTGACAAAGCGTTTTAGTTTCTTTCAAAATTATTTAGAAAATGCTTACTATTATATATACGTATTTTATTTGTGTGAGCATCGCACAAGAGTACCAACAACTTCTAGAAGTTGTTGGTAGGTACTCTGTACGTCATCTGAAGCCAGTTGAACTATAGCACCCCCTAGTGAGGAATCATGTGAGGCTAAAGGGAGTGGTGGAGGAAAGGAGATTGGGAATGTAATGGGGTAAAGGTAGATTTGGAAGTAACTGGCTAATTATTCCTAGTCGCTACATGCCAAACGACATTTTGATTGCGAGTAGGCTCTTTCACCAGGACTACACTTAAGTATCTTATTCAATTATAATATAAGGATTTTATTCAATAATAATAATTATATAATTGAATAAAATCCTTGCAGACCACCCCTCTCCCCCTCCCCAATATTTTGTGTATATAAACCGTAGACTAAGAATTATTTGTACCAGTCTGAAGATGGCTCTAACGAGCAGAAACCGATAACGGTCAAATAAAATTAAGTGGAATAAAGTTTTATATTCGTTTTATCATAATAGATTTTTCCTATATTATTAATAATACTATTCTTAAAAAAGTGTTTTCCATTCTTATTAGATTTTAGATCTCTTGATCTAGGAATCACTCTTAAGAGGTAATACCACCGGTGAGAAATCTCGACGGTAGGTATTTTCAAATATTATCGTTGTCGCGCAGCGCTCACAAAAGAACTAGCTATAGATGTGTTGGTGAGACCACGTGAGTGTTTGGCTCGAACACCCGCTCGCCCCCTCTGTGTCTCCTGCCTACCTACCGTCTTCCGCGAATCTCATCGCATCTTCGACCAAGCATCGCATGCATGTTTCGACTTATTTCGTCGCTAATGAAGTTTTTGACTCGGCGCGGTACCGCTCTCCATACACAGAAAAAAGGGCGCATTATTTTTAAACGAACGAGATCTCTAAAGGTGCATATGATTTGTAGCTATTCGAAACGTAAAAATAAATAAAATTAGTCTAAACGACCCGAAGTTTAGAAAAAACTATATTTCGTGATTTGGAAAAAATAAAATAATGGTCTTTTGTTTTGTAGCAAACTTACTTTTTATTCAATAACGGCTGTACAAAAAACGCAAAACATGTTTTGTCCAATATACGTAATCTAGTTGTTAAAAATGTAAACTAACTAACCATCACGCCGTTTCCCCGCAGGGGTAGGCAGAGAGTATGGACCGCCAAACAACTCGATCTTGGCACACACTCCTTGCCTCGTTCACATATAAGTAACTGATTCACTTGGTCGTGCCATGTCTTCCTCGGGCGTTCCCGACTTCTTCTTTCATTCACATTTACGTCATAATTATATTCTCCTTACACTCCTTTACTCGTTCATTCGCTCTACATGCCCAAACCATCTGAGCGTCCCTTTCTTAATCTTACTCATTACGCTTACATCAGCCTTGCATTCTTCGCGGATCTCCACATTTTTCACACGATCGTACATGGTTATACCACACATACGCCTCAGGGATCTCATTTCTACAGCATACAGTCTACTTTCATCCTTCCTCTGTCAGTTCCATGCCTCACTGCCATACATCAGGGTAGGTACCAGCACTCAATTATGGACGGCTACCTTCGCTTCTTTTGACAGTTTTTTGTTGGCGCCAAAGGCGTTCGTCCTCCATTAATAAAGTTGCCTGCATTTACCCTTCTTTCGATATCTCTGTCAAAACTACCATCTCTCGTAAACATACTTCCCAAGTACACAAACTCACCCACCTGCTCCAAATACTCATCATTCACAACTATGTTGCACATTGTTTTCATACTATCTCTTTCAAATACCATGACTTTAGATTTACTTACATTCATCATCAACTCATTCTTCATACATACTTCGATCATCCTAGACACGAGAGACTGTTAAAAATGTACAAGGGAAAAATAACACGTTTTCTGGATAAAACTAAGATACTAAACAATAATGTACACCAACTGTACTGAATATCCAGGCACTTCCCCACTTTCCTCTTCCTCACTTCCTTCCGCTCCCCATTATCTTCAGCCTCACAACATACCCTAATTGTGGATGCCATAGTCTCACTGGCTCTTGTGCGGTATTCACATAAAAAACAACATTTTTTAACAAAATATAACAAATAAAATATAACGGTTGGATGAAACTGAATGTTAACGTAGTTTAAAGGCAGCGATTACTTAAAATCTTGCTTCGAATTCAAATTTAACATTATATTTATTGAATGTAGATTGGCGCTATTATAACCTTTTCAAGCATTATAGCCAGCGACAGAAGGAGATACACACATCTTTCCACGTTTTTTTTTTCATTAGCTCCACATATGGGATCCTTAGGAAAAAAAACCCTCAGGGCCTATGTCATCTTTGGGGACGCTGTGTAGGGGTTGGAAGGAGAGGAAGTTCTGGGAAGGGAGGTATCTGTCAATGGCTCCAAGGGTGACAGAAGTATGAATCCAACCCTCCCATTAAGGTGCAAGGCAATGGATCGAGAGAGTCCGGGTGGAGAGGTCAAAAGGTCTCCTTCGACCAGTCTCTCCCGATCCGGCCCGCCACGCAGAAGGTGGGCAAATGCAGAGACGTAGCGAATTACATGTGGATACCTATGGCAGGGGTCTTGGTTATCCAATTCACGGGGCGGCGGAATCCATATCCGCCTCCATGAATACAAAGAACATCCAAGGCCATAATCCTGGTAAATACGCGAAGCACTTGTAATAATAATAATAATAACATTATATTTATATAGCGCTGTTTTGTGACATTTCACTTCAAGTGCGCTTAACTATAATAAATTTAAAAAATAATCCTACAGTGCTCCTTATAATATTGAGAAAATAATAAAAGAATATTGAGTATTTACAAAACAATGACAGAAGAACAAAATTAACAAAGATAGTGCTGTTATAGCACACACGGGACAATAATAATAATAGACAATAGCGGTGCTATTGTAACACAGGACACAACAAGAACTTTAAAACTAAAATATAAAATACTAACAGAAAGGCAGATTGCGTTCAGAAATGAGAAATATTCTGACATAAATTCGGATATTAAACATAAAATAAAAATACAATTATGAGGAAACCGAAACCAAACAATCACGGGAAACTTGAGAACATGGCTTATTATTATTACGTATATTGGAGAGATGTTAAGATTCATGAATGGTATGATTTTTTAAATAATTTTGTTTTTAAAGCCAGTTTAAATTCAGCCAAATTCTGGATATTAGTAAGAGCTGAGGGAAGTTTATTCCAAATGAGAGTAATTAGTAACATCTAGATCTGCTGACCTTAGAGTAAGCTGTCTCTCGCTTAAGTTTTGTCGGACACATAGTTCCAATATATAGGCTGGCGCCATTCCTTGCAATATTTTGAAGGTCAAGCAGATCTTGAAAGATCTTGATTATAGAAAGAAAACACCTTCGAATGAGAATATGGGAAGATATTGGAAAAGAAAACTAACGTTTAACGAAAACACGAATGGAAAGAGCAAAAAAGGAATACTCAATTGGAATTATATAACAGATATGCCACTTGAATTGTTTAAAATGAAAAAAGAGGAATTTTACCATGAATTATCTTCACCGAATAATGAAAAACTCGAAAGGAATACGGTGGGTCAAAGTGATAATAATTTTTAAGCAATAGAAACTTTGGAAAAATATGTGAGCTGCGGCCAAAAACTTCAGTGGCTAGAGTATTAAACATGTTACAGCACTCGCAATTTAAAGGAAATATGCAACAAATTATGTAAAATAAAATGAAAACCAAGTAATAAAGCAATTTACAAAAGAAACAGGATTACATGTGCCTGTGGACAGTGTAACGATGAAAACAAAACCTTTTTAGCGGCAAGTCCGGTTGACCTAATCGGTAAGGATACTGTAACACTGGTCGACATTTATTTTTTTAAGTGCAGTCCCTTAAGCAAAGCTAATTTTTTTTATATGTATTTAGTATCCATAAACACGAAATGAAACAAAAAAAAATTTTATAGGTCAGGTTTTTTTATTATTTAACGAAGTTTTTTTTACATAATTCTTACAAAGTACTTGCACGGGTACTTACAAGAAAATGTCAAAACTAATTAAATTAATTTTTTTTTGCTCCTTATTTGCGCTTGTGAGTATCTTAAGAGTCTCTCTGCAGGGTCCAGCAATAGTCTGCTAGCATAGATAGACTCCACTTTCCTTGGTATCGCTTTTCCATAGCCGCAATGTCCTGGTGAAATCGTTCGCCGTGCTCGGAACCTACATCCCATTTTTTCGGGGAAAAATTCAAATGAGAGTGAAGGAAGTGTATTTTTAGTGACATGTTACAACCTATATTTTTATAGGCCCTGAGCATTTCAGACACAATGCTGATATAGTCTTCACACTTTTATGACTTCCAAGAAAGTTCTCGACAACATTCTTGAAGACTGACTAAGCGGCTAGCTCGACTGGTCTCAACACTGTTATAAAATTCGGATCAGTCAAGACCTCCCTTTTTTGTGGTCCCACGAATATTCCTTCTTTAATTTTTACGTCGCTGATCTTAGGAAACTTTTGCTTTAAGTAAATCATGCCATTTCCATCCTTAGACAAGCCTTTTACAAAATTTTTCATCAAACCCAATTTAATGTGTAAGGGTGGAAGTAAGATATCTTTAGATTTTACTAAGGGAGCATGTTGAACATTCTTCGTGCCAGGTTTAAGGTGCTTTCTAGTAGGCCAGTCCTTCTTGGTATAATGGTTTTTCCTGTCTCTGCTGTCCCACTCGCACAGAAAACAACAATACTTTGTGTATCCCGCTTGCTGTCCTAGTAGGAGCCCTATTAATTTTAGATCACCACATATTTTCCATTCGTATTTTACATATTTAATTTTTGTTAACAGCAGCTTCATGTTGTCATAGTTCTCTTTCATGTTTGCAGCATGACCAAGTGGAATGGATGGTTGAGTATTTCCATTGTAAATTAAAACAGCTTTCAAACTTACTTTCGACGAGTCTATGAAAAGTCTCCCAATTTGCTACGTTATGTTCCAAGCCAAGAGCTGCGAACAGACCTTCAATGTCTTGACAGTAACATAAAGTGTCTTCCATGACATAATATGGAACCAAGATACGTTGCCAGTTTCTAAAATGCGTGATTTTTGTACCCTTTTCGCCATATTATAAAAAAAATCAATGATAACTCACAAATAAATATGAATTAATACATATTTTAGTAAAACTTAAAACCCATAAAAACCTGACGTGATAGAAAAAAACCAATCACATATCTGAAATCAGCGTGAAATTTCCTGTCAGATTTGGCTACTTTCGTTAAAGGGACAAAAAATGTGTTGACCAGTGTAATTGAAGTTAAACGCTTCTTCAAACTTTGCAAATACACTTTGTGGCGTCATTTTTAATTAAATGAGAACAAATAACTTTGTAAAAATAGCACGATGTAATCAATATTATCAACATGTTTCAAAAACAGAGTGTTCTTCGTCAGAATAGGATTAATACTAAAAGTCAAACAAATATGGACACATAAGAATTATAGACAAAATATTAAAGGGAGAAGCATTTTATCGAAAGACAACGACGTTCGAAGGAGACAACACAGAGGTGTCGAAAAAGAAAACTAAGGTAAACGGTTATCCAATAAATGGTTCCCGGGGCGATGGTACCTATAACGCCTCCCAAATTGAAAATTTATTATAGTACTTGACATAAACAATTTTAATTTGGCTCAATTTTAGTATGAAAGCTCGATCAGTATTGGTATACCGCGATAAGTCACTAAACAGAAAAAAAAAAGAATAAAAAATATCGATTACTCGGGCAAGGACAACACTAGTCTACCGATAAAATTCGTTACATCACTACTTCGCTTTATATGTATGTATTTGTCAAAACTCTCGTTCCCCGGCCCCCTCAGGAGAAATGAGCGAAAGGGACACCTGCACGTCGGGCCGAAAATACCTAAATAAAATCTTCGAAATCGATGTTTTGTATTCCCCATTTTTCTTCTCCAAAACTGGACGGATTTAAAAAAATTTTTTCACTAACTGTATTAAAAGAAAATATTCTATGTCGGTACGTTTTGCTTTTTTTCAAAATACATTGTTTAGTTTGTATACTGAACGTTTTTTGACGGCGTTTAAATTAGGCAATTTTATTCATTTTTGGAAGGTCCTAACTTCTATAAGAAGTAAATTATCAAAAAAAACAAAACGTACCGACACGCTAGTGGTCAATATCTATATTATGTAAAAAAAAATTTTGCTCTAGGGTCAAAATCCAGAGAGATAAACGGGGAATACGTTTGTATGGAAAAACGCCGCTAGTATTTCCTCTTAATTCTAAATTCATATTTGATGTGCATATTAACGACATTGTGCAAATCATTTAAAATGATGGGATTTATTCATAGAATATGTAAACCTTTCAAAGATCCTCTTTCAATTCTAAACCTTTATAATACCTTAATTATAAGTAAAGTTGAATTTGGAAGCATTATTTGGAATCCACATTACTGCAAATATGAAAACATTGTAGAATCAGTTTAAAAAAATGCTAAGACCATTATCTTTTAAATGTGGATCACAAGAACATCTTAGATCATACGACATGCGACTTGAATACTTCAAAATTAATACACTTAAAATAAGACTGATCTAATATGTTAACATAAAATAAGTTAACATAAAATAGATATTATTGCTGTGTATTTATATTTAGGTTTATCACTTGTTGAATCTACATCTACACCTGAATTATATATATGTATTTTTTTAATTGCTGCTTTGTCCTGTTTTTTTTTTCTTTTCTTAAATATTCTTGTTTTCATTCAGTTACTTTTATGTTTCTAAATACCTATCTGTGAACATTAATAATTGGTCTTTTTTTGTTATCCTCTTATGTATGTTATATTATTAAGACTGTTTATGTTCCTTAAATAAATAAATAAAAAAAATAATTCACGGCCATCTTGATTCTTCACTGTGTCTTAGCAATATTGATATAAATATTCCCAATTCCCTTTGTTTAAGACGCCATAATATGTTTCACCTGAACACATTTAAAAATAATATCGCCTATTTTAGCCCTCTAACCCAAATGTGTCGATTATATAATAAGATTAGTGTGATAAGATTATAATAAGATTAGTGTGAATAAGATAGTGCTGAAGTAGATATTTTTGCCGATAATTTATATGGATTAAAAAAATGCTCTGCCATTGCTGAAAAATATGTGCTAATTTTTTATGTATCATTTGTGTCTTTAATTATGTCTCTTGTCTTGCCTCTCTTTAGTTGTCATTTGAGTAAACTTTGTATTTTTATAATTTTTTGTTTAAACTGATTCAAAATTTAACCATTGTATAATTTGGCTGACTGATTTTATATAAATCTTTACCTATTTTTCTTATTTGTATAATTAACTGAGTTTTTATAACTGGGTTGTTCTCACGTGTATGAGAACAATTTATATAAACACAGTTTAAATAAATAAATAAATAACTTATGTATCTATGTAACCGATGTAACTTTATATGTATTTTTAATCAGTATTGTCAAAAAAATAAATACAAATAAAAAATACAATCTAGGTAAGTAAAATATTATGGGAGAGGTAATACTGATAATTTTTTTTTTTAATATTATTGTTACCTCAAACGTGTCGATGACGACTTGTCACCGATTCTTGAAGTCTCGAGCCAATGTCCCCTGACGTAATTTTTTTAAATGTAAAGCGAAGGGATGGTATCCATTCTTGATCTATGATATTTGCCATAGTAAACAAGATTTCTGTGGCCTAACGTTGAAAATCGCTCATTTTATGACAGTCACTCCGTGATTTTAGTAATGTCGGAATTTAAAAAAAAATGTAATTAGTAACCTACGTGGTATAAAAATTTGTTTTTATTAATGGATTATTTTCAAGATGAAGGACATGTCATAATATGTAAACATTCCTGCATATAGGGGGTAAAGACAATATTATATTATGAACAATGAAAGGATAAAGACAAAGTCCACAGCGTGTGAAGGTCCCGGGCTTGCTCGATAAATCAGACTTATGTTCGTTATAAACAGGCCTCAGCAATGATATAAAATTTAAAATCGGCTATAGCGGCTCTAAAAGGATCCAAAACGTTCACTACAATAGACATACATAACCGCATAGTAATTATTGAGAGGGTAGAGAATAGTTACTTTCAGAATCGCCTGGTAAGAGGCCAACATTCAGAATTGAAACGATTCTTGAAATGCCTCTGACTTATCGATACTTGGGCTAAATTCTAAACTTGGTTGAACAATGATCCCAAATTTATTGAAAGACCTACGTCCCCGTTCTCATGCATTACATTGTGGCATACTGGCATTATGGCAAACTAAGACACCACTGATTAGGGGTGTCTTAGTTCCATTACTTCTAATTAGGAGTCCTTTACTTATTTCCAGTATTTTAAATCTTAGACGAATAGTGATAAACAAATGAACATTGACTTCTGGCAGACACAATGAAGTAGAGATATAGTATGTGAGCCTGAAAGAAAGCGATAGATAACGAAAAAGTGAGAGAGCCAAGTGTGAAAGTGAGCATTGCTTATCTAAGGTTGCGCAAGAAAAGTTGGGTGTATGTGTTATGTTAGTCTAAATTATTGTTAACAGTATTTATTCTAGGAATATCTGTATCATAATGGACGTCTTTGTCATTATGATACAGATACCTCACCCTGCCATAATAAGGATCTAAACTCACCCAAATGGTTCTACAACGGTCATAAGGAGTGTTCATGGTTAGCAAACCTATTCGATTCTACTACGATGGTAACTTTATAGCTAAGAACATTTCTTTAGGCTTAACCGAATTTGTAATATTTATGGCGATTGAATAGAAACTCTGTTTAAAGGTGTTCATAACGGCTCACCAAACGGTTCCACAACTATCATAAAGAGCGTTCATGGTTAGAAGATCTGTTTGTTTCTATTACAATGGTAACTACAGGCAAGAAATTTTCTTTGGGCTTAGCCGCATTTGTAATATTTACGGTGAAATAAATAGAAATTCTGATTAAAGGTGTTCATAAAGCATTTTTATGTATGTTGTAAATACAGTGGGTAGATTGTAATTTCCTTCCTTTATTTGTGTTTTTCTACCATTTTTTGTACGGAGGAGCACTTAGTTTTCAAGGTTTAAGTACATATCTCTACCACTCTATGGGCTTCAGTGCGTGGTTCACTTACGGAAATTATACCTCCCATTCTTAGCAAGTTCCTTAAGAAACGTTTATATTTATGATTTGAAATTTTCCTAACCTATTGGCAATCATTTTGACTCTGCGCAATAAATACTTTATATTTCAAAACGGCTTAAAGACATAAATATTTAAAATATGTATTCAACAATTGTAAATTCATTTTAATTAAATGAAACTAAATCAATTTGTATATATCGTAGGCCAGATATGATTTTAGATTTTCACGGCCAAAAATATTTTTGTTATTGGTTTTTGGGGTATTATGCCGTGTTGCGCTACATCCTTCTTTAGCCTCATCGTAGCCATATCGTAGGCCGATCGTAAAATCAGACAGAACATCACCCTAAAGTTAAAGATTATACTTACCAATTTCAATACTTCGTTTGTGTGAAAACACATGATATGAAACTTATTTTCAAAATTATCAACGTGTTTCGAAACCAATAATTTCTTCGTCGGGATAAAAATAAATATTTTTTTGTCCTGATGAAGAAACCATCGATTACGAAACATGTTATAGGTATAAAGTAGTGAATACAAAGTGATTGTCTTCATTTATATCTAAAGATGTTTCACTTCTTCAATAAGAACAAATTTCAAATTAAATGTCACTTCATTTATATCTTCGTTGGAGTGGACGTACCTATAAACTAAATCGGTTTTTTCTAAATAGATGGAAATACGATACTAAAATCGTATATATAATTTTTTTTCGAAATAGGCAATTAACCCTATAAAGAGTGCTTTGTATATTATTTATTTATGATGTGAATAAAGGATAGTATCTTCCACTCTGGATCGTGCTGCAAATATACTATATATTATTTTAAAAGAATTAACTGTGAAATTAATCAAATAAAATTGATTTGCGCATGCCGGATTCGAACCCGCGACCTCCTGATTGTGAGTCAAGAGTCATACCCACTGGACTGCGGAGGTCGTCGAAAAGTTAAAGCCCATTGATTACTTTGACTATGCATTTGGAGTGGAACATAGGACGAAGAAGTCTTTAAGAAACTTTACTACTCGACAGCGGCGTAGTGCAGCGGTAAGGCGCTTGACTCGCATTCCGAAGGTGGCGGGATCGAATCCCGGTGTAGCATATAAATTTTATGTGATTAATTTATGTATTTCACAATTTATTCGTTTAAAATAATATATAGTATATTTGCGACACGTTCCAAAGTGGAAGATACTCTCAGTATCGCCCAGTATCGTGTAAGACCACCATTCAGAATTGAAACGTTGCCTGAAGTGGCTTTCGCCGTATTTGGTGACCAGATCTGAATAGCCAGGTACTTCCCCACCTTCCTCTTCCCTATCTCTTTCCCTCCCCACTACCTTCAGCCTCACAACATACCCCAGTTGGGGATGCCATAGTCTCACTGGCTCCAGACGGGAGCAGTTGGGACTCTTGTGCGGTATTTATGTAAAAAAAAAATTAACATAGTTTAAAAAAATCAGAGTGTGCAATTAACTAAAAAGTCGCTAGATGTCGCTTTCTTTTCTTTTGCCTGTTTATTTTAAAGTGGTTTGAAGATTGGATATAGATTTCACAAAAATTATTTTTTTTTTTTTTTGGATTTCATAGGTTTCGAACTTCCGTTAGATATCTGTTTCTCTGAACACTGAAACTTGTCAAGCGCCTTACCCACTGCGCTATCGAAGGCCCGCGCCGACGCGCGAATTAACCGCGTTATTATTATTATTAATTAACATAATTATTAATTAATTTATTTATTTATTTAAAATATATCTTTTTTATAATTTAACGCTTGAAAAAAGTCAAGCACACAACTTGGCGTCTCATTTACAAAATAATAATTGAAAAAATCGAATCAAGTTTGCGCAAGTTGGTGAAACATTCTTTTCTTATTTTGTGGGTAGATGGTTCATTTTATTTTTCCGGGCTTAGATCATCAATCTAAGTTCCATTCAGCGCCATTTTAAGCCATTATTTACTTTTAAATGGAAAGCCGGAGAAGCAACGTACGGACCATTGAATTCCATTCTCCCTTCCGTTCCAGCCATTTGACTGTCGGCTCTTCTTTTTTAATCTACATTTTTTCATGTAACAATTTTTCTCTGGTCTTAAGGCCATATTTTTCGGTTTCTCTCGTAAATAATTAATCACATTAGCTATATTCTTTGCAATTTTTGGAAAATAAATGGGTCAGCGTTGTAATGGTGATAATCTTCGAAGATAAGTGGTGAACACGTTGATTGTTGCAACGGGAAAACGAGCAATGCTGTACACACCTGCTATTTTTTCTCTGTATCTTTAACTCTTTTTGATAGCGTAGGTTGGTACAACAAATTGATTTGGAGAATGTCATTAAATAATTTGATGAATAAATTAATTTAAAACTAGGTATTTGAAGGGATCTGATTGTGGACGTGCTGCGCTACCTCCTGCTTTAGCCAACGTTTCGAACAGGTGACAGTGTTCATCATCAGAGAACATCTACACACATCTGCCCTGATGATGGGCACTGTAAAGCTGTCCGAAACGTTAAAACATAAATAATGAAGTTGCGCATCACGGCATAACACCCCAAAAATAAATAACGAAAAAAGTAGGTATTTGAAGTTCGAAACGGCTGACATGATCATTGTAGAAGTATTTCATAACATATTTTCATTTAAGCCTAATGTGTGTATATAATGGGGGATCGGTGGAGAGGGGGAGGGGAGGTAGAGGGGAAGGGGGGGGGAGGGGGGGAGGGCGGAATGTGGGAGGGGGAAGGGGGGGGGGAGGAGGTGAGTGGAGTGGGGATAGGGCAAAATAAAATGAAAAATAAATATATATATATATATCGTAATATATATAGCATGCGACCTAGTTCATACATTACAATAGTGGTCTATGGGTTATTTGGGCCAAATGGTCTAATTACCGAGTTGTGCCGAAAGTGACCGAATGTAGATTTATGAAGTGTTTAGGTTTCAGGAACTCCCCAAATCAAAACTAGTCTTTAGCCTGGAAGAAAGTTTTGTCCTCAGAAGTATTATTAGATATAATTAAACTGGGATAATAAACAGTCACTGTGTTATAAGAGCCCTCATAGATTATCCATGTGATAACGTATATTTTAGATTAATTAAGCACGTTTTATTTATACTATTCGGTACATGAACCAATGAAAAGTGGATATATATGTAGGATAGGTTAGCCGAGGTTTTTACCTATTGCGAGTATTTATTTGTTAATTTATTAATATTCGTTATCCTACGGATAAGAATTCAGGTGGATTTTGAAATACCCTCTTAGTCTTTTCATCAAGCATCCTATAGTTTATAAGGATAGTAAGTACTGAAGAATACAGGTGGTAGTATAGTAAAAGTAGTATAGTAAAAATTATTCTCTGGAGAGATTATAAAAGAATTATACTTTATGCCGACCGGGTTTCGCTACAACCGTAGCTTCTTCAGGGCAGAATAATACTCTACTAACATTAGGTTACATATGTGTTATAATATATGATTTAACAAAATGGGCTGGACTCTTCAAGTGAAGGAGGAAGAAGGCGTAGATGGAGAATTGGGAAGGGAACGTGCGTGCTCATTATCAATAGGGAACAATCTTAGTATGGGACTTTTATTTAAATTTAGTTGGTTAAACTACCTTCCTATTAGTGTTTATGGCTTTCGTAAGTTTAAGTGACTCCAAATTGTCCAACCTTATACCGATATTGTTTTTATGAATAAGTGTGGCGCTTGAGTTTTTATCAAATTTATGGTCTTTTTCGATCAAGTGGTTTGCAAATTCCGAAAATCCAAAGCTGTGTAAACATCTAAAATGTTCTTTGACACGGGTGTTTATGTTGCGTGCCGTTTTACCTAACTATATAAAAAAACGGGGCGGTCGCTGCATTGGAGTGAATAAATTCCCGAGTGCTATCTTCCTTGTACTCACCATTCATTAAAAGCTTGCCTATTCTATTATATTAGTGTAAAATACTGGTTTGATATCTGATGGGAGATTTTTGACGCTTTTTTGAGAAAAGTTATTGACGTACAGGATTCTACGCCATTGATAAGGTTGATTATTATTACTTGGTATATTATTATTATGAGGTGGACTGTTGTATAAAAATTTACTTGTGGATAATTTTTTTTATTCGCAGGCGCCACACTTATTCATAAAAACAATATCGGTATAAGATTGGACAATTTAGAGGCACTTGAACTTAGGAAAGCCATAAACACTAATAGCAAGGTAGTTAATAACCAACCAAATTTAAATAAAAGTTCCATACTAAGATTGTTTCCTATTGATAAAGAACACGCCCGTTCCCTTCCCAATTCTCCATCTACACCTTCTTCCTCCTTCACTTGAGGAGTGCAGCCCATTTTGTTAAATCATATATTATAACACACATGTAAGCTAATGTTAGTAGAGTATTGTACTGCCCTGAAGAAGCTACGGTTGTAGCGAAACCCGGTCGGCATAAAGTATAAAACATAAAAGTGGTGTTTACAAAGTTATTGTTTTATTTTAAATTAATAATGTCACATCACAAAGTATCCGCTTCATATAAACAAACATTAATTTAATTTTACTCTAGTCGAATCCATAAAAAAAGTTAAAAGATGATATGATATTATTGAATATAACAATTTGCATACATCTATTTCTGACGGAGATCTCTAAAAAATATATCGTTGAACGTTTGACGTACTTGTTTTACAATGTTCGTTCGTAAAAGGTTTTATTTGCGAGAATGTAAAAATAATATTTTAACGACGTTGGCATTTTCATCTGTTGATATTTATTTAAGCATGGATGCTGGCTGTATTGAGCTGTATGAGTTCTGAAAAGGTCAATGATCTGTTCTTATTTTAGACAAGACAATATAAATATTTGCCTACGCCTATTATATTATGTTTGCCTTTCGTTTATAGTCAATCAAAAATAATTGGATAGCGTTTTGCAATAATTTAGCTACTGGATGTACTCTCACCCTACCAACGTCTTTCATATTAGATACTTTAATAGTACACAACTGCTAACCCTGTACAAATCACAAGTGCGCCCCACGGTTGAATTTGGCAGCCACCTCTGGTCTGGAGCTCCAAAATACCTGAAAAATACCCTCGATTCTGTGCAGAAACGGGCGGTCCGCTTAATAGATTCTCCCATCTTAACAGACAGATTGCAATCTTTAGAGCACAGGCGTCGGGTGGGAATGCTATCCTTGTTCTACCGGTAATACAATGGAAGATGCTCCGAGGAACTAGCGTCATTGATCTCTTCAGCACCGGTGCATAGTCGGGAAACACGCCAAACGCGTGCCCAACATTTGTACACGGTTGACATTTGTCACATGAGAACGGGTCGTTTCTTTGACTCGTTTTTGTGTTCAATAGCTCGGCTGTGGAATGATTTGCCGGCCTCTGTGTTTCCTCTTTCCTTCAACATGGGTCTCTTCAAGACCAATGTTCATTTCTTCCTCTCCTCAAAAAGACCCTCCGTACAGCATCCCAGATGACATAGACCCTGAGGGAAATTATTTTCCTCAGGGCCTCCTGTGTGGAGTTAATTTAAAAAAAAACATATTTTCCTACGCCTATAGTTTACATAAATATATAATTTAAACAATTTATCGGTAGTCCCGCGAAGCTGCCACATGGCTGCTTGTCTGCAGGTTCTACCTCAATATACACTCGTTAACATTAGAAGTAAAAAAAATAATATGTGTTTTTCAAAAATGTAAAGGAAATTGAAGACCTCTGTAAAAAGATTTAATATTACAATTAATTAAAGAAAATATAATTAAAAAATAATAATATAACAACCAATGGGATAATACAATAACATAACAACCAACACAATAACATAACAACCAATACAATGGGATACAATGTTATAATAATCTTCCCGAAGAATTTAATAAATTAGCAGATACGAGTAAAGAAAATGGTACAAATATTTTTTAAAAATTTAAAATAAATTTAACTGCCATAACATTCCCAATCTTTCTTTTTTTTCTTTGTTTATAATATATTACTGCGATAAAATATTTTAATAATCTTCCCGAAGAATTTAATAAAATAGGAGATTTGGTATTATTTAAGAAAAAGGTACAAATATTTAAAAATAATTTAAAAAATTAACTGCCATAACATCACCAATCTTTCTTTTTTTTCTTCGTTTTTTTTTTTACAGATACATAGTTTTTTCATTGATAAGCCACATTTTTACAGTTTTCAAGCTTATATTCTCATTTACCTCTGAAGCAAAATTATTTTTGAGCTTATTAAAAATCACTGGTACACAGTACTCCAGCGTTCGGCTTCCGTACTTATTGGATATTTTAGGTATTTTAGGTATTTTCAGACCTTTTTTTTCTGTGAAACGTGTGCTGTAACTATGTACCATATATGTCTTTTGTAAGTATTACCTCCCCAGTTAGCCTACTATATTATGTTTGCCTTTCGTTTATAGTCAATCAAAATTAATTGGATAGCGTTTTGCAATATTTTAGCTACTGGATGTACTCTCACCCTACCAATGTCTTTCATCTCATATCGGGAGGTCATTGACGCGAGTAAATTCCTAATCAAATTCTGCATATATAAAAATAATTTATATAAAAAATAGTCTTGCATAGGGCTAGCAGAAGAATCTGCTAAAGCCACCTATGGGCTGGAACACCAAAATAGGTAGGTACTTGATTCTATGCAAAAGACGGCGGTCCGTCTGATTGACAAACGCACATGCGTAATGTAGGCATGCTTAGTCTATTCTACAGGTATTTTAATGAATCATGCGAAGGGGTCGTTTCTTCGACTCGTTTTTGTGTAAATCGGCTCGTATGTGAAGCAAGCTATCGGCATCTGTTTTTCCTCCTTCGTATATTATAATGTGAGACTCTTCAAGATGCGCAATAATAAATCCCTCTCTACAGCCCCAAAACCCGCTTCACAACGCTACCCAACCGGGTAGCGACATAGTTTACCTGTCTTTACATCTGTACAGACAGGGGCGTTCTTATGAGGTGTCATGTAAAAAAATAAAAATGACGGCAAGACAAACGTACAAATAAGAGACAAAAAAGGTACAAATAAAAAATACAAATAAAAAACAAACGTACAAATAAAAATGGCGGCAAGACAAACATTCAAATAAGAAACAAAATGGTACAAATAAAAATTACAAATAAAAAACAAACGTATAAATAAAAATTACGGCAAGACAGACGTACAAATAGGAGACATTTCACCCTAATTACGCGCCTCTCAAGATAACGTAACATTTACTTAGGTAATATATTCAGGTATGTTCTTCACACATGAATATCCTTCCCCGTCGATTTATACATTACCAATTATATTATGTAATAATATATGCATCCTAACTAAGATCTGCGTCACTAAACAACGTTATTGAACAATTCATGCAACATGTAAACGTAAAATGTGTACACGCTCGAAGTTGCGATAATGGCCACCAATCCAATTTGTAAATGATTTACTTTCTTACCTATTATTTATTTTGGCTGAATATAATAAACGTAATTGGATAATTTGTACAGCGCCGTTTTATGAAAAAAAAAACCCTAGGGCGCTACGAACAAATTTCACTAGGTGTTGAGTATTGTGTCGTCGTATTTGCATAATTATATTATAATAATAATATAATATTTAATATTTAATATTTAACATAATTTTCTATTTAATGTATAATATTTAACATAATTTTCTACCTGTCATTTTATATTCATCTTGATTCATTTCCGTTTATGGACTTTTTTTACTTTCAATTTAACGTCTGTGTCACATTTTATCTTCATTTTTATACAATTAAATTATTACTGTCTCATTTTATCTACGCTTTCACAAGAAGCAAAAGTGTAAGGACATGAAACCTATAGTTATAAATTCCTTGATAAAATTCAATCAATCCTTTTCTAAAAGCCTTACAGCCAGCATCTAAAATCATCTCCCCTTTATTGCAGGCTTATCTAAACTATTTATATGCAATTAACCAATACATAAATATTTTAGAACAAGTGTTCCATTCCGATTATAACCTTAACCTAACTGTGTGTTTTGAAAGAAGTCAACATTGGAGCTCAATTTACGACCGACTCCAGACCTCTTATTTAATTACATACAATGTGTTAAGGGACGTACTTGACTTACTTTAACCAGTGATTCCTAACATTATTTGGAGTAAAAAATATGAATGAAATTTTGGTCTCCGGTGTCATTTTTGATGTTTTTTTTTTTTTTTTTTTTACAAAAATAAAAAAATGGTAGTTGTTGAACAGTTGGAGGCGGGGTAGGGGGTTCGTCGGACAACCGGCTGAGTGACCAGTGACGACATACGAAAGAAAATTTTTGTTTGATTTTGAAGAAAAAAATTTTGAAAAAAAAAAAAAAAGTTGTCAAAAAAAGTCACCGGAGACCAAAATTTCATTTACATTATTTACTCCAAATAATGCCAGGAATCACTGGTTAAAGTAAGTCAAGTACGTCCCTTAACACCCTGTATAATGTCACAAAGTGCAATGAATGAAACACTGAATGAATTTCCTTCAATAAAGTTTTGACGGGTGCAAATCTGTTCAGGATTAATAAATGCTAAAGAGAAAAAAAAACAACTCAGAAGACGAAATAGCTGTTCTATGGAGCGAAGAGAGGATAAATGTGACACCAGATGATTTTGGTCTAAACGTGCATACCCCAGTATTCGTATAAATAACAAGCCGCATGCAACACTTTGCATCTCATATTATTACTACATGCACAATAATAATCATGCTCCCTGTTATTAGAAATACTATTTCTAATTCTGTTTCCTTGATAACTCGACTCATCTCATTTGAAAGTCTGCCGATCCCTGGCCAGGTCACAGTTAATAGATATCTGTATTCCTTGGTGAAATATCCTTGCAAGCAAAACAATACAACAATTTGTATAAAATTGCGACTACGGAAAAAAACACGATATGGAGAATCTTAATATTCTAAAAGGTTTGCCTTGTTTACAAAAACAGTTCTTAAGACTAAAATGGTCATTATGTAAGTTCAGCATGAATGGAGCAAATATAGTTGTTATCCAATTTTTTCTATGTAAAGAAACAAATTAGGAGTGTTTATATCTGTTTCTTTTTGACACATTTTCACTGGATAAATTATATGTGAGTTGTTTTAATAATTGACACTCGTCACATTGTATATTGTTACAAATCGATGATCAATGCCATTTTTGGTTTTTTGACATTTGAGTAATCCACACCGTCAACACCGTCTAACATAGCGAACATATCGTTTTTTAATGGTTTAGTTTTTTGAAAACCACAATCAATTGTTTTGCAACGTTTCAGTTTATAAGTTATCCGGTCTTGATAGACTTGAATCTATTTAAAATTAGCTTTTACCCGCGGCTTCGCTCGCATGGTATTAGGGGGAAATTACTGTATAAAGAATTTTCCCACGGGATTGAAATATTTTTTCCAAGATAAAAAGTAGCCTATGTCATTTCCCAGTCCTCCAATTTTGTCTCTGTTTAAAGAAATCAAGTCGATCGGTCGCTCCATTTATATTATTATAGCAATTTCCCGGTATGCGTTGTTATGCTACTTAATAAAGAAGATGTTTCTCCCTGCGTGTCCTTTTCCATTTGTCCCATACCCCTTCCGCCTCCCCTTCCTCTATCGCGTAAACTTCCTCTCTCGCGTTCCCTCTCCGCCTTTCCGCCTCCCCTTCCTCTCCCGGGTAAAGTTACCCTCTCGCGTTCCCACTCCGTCGTAAATCTCCCCACTTCCCTCGCCCGCTTTCCCCGTCCCGCGAACCCCCCTCCCGAGTTCCCCTACCCCTCCCGAGTTCCCTTAACCCCTCCTGGGTTCCCCTCCCTCCCTCCCGCAAACCCCCCTTCTGAATTCCCCTTCCCCCACCTGAGTTCCCCTCCCCCTCCCAAGTTCTCCTCCTCCCTCCCGCATTCCATTCATTCAGTCCCAGTATATTCAATTTTCAAACAGCTCGCGTGCCACCTATTGCAATCGTTTTATACAAATTTCATAATGCCAGAGCTCACCAGTATATATATAGAAACCTTCGCGGGCATGCACACATCAAATCTCCAAAGTTTGAATGAAATAGTGTAGTGTTGGTAATATGAGTATCTGTCGGGTAGGTTCGGGAATACCGAACCTAGCCGAAGCGGCCGGACATCGGCACAATATAATAGCGAGCACAGAGCTCGTGCGGCGTCTTTTCTCGTTAGGCGGCTTACAGCCAACACTGTAAATATTATATTCAATAAACAGTCTCCGTGTATCAAAGATACTACGTGTTTTAATAAATAACCTTGAAGACATCCAAGAGCGATACTGGAGATAAAGGGCCCAGTATTACCTGCAGTACAGGACATTACAAGTGGCGCAGCTAAAAAGGATTACACGCCAGACTGTTTATCAGATTGCGGCAAGTCGTGACAGGGATCGTGACTTGCAAAAATCTCCCGAAGGTGACAATAAATCACTTGGGGCATCGCTGAAGTGCCATCCATCAGGAGATTTTCAGGGCATAATAGGAGACAGTGGAAAAGGAGGAAAGAAGAGGAAAATCATGGGACCCTGGGTAACTAAGTCCAGCCCGGTAATACAGGAAAGAAGAGGAAAATTACTTACGGGACCCTGGGTAACTAAGTCCAGCCCGGTAATATACAGTGGAGAAGAGGAAATTACGGGACCCTGGGTAACTAAGGCCAGCCCGGTATTGATAATCCTGGAAGCGGCTGGGCGCCTGGACTGCAAAGGCGCCGGTTCCTGGTGTCAGGTTGTTTTGTTTCTTTTTCTGGAAGGTGTTATTGTTGCCGGGTGTGTTTTTTTTTGGTGTGGGCGATCATGGAATCGGGCGGAATTTCCAGGTTCTCACACGTTAATGGGGATTGGAGTTTGTTTCGCCTGAGGTTAGAACAGTTCCTTTTAATTCGTGATGACATAAAAACGACTAAGTTAGATGCTTCACAGAAACGCGCATATTTGCTAAATCTTCTAGAAGCGGAGACATTAACTCTTTTGATCAACTTATGTTTTCCTTCTAAAGTTACAGACGTGGCATTCGATCAGTTAATAGAATTAATTGAGAAACATTGTTCCAGACCGCGATCGGTGTTCAAGGAACGAGAAAATTTTTATCAGGCCAAGCAATCGCTTGGTGAATCAGTCAGGGATTTTGCAGTGCGTTTACGAGGATTATCTTCGTTTTGCGAGTTCGGAACGCGTTTACCGGAATGTTTAGCTGATGTTTTTGCAATCGGCATTTTGCCGGGCCGAGCCAAGGAAAAAAATTTTCTCGAGGGGACTAAATTAACGTTTAACAAAATGGAAGAATTAGCAATAACGGTTTCAGTTTTAGATAATCTGGTTCCGGAAATTAAATCAGAAGTTTCCGTAGGGACGTCGGGCGGCGTGAATTCAATTAATCGCTCGTATTCGCCGGGGAGAGATTCACATCCGGATAAAACTCAAGGTTTTCGAAGGTAATCTTCGCGGTCGAAAAGTCCCGAGCCGAGAGGATTCTCGAATATTAAAAAATGTACCATTTGCGGTGAATCACATTTAGAAAAATATTGTAAATTTAAGAATGCAAAATGTTTTAATTGTCACAAAATAGGGCATTTGAAGAAATTCTGTAAGAATCACAATGTTTATCCGATTTTTGAACAATCCCGGGAGAAGGTTATTAATAGGATTTCTTACATTAATCCGTTTAGGGCTAATATAATAATTAATAAATTAAAATGTGCCGCTATGATTGATTCAGGCGCCAGTATGTCGGTCATGCCGGATTTTATTTTCAACCGATATTTTAGGGATGTAACATTGTCACCTGATAAGCGTACTTTATCTGGATACGATGGTAAACCACTTAATCTTGTAGGTAGTGCTTGTTTTACCGTGGAATACAATAATATCAAAAACAAGTTATTATTTACTGTTGTGATTAATGGCTCGGAATTGATAGTAGGTCGGGACTTCATGGAGGCTTTTAATCTGAAGATAGTTCCAGTGATGGATAATTCGGTTTCAACAATCAAAGACAAAATTGAAATGATTTACAACGAGTTTCCAGAAGTGTTTTCGCCGGGGCTGGGTAAATTCAGTAAACATAAAGTGAGTTTCAAAGTAAACAAGGAAGCTCGTCCTGTTTTTTTTAATGCGAGGCCGGTTCCGTTCGCTATTAAGGAAAAAATTGAGAGAGAATTAGAAGCTATGGTAGCTGATGGTATCATTTCTCCGGTAACCAGCAGTGAATACGCGTCTCCAATTGTACCGGTAATTAAAAAGAACGGGAATGTTAGGATTTGCGTGGACTACAAGAGATCTTTAAATCTCATGACGGACTTGGAAAGGTACCCGCTTCCCTCCATAAATGAAGTTGTTCACAAAGTAAGTTCGGGTAAAGTGTTCGCTAAACTAGATTTAAGACAGGCTTACTCACAATTAGAATTAGCTGACTTTTGCAAAAAGTATACTACAATAAATACGCATTTAGGGTTATTTCAATATAACAGACTAGTCTTTGGTTTTAAGTCAGCGCCAGCGATCTTCGCTAGGACTATAGCAAGCTGTCTTCAGGGGTTGAAGGGGGTGGCATTCTATTTAGACGATATCATCATTTCGGGGGTCAACGAACTGGATTTAGTGTATAACATACAGGCAGTGTGCGCGCGTTTACGTTCATAAATTGAAAAGTTTATTGGGTTTTCTAAATTTTTATCGGAATTTCATTCCTAGGATGTCATCAATACTGGAACCCCTGCATAACCTTTTGAAAAAAGGGGTAGAGTGGAATTTCTCAGAAGACTGTAAAGTAGCAGTCGATACCATTAAAGAATTAATGGGCAACAACACGATTCTTACAAATTATTTTCCGGACTTACCGGTAAAACTGTATACGGACGCTAGTACATGCGGACTCGGGGCTGCGTTAATGCACGTGTTTAAGGACGGCACAATGCGTCCAATTGAGTTCGCTTCTCGTAGTTTGACAACCGCCGAAAAGAAATATAGTATTTTGGATCTCGAAGCTCTGGCAATTGTGTTCGGGTTAAATAAATTTTTTCAGTACCTTTTTGGAAGGGAGTTCACGTTATGCGTTGACAATATGCCGTTACTAAGAATTTTAGGGGAACACAAAAATATTCCGGTTCTCGCAGCAAACCGTTTGCAGAGATATGGCATCATTCTGGCAGGGTTTTCGTACAAAACGGAATTTGTGAAATCTTGTAATAACCAAGCAGATTTTCTTTCTCGCTTACCGTTGAAGGACACAGTTGAGGGTTTTAAGGATGATTGCGGGACTGACTTTGTTTGTTTTATTGAGAATTGTGACCATGTTAATTTTCAAGCAGTTGTGTTAGCCACCGCAGCAGATAGCGAATTACAGCTAGTGTTTAGGTATTTGCGGCAGGGCTGGCCCAAACGAGTAAATCGTGACAGCAGTATATGGAAATATTGGTTGAAAAGGAATGAACTTTCTATCGTAGAAGATTGTTTGTTTTGGCAACATAGAATAGTTATACCTGTTTCTCTCCAAAGGCAAGTTTTAGATTTATTACACAGGTCACATCTAGGTATTGTAAAAATGAGGGGAATTTCTAAAACATATTTTTGGTGGACTTCTCTAAACAAAGATTTGGAGGAAGTCGTTCAATCTTGTTCAGATTGTTCGTTGTCAAAACAGTCACCACCCAAAAGTCAATTGACGGTTTGGCCAAATCCAGGTAAAGCTTGGAGTAGGGTACATCTAGATTATTGTGGACCCCTAGCGGGGAAGATGTTTCTCGTGGTTTGTGACTCATTCTCGAAGTGGTTAGACTGTATCGAGGTGCAGAAGGCAGATTCAACTCACACGATTATGGAATTGAGGAAAATTTTTTCTAATTTTGGCAACCCTGAGTTAATTGTATCTGACAATGGCTCAGTTTTTACAAGTGAGGAATTTAGAGTTTTCTTAAAGGAGAACAATATTAAGCTTATGACTTCTCCGGTGAAACACCCCCAGTCAAACGGGCTGGCAGAAAATGCAGTAAAAATTTCGAAAATGTTCCTCAAGAAACTGTTAATAAACGGTAAATTCCCACTAGATTACAATGTCAAGCTGTTGAATTTTTTAGTGGACTATAGAAATTCTTTCCATTGTTCGACAGGTATTGAACCAGCGGTTCTGTTAGTAGGAAGAAGGCTGCGTTCTACGTTCGACAGTTTGTTGCCAGTGAAAAATGGAGAAGACTTTTCGGAAAAAGTCAAGGAAGCTAACGTTAACATTTCTAAAGCTCAATCTGATCAAGTTAGGTTGTACAGAGGGGTAAAAACCAGGGTTTTTAAAGTTGGACAAAAATGTTTGACAAAAGATTATCGTCATGATAATAAAGTCGTTTGGGCTAAGGGTGTAGTTTCTAGAAAGCTAGGTAAAAAAGTTTATATTATTAAAATAGGAAACACTGATGTGACATGGAAGAGACATGTGGACCAGATGAGGGAAATGTCAGTGAGCTGGAAGGAAGATGGCAAAATTGCGCAGCATCCCGCGTCTGAAATTTTGAGGAACGAGCCTCATGAGTTAGAGACTGCGACCTTGTTGCGTGGATTGACTGGTTGTTCTCCTGATTCCAGGTTGGTGGGGGAGGAGGTGGTGTCGGAGCAGGCACGGCAACAGAGACCATGGTCGGGAAGACTGCGTTCAAGTCACAAGGCACCTACAACTTCCAGAGGAGACGGGACAACTTGACCCAGTCACCGCGGTTAAATTATGTGTATCTTAAAAAAATTATTGTGTATGAAGTATTACAATTTATGTTAATTGTTATTTAAGTTATTTAAGTTATTTTGTTATGTAAGTAAGTAGCTTCAGAGTTGAAGGAGGGAGAGATGTAGTGTTGGTAATATGAGTATCTGTCGGGTAGGTTCGGGAATACCGAACCTAGCCGAAGCGGCCGGACATCGGCACAATATAATAGCGAGCACAGAGCTCGTGCGGCGTCTTTTCTCGTTAGGCGGCTTACAGCCAACACTGTAAATATTATATTCAATAAACAGTCTCCGTGTATCAAAGATACTACGTGTTTTAATAAATAACCTTGAAGACATCCAAGAGCGATACTGGAGATAAAGGGCCCAGTATTACCTGCAGTACAGGACATTACAAATAGGTAAAGTCGTTCGGAAGTTATGCGCACACATACATTTAGGCGATTTTTTTTTTTTATATAGGTAGTATAAAAATTAATAGTAATAATAAAAAAATTATAATAATATAAAAAAAATAATATTCTAAAAATCTTCCAATAAAAATTAATAATCTAAAAGTCACCATTAAATAACACAATCAAAATGTATTGTTCAAACTTTTGGTGTATGAAATTAACATAAACTACTTCTATTTTCAATTTACAGCGGTTTTCAGAACGAAATTTAATTAAGTTCAATTTAGATCTACACCACAACCTTTATCAAAATATAGCAATACAATTCCATGAAATAATAATCGCACTAAACATTACCTCCACGGGGGCAGTTCCAGTTATGGACAGTTAGATAATCCAGTAGTGTTCCGGAACTCCACCTCCGTGTGTAAACCAGCCCAGTATTATAACGGTTCGGTAAGCGTCAATACGTGTAACAAGAGCTAAAATGACAGGCGACTGACATGTCTGACTGCTTACTGACTGGCCGTTATTAAGTTATCGCGCTGGCCCCGAACTGGGGCGCGCTCCCATTTCAATCAATATTTCAAACGGAAAGAATTGTCGGTGGAATTAATGGAATTTGAATTGGAAAATGGTTTAAAGGAAACTGTTCGGAAGGATTTTTTGCCGATTTTTTTTTGACATCACACTAAGTCCTTCAGGCTCACTAATAGAAAATGCTTAGAAGTGTGATCTATTCTGATTTGTAAGAAAACTCATGTTACCAGTTTATTTGGAAATAAAAAAAATCAGGGTGTTCAATTCACGCGGTAGAAGTGAAACCTTCAGAAAACTAAAGTAGAAAAGAGCGGGAAGACTAAAAAGCACATTTTTTTATCAATGTGAAGGACGATTTTTTTCCTTATTTTTGTCGTCGTTGCACCTTTTGTGTTTTTTGCTTCGGAGTCACTAGACATCGCTTTCTTTTGTGTATTCCTTTTCCTTTTTCATTTTGGAGTGGTAGATGATTGAATATTGATTTTACACAAAAATTTTTTTTTTTTTGGATTTCGTAGGATTCCATCCTTTGTCTGTGGATTTATCTTATTATATTGGGAGTATCTAAGAATTAAATAAATATTTTATTGCTATCTCATTCTCTCGCGGGCTAAATCCTATCGTTTAGTTCTGAAATAGTTTAAAAACTAAATCCATGTTCCCAAGTCCTTCATTCATTCACTATCCCTTTGTCTTCCCCCTTTCCTTATAAGTCCTTACTTAGTTATTACAAAAGGAAGAGAAGAAGATGTTTTCATACCTACGTGTAACCCATCTACAATATTGGCACCAAAATTTAAAATTACCTACTTGTATGAGTTGAAAAATCGCAGTGACATCGGTCACATCTCGCCATTGAAAACTCGCTATTAATCGCACAAATACTAATTAATGAACCCCAAAGTGTCGGTAATTGTGACCAAGTTGTGCAGTTATTGAAGTGAGGTGCGGTGCATCCATCACCAGGATCGATCGGTAGGGACTTATCCTTCCATATGCCATTTCCAGTGATTGAGTTAAGAACGCAGTCAATTGTCTTGTTATCGCAAAATTCAGATTTACAGTCAACATCTCTCTTATGTCATGATATTGGTTGTGATACCTATAGATGTACGTGTTTGTGTATTTTTAGTCTCGCATCGAGTTTGAAATCCCAACGGTGCGAAAGAAGTTTTCACTTCAAAAAGCATATATTAAAAGTGCACTTACTATGGGAAAAAGTAGGACTAGATACTAACGAAATACTTCCACCTCAGGAGACACATGAAACTGTTGGTAGTGGAAAACACAAAGATATTCAAATAAAGAAGAGATATGCTATGATGTCCGCGCAACTATCGCCGGACTACGCGCTAATTAGCGTAGTTTTCATACAAAAAGAATTTGTTCATTTCGTTGATTTTTTGAAAATGTGCATTAATATTGGTTAACAATATATTTTGAATAAGGAAAGAATTCGTTCATTTAGTTTAACGTTCGTTTGGTTTATTCGTTAATTATTTGTTCTTTTAGTTTATTTGTTAATTGGTAAACAATATCGGCGACACCTGGAAGCGCAGACCCACATAGTAAAAACAGCAGATAGCACATTGGGAAAACACCAATAGCTGCAGGATGACAAGAGAGGGTGAATGACAATGGTGAAGAGGATGACAAGTCTGAAATTCACCTACGGTGCCAATGGCTCGCCCTGATCGAAACAGGGCTCAGAAATCTAGGAAGTCACATCGTGGAACCTGGATACATAGCCAAATATCCAATTACAACCCTGGTAAACTTTATCGTACGAACAGAGGTTACTGTAAAAGGAATGCGGTAAAATGGGAGAAATCACATTGGGCTCATGGCCTGAGTGCTCGCGAGAGCTTTGTATACAGACCGTCTCCATTTTATAGAAAAACTTATTGTAATATTTATTATTTAGTTACATATATCATAGAACAAATATTCGTCATATGATACATGTATTATTAGAAATCCATATATAAAAAAAAAATACTCTTAGTCAACCGAGCACATCAATTCATCGAAAGCAAATTCATCGAAAACGAGTTCATCGAAACCGAGTTCATCGAAAACCAATTAATTCATCGAGAACCAATTCATCGAAAATCATTTCATCGAGTGATCAATTCATCGATTCGCCAATTCATCGAAAAAAAGGTTGAATTAGGTTAGTCTCCTTGTCCAAAGTTTTATTATCATTTTTTTTTGTATATGAATTTATTGTCAACTTTTATTGACCAATGCTTTTTTAACTTTCTGGTCCGCTCGGCATTTCTCTCAAATATCTACAAAATATATTTTTTCCATGAATTGGGGATTCGCTAAATTAATCATTCTATTAATTGGTCTTCGATGAATTGGTTTTCGATGAATTGGTTTTCGATTAATTGGTTTTCGATGAATTGATTTTCGATGAACTCGCCGTGAACCGTATTAACATGCCAAAATAATTACTGTCTATGAATAGCAAATAAAAAAGAAATGAGATATTTGAGTGGAATAATAGATAGTAACCTTAAGTGGAAGACTCAAATTACCAATATTATAAATAGATTAAGAATACTTATATACATACTTATTAATATAAGAAAGATACTTTGAACTCAAAAATTAAAAAAAAATGTATGCTATGCTCTAGCCCATTCAATAATACAATACGGTATCGTTGCGTGGGGAGGAGCTTACGAAACCTCAATTTTGCCACTGGAAATTACTTAAAGATTAATAATCAAAATTATTATTAAGAAATCATCAGCTTATTCAACCTCTCAACTTTTTCAAGACTTTCAAGTCCCGCCTCTAAAAATACATACATAAAAAATACGCTGCTTCAATTACACAAAGATTATTCTAAGAAGTCGCACCCCGCCTTGGTACGGGTTGAGAGCAATAGGCAAAATACAGTGGTTCGCTTACGCCTACAATACAGGATGCGTTTCTAAACAAATAAATAAATTTGAATAGAAAATGTATGGTATTACCACTTCAGTAGTTTGAGAATCTCAGATACGTGAGGGTAAACCTATGCAATTTCAGGATATTATCACGAAAGATCATTATTCGTGTTCAATTCCGTCTGCATTTATAATATTATAGGAGATAACTTCAACGTTTTGAATGGAATTGTATGAAGCCGAGGATTGTGTATAATTTATCTCACCAACAGAGTTAATAAAGCATTGTAGTTTCTCCGTGGTAACTACATATTAGGTCCTTACATATGAAATTGGCGTTTTGTATGGGAGGAACATAAAGTCGATTTTTTTTTAATATAATATATTTATTTAATCAAAGTATATACCATTGCTATCTATGCACTTTTGCCATCTCATAGGATCTTGAATTTGGATCTCTTTATTAAAAAAGCCATTCGGACGGGAATCAATAAAATCTTTGAAGGCGGTTTGGACTGCCCCATCGGAGTTGAATTTTTTCCTTTGCGAGAAGTTATCCAAATTTCGAAAAAAATTGTAATCTTTTAGGGCAAGGTCCGAAGAGTACGGTGGATGTCTTAAACATTCCAATTGAAGCTCCTCTAATTTGGTAGCCGTCTGTTGTACAGTGTATGGTCGAGCGTTCTAACGCGCGTTTGTTGATTTGCTTCACTCAATTCGTGAGGTATCCACCTTTCAAGCTTTTTCACCTTCCCAATTTGCTTCAAGTGGATTAAAACAGTTTTATCACTAACACCGCAGCCTGCAGCTAACTCGGACGTGGTTTGCGATGGATCTTGCTTGGATATTGCTTCCACAATAGCCTTCAATTCTTCATTATAAACTTTGATCTCCGGCTGTCCACGGGGCTTGTTCTGCAGGTCGAAATTTCCAGAACGAAAACGTTGGAACCAAAAACGCACTGTGTTTTCTTTTGCGGCACCGTCGCCATACATATCATTAATCCTTCGAGCCGTTTCTGCAGCACTGGTGCCACGGTGGAACTCGTACTCGTAAATAACGCGATATTTCAAGTTTTCCGTTTTGTAAACTAAGTGACGCAAAGAAAAAAAACAATTAAGGAAAAACAAATGAATTATAATTTTCGAAACACAAATACATGAGTAAATAGCTGTACAAATTTGAATTTGGAATTCCTAACCAATATTTGAGAACAATGTTGCCAGTACGGCAAAACGCCAATTTCATATGTAAGGACCTAATATTAACGTAATAATATAATAATAATAATAACAGTTGTGTACCTATACCTTTTTTTTAAATGCAAGTATGATTTTATCTTAATCGCATTATAATATGCATTAATTATCTCTCCTATCGAAAGATAGCTATCATTAGAAAAATCTTCTCTCTGGAGGCTGCAGCCTAGAACTCTGCACTCGTACCAGTCACATAGACAAACAAAACCATGAAGTCTTTGCTTCATCTAATTTTTCAAACCATTTTCTCCTTATTACAATTTATTGATAATCATCCTTCTATTTCTAAAAATTAAATTAACACCCGAGGAAAATCTACGATTAAGTAAATCAAATACTTGGGTCAGGTCAGGTCTTATGTCAAGAATCAGAATAACTGAAAAGTATTTATGTAGGTATGGGACGATACACGTGAATTAAGCAAGGAGTGTATGCTGAGTTAGATTTGTGTGGCGGTCAATCCTCTCTGCTTACCCCTGCCGTTGTTTGGTTCGTTTTTAATTTAAATAAACTTACATAAAACTTGAGAAAACTTCCGAAGTCTTTCAAATACACCACATGAAAACAGGCAGCCTTATGTATCATACTTATACGAATTACACGTAGGTACTTTTCTTTAAATTGAGAGATGATGTACTGGTTCGGTTTACAACGTAGCGTAAAAATATGCGATCACTACCTTTGATTCTTATCTTGATCTTGTTTGTCTTTAAAACCCCTGGGGTATTTTTGTGTCTTTTAGTTCACAGTATAACGATAGCAGTAGATTTTTTTGTGTCCTTTATGGCACAAACTGATACGGACTAGTAAAAGACTCATGACTGGTCAATGGTTGAGTGGGCATAGCGCTTGGGTCCCACCCGAGCGTCGCGTGTTCGATTCCTCGGCTGGCCAAGTCCTCCATCACAACACAAGCAACATTTTCGGCTTTTTGTGGTGGGGTAGTAGGAGATTTTCAAACACTGTTGGGTTATTCGTAACCCGGGAATGTTTTGTCTTTCTTTAAAAAATAAAAATATTTTTTTTTTTAGTTTCGTTGATTTAAGTAAGCACTGTTAGAAAGAGGCAACACGTGGTTTGTATTTGTTTTTAAAAGTTTACAAGTTTGACACTTCCAAATATTATTCCGAAAAATCATTCACTGCCACTTGCAAGTTTGCGACAGATTTGTGATTTTTTTGTTAACTGACAGGACATTTTATAACTTGATGACAACATCTCAAAATACTTGAGGGATTAAATGGTGTAAGGTGTAAGGACAATGATCTCGAAACAGTATTGGCATAGGTATTTACGTGGTTCCCAAAACCAATATCCTGAATGCGAATCCATCTCAATGCAAGTGATATTTGGCCATTTTCCAGGAGTGACAAAAAAACCGACTGCGATATCTGACTTTCAGAGTGCATTGGAGATTTGTGGTTACAGATATTTCATTATCGTTACTGGATAATGGAACAATATTAATACGTTAACGTCTGCGTGGTTGAATTTCAGAACCCGGCTTCGAGTGCATGTCTGACGCCACGCCGTACGCGCCGCGCCACAAATAATTCAATTCAAGAATTCGTCAAAAGATGGCGCTACTTCCGTTAGCAGGTCGCATGAGAATGTGTCCCTGTTGGCGTAAGTACTACTAATTTGAGAATTTGTAGTATCTCTCCGGATATGGAAAGATTGACGGTAATATGACTGTATATTACATATGACGTCATTGCCTGTCCCAGTTACTTTGTCCCGGTGACTAGCTATTGGATGACAGTGAATCCGAGGAACAGGCTATTTTTGGAATCAGTTCCTATTAGATTTATAAAATGGTGACATTAACTGGGCGAAGCCGAACCGAAAGCCGCCCGCGGGGCTTAGCAGTAAAAACCTGCGGAGTGGGTTTTTAATTGCTAGTCCTAAATATTTGCCTTACTGATAAAAAATCTTTTCCCAATCTATAAAGTGTGTTTTAGTTACCCATTCTGCAAATAATATACAACTTTTGATTCGATTTGATAATAAAAATTCAGCAACATCGCATTTTACATGCCGCGCATGCGCAATTGTGTTATTTTATCCCGCTACGTGCACTAGAAGCGTTGTACAATTTTTACACAGGGTGACAGTTTCTGTAACGTCTCCATAAATCGTGTTTTTGTTCATACAAAATGCTTGTTTAGATAGAGAAAGAGTGAAAGTTGACCGAATGTTGAAGAAATGAGATTCTTGAGACGTGTGTGTGGTAAAACCATGTTAAAACCATGCTAGTATGAAAAATGTGGAGATTTTCAGAGAATGCAAGCCTGCTGTCAGCACAACAGTAATAGAGAGAAGAACGAAGAAAGGTAGGTATATAAGGGTAAGGGTAAGGATAAATGGTAAAATAAGTCGTGGACGCAGGAGGAAGACAATTTCAAGTGAACCAAATTAATGCTTGAGTCAGGTCATGTCCATGATTGGCGCCGGTGCATAGTCGGAAAACACGCCAAACACGCGCCCAACAAATGTACAGGGTTGACATTTGTCACATGAAACAGGTAATTCCTACGACTGGTTCTTGAGTTCAATAGCTCGGTTGTAGAACAATTTATCGGCCTCTGTGTTTCAACCCTCCTGCAATATGGGCATCTTCAAGACGTGTTCACTCATTTCTCTTCTTAAAAAGACCCTCCACACAGCGTCTTTTAAGATGACATAGGCCTTGAGGGAAATTATTTTCATCAGGGTCAGTCGGAATAACGGAAGGGTACGTCCTGTCTATGATGGTAGTCTGTTCGAAATTTATCGATTTTTAAATTTCATAGTTACTCTCATGACATGACATGACCTATGAGTTTTTTCGTTATTTGTTTTTGGGGTGTTATGCCGTGTTGCGCTACCTCCTTCTTTAGCCAACGTTTCGGACATCGTCGCAATGTCCATCATTTTGTACCGGTGAAAGTTAGTCACGGTATCGCTTCGAAGTAAATAAGCACACACTTCACCTGATGATGGACACTGCAACGATGTCCGAAACTTTGGCTAAAGAAGAAGGTAGCGCAACACGGCATAAAACCCCAAAAACAAATAACGAAAATGCTTTTGGCCGTGAAAATCTTAAAACGTATCTGACCTATGAGTGTTTGAAATATCTACTTTTCACAGAACATGAAACCGTCACGTTTCATACCGTTCAATCGTTCAAAATTTAACAAATAATTATTTTAACATTACGTTATAAGATTTAAATAATCTTTAAAAAATAATATCAAAGTCACGTTATTAATGAAGTCTGAAGAAGGCGGGTATGGAAAAGCTTCTCCTAAAATAAAACTCCCTCGCAACGTACGAGTATTGAGAGCATGTAGTTACAAAATGTAGGTTAAAGTCCTCGTTTGCTCTGCGCTTTGAGTTCATCTCCGAACTAAGATTGATGAACACAAATCCAGAGTTAATTGAACAACGTACTGCGGCGTACGTTACTATGACGTCATGCACATGGGGGTACTTCCCATCGGCACTACCAGTAATTGGTGATTGATGAAACTAAAGTGATTCTGTTAAATCACTTACTTTGGATTGGTTCAAACTTTCGTCACAATTCATCTATTATCACGATTTTATTTTTTCAGGATGAACAGATTTTTATTCGTTCATGTGTAGCAGACACTTTGTGATGTGAGTGACGGACGTATGAATGCATTACTCGCACTGCGGTGCAAGGAGATGGGTCGAGAAAGTTTGGCTGGAGAGTTGGAGAGGTCAAAAGGTCTCCCTCCAGTCTCTCCCGATCTAGTCCGCCATGCAGTAGGCAAACACATATGCCCCCAAGACCCAGAAAAACCTCACCCCCATAACATGAACCCGGGCACCCCTGCTAAGTAATCAAACTTAGCGAACCACTTGTGGTGAAATGGCAGGAGTGTTGGTTATCCAATAAATGGTACCCACACCCGCCTCTCAAATTGAATTCGTTAGACATTGTAATATATCAAACAAACACTTCAAACTAAACCACGATATTTGTAGGTATATTTAAAGTCAACCGGTAAAATTTTGATCATCGTTGTTGTCAATAACTTCATTTCATGATCGGGGTAGTGGACTTTTTTTATATTGTAAAACACTTTTTTAATATGGAGTCATTTTATTTACAATCACTTTGAATTACAACAATGAAATTAACACTTTATAATTATCTGGCCCGGACCCCGCCTTGGGGTTTTAAGGGAACTGTACCCTAGGTATCGTTTAATGTGAGAGAGATAATTTTTGAACAACACCCTTTTTATACTATTAAAAAATAGAAATTACCCGGAGATAAGAAATCCCAATAACCAACAATAACAAAAGTAATCAACCGTCGGAACCTACTGGTCACGTGGCGTATTCTCGCCAGCCAGTGTCAATAACTAGATACAATAAAATAACCTAGATGTCTCTAGTGTTCACTATTGCTTAATAACCTGATCAAGATTAAATCAATGCTTAACTACAGCAATCATCTCATAGATGTCTCTAATGTTCTTAACAGTTGTCCTAATGAAGAGTGATTATATAATAATTTATCTGCACATTCTATTTGCATATTTGATAAGAAAGTGAATCCGGTTTTCTAAGGGTACATAAACTTTTCCGTAGGTACATACCAAAATGTTTGTAAAAGGTGCAGTTTGAAAATCAATGAAGGCATTTTCGAAAGTTTTATGCTCCAAGGTTTTATCCAAAATTCCAGTACGTTTTTTTTAATTGATTAAAAGCTTAAAATCTAAGATTTTTTTTTCGCTGGAAATCTTGCATTTTTCTAACCACTCGTATGAACTTAAATATAAATCATTCGTAGTATTTTTTGCGTCAGCTATCTATAAAGTGTATATTTTCGAGCGCTGACCAATAAGTTAGTAATGAGGAATTGCGGTCAAATAATCTGCTTTGCAGGGGAATTTTTTCTCATTACGAATGAACTAAGGAACTAGGTAATAACGAGGATATTGAACACCCTTTTAACTTGAAAAAATATAACCGTTTAGTGAGGTATTTTCTCTGTGTCTCAATAAGCTTCCTGCACAATTACTACCTAATTTTAATGTCATAACTTCACCTTTCATTAGTCCTAATAACTATCTGGCTCGTAGTGGTCAATCTAAGAGGGTTCAAATAATTGACACTGAAAGCTGGCGTTCTTCTACAATCAAAGCATATTAAAATTGACAGCTGGAGAAATGTGACAGAGATTTTAGTTGATTTCGGCAGATTTCATTCTCAATATTGACTTAACTGATCTTTGATCCAGAGTTGACATACATAGATATAGAGAAAACAACATTTATTCACCTAAGATTATTAAAAGAGAATTTTTATATAACCTCATTTTGATGCAAGAATCCTTGCCAAACAAACATGGAATATTTATTTTTAACTTTTTTAACTCAAGTGTGTCTAGTCCATTTAAAAATCTATGTATTGTTTCATTGATTTCCGTGTCCTTATGAAAAAATAATTTTCCTCTAGATGTATGTTGTCCTTCCCGAAATGAGTTTCATTAAACTCATTGGGAGTAACGTATTATAAATTTTATGTAATAATTTTGTAAAATATTATCTCTAATAAAATAAAAAATAAATAAAAATAAATAAAACTTTATGAGTAAAACCTTAAATTGTAATATTTAATTGATGAAGATAATGTTAGCGAAACTTAATCGAAAATCTGAAACAGAATCATAAAAAGATAGGTCACATCTGGATCCATCCTAGACTTCCTGAAAAGTCAATGGTTGTCGCATGTTAAATAAAAATCGATAAATTTATCCAAGATACTATCTAGATACCATTTTGTTCTAGTTGAATCTTACAACCATACATAAAGAAAGCAGCCAATAAAAATATGCTTTATGAAAAATGAAGGTAATGTTGGTAGTTCTTGGTCGAAGAATGATACAGTCAAATATGACCGAATCGGATAGGGACACATTAGCTCAGTTGGTACAGTACTGACCCGGCAAGTCATAGATTGTGGGTTTGAGTCCCAGATGTGACCTATATTTTTCTGTTTCAGATTTTCGATTGAGTTTCGCTAATATTGTCTTCATTAATTAAACATATATTAAATACGGGTTACGAATAAATCTTTCGTTTGTTCAATAACCGCAAATTCACTTTAAATCTTCATTTAATTTATTCTCTTCGTTCAATCTTTTCTAAACTTAAACAAATATTTTAAAATGGTGTAAAAAGTTCTGTTTTAAATTTCACTAATGAACATTTTAAACGATTGCCCGATTTTGATTTGTGACAGCATTTCTGTAGCAGACGGGTATAATATTAGCGATTTGCGGCGTTGCGCGTCATAGAATGCAGAACTTCCCAGAAATATATAGTAATTTAAAATTGCGCTGGATTCTTGCTCTAAGATTGAAAATGTCATAGAAAATGGGCAAAAGTTAAAGGTTGTGCGTCTGCGTTTCAGACGAACAAGAGTCAAGTTTTTGGAAGATAGAATATTGTAACTCAACTCTAGGGTGTTTCACCGTTATTCACAAACGTGTTGGGCAAGGCTTAATATGATGAAACAAAGACAGCTAAGTTTGATGAAGGTGGAACAATGAAAAACTTCTCAAAGTCTGAAGGGTGGGGGAGGGGAAGGATGGGTGGGTAGAGGTGGTTCACCTTACGTAATTATTTACTTGGCTATGTCAGCCTAAATAAATGGGACGTGTTATAAAGAATAATACTTACTTCCGGTGGACATACAGCCCCTTGAGAACATCTCTTCATGGTTTTGGCTTTCGATGGTTCATTCCTTTTTTTATGTGAAAAAAATGTCTGGAACGATGACTATGGCATCCGCAATTGGAGTATGATATGAGGCTTAAGGGAGTAGGTAAGAGCTGATCATAAAACACGGTTTAAGCTATATAAATCAACCAAGGGTTCGATTCTGAAATTCTGAATGGTGATTTTTCAACAGGGTAATAATGAGAGAATTTACTACCCACATTTCTTTCAACTACCCTTCTTTCCCAGCTTCTCCAGGTCAATCGGCATTTTGCAGTTGCTCATCTGTCTGAAGGCCTGTACCAGATGCCTTTGCTTTGTGAACAGTCTCAGTAACTCCACCCGCTCTACCCTCTACTGCGGATGACATTATCGATTATTGGGCTTGTCACTCCGCCTAGAATTATATTTACCTACTTACCTGTTGCTATTTCAGAGTAGTGATATTCGATATTGACATTAATGTGCACCATACATAATACGTAAATGATTTAAAAAAATTGAGATAGCGGATTGAATATCAAAAAACTTTTTCATTAGGTACCTACCTACGGTGTTATGTTAATTATCATCGATTTTTACTCACTCACATTTTCTTCGAAATACATTAATTTATGGTGGGTTTCAACGATGGTTGGTATTTTTTCTGTCTAATGGTTATTTATTGCACCTTTGCTAGATTTATTTTTCCTAAAAATTCTCATTGACTATCTCATCGGCGTCAGTATCTATCAACAAGTCCATTTTGGGTGAGATATTTTTGTTTGTAGAATATTACGTTTCAATCAGTATCGCTGATGAGTTCTACGATTCTGTATCGTCCACACATCTAAAAAAAAGTATTTTTCCTTGATCTATGCCACATGGTAGTTGTTGCAGTCCTCTCCCAAATCTATCTAGGACCAATTTTTAAATCAAACGTGTTAAATATAAAAGACTTATGTACCATGCCCTTCGTTTTATCCAGTTATCGCCACAAATCGAGGGGATTTGTACAAAATATTATGCTTTAAGTTATTATTTCCTGGATCGTTTTAGTGTGTGGTTGTGATCGTTTATGTGTGTTGCAAGCACGTTATATACTAGAAAGTAATAGTGAAAAGTGTTGTATCTAACCCTCCGCATTCCTGGTGGGGTCTGACAGACCAAGGGGCATTTTAAAACAGCTGCAAACTATTTAAAATTTTGCGCCCAAATGTAACACTAATGAATCAAACTAGCATCACATAAAGAAAAGTTAGTTCTATCCACGCTACTTTCGGAAACATAAGTCATCAAAGTCTGAACGCGTCTCACAAACCCTACCAGGCATGCGAAATAGTTTTTTTTATTTTTTTTTATTAATGTCACAATTATAATAAAAAATATATATTACTTTAAGAGTTTAGTTTTTTATGTTTGCATCATTCACAGTGTTTTCGGGACCAACCGCGGAAGATATTGAAGACCAAGATTCGTAATAAACTGAGATTGATTCGCTTACATGTTTTCTCAAATGTTTTTTTTTACATTGTGATTTGATGATCCTCAACCACCTCCCTAATATAAATCTAAGGTGTATAATATATCTTAACTCAAAATATCATAAGAAAAAATAATTTAAGTAACTTTTGCAGATTCCGTTATTTGTTTTTGGGGTGTTGTGCCGTGTTGCGCTACCTCCTTCTTTAGCCAACGTTTCGGACATCGTTGCAGTGTCCATCATCAGGGCCGATCCGGCAAGATGTGACATCTACCGGATCTGCCGGATCGGCCCTGATGATGGACACTGCAACGATGTCCGAAACGTTGGCTAAAGAAGGAATTTTCCCCGGCCAAAAAAGTGCCATTTTACAATCCAAAATTTTTAATGAAGCTTAATCACAAATATTATTTCCTAATTTAAATATTACAAAAAGGTTTCTTATACCACACACAATGCGTCATTTTGTTAAAGATTTTATTATATCTTAAGTTCAAAGCGATACTGAAAAAAAACTACATAAAAATTAAATGGTTTAATTCGGGCTTACTGTGAATAAAGGAGTTTTAATTTCGGAAATGTTTTGTATCTATTTATTACAACATAAATTTTAAAGAAACAGCAGACAAAACACTAAAATGTATTCAATTAAAAAAAACTCCAATTAAGTAACGCCACGCCGGGTCTTACAGACCATACTAGGCATAACTAATAACTAGTGGAATATTTTCACCAGTCATGCGGAGAGCTAGACACAATGGCAAATTGACAATATAAAACAATTTGACATGTTAACTGGGTGAGATGACAGATTTCGTCATTCCAAGATAGCCAATATATTAGATACTAGCTGACCCGGTCACGCGTTGCTGTGGCTAACACAACGCCACGGCATTACCGAACCTTTATAACCAACGCCATCCGTTAAATCAAATCGACACCGACCGCTTGCCAACCCGCTGCCCGATGCTCGCTGGCCGCTTGCCAGTCCGTTCCCTTTATTTATATATTTCAACCAATTTACACAAAACCTTGAGCAATTATATACCTAAAAACCTTTCTCGTGGATCCCTCTATCTATTGGTGAAAAGCATTCAAATCCGTTGCTTAAAAGATCTAAGCGCACAGACAGCGGAAGCGGAAGAATTTTATACTATACTAGCAGACCCGACCACACGTTTTTGTGGCTAACGAAACCTTTATAACCAACGCCATCTGTTAAATTAAATTTTGTTTGTCAGCCCGAAGCCCGCCACCGCTGCCGCTTGGCCAGATATATTATGTATTTCAACCAATTTACACAAAACTTTGACAAATTATGTATCTAAAAACCTTCCTCATGAATCACTCTATCTATTGGTGAAAACCGCATGAAAATGTAGTTAAAAAAATCTAAGCGCACGTACAGCGTGAGCGACTTCATTTTATACTTAGTAAAGAAGATAAAGATAAAGATGACAACCATTCGCCAAGACCTTGTTTTATTCGCGTATCAGATAAATTTTAAAGGGAAGTAGGTATTTAGTTGTCTTATCTTATTGAGTAGATTTATTACATTTTTGGTTGCCTCTGAAAATAATTAGTGTGCCTGTTAACATTACAAAAATGAGTTACCAGAATGCAAAACAAAAATCACTAGTCAAAACAAACAGGAAAACTGCACGCGCAGTGTGCACATGTCCGCTCTCTACATCAGTGGAAGCGAGAGGGAGTTTTTGGTACCCATGAAGGATGAAGGTAATCTAATCACGTTAACGATGTTTGTACAGAAGCCTCTGTGCCTTAGCACCCCAAATGCAAACTATTCCAATCTTCTATACAAGGAAGGACTGTTGTTTCACCATTACACGTATCCATGATTTACAATGATTTGCGTTGTTCTACAAGTAAGTACGATAAATTTATTATGGTATTAATGTTCCTGAAACAAATCCCTTTATGGATAAATGTATTACTGATATATTTTCATAACAGCAACTTTAATGCATCTAATTGTCGTTGTGCGAACATTTTTTTTTATTGCAAATGGTTTTAAGGTATTTGTATTTGCAGGGCCGACCATGGGCGTAAAAACCTCACGAGCGTGTTAGGTTATTATCGCCATGGCTCTTTGGCAAGCCAAATCCGGTAGTGGACTGCTCCGATTGCGCCTGCACATGACCGACCCTGAGTATTTGTTCATTTGATTCCAATAAGTAGTAAAAAAGCCGTTAGCACATTTTTCTAAACAACGACTATCGTTGTGAAAGGTGTTTGCCAATGAAGGTCATTGGCAAACCCTTTTAATACCATCCTTGGCTACAAAAAGATGACGGAAGGTTTTTGGCTGTAAAAGATGTTTAAATTTCACTCTTCCATCTCTTGGAGGTCTGAACCCTACTCCATTGTTCGAAATTATTTAAAAATATAATATAAATATGGTTTTTTGAGTAAGTACACATTTTTCATCCCTTTCTATATCTCGACGCTTTGGAATAACAAAGTTCCATCTAACGCGGTAACGTCATGCTATAAAGGGATCTATAGTAAACTACTTTAGAGTTCTTTATCGCATGACGTTATTGCATAAGACGGAACCTTGTTATTCCAAAAAGTCGATCTATAGCAACGATGACATATTATAACACCCTTCAATGGCAAAAGCCAGATACGTTGAAAAAAAACTTCTTCCAAAATTACACTACGATCATAAATTTTATTTAATACTTTGTAGCTTATCCGAAAGCTAAATAATACAAAACCCTATAACCGATATAGCTCTACAGATTTATTTATTTATTTATTGTTTTGGAACATTTACAGAGTATTACCATAAAAAAGTCATTAGATTAGCATTGTAAAAAGCGTAGATGTTAATAGTCCTCTTAAAAATGTTCACAGAATGCACAGTTTAATAGTTGTTTTTCGCTATGTATACATAGAAGTTAACAAAATTAGAAATAGCAAAATATAAACAGAGGTATAAAAAGAGATAAAAAAAATAAGGATGATAAAATATAGAGATGACAAAGATAAAAAAAGATCGATATACGATGTAAAAAACAGAAACACAAAAAAAAGTAAAGTACAAATAGAGTAAGAAACAGCCATTCGCATTTAAGTTCAAGATCAATATACTTCAATCAGATACTTCTATTGTCATTCTGTCACCTCGGTAATTAAATATTTAATTAATTTCATCCATTGTAGAGATACATCTTCTTGTGTTATGCAATAGACGGAAGGAGCAGTATCACCGAATGTTGGAAACCTGTCATTGTTAGGTTGCATCATTGGTTTCGTCCGAATTCGCTCTCAACTAGTGAGAAAGTTGTGAGTAACTAACTGTAAACTTTATTATGTCCTTTTGCTTGTTGGGAGCGACTCAATGCGTTGTTCGGGCTTCGGGTGGACAAAACCGTGTAATTAATGCCAATTGTAATTTGATGCTTATTTTCAGTTCTAGAATGGATTCGTTACATTACATTATTTTTGCTGTTTCCGTTAGTAGCAGTTCTCGCAATTTACAAAATTAATTTCTGGTTTAACCACCTTTGCATGTCATAACATCTTATGTATATAAAAATCTCGTGTCACGGTGTTTGTGGTCGCACTCCTCCGAAACGGCATGAGCGATTTTTATGAATTTTTTTAAGTATATTTGGTAGATATGAGAATACGTTTTAAGGTATATTTCATACCGCTAAGTAATTAGGGTGCCCCTACCCAGAAAATTTTTTTTTTTTTTCATTTGGCATCAAAAATCTCCCTCCCATTTTTTAATCGCGATTTTAGTATTTTCAAACAGAACGAAATTATTTATATTGTTGAATGGCAGATAGCGCTACGTCCGCCTCATCGAAATTTCATCCACACATGCGCAACACATTCACGAGAAGCGTCGCGTCATTTTGATATTACATTCGGCATCGTGTTCTCGCGTGGCCAAACCATCGAGCTTCACTCTCAGCTCGTACACTCAATTGCTCTTCGAAATACATATTGATTTTCTTTATTTCATTTTCCTACTTTAGTTGGTGTTTTTGTTTTATATCCACGGTCATCGTCTACAGCACTCCATTCCTCTTTCTGTCATAGATCCCATCCCCATACACTTGCAATACATTCGTTATTTTTTATTTAACAACTAAAATATTCACTAAAAATAATTTATATGGCCAAACAACGTTTGTCGGGTCAGCTAGTATTATATAAAATAAACATTACAAATGCTCATTTCGGTTGAAACTGTCTCTAACTCCGGTTCAATTTACTCTTCGATTTGTTTTAAATTTGTGCGTAATCATTTTCAAATTTCAAAGTGTTTGCTGGTAGAATTCAGACAAGCGATCTAATACCTTACATTTAATGTACAATTGTAACAGAGAATTTTTTTAGTTGCCATTTTCGAAATTGGAACTGATTTGTCGAGAATTCGGGCTATCCGTGATTTTTCACGGTTCTGCAGTAAGGTTTAAATAATAAACGTCAAAAGTGAACCTTTCTACAGCAGCATAATACCAGGTGCACAGAAATGTTTGGGTAATTTGTGTAAAATTTCGCGGTGGCGCTAATGTCACAATTAGTTTATAATAGCTTTTGCCCCCGGCTTCGCTCGCATAGTTTTAGGGGGGTTTCCACTCCACCTTCCATATCACCACTCCACTCCCCCCTCCCCATATCCCTCCCCCCTCTCTACGGCCCCCTCACCCCCCCCCCCCTCACCTCCCTCTCTACCCCCCCCCCCTCAAACCTCTCCGCCCCCACCACACACGTTACATTCACAGCTAGCGTGCCACCAATTGCAATTTTTTAATACAAATTAATGCCAGGGCTCTGAGCTATAGCCTATATATTATTCTGATGTATGAGCTACATTATTGTTAAGTTTCAGTAAAATCCATTCAGCAGTTTTTGCGTGAAAGAGTAACAAACATACATATATCCATACATCCATACAAACTTTCGCCTTTATAATATTAGTACGATAAATATTATATATAAATATTTTCAAAATAATAATAAATACCCAAACCTAAACCTGCCGGCAAAAACAAAATACCAGGAGCATAGAAATATAATGGAGTATTTCCAATCGGTTATTATTATGAACACATATATTGATACTTGACAATAATTAACAAAATTCACATAACGAGGAAAAAAAATTATCCTTTTTTCATTTTTGGTATTTTCTGCCTCTTACAATGTAGTAAATGTAGGTATCTTTATGATCCGGATTCACTTCATCTTTTACTTTTAAAAGCCCCTCCACACAGCATCCCTAATATTAAATAGACCCTCAGGGAAATCTCACGGTCTGTGCTGCGGTGTTGTTTAAAAATGTACAATATTATAAACTTTAAGGAAAAAATTACGCTTGCGTTGTCCTTTATTTCAGGCTCACAGCGTCTTTTCTATCTCAAGATAGTCCTTTGAAGTTTAAACATCTAGTTAAGTTTATAAACAACAACTAATTACATTAAAAAATCACTTAAAGTACATGAAGATTGCTCGTTTTCTTATTCTGAGGTTTCTCTCGAATTATTTCGCGTATTTTGATAAAATTTTATGCAAAAAATACCACATGATATTATTATGACGTGGATGATGTAATACCTAAAGTTAATGACGTGCTTTAATTTAACTACATAAGTTATTTAAGGCAGACAAGGAGAATTAATTTATGTTCAAGTCTGTCACAGTTTGTTTGTTTTATAAATCGATCAAAATACCAAAATCTGCGGCTTAATTTACCTCTGCTATTAGCGCTGACTGAGACTTGGCGTCTGAACTTGGCCCAACATTAATTTATTTAGCTCGAGATTGGCTTCATCACTGGGGTACAATGAAAATAAAGTCATAAAGGAGAAAATAATTTTTACGACCTTGGGTAAAAGTTCATTGAAGTTTGCTTTTAATGATTGTATCTTGAAAATGTTAAAAAAGGTTTTATAATCATTTTCGTTTAATTTTTTTGGTGTTTTTTTTTAATAATAATACCTTTACTGCTTTGCCCGGGAAATGTTTAGTATTCTCAGAAGACTTTAACAGTATTTTTATGGAACCATTGTAAAAATCAAACTCATTTTTTTTTAATTTTAATACCACACAGGAGACCGTGCGTAAAATAATTTTCCTCAGGGCCTATGTCATATTTTAGGGTACTGTGTAGAGAATCTTTTAAAGTGAAGGAAGTAGAGTAAAAGGAAAAGATAAGAGGGGTGGGCTTGAATTTGGGGTTCAGTGTGTCCAGATCATCCACCGCCAAGACCTAGATTAACATCACTGCATGAACCCGGGCACCCCTGCTAAGTCACCAAACGTAACGAAACGTGTAGGGTGACCTATGGCGGAGGCCTGATGGACTCGGAAATACAGAAAAGTATGTGTCAATGTCGGACAATGCTTCAAAGAGTTAGTCAAAAAGAGGTAGTCTGGGGTTACATCAATTATATGCACGGCTAATGGTGAAACGATTATAAGGACTTTTTTTAATTCGGATGGTCGCACTTCACTTCATCAATAATTTATCCTTTAAAACAAAATCCTTCATTCATTCTCCTTTGCCAACCTGGAAAGTATTTTTTAGTGCATTACAGATTAACATAATCCTATTACAATACACATAAGATATACATAACTTTAAACGAAAAAAAAACAATAAAACATATTTATTTTAGAGTTCTTGGCTAAAATAACTCTTGAAACCTTCAAGGCCAATGTTGAAAATGTCAAGGGACCTAGAGATATCATTTAGCAGCACCATACCTCTTGTCATGCTGTGCTGGGCCAGTATATCTGTTCTGCCGTGTGGGATACAGAGCTAGTCGTAGTGACGACCCTGGCAGTAGTTGTTCGGTTTGAACAATTTATAGCATTCTAAGAGGTATGGGCTGTCAATGAAATCTATACTAATATTATAAATGCGAAAGTGCGCGAATTTGTTTGTTACCAGGTTACGCCTCAACTACTAAACCAATTTCAAAAATTCTTTCACAAGATGATGGTACATATAATAGGCTGTACATAAGCTCTGGCGTTATGAAATTATAAATATTAATGTTACTATATTTATATATTTATCATACGTTTATTGTCAAATAAATTTCATGACAAGAGCAAAACAAATCGTTGCCGTTGAAATGACGTTGATATATTTGCTGGAAATTTAAGTAGTTACTACTACCACCACAGAAAGCCGAAAATGTTGCTTGTGTTGTGATAGAGGACTTAGCCAGCCGAGGAATCGAACACGGGACGCCCGGGCGCCCGGGTGGGACCCAAACGCGATGCCCACTCAACCACTGACCGGTCGAAAAAATCTATATGTCTTCTATCTATCTATCTATATAAATAAAAATGAATCTCCGAAATGTTTTTGCGCGCATAACTTCCGAACGACTGCACCAAATTTGATAATTCTTTTTTTCAAGGTTCGTATAAAATTACTGGTGAGCTCTGGCATTATCAAATATGTATAAAAAAAATTCGATGTACCGGTAATGAATGTATGGAATGCGGGAGGGACGGGGGAAGAGGGGAGTGGAGCGGGGAGAGGGAAGGTGGAGAAGGCGGAGTGGGATTGCGAGAGGGGAAGGGGACGCGGGAGAGGAAGGGGAGGCGGATGGAGACGGGACGAATGGGAAAGGACACGCAGGGAGAAACAATTTCGTTATTAAATGGCATAGCAACGCATGCCGGGTACCAGCTAGTAGAATAGTACAATTTTAAAAGCTGTTACTGTCAGGGTCCCATTCCTTTTAGATTGGAGATATTCGTAGCGCATTTCAGATAGCAAATCCAGATGATGCATAAATCATGGGTATTCAACATGCATTTTCATATATATTATAGAAAATATTCCTTAGAATTTTTTTTGAAAATTGTGTCAAGTTGTAGATTTATTGTTCGATATTCAGTATTTTTTGTTTGTTAATATCTTACACGCCTTATTGACTTGATATGTAGGTTGTCAATGTTTGTGTGTTTTCAGTTCATTATACGCTAAATTGACACAAATATTATTATCCTCGTCGTTCATTTGAGGCAAGTTGATTGTTTCGAGTTGAGTCGAGTGTTTATTTATGTAAGGGTTTGGGATTTGACTCTTCAAACCGGAGTCTTGTTTGAGTTGTTATAATAATAATTAAATGATTTACTTGCGTACGCATGTGCTGTGTACCATTGTACGACATTATACATACGTGGCGTTGAGTATTGTGAAATATTTAACTTAATTTTCTACATGTCATTTTATATTACATTCATATTGATTCATTTCCATCTATGGACTCTTTTATTTTCAATTTAACGTCTATGTCTATTTATCTTAGGTTTTACATCAAATTTGTCTTTTTATCATTTTGTCTATGCTGTTCGCGCATTATTATATGGGATTGATTGGGTATTGCATTCGCAGATTTGGTGGGTAGCATATGTCAAAATCCTGAATTTATCCCACCTACCTAATCATTCCATCCTAAATGTCATCATTACTCAGTGCAAAATAACATCTCAGACAGGGCGCATGTATCATAACCTCTTGCTATAAGAATATTGCGATTTTTATATTTAAACATTGTGAAGTATACACCACCAACTGGAGATCAGCGAGGCCCCATCTGCAACGGTGAGTCCTATTTTCCTTTTTCCTATCTGGGCTTATCTAATTTTCCAAAAGCACAGATCTGAACTATTGACTGACTATCCATCAGGGTTTGCGAGTGGATGCTATTTAATCATCCCGTATAACTTAGCGATCACGTAGTTTCGGGACTGGTCCTTCGAGGGTTGCAAAGGCTTTGCTTTTTTTTTTTTGCTTTGCTTTGCTTTGCTTAAGCACTTAGCGCCAATTTACAGTGGAGTCGCAGTTTCGCGACACCATATGCTTTCACAAGAGGTAAAAGTGTCAAATTATTTCTAAACTATTTTCATTAATTACTTGCAATAACCAAATCATTCCTTTTCTAAAATCCTTACAGCCAGCATCTAACATTTTTATCCACATAATTGCAAGTTCATCTGAACTCTTTATAAGCAAAGATGGAATTGTTATCTGCTCTATCTAATCTACATATTATAAATTAAAGTCCTCCGACGCGTATGTCTATCTGTTCGCGATAAACTCAAAAACTAATGAACGGATTTTCACCAATAGATAGAGTGATTCATGAGGAAGGTTAGTTTTATAATTTGTCAACGTTTTGTGTAAATTGGTTGAAATGTATAATATATAAAGGGAGCGCGGTGGCAGAGCGGGCGATGTGGATTTGATTTGTATGCAAATTAACAAGTTTCGTTCGTTGTAAAGGTTGGGTAACCAATCAGTAGATGGCCCTGCGTTTCGTTAGCGACAGCAACGCGTGTTCGGGTCAGCTAGTATTGGAATATTTTAGATTTGTTCATTAGGAATTATTAGAAAAACCATTAAACTCACCTGCAGCCAACTGGGGCCGAAGGTAGACCCCAAATTACTATCTTTCTTATATCTATTTAAATGCCTGAAATATACTTTTAGTATTTTAGGTATTCCTACGAAAAGGATTAATACAAAATGTGCCATTTAAAGAAAAAATGTGAAAAAATCGTTGATCGCAGGAGATAGTATTTTGTCAAATATAGGTAATATTCCATGCCCAATAAATGGACAAATAAGAAAAAAAGGGATTTCCATGGTTTACACGCCCATAAGACAGAAAAAATCATGGGGTCATCGGCCGACCCACATGGTTACGGACGTTATGTTTAGCATCTTGGCCTGTCGAGATTGTGCAGCTAAAATGTTTGGAGTATGTATAATCAAAATGCGGTGTCTTTTTTTAAAGCCTTATCTGATCTTACTTAATTTAACCTAGTTAACCTAGGTTTTTTTTCATGAATTGTTTTGCTTTGTCACGTGAGACCTTTAGGAAAATAATTTCCCTCAGGGTCTATGTCATCCTAGGGATGCTGTTTGGATGGTCTTTTTAAGGAAAGGAAGGAGAATAAGTTCTAGGGAGGGAAAGTTCTACGGGTGGGTAGGAACCTAGGGGTTAGGGTGCAATGCGATGGGTCGAGTGATTCCGGCTGGAGAGGGGCAAAAGACCTACATCAGTCATCACATCCATCACTCCCTCAATCAGTCTCTCTCGGTCCAGCCCGCTACGCAGTAAGTGATCAAATCTGCCGCGAAGACCTAGACAAACCTCGCCATATGAACCCGGGCACCCCTGCCAAGTCACCAAACATAGTGAATAACTTTGGTAGAGGTGTTTGTTTGTTTTCTAATAAACGGTTCCCGGGGCGGCGGTAGATACCTATTTTCACCCCTCATATTGGATATTATAATAAGCAAATCAATTGCTTTTGTTTTTGAAATTCCACTGTTATACTATTAAACATAAATTATCGCAAATCAATTTTCATTATTTCATCATTTTGTGAATGTACGAGTACCTACAAGCACTTTTAAATCACTCATACTAAATCGACAAAAGAAACGAAGCGGATGGCACTCAAAATATCATTTTGTAAATTTTTATGGGAGAGGACGCGATAAAATGGTACAAAATTGAATAAAGGCCTCTGAAAAAAGCATTTCATTATTTCCCAGTTTTATGGCTGCGAAAAATTTTAAACCAAATAACAAGTTTCTGATTCGATGTATTATTATCAATTATTTAATATATCCTTTTTTCATAGAGTGTAAACCGCACAAGAGTCCCAATAATCCTTACCACATACCCCAATTATTGGGGTACGTTGCGTTGGGCGGTTGAAGGTAGAGTGAAGGGGAAGGAAATGGTAAAGATGAAGTTGGGGGAGTACCTAGCTATTCAGATCTGGATACCAAACACGGCTAAAGCCATTTCAAAGAACTTTTCCATTCTGGATGGTAGTCTTTCACCACGACGCCGCGACGATACTTAGAATACCTTGCGCTCCGGAACGTGCAGTAAGCATAGGTCCTATATATTATTTTTAATGAATTAACTGTAAACTACACCGATAATATATCATTGTATATTATTCACGCTAGTCTCACATGAGCGCTGTACTCTCATAATATATGCGGGCTTGGCCTCTTTCACCATAATATCCATGGGAACGTATGGCGAGCGATAAGTTAAATATTTAAAACGCTCTTGTGAGACTAGCAATATGCTTTAAGATTTACTTGCACACGACGAAATTTGAGCCCCCGACTTCCGCATTCTTAGTCAAGAGTCTTACCTCTAGATCATTGAGGACGTCAAATAAAATATAATCTGACTTGTGTATTATGATTGTTGGCGCATTATTATATGGGATTGGTTAGATATTGCATTCGCAGACTTGGTGGGTAGCATATATCAAAATCCTGAAATTATCCCACCTACCTAATCTTTCCATCCTAAATGTCACCATGAAAAAAGGCGATTATTGCAATAAAAAGTACTCAACTTTGGAGAGGTGACAGTGTGCTTTGCTGCTCAGTGTAAATTAACATCTCATACGGGGCGCATATGTCGCAACATCTTTCTATAAGAATATTACGATTTCGAAATTTCAATATAACATTGTGAAGTGTACACCACAACCTGGAGACCAGTGAAGCCCCATCTGCAACGGTGAGTCCTATTTTCCTTTTTCCAATCTTGGCTTTACCAAAATCCCAGATCTGAACCATCGACTGACTATCCAACAGGTTTTGCGAGCATAATGCTGTTTAATCGTCCCTGTAACTTAGCGATCAAATAGTTTCAGGACTGGTCCTTATATGAGTTGCATAGGGCTTTGCTCTGCAGCACTTAACCATCAAAGATACAGTGGAGTCGCAGTTTCGCGATCTTTCGTGTTCTCACATTTTGTCAATTTGCTAACTAACTAACATGCCATCAATGTTCAACAACTGTGATAATTTATCAATTAGTAAATTAGAGATAACGTGTCTTACCATTACGCCGTTTCCCGCCAGGAAAAAGGAAGAACCACAAAACAATTCTGTGTTTTGACATACGCTTCCGATTGTTATTCTGCTATTCCAACACTTAACGTGACTTGTCTCAAATATCAACTTAATTGTGTCATGTCTTCCACAATTTATTTTAATATAACTCCTTCCCTGCATCATAATTCTCTTCAGTCAAAAAGTAGCGAAATAGTTTCCCTAGATTTATACAGTACCTGTCAGGAGAGCTGTTCTGAGGTGTTCCAAAAAATATTTTCTTAAGTACTTTTTTGGGTTTGAAACTTTTTCGTTTTACATATCGTTCACCGTAACTTGTCTCTGTTATTAAAATTTGTGATGACTTTAAAAGAGAATTAGTGTTACCCGTCGTGGAAATGTTAAATCCATCGCGAAATGGAACCTCCGCAGGCGGGCGATTTGTGGAACGTATTTTCCATAAATTAAAAGTTTTCATTTTTTAAGATTTTTTCGCCTTTATTCCCCGTAATATCACGGGGGATTACATTGCTGGAATGGGGATTATTTTCCCCGTGGAAAAAGGTTTCCTTTCATATCCCGTGAAAAAACAAGACTGGTTTATTTTACTCAGAGAACCCTCGCTGAACGATTAAAGGTTTTTTTTTCTTTTATACGAATGTTAAGTAGTTTGTTTAGGCGTTCTAAATCTTTTGAAATTCACGTGGTTCTTACAAAATATATAACAGCCGATAAAAAGGCGTTCACAAACATGTTTCAATGAGATGACATTAAAACATTCTTTGAAATTCTTAAATAAATATGACTTCGAAACCATATGATGGTAATTATCGGTAATGGTTATTGAAATTGTAGTTCTTGTCTTAGGTATGAAAGATGAGTGCCGAAGTTGGGCGGACACATCCAGTCTTCCAGCGAGTAAGATCGTCTGTCCAGTATAATATTCATTGTAATATTAATGATAACATAATAAATTAACTATTTTTCAACAGCTATCGCTAATTCGTTTAATCCGTTAGGATTTTTCGTTAAGATTTTTTTAAATTACGCTCTTCCGAGCACTATAACTAATTTCCCTTTCTCCTGTCTTGAGTATGTGAAGACACTACGTTTTAAGATTTTCACGGCCAAAAGTATTTTCGTTATTTGTTTTTGAGGTGTTATGCCGTGTTGCGCTACCTCCTTCTTTAGCCAACGTTTCGGACAGCGTTGCAGTGTCCGTCATCAGGGCAGATCCGGCAGATCCGGTAGATATGTGAACTATATATACACATCTACCGGATCTGCCGGATCTGCCCTAATGAAGGACACTGCAACGCTGTCCAAAAAGTGGCTAAAGAAGGAGGTAGCGCAACACGGCATAACACCCCAAAAACAAATAACCGAAAAACATAGCTACACTATTTAGGTGTTCAGTTGCACGAATCCTCGTGTTTTTTATGCTGTCGGTAGAGCGTGATGTTTCAATTAATGTATTGAAGTGACAATACGTTTCGTAACTGTAATCTTCACAATGTGTTGAATTAACACTGACTTGTCAGTGGCTGAGTTGGCATCGCTTTTGGATCCCATCCAGACTTCGCATGTTCAATCCCTCGGCTGGTCCTGCTAAGTCCTCCATCACAACACAAGATTTTCCGCTTACCGTGTATACCGCACGGGCCGTCGTAGGTATACAGACTGTAATAGGGTTGGTTAAAACACGACCTTGTATATGCCAAATATTGAAGCGTCGCCTTAATAAGGGCGGTTGTTTACACGACCTTGCGCCACAAATTGTAAAATACTTGAAATTGCGCCCTTAAAAGGACGGTTGTATAGGAGTAGGTATCAGGGGGCCCGCCGCACGCTGCAATTGCTTGCCGCGGAAGCTTGTTCGAGAAATGAAAGTCCCAAGTCAACAGAGAAGGCGACGGCTAGCAGGCAGCAGGGGCAGCGGCGGAGGCGGGCGGCAGAGGCAGGGGGCGAAGTCCGTCCAGTAAAGTGACCCAAGAAGAAAGAGGCCTGTACCCAAAAAGCAAGCCCTTTTTGTTGAATTTCGTACCCGACTGCGGGTGGGCTAGGTTACAGATTAACAGTACAGGCCGGTCTCTGATTGGTCAGACTTCCTCCCCCGCTGGCCCGTTCAACCCCGCCTGGGGTCCCGACTACCTGCTAAGCCATTCGTGTTTTATTTGGGTAAGTTTTTACAAATTCAGTTACAGACTAGAAAAACAAAGATATAATGAGAGTTCTGCGGACGTTGACAACTTTTAATCATTTATTAATGTCACATCCGCAGATTAATAGAATACAACATGTAGACATAGTAATACAATAAATTTACAAATGATTGCGTAACCACGTCCGATATACTCCCCCGGGCGCAGAGTGCGCCTAGCTATTTGGGAGGACGTGTAACATGTTGGCGACTCCGGCGGCTGCAGACGGTATCCTTGGAACGCATTACGACGGGCTGCGCTGTCGACGGCCCTGGCGTGGTAGTGGATGTTGACTCGGTCGTCTGGGCTGGTATCAGGACGGCGATCTTGACAGCCGGCCGCATATATATCCCGGAAGCTGTTTGAATGCGGGCGGTTCTCACTTGACCATCAGCGGCGGGCTTCGCTTCGATGACTCGGCCGCGCGGCCAACTGTTCCGGGGTAGAGCAGGGTCCATGATCACTACCAGGTCATCCTTCTTGATAGGGTCGGCCAGGTGGTGCCACTTTTGTCGGGCGCTCATGGTGGGAAGGTACTCTCGGAGCCACCGCCTCCAAAACATATCCGCCAACTGTTGTCCGATTCGCCACTGGCGGCGGAGACATACTTCTTCTTCTTTTTTGTCATATAAGGATAAATGGGGGCGTTTCCCGGCTGACCCCAGGAGGAAATGGTTAGGGGTCAAAGGCTCTTCATCCTTTGGATCAACAGAGATGTGGGTCAGTGGTCTGTTATTAACCACGTACTCAGCCTCTGCCAGCGCCGTGCGTAGGGTCTCTTCCCTCGGCGCCCTTTCTTTTAAGGTGGCTTTCAGGGCCCGTTTTACCGAGCGTACCAGCCTTTCCCATGCTCCCCCCATGTGGGGACTGAGTGGTGGTACGAAACGCCACTCAATTCCTTTGGTAGTCATGGCATCCAACATCCTGGCATCCTGGCGGAGTGACTCCAAGGCTTCGCTGATTTCGGCATCTGCCCCATGGAAATTCGTTCCGTTGTCCGAGTACAAAATTTCGGGCTGACCTCTTCGGGCGGTCATCCTCTGCAAGGCCATGATTGCTGAGTCGGCAGTCAGCGTGACCACCAGTTCCAGATGAATAGCGCGGGTGGAGAGGCAGGTAAAAATTGCTCCATAGCATTTCTCCCGGTGTCTGCCAACTGTGACTTCCATTGGCCCGAAGTAATCAAGGCCGCAATGTGTAAACGGACGAACGTGATGCATTAGGCGGGAAGATGGTAGCGCTCCCATTAATGGTGGAGAGGGCTTGCTCTTTCGCATGCGACAGGTCGGGCAGTTGTGGGATATTTTTCGGCTAATAGTGCGTAGCCGGAGTATAAAGAAACTGCAGCGCATTTCCGCCACGGTTTTCTCTGTACTGGGATGGTCTGCCTTCTCGTGGTAGTAGCGGACCAGTAGCCGAGTGTACGGGTCGTTGCCATCCAGTATGACGGGAGTCTTGGCCACGCTCGTGGTTCTGGTCAGAGCCTGCAATCGGGAGCCCATCCGCAAGATGTCATCTGGGCCGAGAAAGGGAGTCAGAGGATTTAGACGACTGCCGGCAGGTAGGGCCTTTCCATTCCGCACGGCATGCAGGTCGGCTGCGAAGGTGTCCTCCTGGGATTTCCTAACCCATCTGACTTCTGCCTCTTTGAGTTCCTCCACTCGTAATGGACCCTCGGCAGGTCTGTGAGGCCCCAATCTGCATCGCCTGACAAACCGGAGCATCCATGCTGTAGCTCGAATAAGCCGGGTCCAGGAAGAAAACCGCTCAACTGAAGGGAACGCCGCGCCTGTGGTGGTTATGAGGCCGACATACTGGGGCCTAACCTCCAATATCTCATTGTCAGGCTTCTTGATGGGAGATCGTTCCTTAGGCCACTCGCTTTCAGGTGCAGTGAGAAATGCCGGGCCGCCGAACCATTTTCCTCTTGGTGATAGGTCGGGTACTTCAGAGTCGCGTGTTCCGATGTCGGCGGGGTTCAGTTTTGTCGGCACCCATCTCCAGTTAGGTATGCTGGTCAGCTCATCGATTTCACCCAGTCTATTGGCCACAAACGCGGAGTAGGCGCGTGGATCAGTCCGTAACCAGCATAGTACTGTCGTGGAGTCCGTCCAGAAGATGGTCCTGTTTATTAAGGCCTGGCTCTCTTTTATGATGGTCTTGGCTAGTCTAGCCGCCATGAGCGCGGCTTGCAACTCAAGCCGGGGAATGGAAAGGGGCTTCAGTGGCGCCACCTTACACTTGCTGGCAAGGAATGTTGCGTGTAAAGCTCCTTGTATGTCTTCTACGTAGTATGCGACGGTACAACAAGCTTGTTCAGACGCATCGCAGAACAGGTGCAGCGTGACGTTGCTCTGCTTGTGACGGAGGGAACGCCTCGGCACTGAAACGCTGCTCTCGTGGAGTAAACTCAGCCAATCCCTCCATCTCTCGGCATGTTCAGGGGTGATCAGATCGTCCCATTCAACATTTGACCGCCACACGGCTTGTAGCAATATTTTCGACCGAATCGTGAGGCAGGCGACGAAGCCTACCGGGTCAAAAATCTTCATGACGATGGCGAGAAGTTGCCTCTTGGTAGGCCGTGTAGCTTCTTCGGGGCTGACTGCGTTGTGAAAAGAATAGAGAAAACAGTCGGCAGACGGGTCCCACACCAGTCCTAGTACACGTTCCATCTCTGTGTCTCCGCTGCTGATGTGAATTGTGGAGCGCGCCCGGTCTCCGGGAGGAGTGTCAGCTATGGCCTCTGGACTGTTGGAGGCCCAGTTCGTCAGGTGGAACCCTCCCTTTGCAAGGAGGGCACTTACGTCTCGGACTAGTGCGGCAGCTTCGCCAGTAGTGTCTACTGCATCCAAATAATCGTCCATATAAAATTTGGAACGAACGGCTGCCGCGGCGGCCGGGTACTCGTTTTCGTATTCCCCGGCCACTCTGTCTCGTACGTACTGGGCACTACTCGGCGAGCACGTAGCCCCAAACATCACTGACGTCAACTGGTACGTGTCAGGTTTGTGCGACATCGGCGACTTCCACAGAAACAGCTGTGATTGCTGGTCGTCCCTCCTCATCTTGATGCGCAGAAACATTTCTTGAATATCAGCTGCTATGGCAATGGTCCCTTCCCGGAAGCGGAGGATGTTCCCAAGGAGAGAAGAAAGTAGGTCCGGGCCGGTGAGCAGCTGGTCGTTTAGCGACGTCCCTCGGCATCGGCTGGCGGCGTCGAACACTATTCTGATCTTTCCGGGTTTGTTGGGATTGATAACTGCGAAGTGCGGCAGGTACCACTTCCGGGAGGCAGGTGCCGAGGTTTCGCGTTCAGAAAGCTTCCTTGCGTAACCTTTGGCTACAAGCTGATCCATTTTGTCAGTGTAGGCCGCTGCTAGGCCTGTATCCGCCGCCAGTTTTCTCTCGAGGGACTGCAATCGCTTTAGGGCACACTGACGATTGTCGGGCAGCGTTACTTCCGGGTTCCGCCATAATAATCCGGTTTCCCATCTGTTGTTCGGTAGACGACGGGTGGTCCTTTCCATCAGAGCGGTAGCTTTAAGCTCGTTTGCATTCACTCTGGCCGCAGAGGTTACGCCGAGGGAGTCGACGGCAAAGTTGGATTTCACCAATTCCCTCAGGCGAATATCCGCGGCTGTCTCTATTTGCAGGGCCAGAGTAGTTGCTGTGCCATCACTGCCAGGGTCGGCACCCCCATGGGCAATCCACCCCAGTGCAGTCCTCGATACCATTCGTGTAGTACCTAGTTTTTCCTTCACGTCTCTTGACACTATTAAATGCGCATTATCTTGCCCAATCAATATCTTAGGAGTGACGCGTCTTCCAGGGACCCGCTGCTCCGGTAGACTGAGGTCAGCGACTGTGCGAGCAATAATGTTATAGATATCCCCGCTACCTGCGCCTCTTATTGCGAGTTTCACCCGGCGGGAGTGCGGGTCAGACGTGCACATTCCCTTTGCACCGTGTATTATTAGCCCGTGGACGGGGCCGCTCGCGCCAATTTGTGCTGCTGTATCGGCGTCAACGAGTGTCACTGTAGAGCCTTCATCGAGAAGAGCAAAGGCTGCTAGTTGGTGCTCAGGAGAAGTGTGTAGTACCACAGGGACGATCTTTAGCAGCACTTGGCAATCCGCATTCTGGCGTCATAGATTGACGTCCCCACTCACGACGGCGTTTTCTTGCGTATGCGCGGGGCTATGCAGCAGTTTGTGGTGGGGGGCGCGGCAACCTCCCACTCCACACCACACCTTGGACGTGCAATCGCGGGAATAATGTTTTTCTAGGCACTTTCGACACAACGAACTCGCACGTACTGTCTCCCAGCGAAGATCGACCGTTTTCGCGGCAAAGGCTGGGCACTCCCGTGTTTTGTGACTTCCGCCGCACTGCGCACAATTACTGTTTTTCACCTTATTATTTTTTACGGGTACGTTTGCGTGAACTTGCTCGCGGCGCGGGGTACGTGTGGACCGTGCGGGATCCACCATTCCGCTCAAGGGAATCGCGTTCGCGAAACTTTTAAGGAATGCCGCGAACTGAATTATGGTAGCCGGCACAGTTTGTCCGCGTACTTCTGCCAACCAAGCCAGCCGCAGTGTGCACGGCATCTTCGTTATGACGTCAGACAGCAAGGTGGGGTTCGTGAGGTAACCATCGGTCCTCAGGATGCGCAGCGACGCCACGAGGTTCTGGATTGTTCCAGAAAAGTCTGCCAGGTCCTCGAGCGGTGCTTCAGCGGTGAGATGAGGCAGCTTCTTCACCTTCTCCAGCATCAAGGTGGCAATTGATCCCGAGCCACCGTACCGCTGCTCGAGAACCGCAATGATTTCTGGAACCTGCGTGGGGTCCATCAACAGGGGGCCAACGGCCTCCCGAGCTCTGCCCCTCAGCGCACGCTGCAACCGGATAAGATTCTCACTTGAGGTCATTTTGCAGGTGGCCGTAGATTGGGTATATTGGGCCATCCACGTAGGCCACTCGAGCGGGTCCCCTGAGAAGGAAGGTAGGTCCTTCGCAGTGGATTGCCTGGCTATTAGAGCAGCCATTCTCACGTCATCCTCTACCGAGGGACGGGAGCTCTCTTCGGATCGCGAGGCGCGAATGGCATTTGTAATTGCAGAAGCAAGCTGCGCGACCGAGTCCGCACCTTGGTTAACCCACTCGCTTGTGTGTCGAGATGTCTCATCGGCAGTAGGTGGTGGCGGAAAGGTGGGTGAGAACTCCTGGCTGGAGGTCTGCTGCTGGTAGCCCGGATGAATCTGATGATTGGGGTGCACACTATATTCCGGCTGTATAGGAATGTCCGCACGGGGTTGACTGGCCGTTATACAGCGTGGCTCGTCGTGGGCGGTTAGATACGCCGTCTCTGTATTGGGGTGCGCATTATACCTGGGCTGAGTAGGTATTTCGGGCCGCCGCTCGTACGGGGCGGCCAAGCCGGTCGCTAGGTCGAGGCGCCCATTATACCCCGGCTTGATAGGTATACATCCACGTGGTTGACAGGCGGGCTCATCGTACGGCGTGGCGTTTGGCGTGGCGTTCGGCGTGGCTACAGCGTGGGTCCCTGTGGCCGAGACATACATCGGTGCGGTCACAGCGTGGGCCCATGAGGCCGAGACGATCATCGGCGTGGGTACAGCAGCCGGGAAGGTCACCGGCGTGGCTGAAGTTTGGGGCACCGCATCCGGGAAGCTCACCGGCGTGATTGGTGAGTGGGTCTCCGCGGATGAATTGTTCATCGGCGTGGGTACAGCAGCCGGGAAGGTCACCGGCGTGGCTGAAGCTTGGGGCACCGCAACAGGGAAGCTCACCGGCGTGATTGGTGCGTGGGTCCCCGCGGATGAGGTGTTCACCGGCGTGGGTACAGCAGCCGGGAAGGTCACCGGCGTGGCTGACTGGACAGGCCGCAGGGCTGCCAATATGTCCGCAATCTGCTGGGCGTGTTGACATTGCATGGCACGCATCTCCCGACGTAACATACGGATGGTGTCATCAGTTGACGATCCGGACGTGATGTCATCATCGGAGCAGTGAGGTGCGGGACCCGAGGCGAAGGAGCCCGGGACAGAGGGGCCCGAGGCAGGGGGGCCCGAGGCAGGGGGGCCCGAGGCAGGGGGGCCCGAGGCAGAGGGGCCCGAGGCAGAGGGGCCCGAGGCAGAGGGGCCCGAGGCAGGGGGGCCCGAGGCAGGGGGGCCCGAGGCAGGGGGACCCGAGGCAGGGGGGCCCGAGGTAGGCGGGCCCGAGGCAGGAGGGCCCGAGGCAGGGGGGACCGAGGCAGCTGGGCCCGGGGCTCTAGGGGAGGAAGCCACATCTGGTGCTGCGGGAACTGCGGGAGCGGGCTGTGACGTCTCCGAGGAGCTCAAGGCGCCGCGGCAGCTGCGTAGAGTGGGCATCCTTCAAGAAGGCGAGATGGCGAGAAGACGGATGCGTGGACGCTTGAAGGCGTGAAGGCGAGAAGGCGGATGCGTGGACGCTTGAAGGCGAGAAGGCGAGAAGGCGGATGCGTGGACGCTTGAAGGCGAGAAGGCGGATGCGTGGACGCTTGAAGGCGAGAAGGCGAGAAGGCGGATGCGTGGACGCTTGAAGGCGAGAAGGCGAGAAGGCGTGTTGTGATCCGGCTCGAAGGACCACTATATACCGCACGGGCCGTCGTAGGTATACAGACTGTAATAGGGTTGGTTAAAACACGACCTTGTATATGCCAAATATTGAAGCGTCGCCTTAATAAGGGCGGTTGTTTACACGACCTTGCGCCACAAATTGTAAAATACTTGAAATTGCGCCCTTAAAAGGACGGTTGTATAGGAGTAGGTATCAGGGGGCCCGCCGCACGCTGCAATTGCTTGCCGCGGAAGCTTGTTCGAGAAATGAAAGTCCCAAGTCAACAGAGAAGGCGACGGCTAGCAGGCAGCAGGGGCAGCGGCGGAGGCGGGCGGCAGAGGGAGGGGGCGAAGTCCGTCCAGTAAAGTGACCCAAGAAGAAAGAGGCCTGTACCCAAAAAGCAAGCCCTTTTTGTTGAATTTCGTACCCGACTGCGGGTGGGCTAGGTTACAGATTAACAGTACAGGCCGGTCTCTGATTGGTCAGACTTCCTCCCCCGCTGGCCCGTTCAACCCCGCCTGGGGTCCCGACTACCTGCTAAGCCATTCGTGTTTTATTTGGGTAAGTTTTTACAAATTCAGTTACAGACTAGAAAAACAAAGATATAATGAGAGTTCTGCGGACGTTGACAACTTTTAATCATTTATTAATGTCACATCCGCAGATTAATAGAATACAACATGTAGACATAGTAATACAATAAATTTACAAATGATTGCGTAACCACGTCCGATATACCGTGGTGGCGGTAGAAGATTTTATAAATATTGTCAGGTCATTCGTAATCCGGAAATTTTTATCTTAAGTCAATTATGAAATAATAAAAGTCATTAACCTGCGACAAATTTTCAGCCGCATATATGTACTTAATATATATATACTTGAACATATTTAAACATTGGCTAAAAACATTACATAACTAAGACGTTATATTGAACGTTATTCGACTCGAAGTTGAACTGTAAGCTGCCAGTATTCAGCACCTACCTTTTGAGATGAAGATGAGTTGGAATTTTCCAGCTTGTGGCATCCGCACAATGCACAAAGTTCCCAAGGTCCTTAACGGAGCTCTCTGCACCCACGAGTTAAAGCGCTTGATCCGGCAGCTTATCACGAACTCGGGAATTCATGCACGTGTCTCCACTCTCCACGGCTTGATTTCATACTTACGATTTGTATTGTAGTTTTTCAGGCTCCAGAAATAGAAAAACTATTAACCTAAAATGTAGAATATTATAGCAGAAGAATTCAATGCAAGTTTTATATTATTAAGAATCATTCAGTTATTTGTCCTAATTAACCAAACATCACTTACATAGACTTATGACATATGTAAAGGAAAGAAAAGGAAACCTGTAAATGGTTCAATTATTGTACTCAATATTATATACTTTGTTGTTAAGAGGGCATTACCAGAGAAAACCGGAAATACGTCATTTTCAAAAAAATTTTTAGACGTATTGACTCTTTTCCACAAAAAAATATAAATGGATTTCGAAAGATTGTTCTTTTATCTAACATTCGTATGTAATAAATTTTGAGAAATTTTTTTAATATTTAGTATAATAAGGTTATTCCATAGGTCTTTGGCTCAATTTTCAAAAAAGTTTTTGTATTATACCAAACCCTTTTTAAATAATAAAATCACGCAGTAAAATAAATCAATACATTATCTAGCAAACGTATCTTTTAGAATTTTAATTTTAGTTTCAATAAAATCATTAAAAAATATGTACGTACATGTGTTTCTTGGCGAAAATTGGTCCGTTTGTGTATTTATTTGCGCACTTACAAACTAATATATTTCAGATTTTTTTAACATTCTTATTAAATTTAGACATTATTGAAAAATGATAAATACTTTTAATCAAAAAATAACTACAAAAAGTACATTATTTTAGTAGTTTTATCATCACGCCTTTCAGCATTTTTGGATGAAGGTATAAATTAAAGCTAATTTGAATTGAAATAAATTCGATATTGAGTTATAATTTAAAAAAGCTGGTACGGGGAATAATTAATCTTTCTCATTGTAACCGCCCTGCACGATCGTAAGAACAACTTTCGACGAAATGTGGATTTTCGTCCGCTGGCTGGTTAAACGCTCTTAATGTAAACTGTTGATCTCCCAAATAAATAAAAACAAAATAAAAAAAATAAAAAAATGAATATTAGTAGACCAGAACTTAAAGGTGAGGGGTAGATAACAACTACAACGGGGCGCAGAGCGGGAAGATGACTTTGGAGATATGTGATTCGTCGATAATTCAATATGACAGTATATAGGCATCTCGCATCATAATGTCACCATTTAGTTCTTAAAAGTGAACTCTGCTTTTCAATGAATAGACCTTTTTACATGGGAGCGCGAATCGCTCGCCGCGTATTGAACAAATTTGCGAAGTCTAAATACGGCAAAGTAAAGTTAGCTTATTTTCAGACTCCAATATTTTGTTGCCGTAATTAGTTGAGACATTTTTACAAATATTTCATAATTTACTTACCCTGACGAGCATACGCCATGTTTCTCGAGTGATAGTATATATTAACACAAACCATGTTTTTTGCGGTGTTATTTCGTAAAATGCACCGATGAGCGCTCGACGCTGGCTCGCAGAAGAATGATGACGTCACATTTTTTAGATTCACGTGAAGCCATATTCAACCCAGCCGGGTCTTAGTGCGCCTTCAATTTAGACGTTTCATGTCGGACGGCTGCAGTGCCGAAGCAGTGCGTTTGTCGTACGGCGCACGGACGGTCATTTGTTTTCATACAAAATGCACCGTGCGGCAACAGTGCGGCGTCGGTACCGAGAATGCTCGACAACAGGACGGCAAAGTCTCATCCACGTGTTCATTTCGCTCTTGAATAGTGCGGTGACAAGACGTGAGAGCTGAGAGCTGAGAGCTAATTTCATCGAATTTTCAAGTTTACTGTTTGCTTAAAATGGATGATATAAACGTGGAAGAATTTATAAATGAAATTGAAATACACCCTGCTTGCTATATCCAGTATAACAAACACAGTAATCGCACGGAAACAAAAAAATGCTTGGGAAGGTATCTGTGAAAAATTTATAGAGGATTTTAAAAATAAAACTACTGGTGAAAAAAAGTCAACAGTTTATTTAAATCAAATATTTATAAAATGAAAAATATATTTCTTTGTTTTCACCACTATATTTAATGATCAATCTACATGTTTCGATAACAATGTAACCTTTATCGGGAAAGATGTTAATTTAAAAAATAAATGACAAACAAGTAACGACAAATAAGAATAAATTAGAACATGGAAAAAATATTAAAAAGGAGACGCGATTAATTAACAAAATAAATAATTATAATTATTAATAAGAATATAAATTTAAGAGATGGCTATTTTTAAAAAATGTTTGGTTATTTATAATATTTAAATTACTATTAACGCTTTTTCTAATTTCTAAAATTTCTAAATTATCTAATTGTATGCCCGTAGTGTAAGTATGTAAAATTTTAAGACATTTATTAATATCAAAAGAATGACTTGTTTCTAAAATATGGTTGGCAAATTCAGAATAATAATTATTATTTAAACATCTTATATGTTTAATTTTAGGTATGTACATAATTTTAAAGGTATGTACATACCTTTAATTTTAATAGTGGAATAGAATTAATTCATTGTAATGTCAATGGCATTCAGTTGGATAAATTAGAAATTTTAGAGATTAGAAAGAGTGTTAATGCAAATTTAAATATTATTAATAATCAAAAATTGTTTTTAAATGACCCATTATTAAATCTATTCCCCTTTTAAAATTTTTAATTGTTCTATATTGCCCCTTCGTCCCTTAAACATTATTTTCTTTCTAATTTTATTATTGTTTATGTCGATTATTTTTCTCTATTACCTATATATGTCTATTTTTAAAATTAGTTCTGTCAATACCCTGAAGAAGTCAGCTTTGCTGACGAAACATGTCGGTTTTGTAAACAATAAAAGTGGTAAAAACGAAGTAATTTTTTAATTTAAATTATTTAACTTTCAATAATGGATACACAATGTACAAATACCATTATTTTTTTAATTTTTATTTTGAATAAATGAGTTAAACCTCAAAATTTAATATTTAATTAATGAAACAATATTAACGACACTCAATCGAAAATCTGAAAAATGTTTATACTTATTACAATTTGAGGTTTTACTCATTAAGATAAAAATAAAAACAAAAATAAATATATTTTCTTGCAGAATAGTCAAAAAATATTGCATACTAAATTTAAAAAAAAACATGTGCAGTCCACACGCGGTAGAAGTGAATAAAATTAAAATTAAACCTTCAGAAAATTAAACTTCGAGAGAATGAGACGAATGCAGAGTATTAGGAGTACACACCGACGACACCGATCATTCTCTTGCAGGCTAAATCCTGTAGATGTGAACATGTTTGTCTCTTTTTAATGTCGCTTGTTTCCGTTTCATCGAAAACTTCAAAATGTATGAATTTCTCCAGCAAACTATTTAGTTAGCATTTAGTTCAAGTTGAATCTTGTAATCATACATGGAGACAGCAGCCAATAAAATATGCATTAAGAATATGGAGATAATGTTGGTAGTTCTTAGTCGAAGGTCATCGTTGGCAGTTCTTAGTCGAAGAAAGTTAAATATAACGGATTCGGATAAGGTCATAATAGTTTAGTATCCTGGGTTTGATTCCTAGAGGTGACCTACCTTTTTCTGATTTTTCTCTTTCAGATTTTTGATTGAATGTCGCTAATATTGCCTTCGTCAATTAAATAATACAATTATTTTACTTTAATAGGTCCTCTCTAACGCATTCCTTAATATTTCGCACACAGTACATAGGTGACTACCACTCACACAACAGAGCGTTTTCGTTTTGGTTGAGCAAACAGAATTGCAGAATTTGAATGTAAAATTTTGTTATTCTTTCCGTCAAAGGACAAAATTTAAAACATTTTGCTGAAAATAAATATTAATTTCGCTTCAATTAAACGCAGAAACCACATAAAATTTCCAGTATAAAATTAAGCATTATATTTTTATTTTTGCGATTGTTAATTTTAAGGTGGAATTTCATTTTTTATTTAAAACCAATATGAAACTTTTTTCCGCATTCTAATATTATTCACTCATGACCACAAAATGTTTAAATATAAATAGATTACCAGAAAGGTGCCTACCAATCTGGATATGAAAGTTGCAGGCTGAAACTAGTGCGGTCTAATAATAAAATATGAAAAATTGTAAGTGGTTTTTTTTTATGTGAAAACTTCTTTAGCACCGTTGTGTTTTGAAACTCGATGAAAAGGAAACGAGCGACACTAAAAAGAGACAACCATATACGTCCACAGGATTTAGCCTGCAAGAAATGAGATATAAATAAAATATTTATTTAATTCACGGGTACTCGGTTCCAATCTAATACAATAAATACACAGTCCCACGCAAGTCTCCCTTTAGTGTAGTACAGTGTCGGTCCGTGAGTTGTCAGTGAGCTGAAGCGCTAAGATTTAAAAATTTGACGTTATTGACGTTGTTGTAACTGAAATTTTTTTTTTAATCAATTTTTCAATTTTTTGTATGAAGATAGATCTTCTGGATTCTTTAAGTCAAGGGATGCGCCGCATCCACAAACTGAAAGATCTTCATACATAAAGTTGAAAGTTAGAAAAAAAATCATTTTCAGCTACAACAACATCAATAATGTCGTATTTTTCATTTTTCAATCTTAACATTCTAGCTCACTGAAAACTCACGGACCGCCACTGGTGTAGTGGTATAAGGCGCCTGACGAACCTCTGAAGACATTTAGCAGACCAGGGGTCGAATCCTCATATCGAAATGAAATAAAAATTATGTATATTTTAATTTTTGTAGAATCAATTATCCAATCTTCGAACCACTCCAAAATGAACAGACAAAAGAAAGTGATATCTAGCGACTCCGGAGAAGAAAAGACTAATACTAATAAGATGACCAAATGTACAGGAAAAGGGCACTGGAATTCGACAACAAAAATATGGAAAAAACCATCCTTCACTTTGATAAAAAAAAGTGTTTCGTAGTCTCCCCACTCTTGTCTACTTTTGTACTCTAAAGTTTTCACTACTACCGTGTAAATTGTTCTCTGATTTTTTAAGTCAAACTTCTTTACGCGCCTGACTTGGGTAGTAAGCTGGTGAGTGCGTGACGAGAGCGTTACGAAAACGGTATGTGAGAGGGAGATGAGATATAAGTTAGTGAAGAAAGAAAGAAATTTTCGTATTACTGTAGGGGCAAAAGAGAGAGGTGCGAGCACACATTTTCTTTCTCTCTTCCTATCATTATTATTCATTATTATTCCTATCTAGATGGAGCTAAAGAAGTTTTACTTCAGTTGTGTGGTCTAAAGTACACTCGTTTTTTGTAATATAACGTTGAAATTTATTTATTTCATGTATTAATTTTCAACGCCCTGATGGGCTTTTACATGACAAGTTTATAATACAGAGATAGTTTTTTCTAATAAAAAAGATAAAGTATAAAAATATAACTAGTAAACATCATATGAAAGGTAGGTATACAGATAAATTTAAGGAAAGATAGAGCATTACAATAAAAGAAAAAGTTTCTAAGTTGTAAATGGCATAGAAATAAACTAGTAGTATGTTAGTAATTACAAAATTTACAGATGACTGATTAAATATCATGAAACATGACAAAATGCAAGATACATAAAAAGAAAACGTTAAAAAGTTTTTACATTGTAGATTAAGGGAACGTACCCATACTACGTGACACGTTTAGGGGGGGGGGTCTTTCAAATGTCACGCTCCATACAAATGAGCGGAGGGTTGCTTAGGATTTTGGTCACCGGGGGGGGGGGGGGGGGGTTAAAAATTGCAAAAAGTTGGTCACGTAGTATGGGTACGTTCCCTAATATACAAATACACAAATATATGCGATAGACCCTACGTGATGCTCCTTAGATATCAAAATATTCTACATAAAAATATTGTTCAGATATTTCTTGAATATCGGTAAACTTGTATTAAATACATCGATATTTGAGGTGAATTTTGTTGCCTAGTGTGTGTAGTCGAGAAATTAATGCATGTGTGTGGTAGTTGGTTAGAGAATTATTGTTGCAGAATAATATGTTTTGCCTTGTCGCTCGAGTTGGTACCTTAAAGTCAATGTTTTTTTCATGATTTGCCATCAAATATTTCTTTGCAATGTTGACTTTGCGAAGCATTTGTGAGATACCTTCATATTTTCCAATATTATGGAATTGTTAGTTGATGACAAAATAAGAAATTATCACATTAAAATAATACGAGGACAACGCTTTTCGTAAATTTTCATTTTGGGATTACATTGGCAATAAATTAAACTTTCCGACAAAAGTGTTACCAACAACGTTTCTTCATTATGAAAGATGCGCGCTTTGAACAAAACTAATATAACAACATTAGCATTTAATTTATAATGGCTTGTACAACCTTCAGCGAGGTGTGTTAATTAAAATTTCGAAATTACGGCGGCTATCCTCGCCAGAAAACATGGCGAATTTGATGTAATTTAATAAATTTCCTGGTAAAAGTGGCGTCGCGAGACTCAACTACCCAAAAAGGCTCTTAAGTTTTAATAGGGAGTTATGAATATGCGACCAGGGACTCGAAGGCAAACCGCTACACGGCCAAAGTCGCCCAGCTTTATGTTTGGAAACACCGTTTCGCCACTTAGCACGTTTTTCAAGGACGAAATAATAATGTGGCTTGGGAAAAGTTCAGATGTTTTTGGGAATATAATTATGTTATTATGTGTTTTTATTATGTATACTCTTTATTAACTCCACTCAGAAGGTTCCAAGGTTAAACACAGTACTTACATTTACTGTATTATGCCTAGAAACTATAAGAAAAAGAGTCATTTTCACAAACAAAAAAGTAAAGATTACTATTAACTCTAGACATTATTCAAGGTATTAAAAGACGTACCTGACTAACTTAAAACAGTGATTGCTGAGTTTCTTTGGAGAAAAAAATTTGGAAAGCATTTTGTTTTCTGTTAACTTTTATTTTTTTTTCTTCATTAAAAAAACTGTAGGTTTTGGACAAGATTGGGAGGGGTTGGGCAGTTGGAGGACTGAGTTGAATTACCGGAGTTCAAAGTAAGGTCAGGAATCGCTGGTGAAAGTTCGTCACGTGTACTCCCTGATTTTCATTAAGTGATATCCTACGTACTTACATCCGATATAAGTTATTATTATGATGCACATGCATGAAGAGGCATTCGTAGCTATTTTTTAAGATGTACACCTGCAAACTAGACTAGACTTAAACATGTATTTATGTGCCCCAAATTAAACACTTCTTTTGTCCAACACCATTATACTCACCAAGGAAAATTCTTTTTCAATAACCTACCAATTGAAATCAGAAGCATTAGGAACAAAGTTCAATTGTTGAACTCCATCAAAAAGTATTTTAGAGAATGTCACACTAAAAATCATACTTGTTTTTCTTCTTAGTGAATACATATATGTTTGCATATTTTAGTTAACGGGTCTGATTGCCATGTGTCTGTATTAACTGCACCTACATATATATTGAAATACATGACTATAGTAAATAGTAATTGTACTTATATGAAATGTATTAACTGTTTTAACTGCATTGTATTAACTGTACACGTGACTGTATTTGTACATAATATATGAAATGTCGACTCTTCTTCCATCCACAAGCTAAGGCTTTTAATGGAAGACCAGTAAAATTATAATATGTAGCAATTTTAAGATAAACAAATAAAAAAAAAAAACCTACTTACTAAGAGACATACCGTAATATGTAACCTGTGTCGCGCTGCATAGAAAGAAAAAAATGGTCTGATTTTTAAACGCCTGGGGTATCAAAAGTTGAGTATGATCTGTAGCTATTCGAAAACGTAAAAATGAATAAAATTGTTTTTCACTTTTGGCTCGCTAAAATGGCCGGAAGTTAAGTAGACGGAAAAAAAGTAGATTTCGTGATGTTGAAAAAAAAATAAAACAAGGAGTATTTAATATTTTGTAGCACACTAAATTTTTATTCCACAACTGCAGTGAGAAGAACGCAAAAACAAATAAAATTAAACATATGTGATGTGTCTTGTTAAAAATATATAAACATGGAAAATAACACTTTTTTCTGTATAAAATCAGTATTCTTGTTGACTTACTTGTATTCATAAACTTGATTTTTTTTTCATTTTTGTTAGCTACACGCAGTTTTTAATAAGAAACAAACGTTGAAAGGTTAAAATATTGTAAAAAAACTAATTACCATAATTTTTTAATTAACTTTTTTTTGTTTTCAATGCTTTTTAGCGAGCTAATAACCATTTAAAAAAATTAAATGCAGTTCTCATTTTCTTTGTAAGACGCAACTTTTGAGACCCCAGGCGTTTCTATTCAGCAGTTCAAATAATGGACACACCCTAATACGTAAGGTTTATGAGATGTAACTTACATACTAAGAGATACTCGTACCTACATACCAAGAGATTCTCTGATTTATTTATTTTTACTTCACCACACCGCTACGTCCACTGGGTGCAATCCTTGAACGTAGGACTCTGTTCAAGGACCTACAAATTCAGTTATTTTCTGCTTCGCTATATAGTTGGTATCACTCATGATATTAAAAGTTGGGAACACTGATGATAGGATTACTCTCAATGTTTGTTACAAACTCACATCTGTAATACCGTGGTATCTGCACCCTTTTACCGTAATTCTCGTGCTTATAATATTACGAAGGCTTACTCGAACGTTCACGTACAATCACCAGGTGGAGGAGAGGACGTACACGTAGATGGAGGACGAGTGAATTCTGTTGTACTATTGAATTTTCGTACTCTCATTGCTTGAATTAATATTTCATTTGTTGGTAATAAACTGACAAGCTGATTCACGCATGGTAAACACGACCCATCAAAGAACTACACGTATATAAAATAATAAAATATCTATTATCGGGATCTTTTAAAATAAGTGTAGGTACTAACACAGTATTTCTGTCAAAAGAGTATATTGATAATTTTCTATTATTTAATACATCAAAACCAAAATTGCATCTGAAATCATAAGATTTGAAAGTATGTACTTAAATACCTACCTACTTAATTTAAAACAATATATTATATGTAACATATACATATATATTTTTTAATTTCTTATAATAAGGAATTAAATAATTAGTCACTATCTCAATTTCCTATTTTTTCAAAATTTCTTCAGGCAGTTAGGAATCACGACGATTTATCTTTAAAAAAAAAACTTTAATGAACCATTAATACGTGCAATATCTTGAAATGGAAACGGAACGCAATACAAATGTACAGATTGACGAAATGGAATTTGCCTTTTTTTTAACTGAACTTTTTTTCAGTAACAAAAAAGGCAAATATTTGTTCATGATACATCAATCACCTTTAATTTTGAAGGCCGGTATGGATATGAAACAATTTATTGAATAACCAACACCTCTGCCATAGGTCACTCTAAGTGGTTCGCTACGTTTGGTGACTTAACAGGGATGTCCGTGTTCATGGGGGGGGGGTTTTGTCCAAATCTTGATGTGTCTATCCACCTGCTGCGTGGCGGGCCGGATCGGGGGAGACTGGTTGTGGGAGTTCCTTTGAATTCTCCAGCCATACTCTCTCGGAAAATCGCCTTGCACCGCAGTGGGAGGGATGTATTCGTTCGTTCGTTTCTCCTGGTCACATTGACCCCCAGATTCCTATCCACCCCTGATACACTTTTCCTTCCCAGAACTTCCTCCTCATAAAAAAGACCCTCCGCATAGCATTACCAAAGATGACATGGGCCTTGAGGGGAATTATTTTCCTCGGGGCCTCTTGGATTCCTTAAAAAAATGGAGGATAAAATAGCAACTGGAAATCATGCAATACGCAGTGGTTTTAATAAAATGACCATATATATTAAAATCAGTTATCAGATTATTAATTGTTACATTTTTTACATTATATTTGGTTTGATAATATTGAAAAAAGGTCACTGCTCAGATGTATATTCCGGACCCAGAATGCAGCTGGTTTTCAGCGGTGCATCGTACATATCTAAACCGTTTCTTTTAATATCAATTAAGCTTATGTCTCTGAAGGGAAATGCTAAAAACCGAGTTTGTTTTGGTATTCTGAAATGCAACCGTAACACTTCATTCACACGACACGTTAAGGTATTTTTACCGTCCGCCACAGTACCGTGTTTAATTGTACGCGTTCACACGACGCGACGCGGTAGCCACCACCCATTGCTAAAAACCGACTCGATTAGGTTTTGTCACAGCCGGCCGCGTGGTAAAAAGACCGTGTCGCGCAATGCGGGCGTATTTATTTAAATGCCGGTATCAGACGTGACGTGAAATCTCGGTTGAAAGGGGAGAATTTCAGTGGAATGCATTATATTATATTCCCCTGGTGATTTTGAAAGAAATCCGACAGGGTTCTCCGTACGTGAACATGTGAAGCTAATTTTTTCAGGTTAATGTTTCTCCTTGTTCCTGTTCTTGTGGTGGGGAAGAATTGGTGGAGATAATGGTGGGATGTTAGGAGTATTAATCCAGTCGACGAAATCTAGAGTCTCTCGATACAGCACATAAATACGTTCCTCCCAAAAACTAGTGAAGTAGATATTCACACCTCACAATGCAGCACATCATATACCGATGTCACTGAAGGCCGACCCTGTTTCAAGTTGACAGTCGGCCGCATCTTCCCGGATAAGGTTTTTTCATGGGTTCCCTAATTCCTAAAGGCGAATGCGGAAGAATTTCAAACAAAGGGACATGACCGACTCCCAACCACTCCCAACCACTCCCAACATAACACATACAGACACATATGTATAAATGATTAAATGGTTGCTGGTGCTGATAGTGCTGATGTTCATGAAAACATTTGGTTTGAGATATCTTAAGGGCTTAAATGGCGATTTTCGAAGGGGTTAAGGTAACAATTTTTCCTTACCGATGAAATACAAGACCTCTAAGTCTATAATAGCCAGGTAAAAAAAATTTCGTTATTTGTTTTTGGGGTACATGCCGCGTTGCGCTATGTCCTTCTTGATGATAAACACTGCAATGCTGTCCGAAACGTTGACTAAAGAAGGAGGTAACGCAACACGGCATAACACCCCAAAAAGAAATAACGAAAATACTTTTTTCGGTGAAAATCTTAAAACGTATCTGGTTAAATTTTGAATACCCTCATGAGATAAAAATTCCGAGGCGCCATGACGCCCGCGCCGTTCTATTTGTATAAAGATCAGCAATTTAAATGATTTGACCACTTGTAATATAAGAATCTAGAAAATTATAAAAAAATTAAAAATATGAAGTAGAAAGTCTTCCATGATAATAATATGTTCTATAGTTTGTATGTAGGTATCCACATTGCACAATTCAGAATGTGGATACTAAGAGCTCTAGACTAGACTGAAATTACTGACCGAGCAAGGAACTAACGACGTTCATTATTCAAATTTCGTTCAATTAACTTTAGATCGATACAAATGGTCTTGCCGCAGGGAACTCCGTAACATAGCATTTTCTTATATGACGTTTATGAGAAAGTTGGATAAAATTAGATGGTCTTGGCACTCAAATCGTCGTCTTTTCGAAAATTCACTATAAAAAGTTACCGCGCACCGGTCAGTCTAACTGACGGCGTGCTTGTAGCAAAAAGCGTCGAGCACTAGCTTGAGTTTGGGATCTTTTTACTCCCGCTCTGAATGAGGCATTGGTTTTATTAGCGCCGCAGTGAGATAGTTCATTAATCACAGTCAGTATGGATACAACCTCTGTCTCTTTCCCATTATTGAAGAATGTAACAGAAAGAGAGGTTGTAACGGAGTTCTTATTGGCAGTACCATAAGCACAATTGCATTGAGATGAATTCTTTTCATTTAAATACCCATGAGGGGATTTTAAACTCAAACGGCGATAGAAGAAGGTGGGTATGGGTACCGCCACCCCGGGAACCATTTTTTGGATAATCAAAACCCCTGCCATGGTGACTTTGCTGGGTGCCCGAGATCATCGGGTGAGGTGTGTTCAAGTGTTAACCACCTACCCGATCCGCCCACCAGCTTAATGGTGGGCCAGATCGGGTGAGGTCGGTTTGGTGGGACCTTTTGTCCTCTGCAAAATTCTTACCCAATCCTCTTATCTGCATCCTTCCCAGAACTTCCTCTTCTTCCTTTCCTTGAAAAGACCCTCCACATAGCTTCCCCAAAGATGACATATGCCCCTAGGGAAATTGTTTCACAGGGCTTCCTGTGTGGGGTTAATGTAAAAAAAATGTTTATACAAATCATTAAAATATTTTTATTATTATTATAAAGCGTTTTTATAAACATTATTCTGTGGAAGATCGATGTTTTAAGTTATATGGGACACGCAAAATAATTAAAACTTCGCAATTCAATCTCACCTTAAGAGGGTATTACCAGAAAAAACCAGAAATATGTCATTTTTAAATCAGATTTTAGACGTATTGACTCTTTTTCACAAAAAATTATAAATGGATTCCAAAAGATTTTTTTTTTTAATTAGCGTTCGCATGTTTTAAATTTTGAGAAAAAATGTGTTTATTTTTAGTATAATAAGGTTATAGTATAACCATAGGTCGTTGGCAGATTTTTAAATTTTCAAAAAAGATTTTGTATTATCCCGCACCCATTTCAAATCAGAAAATCATGCAGTAAAATAAATCAATACATTATCTGGGTATCGCATGTTCTAGAATATTAATTTTAGTTTAAATAAAATCATTAAAAAATAGATACGTACACGTGTTTCTTGACGAAAATTGGTCCGTTTATGTATTTCTTTGCGCACTTACAAACTAATACATTTCATATTTTTTTTACATTCTTATTTAACTTATTATTTTTGAAAAATGAAATTATTGAAAAACGATAAATACTTATAATTTATAATAAAAAATAATTACAAAAGGTACATTATTTTAATAGTTTTATCATCACGCCTTTCTGCATTTTTGGATGTAGGTATAAATTAAAGCAAATTTGAAATGAAATAAAATCGATATTGAGTTATAATTTTTAAAAGCTGGTACGGAGAATGATTAATCTTTCTCATTGTAACCGCCTTGCACGATCGTATTAACAACTTTCAATGAAATGTGGATTTTCGGCCGCTGGCTGGTTAAACGCTCTTAAGCGTCGATGACACAGGGCGAGTTTACAAGCTACTATCTGGGAAATTCACCATCTGTTAGTAAATTCGCCCAGTGTCATCGTGTTACTTACAAACTAGCAGTGGCTAGCAGATTGTTGACAATCTACGAAAAAAAGTTGAAAAGTCGTCAACTTTACTCGCCTACACGCTTGCTCCACTTGATCGTGATTGGTTTATTTATGTTTTCAACATGGCTTCCGATAAACAGCCGATTTCGACTGTCAAACATCTGAAGAATTAGTTTACGCAGGCGTCGTTATTCTTGTTACTGGCGCTAGCAGCGTCCTCAGTTTCCTACGCTTCTGAACGAGTGTACAGTTTTGTGTGTCATCATGACAATCTCACTCGCCGATTTACCCGCTTTTAAACTTAGTAGATAGTAGCTTGTAAACTCGCCCTATTTCATCGATGTTTTAATTAGCACGCAAGAGTTCAACAATAATTATTGTACCTATCCCAAACAAATATGTAACCAATGATTCTCATTAGGCGGTATTCCCAATACGTAATCATCTTCCATCCTGTATAATAATAATAATATGAATGTCGATATAGAATGAGCAGGTTGTTTCCATGATAACACTCCAAACACAATAATTATGTTAATAAACTTTTTCACATAAATCTTCCTTTGAAAGCTCGTTCTACCCGCTGCTTTTTACCGTATTCGATATGTAGAATTCTGCGCAAGTTGCAGTAACAGCGAAAACGGGAATAATATTATTGTTCGCAGAAATAATGTGTTTCTTTTTATTGAAGGATTCACACGTTTCATCGGCGTTAAAAGCTTGTAGAAAAATCGGATTGCTTGTACGAGACACAATCGGCAATAAATTAATGCGATCTTGATCCTTTAATGCGGAATTCACATTTTTCCCTGTAATACCTTTTTTTATTATCGTAGAAAGCAAACACTTTGTGGCTTGACATTATATAGAATGAAACATTTACTCTGTTTAAAAACCACTTTATTTTTATTTATATTTGTCGACCGGTTTCGGTTGAACTCAACCTTCTTCAGGACAATAAACATATTAAGTAAATTACAGTACAGAGTTAAGATTCTAAGGTAAACACAAAAGAAAGATAGAGCATATAAGAGAGGGAGAGAACATCAGATGCTGGTGGGGGTTACATAGGGAGAAAGGGAATGACTGTAAAATCGGACTGTTGATTAATTCTAACTGTTTGTTTAAAATTTGGCAATTACGTTTCTATGATTTGGATATTTCTAATGCTATTAAATTATAAAGGTGTATTCCTATTTTATTTATATGTATTATTTATACTCCTGTATTTATGTTAAATGTATATGGTCAGTATCAATTAAATGGTCAGCAAATTCTGAGAAACCTGTGCTTGTAAGACACCTGACGTGTTCTTCAACTGTAATATTTACATTACGCGCTGTTTACCTATGTCTGTAGCTGGGCAATCGTTACAATTAAGTTTATAAATGCCAGAGTGACTATGTAACCCCCACCCCCACCCGCCCGTGACTCCGCCTCCTTACCCTTCCACCAACCAGCTTCTGATGTTCTCTCCCTCTTTTATATGCTCTCTCTTTCTTTTGTGTTTATCTTAGAATCTTAACTCTGTACTGTAATTTAGTTTATATGTTTATTGTCCTGGAGAAGGTTGAGTTCAACCGAAACCGGTCGACAAATATAAATAAAAATAAAGTGGTTTTTAAACAGAGTACTTGTTTCATTCTATACCTTTTTTTATTATTCGTCGGGTTAAATTTAATATCTCGTATCACGTTTGTTTGTACCCATGTTTATGTGATGTAGACTGACGATATGACTGATGCTCGTTTTAGCTACTGCCTGAGCTCAGAATCCAATTATTTTATTTTATGCACAAGCAATTTGTACCACACCAGCCATTCTGGAATTGTTGGTTAACTTCTTTACGATGGACATTGCAGTTGAAAAAAACTTCCAGATATTATGTAGGCCCAATTTACACGGCTGTAATAAATTACTTGTTAGTGTAAATATTAATTACATTTTATTTCAATATACTTAGCCCCATTCACTAATTACTCAGAGGTAAGTAGAAAGGGTGCCCCACAATACCATCATCGTAAGCAAAAAGGCGGCTTATTAATTGTTTTTGTGTTTAATTCGTAAAACTCCATTTATTTTAATATATATATTTTTTAGATTATCAAGTTCCGCGAGTATTTTAGTATGTATTTTTTGTTACAGCTGTTTCGACTTACAAGGTCATTTTTAAACTGAACTACTTGCAGAATTTGGTAATAACTTATTATTATTAAATTTAAATTTATAAAAAAAAGAACAAATATCATAAATAAATCAAAATAAGAGGAAATTTTGTCTATTGAAGGAAAGGCTTGTACTGTGATGTTGCTTGTAATTTTCGATGTATAATATATTTTTGACAACTGAATAGGCATCGTTCCGCATTCTCGGAGAAGCAAGGAAGTTTGTGGTCTTTTTTCTTTATTGCGAAGTTATTAATTTTAAAAGTTATTAATCTGTGGGTAGGTATATTTTTTACAAATCTTTTTTTCATTTCATACAAGTGTTTTATATGAAGTCAGACAATTGTTACTAACATATAAAGCCAATTAAAAAAAAAAAAACTTTTTTCATACGCAAGATCAAAGAATACCTACAACTAATTTGTGTTCTTGCTTTCGATATGAATGCTAAAAAATAAATCTAGTTATTTTTTTATTACGTTTTATGTAGGTAGATTTTATATCGGTTTTATGTTAGGAATCATTTTAGTTTTGCATTTTAAAATTAGGAAACGTAATCGGAAACATTTATCTGAAAATTAAGAATGATTAAATGCGAATCTTGAAACTGAAAATTAACCCACTTCCCGACATCTGATCGAGCTGAAACTCGCAGATAGACTCATCGTCGATGACATTGTATTTTTCATGTTTTGGTGGCACTCAAGCACATGAACGCACACACGCATTGCTCTAAAATTGGCTACTAGCCGGCCGAATAGCTGGCGTAATAAGTTCGGATATTAAAAATAGGTGTTTTTATGCACTTATTTTTTATTGTATCAAAGTAAAGTTGATGGATAAGATGTCAACTCAGAATATGACTTTAGCAAATAGCTGCCGTTTTGCTTACGATGGCAATACACTACTAGATCTTTATACAAACTCCTTGCTTCATTCTCCTTCTTTCAAACTCAAATAGTTGGTATTGGAAAAGGGAAAGTGAATGAAAGATTTTTTTTTTGTATGATACATAATTAATTCATGATTTTTATTGTGCTTATAAACATTCAGAGGTGTTTTATACATATTAACTAAGTTATCAACATTTTAAACATCTTTGGATTTTCGAAATTTTCTTTGGTTGTGTCATACACAAGGGTGGCATTTTCATCATTAAAGGACCTGGTGTTTGAATGTACTAGAAATATTTTTACTATGCTAATATAGAACTCATGCAGATTATCATACACCATACTGAAAATTGTATTCAAAATATTTATCAGAAAATACATAAATAAATAAAATTCCATCCAAAATCTAAATAATGGATCAATAACAAATTGTGACTCTTTTCTTAGTGGGGTAAAAAAGATTACCTTTTTTCCAATAGAATTTTATAAGATTTTCATGTGAATCCATTTAAGCATAGCATCAGTTTCTTTATTTTTATAACTCTTTTTATGTGAACAGACGCACCACTGCTCACAACCGCCTAGAGCCAGTGATATTATGGCAGCCCAAATTGGGGTATGTTATGAGGCTAAAGGTTGGTGGTGAAGGGAAGGGGATGGGAAAGGGGAAGATGGGGAAGTGCCTGGCTATTCAGATTTAGTCACCAAACACGAATAATAAAGCCATTCCAAGCAACGTCTCAATTCTCAATGGAGGTCTTACAACAGGGCGATACTTCCACCAGTATCTTCCACCCTGAAAAGTGCCGCAAATAAACCTTATATTTTTTTTAATGATTAAAATGTGAAAACATTTGAATCCTCGTTCTCCACTGAACTATTCCCCACTAGCAAGAAAAGATCACAAGCCGTCACTGATTTAAATGACGTATCAAGGTAAGTAAATAATTGAAATGTACACACAAAAATTATAACGCCAGCTCAGTCATACTCTGTATTATAATCCAATGTAAATTTATTTATTTATTTACAAAAACATTAATATTCATAAAGGTTTACCTTTTATACATTCAAAATAAATATTTTTCGATATAATATTTTATATTTACATTACCTCTTCATCATACAGTGCTTTCAAGAAAAAAATAAAAAATATATAGATGTTAAAGATAGCATTATTTTATATATTATATGTTTGCATATGTAGGTATGTATCTTTATGAAATTTCTCATGCGCGTTTATATGAATATTCAGATAACAAATGATATTTGATTAAATCGAACAGTAAATAGAATAAAATTAAAAAATGGTTTCCAAGGTTTGTTTAACAATATACCCTTTATCACAGTGGAATAATTTTCTGGTTCCTATCTTCACGACTAGCGAGAGATCGCAGTCACATTTATGTCACCAACTCAGTTAGTTTTAGCATTTTTTCTCTCAGCAATACACTCATTTTTACAAAGTGATTTAAAAAAACACATATTTACCAAAATAAAATTTAAACATGTTGGTAACGTATTTAACGTAACTCATTTTTACAAAGTGATTAAAACACATATATACCAAAATAAAATTTAAACATGTTGGTAACGTATTACATATCATTCTTTCGCTATAAGTACAATTATAATTAATTAGCGATCGGTATTTCCGATAGATGGGAGTAGTTTCTAGAGATTTCGCATGGTATATGAACAATATACTGAACTGAACCTTGTACACTTGATTATATTGTTTTGCCTGTTGCTATAGAATGCCATTTTTATGGCTGCTTGTCAAACGTGAAACTTTGAAGAACCCTTTTCATGACACAAAATCAAATAGTGATTAATTAAAAATATATACCTATATATTGTTTAATTATTCCATAAACACAACAAATGTGAACATAAATTATAACTTCATTCTAGATAGATAGGTACACAATAAATATAATATTAATTTGTTACAAAAATACTTAATTTATAAGAACATATTAGTTTAAAGTGGCTGATTTCGTCCCCTCGCTTCAAAACAATTTTCTCAGCTGCTGGATTTATTTGGCTTCGTAACTAACTCAAATAAACTCCCGTATATTATTTATTTACAAAAGAAACTTGTAATAACACATACCATAGAGCCCGAATAATACATTTGTCGTCAAAATAACAAAAATTCACTGTTGATATTATTATTGGGAGGATATTGGATAAACAAATCGTTTTGGTTTATTTTATGATGTGTTGATTTTGTAAATAGACACGACGATTGATAGATGAAAGAGATATTGGTAGTGGGCCCTGGGTCGCTCCGCTGAACCTGTGAAGAGAAAAACACTTCTGTAAATATGCTAAGTGCTTGGAAAAAGAAACATAAATCTGTATCAATCAATATCTAGAAAAATACTATGAAAATATCTAGAACAAATAAATATCACAGCATTATCTTTATCGTGGAGTAGAGTTTAATATGTGCTTGGTATAAATTTGTCATGAATCGTGTTATTGTTTCACGCGAAGTTACAAGAACTCCAAGTTTCCCCAGTCTATTACGACAAAGTTTGGCAAAGTTTTGAGGCGAGAAAGAAAAGGCTGTGGGAAGGGATTTGTTGATGCGAGTCTTGAAGAGATCCAGATTAAATGAGTGAAGAAATGTTTTTTTTACATGTATACCGCACAAGAGTCCCAACTGCTCCCGTCTGGAGCCAGTGAGACTACGGCATCCCCAATTGGGGTATGTTGTGAGGCTGAAGGGAGTGGGGAGGGGAAGTAGATAGGGAAGAGGAAGGTGGGGAAGTACCTGGCTATTCAGATCTGGTCACCAAACACGGCTAAAGCCATTTCAAGCAACGTTTCAATTCTGAATGGTGGTCTTACACCAGGACGATACTGAGAGTATCTTCCACTCTGGAACGTGCTGCAAATATACTATACAGGGTGTCCGGGGGTAAAGTGCATTAACTTCGGGAGGTGATTCTACGTGATAGTATTAGTAAAAAAGATACATAACTTTTTCCGAAATTCCAACTTTTAGGGGTAGTTTTGTGGTAAAAAGATAAAATTAGATCGGCGTGTGCGGGCAGCATTATTATTACCAAGCAACGTTGTAACAATCGCGCCCGGCAAGCTAACAGCAACTTTACCGAATACCTAAGTTTTACCTTACATAGAGGATTTTTAGTAGATATGTCTTTTTGTATGGGAAAAAGAAGTTGGAATTTCAGAAAAAGTTATATATCTTTTTTACTCCTACCATCATGTAGAATAACCTCCCGAAGTTAATGCACTTTACCCCCGGATATCCTGTATATTATTTTAAATGAATAAATTGTGAAATATCACCAATTAATCAAATTAAATTTCGATTCAATCCCGCGACCTTCGGAGAGCGAGTCAAGAGCCTTACCGCTGGACTACGCCGGCCGTCAAACGTCATGAACGTTGTTAGCTTCTTTTACATTTTCCATTCGTCTTACTTTGGAACTATGTAGTCATGGAATTGTTTGAAATGCTGCCTGTTTGGAATCGGAAAATTGGAATAAAATTATTTAACAACTGTAATCATGACCACAAAATTGCTTGAAATGTTAGTTAAATTAGTAAATATCGCTGGGTATTTAGTTACGAGATTTAAAAAGATATCATCGTCTTCGCCTTCGCATTCCCTATCTTCTTCCTCCTAGTACAAATCTTCTTTCGAGGGTAACATTGACCATCTGGTCCAGGTAGCGCTCTTATATGGTGTCGCTTATATAAATAAAAACATTTGGATTTAACGCCATCAAAAAAGTGTTTCATCAAAAAAACATGTTTTTTATTTACTTTTTACATCTGGAAAAATGGTGAATCTAGAAAAGGTTTATCAACGGAAAACCCCAAAAGACATTACCAAATACATTAATAAACCTCAAAATAAAATAATAAAACATATACTCCCCCATTTTTCGAGGGTTTACATATGTTGAGGGTTGAAGATTCGACAGTATGACAGTAGGTAGGTAGGTTTTGGCAGTAGGTACCGCCCAGCTTTCAAATTATATGAAACGAGTTTATTCATACGTCCATTCACGTAAGCTACCTAACTTAGTTCGATTTTGAACTTTTATTTAAGCCGTAAAAAGGGAAGCGAAAAATCAAACTCTCAACCGTGTATTTTTTATTTTCGCGCAGAATGAAAAGTTATTAATGTCATTTACACTATACAGGGTGTCCGAGGGTAAAGTGCATTAACTTTGGGGGGTGATTCTACTCGATGGTATAAGTAAAAAAGATAAATAACTCTTTTCGAAATTCCAACTTTTAGGGGTAGTTTTATGGTAAAAAGATAAAATTAGACCCGCGTGTGTGAGCAGCATTATTATTTTCCGCTGTTGCCAAATCACCGCTCCATGAGCTCTCCAATTCTCTCAGTGTGAGTGTTGAATTTGAATGTAAAAAAAATATTCGCGTTGTAGTGTTTCACTGTAAAAACTTTATTGTTGTTAATTTGTTAACTTGTTGATTTAATGTGTCTGTATCTAGTGTGTATTTATTAAGACTGACTTAAAGGAACAACTTTATTCAGTGCGTGTTTTCTGCAGACTTACTTTCGTTTATTTAGTTGTAGACCTACCTAACTGTAAAAATTGGTTACAGGCCAAATCACAACCGACCAACGTTGCAACAATCGCGTCCAGCAAGCTAACAGCAATTTTGTCGGGTAAGTTCTAAGTTACACTAAGAGTTTTTAGTAAGTATGTCTTTTTGTATTGGAAAAAAAAGTTGGAATTTCAGAAAAAGTTATTCATTTTTTTTACTCCTATCATAATATAAAATCACCTCCCAAAGTTAATGCACTTTACCCCCGGACACCCTGTGTATGCAAACCTAATCGTGAATTTCAACGAAGAAGTAAAGAATTTGCACACGAAACGAATATGCTGTAAAACCACTTGTAGCGACTTAAAACATGAGTATTCATCATGTGCCACAAAACAACTTAATCCAACGATAAATAAAGATAGAAAAAAAATCTTACGTCATTGAAACAACAGAAATATACACAAATCTTAGAAAGAGACGAGAGAGAAATATCTGGAATTCTCAACACTGATTCCTTATTTTTAGTGACTAATTCACCTCTAGGGCGAACGTACAACCTGCAACAACTCAGCGAAACTGTGTTTGTACCTACCAGTTAAGTAAGTTTAGAAGCCACGTGGTAGAATGTTGTCCTTTAACAATTATTTAGCCATCAATCTTCCTCTGGATTATTAGATTGTTTTTCGAATTTACTGCTCCTCATTGTGTGACAAAGATGTTAGTGTAACTTATTTTCAATTTATTGCAACTTTACAAAATGAGTTCATTTGATGAAAGGCTCCTCCACCAGTCCTATGTATTTGAAGAGGACGCCTATAGAAGACATTTAATAATAATATATGACATTGACCTGGTAAGGTAAAAAATTGACACATTTCTCAATTGTTGTTTGAGTCACCTGTTTCCCTATCAAATATCTAGTTCGTATTTTTCTTAGAACTTTCCAGACATATCTCGAAGCCATTACTTCTATGTCACTTTAGTTTGTTGCATTCCGAAGACGGAGCAGAGGCCAGGAACTTTGAGCATGAAAAGTTGAGTATTTCGGTGGTTGATGAGACATCCACTTCCGGGCCGACTCGCTTCCGGTTCAGGCTTGGCTGCGTGGGAAGGTTTATGAAAAGCTTCTTCCGGCGAATGCTCATTTTATCACAGTCGCTAGTCGCTAAGCTCCGAAACCATTTCAATTTGCGGACCGCATTTAAATGTGATTAAATTCGTTAAATTATGCGAGACTTTGACTAATTACGGAGTAATTATGTCGAGAGATGTAATTAGTCATTTAGCATGAAAGCTCACTTTATAAATAAGTTTGTACTATTATCGAACTTTACGCACATATTTATACAAATTAAAAACAGATTGACATTTCTATTTTTGAAACCGATAATTCGTGGTGGAATTTCATTATAATGAAACAAATGTGAAACTTATTTCCACTTTCTTTTATTTAACTGTAACCGGTTTCAGCTCGTTAAAGCCATCCTCAGACTTGTCCAAATTATTCTTAACCTGCACTCCAATGTCCCTTCAAAAATCAATAAAAAATTCCATATCATCAAATTTATTATAACGATTTGACAACATTAAAATTAGTTCATTAAAAATTAACATTACTTGTAAGGCATTCCCCGAACAATATTGAAGTGAGCTACAAACCCAAGGTAACTAAGCTTACTGGGAATAACCAAAATAATTAGAAATTCGACAGTCAAAGATGACTTAGTAACAAATGTAATTCATATAATTGATTAAAATCCTTGTAGACCACCCCTCTCCCCCTCATTCATATGTTATGTATATAAATCGTAGGTTAAGAATAATTTAAACCATTCTGAAGATGGCTTTATCGAGCTAAAACTGGTTACGGTCAAATGAATTAAAGTGGAAATAAGCTTCATATTTGTTTTATTATAAATATATATATATTATAAAAACCGATTTAAAATAACTTTTCTCTTCATTAAATTAAAAGGGGGATGAAAGCACCCTTTTCCTTTTTGACTTCCTTTTTTTTCGTAAATATGAACTATTTGACTTTATACTTCGGTATTAAATCGAAAAAGCCCGTTTACTCAGGAAAAAGTTCAAACAAACTGCCATCTACTTTTTTCGATCTGTATAACATATTCCATGTCTTCCCCTTTTTAACCAAGTTTACAACGTCCTATTTAGTACAAATAAAATACAATCAGTATTTTATAGTGCCAAAAAAGTGTTCAATACATAACCCCTTGTTGTTGAAGAACTTCACGTTTTTGCCGGGTATTGCTTATCAGTTTAACTTTACTCTACGCAGTAAATGAAGAAAATATCGGTTTCTCATAAATTTAAGAAATAAACCTATTAAAATTTTGTTGTATCATCAACTTCGTTTTTTGTATAACTTCTTATATAATTACTTTATCAAAGCATGCAAAGCGTTTATTTATTTATTTAAATAATTCGAATTTTGTAACATAATTTGCTAATATTGGCCTCACTGGGTAGCTTATCCGTGCTGAAGCCCTCAATTTATACAACTAAATGCAATAAAATGAAGTTATAAAACTTTATAAAATGGTGTCTATAATGTAAAATAAATAAATCGACATATTTTATCAGGTAAGATTGTGTACAACGATATGTGTCTTAAAATGGTATTGTGTATATGTTTTAATATTGCGTCATATGACGACCTCCGTAGTCCAGTGGCTAAGACTCTTGACTCACATTCCGGAGGTCGCGGGTTCGAACCCGGCATGCGCAAATAAATTTTATTTGATTAATTTGTGTTATTTCACAATTGATTCATTAAAAATAATATATAGTATATTTGCGGCATGTTCCAGAGTGGAAGATACTATCAGTATCGCCCTGGTGGAAGACCACCATTCAGAATTGAAACGTTGCTTGAAAATGGCTTTAGCCGTGTTTAGTGACCAGATCTGAATAGCCAGGTACTTCCCAACCTTCCTCTTCCCCACCTCCTTCCCCTCCCCGCTACCTTCAGCCTCACAACATACTCCAATTGGGGATGCCATAGTCTCACTGGCTTCAGACGGGAGCAGTTGAGATTCTTGTGCGGTATTCACTGTAAAAAAAAATAAAAATAAAAATAAAATTTTTGATATATTAAAATAGTTAAAGCCACAACATTACAAAGATCCCATTTAATTTCACGCTTCATGGTATATTGATGGATATTTTCACACAAAATTTATAACTGAATTTCATTTTTTAAGTCACAGAATTAAAAGAGAATATTTCTGGAACTGAAAGACTTGAAAAAAAACATGCTTTTTATACCATTGAAGGTGTAAAAATATTTCAAATAAAAATGGCTATAGCGTAAGGCGTCCGCACTAACCCTTCCGTCGATCTTCAGAAAATTGTAAAAAAAACCTTTCATAGCAGAAATATATGATATGAAAGCTTTCAACATGTAAAAATTTGAGTAAGTATTATGTACAATGTACATACAAGGTATCCAATTTGTCGTAATACTTACCCTGATCTGGGAGAGACGGTGCCTCTTCAAATACGTCTAACCCGAGGAAATTGTACCTTTTTCGTGTTAGGATTTGAATAAAAGGCTTTTAAATTGTTTATTACATCAGAGGTTTCGTAGGAAGTGGGGTATATCGTTAAATGGATGCTACATAATGTACACATATTTATTCAGAGCGTATTGGGTATGAATAAATGAATCTTTTAACTCTGGAGATCTTTAGAAAACCCTGTACAATTCTTGTATGTATAGATGTTTAATATCTGAAATGGTAAAGTAAATCACAGGAAACACTTTTACGCTACTCTGAATCAAGGATTTTTTTATGAGAGGTTGTGAATAACTTCTTACACAAATAAACACACCTTGTTTCATACTGACATCACGAAATAATTTGCTTAATTTAAAATCGAAACAACTGTTCAATTATACGAAACAAGAAATCCAATCGAACAACTATTATTTAAAAATAATCCTACTAATATTATAAAATCGAAAGTTTGTATGGGTGTATGTATGTATGTATGTGTGGATGTTTTTTACTCTTTTACCCAAAAAATAATGAATGTAATTTAAAAGTTCTTTCATTAATAGAAAGCTACATTATTTGCGAGTTATATAGGCTATATTTATTAGTAAGCTCTAGCGTTATGAATAAGCTGTGGCGTTATGAAATTATTTATCATTTATGTTTTCTGTCCCTAACAAAATCGAGTTATTGCAAACGTCAGAAGAAAAGCAAACAAATTGTAGCCTTGGAAACGATGTTTTTTTTTTAATTAGTCAATTCACCCTAAAAAGAGTGCTTTGTTGGCGTCGCGCGTCGTAGTCTATCTCTAAAAATGAATCGTGGAAATGTATGTATGACCAAATTGCACCAAATTGGATAATTCTTTTTTTTGTTCATTATTTTGTATAAAACTACCGTTGTGCTCTGACACTATCAAATTTGTATAAAAAATTGTAATAAGGAATGCGAGCAGTGTGAAAACTGAATGTGTGGAAAGAGAGAGGTGGGAGGGGGTGGGGGGGAGGGTGGGGGAAAGGTGGTTGGGGAGGGGTGAGGGAGAAAGGGGGGAGGGAAGGAAGGGTGGGAGGGGGAGGGGTGTTGGAGGGTGGGGGAAAAATGGAGGGGGCAGGGGTATTGAGTGGGTGGAGTGGTGGGTGGAGGGATGGGGAAAGGGGGGTAAGGGAGGGGGGAAGGGGGGAATGGAGTGGGGAGAAGGAAGGTGGAGGAGGCGGAGTGGGAATCCTCCTTATACCATGGGAGCGAAGCCGTGGGAAAAGCTAGTAAGTAATAAAATAATAAGCTTTTTTTTATATATATTTGAAGAAGGATAAGCTTCGTTGCAAGGATTTTCCTCTAAAACAGCTTTTTAAGTGCGAATAACATTAGCTTTTTAATAAATTAGGCTTTTCGTTTCTCAGAACATGTTTGGAAGGATTACATTCCTTGAATTTAGTTGACGTTATTTTGAGATTCATAACGAGTTCTCTCAAACAAACCCTTACATAATAAACACCTTTACATTCTTTGTGACGAGGCTGTGGATGGAGGCATCAAGCAAATAAAGTATTAAAAAACTTGTTTTGTCTTCTTGGATGGAAAAATTAGTCAACTTCCGTAGCTTACAATTAAATGTCAAAACGTAAAATACAGTCGGGCTTGGGTCAATGATTAATGGGTTGAACACTAAGAACAAAGTTTGAGATCGCTAGAGAAACCTTCCCGATAATGATTTTTTCCTTGAAAACCATTTGTACTTACTTATTATAGCAGTGGTTTCATTATAATTTTTTAAATTAATTATTATAGTTGAATAAATAAAAACATAATTAAACAATTATGTGCGACGCGGTAGATATATTTTTACATTCGCACGCTAGCTGTTTTTTCCTGTTATGTGGAAGCATTTTCATGTTCTATCAAAGCCACAGATATTTAGCAAAAAAAAAGTTTCGTTATTAATTTGACGGCGCTTGGTTAAAAGAGTTTTTTACACGCCAAATTACCTTACGTTTTGGTTCTCTACGTGAAACACGGCTACCGTTGATGAAAATTAAAAGACAATGTCGAACGCAATCATTTAGACATTCTAGACTAGACTATCATTTGTGAGGTTTAATCGTCGGTTATTCTCCAATATTTGGAAGGAGGCGTCTACTTATATCTACAGGAATTCCAAAAACTGAACAAATCGGACTAATATCTATGAGTACCAAAGTGCGTACAAATATCTACAGCTCAAACTGCTGACTAATATCTATGAGAACCAAAGTGTGTACGAATATTTACAGCACTGGCAGAGGTTGGATTTGCAATTATGTATAGCATATTGGAATAACGTAATATTGCGTATGCCGTATAAAAAACTTAATTTATGTATGTATGTAAAAATCCCTAATATCGGACTATTGGACACATTTAGCTGATTATTAAGGATTTGGGTTTTTGTTTTAACAGCTTTCTTTATTTCGAGTGCTTCTAAATTATTTAGTCTGTTACCATGACCATTTCTATGTCAGTTAGGTTAGGTTAGGTTGTGGTGCCGTGTATTTAGAAATAAATAAATATCTTTCTATTATGTTTGTTCAATAAATTATTGTCCTCGTAAACAGAAAAATACGTAATATTATGCAAAAACTTCATGTACGTACTTTAAACGTTTAAGCCTTTTCGTAATTAGTAATTACGTAATTGAAGTAATTTATGCTTTTCCGTACAACCTCTTGCTCAGCTACCTCTGTAGATATTAGTCCAACCTACGCTCCATAGATATTATTCACCTCTGGGACCGTCATAGAATAGATATTCGTCCGACCTTAGCTCTGTAGATATTAGTCCACACTCTGAAGTTCGTAGATATTAGTCCAACATATGAGCTGTAGATATTCGTCTGACATACAGGTTGTAGATATTAGTATCTGGAGTCTATTTTTAATAGTAGAAATATGGGGATTAGTGAGAGGTTCAAGAAAGTAAGATACGAAATGGGAAAAAGGCAAGTGAGGCGTTTGAAAGCGCGTAGCTTTTTAGACTTATATGCGATATTCGGTTAAAGCTTTCTCAAATAAGATGCCACTTTGTTTGTCTTTGTTTGGCTATTGCTGCAGTACAAAAGTACAAAAATGGTACCTCTATTTAAAAACAATAAAGTTGTATTTACATTATGTGAAATAACAATATCAGTTTTAATTGAACTTGAAACCCGAGTCACGAAATATCACAAAGGTCAACGTGGAATCGTATTCCTCACAGAGTAAGGTTAATGAGACCTTTAATTAATAATAAAACTAATTAAAGTAAAATATCTCCGGTAATTAACTTACAATGAAAGAAGAATATCAAGCTCTTACCAAAGTTATTTCAGAAAAATATATTTGCCAAAAGAAAATAACGACTTTTAGTGTTTCCTCGCAACGATGAATAAACTGGATTGGATAAGTAATATAGTCTCCAACCTTCATTGATTGGAGGGTAGTTTATTGACCTCAAATTACTTAGGTATTTAATACAAATAAAAAACTTTCAAAAACTACTGCTAGTTCCAAACTCTGTTAAAATCCCCAACAAAACGAGAGCCCCCGCTTTCCAAAAATTATATTTCCCAATTCTTTGGTAAGATTGAGAGGAGATTCGGTGAAATGGTTGGAAGGGGGCGTAAAGTTGAGTGATGACTTACTGCCGGGCCATTCGAGCTTCTGGTTATTGAGTTGGGAGGTGTGCCTCAGGGAGGCTGCTATGGAGAACTGGCGCTTGTGGGGACCACCGGGCAACCACTTAGGCATTGTGGACTCGCACCTGTGAAAAAAGATTTACGATATGAAATACGAAAAAAATTATAATTTTCAAGTAGATACCGATCTTTTCCGATGACCTTACATCAAAGATAGTCTAATAAAGAAACGAGACCCTCATAATACTATCCTTAATCAACCGATTATTCATTTGAAAATGCTTCAAAGATATCTTCGGCATTTCTCGGGAAACCTCAGGTACCCTGCTTGTGGTCGGTAAACACGTCGAACGCACGCCCCACATTTGTACAAGGTTGACATTTGTCAGAACGGATCGCTTCTGCGACTCGTTCTTGTATTTAACAGCTCGGCTGTGTAATGAATTGCAAGTCTGTGTTTCCCCATCCTCCGCCATGGGTCTTTTTGAGACTTCGGTTCACTTATTCCTATTCTCAAAAAGACCCTGAACACAGCACAGCCATTATACCATGTACAAATCTATCATATTTGTTAGAGCCTATTGATTTTTTAAAAATGTATTACGTTAGTATCAGCATTTCCCTCGTCGGGGCGCCCGGTGACGTCATAGATCGGAAGAGCCACCTCTCAGCGCGCAGGCGCAGAGGTACGGAGCGCGTGGAGAGGCCTAACGTATCAGACCCAGTCACCGTGGATTCCTCCAGGAAGGGAAACTGCGCCTAACAAAAAACACCGATTAATATTTAAAAAGAATACAAACAGGTATATTTCTTATGCGGCTACTATATAGGTATCTTCAGTTTTACATTTTTTTAAGTCCTAAAATTAATATTTTTTTATTATTTTTTGTCACAAAACATGGAATTATGAAGATAATAAATTGAACAACGTAATAGGAATAAAGTGTTGTTATTCAAATATGTATCAAATCACCAATTATCCAAAATGGCACTACTCTTTTGAGGTAAACATCACTTTTCAACACTAAATATAAAACTATATTTGGCGAAATAATCTTTTTTTATACATAAATTAATCAACAATCGAATTACTTATATATATTTGCGGAAATTGGACACAACCATTAAAACCACCAAAACTATTGAAATAATTCGTCAAAATGATGACTAGTAGATATTTCTAAAACAAAAGACCGAATAAAAACAATCGCTATGCGCACGGGTCTAGCGGCCAATGGGCAGGTAGATTTGCATTTGATGCTCGTAATTTTGACGAACATTATCCAACTAGTGTTAAAAACAAAATGAACACTGACAAATTTTAAAACGAGCAAAAATGACTGACAAAGCTGTTCAAGTTTACAAATATTATCTTTGGACTATATTATTACACTTTTTTGGTTATGAGTTCATACAAATTTAAATATTTTTTTGCCAGTTTTGTGCTGGTAACAGAAAAATTAACCCCTGGATAAAAATCTCTGGTTAGGTTGTGGTTGTGTCAATGTTTTTTATATTTATAATTTTTCATTTCATAAGGGTTCTGTTCGTAATTATTGACCAAAAACCGATGTGCAGTATTCTTTTCTTGCTAGCGTATTTAGGGTGTCCGGGGGTAAAGTGCATTAACTTCGGGAGGTGATTCTACATGGTATTATAAGTAAAAATGATTAATTTTTCGAAGAAAACTTCTTCTAAAAGGTTGTTACTTTGTGATGTCATTATTTATTTATTAAAAGAAAATAACTTAGTTTACATCACTTTATTTTTTATATTTTATTCTATCAACATGTTTCGTGAACCATGTTCACTTCTTCAGGAATAAAAGTATACTCAACATGTTTCGTGAACATGGTTCACGAAACATGTTGATAGTATAAAATATAAAAAATAAAGTGATGTAAACTAAGTTATTTTCTTTTAATAAATAAAAATGATTAATTACTTTTTTCGAAATTCCAACTTTTATGGGTAGTTTTTTGGTAAAAAGATAAAATCAGACCGTCGTTTGCGGCCAGCTTTATTATTTTCCGCTGTTACGATACAGGCAAATCACAACCATGCAATGTTGCCACAATCGTGCCCGGCATGCTCTCAGCAAGTAAGATCGTACCTCACACTAAGAATTTTTGTAGGTATCTACGTCTTTTGTATGAAAAACAAAAGTTGGAATTTCGGAAATAGTTTTTAATCTTTTTTACTCCTACCATCATGTAGAATCACCTCCCAAAGTTAATGCACTTTAACCCCGGACACCCTCTATAGATACAAGAATTCAGTCTCTATACGTGATTCTTGGATCCGGGTTTTAGGTTCCCGAGGGGCGAATCCGGTTCTTTGTAAGAATGAAGAATTGTCCTTATCCTTGAAGCGACTTTTTCGCTGTCATTCGAGAGAACTGGAATTGCATTTAACGAAACAGTTGTCAATTTAAAGATTAAGGACAATTCCTTATCTTTAAGTAAAATCATTTCTCAGGTGCCGAAAGCTAAATTCCAGTACCTAGAATCCGAATTTGCGATATTTCTTAGGATCATTTCTTAGGACCATTAACTTCAGTATTAACTGAAGAATTTTGACGAACGTCGAGATAAACAACTTCTACTCCCTCCACCGTTTGCGCATTTCATTTTTTCATTTCTTGCTTTTAGAAGGCATATTAAAATACTTCGTCACCTCTTCATCATTGATAAACCACCTCAGATCGGCGGGAGGCAGCGATGGGTCGGACGTGCAGTTCAGTCGTATCTCCTCTCCAAGGGAGTACACAGTGGATGCCCCCTCCACCAACGGGTCTCTCTGCGGCAGGGCTGGGCCATGGCAAACACATAGATTCATATTAAAAAGTCCTTGCTATTTGTTTTACACAACTTGAACAATTCATCTAATTTCAAAGTTAATATTCAAGTTCTAAGAAAGTTCTTTTCAAGTTCTGTGAATACAGGTCCATGGTGGAACAGAACTCGGAAATTAACTGTAATATTTGATTAATGTCCAAGTGTTGTGAAATTACAGCCCAGTTTGGGATGTGTATTGTGTATTCTAATTTTTGGCAACAAATGATCTTTCATCCTTATTTTTTTTTTCAAACTCAAGCAACATTTCGACGTTTTTGAACGAACCACGGTCAGAAGAAAAGCACAACGTTATTACACTTGTCAGTTGGTCACAATTAATATCTAGCCGGATGGTTTTGATTGGTGGATCTTAAAAAAATTAAAAAAAACAATATAACTGAATACTTGATGTTATATTGCTAATTGAAGACTTGATTTTACATTAAATTTAATATTTGATAGAACATTTTTGATGTAATATTTGATGTAGATGTAACATTTGAAGTAAAATTTAAGTTACATTTAACCTTACATTTGATGTTACATTCGATGTTATATTTGACATTATATTATATTTGTATTACATTTGTCTGTCTTGTATTTGAATATCCGTCTTATCCTTAGAATTCCAGTCTATCTTAAGAAGTAGATGTTTTTCTGCTAAACAGAAATTAGATTGATTGCGTTGTTGTTTAATATTGTGCATTGAGATAGACAAAAAATTCTACACGACTCCGGCAATTGGGTATAATATTGTAAACTGGTTTTGCATCACTTACAACTGTGCAAAATTGCAAAACCAAAATCTATATAAATAAAAATGAATCGCCGAAATGTATGTACGCGCATTACTTACGAACGACTGCACCAAATTGGAGAATTCTTTTTTTGTGTGTTCGTTATTGTCAGGACAAGGTTTGTATAAAACTTCTGGTGAGCTCTGGCATTATGAAATTTGTATAAAAAAATTGCTATTGGTGACACGCGAGCTGTTTAAAAACTGAATGTATGGAATGCGGGAGGGAGGGAGGCAGGGAGGGGGGAGGGGGGAGGGGAACCAGGGAGGGGGGAGGGGAACTCGGGAGGGGGGTTCACGGGACGGAGGGGGGGAGTGGAGTGGGGAGAGGGATGGTGGAGGAGACGGAGTGGGAACGCGAGAGGGAAAGGGGACGCTGGAGAAAAAGGGGAGGCGGAAGGGGCACGGGACGATTGGGAAAGGACACGCAGGGAAAAATAATTTCTTTATCAAATGGCATAGTAACGCATGCCGGGTAGCAGCTAGTTTATAATATGTATTGTTTTTTTTATTCACTGAAGATCTAAAATATCACACAGTTAAAGCAATATAACAGCAAACAACAAGTAAATAGAAATAAAATTATTTACGTCTTTAGTCCGCACTATGTATCAAAGCTTTTACAAATTTTCAAAAGAAAATATTATTTTTCAAAATATTATTAGTTACGTTGTATGTAGGTACTTGAAAAACGAGAGCTGAAAAAAAGAGTTCACAATAAGCAATTTATGTGAAACAAGTATTCTTACTTTACGCCGGCATTAGAAAAGCATAACCTCAAATTTTGATATATCAATACCCATATTGCCCTAGAATCATTTAGAATTATTTTCGTTATTTGTTTTTGGGGTGTTATGCCGTGTTAGCATAAATACCACGTTTAAATGAACTTTCTATTCCGTTCCGCGGCGATGACGCCACTGCTTGTCACGATTATTTTGTACTGGTGAAAGCTAGTGGTGCTGGCGACACGGTATCGCTTCGAAGTAAATAAGCAAACACTTCACGACTAAAAATTACTCATCTACCGGATCTGCCGGATCTGCCCTGATGATGGACACTGCAACGATGTCCGAAACGTTGGCTAAAGAAGGAGGTAGCTCAACACGGCATAACACCCCAAAAACAAATAACGAAAATGCTCTTGGCCGTGAAAATCTTAAAACTTATCCATTTGGAATTAGTTTACTCCTCTCCCCTACTGCTCATTATTGACAAAATGTGATATTCCTAGCTTTAGAGGGAATAACCAGACAAAACCGGAAAATGTAATTTTTAAATCATGTTTTAGACTATTGACTCTTTTCCACAAAAAATTATAAATTGATTTCGAAAGATTGTTCTTAAATCTAGTAAAGCCATATTTTAAATTTTGAGAAAATATGTTTATTTCTAGTACAATAAGGTTTTACCGTAGGTCGTTGGCAGATTTGTTAAATTTTCAAACAAAATTTTGTATAATACAACACACATTTTAAATCATATAATCATGCAGTAAAATAAACCAATAAGTTATCTGGGAAAGCTTTATTTTAGAATTTAAATTTTAGTTTAAATATTAATCATTTAAAAAAAGATCAGCGCACGTATTTTGTGACGAAAATTCTTCAGTTTGTCTATTTATTAACGGTCTTAAAAACTAATTTATTTAAGATTTTTTTTACATTTTTATTTTGCTTAGACATTATTGAAAAATTATAAATACTTATGTCCAAAAAATAATTACAAAAAATACATGATTTTAATAGTTTTATCATCACGCTTTTCAGCGTTTTTTAATGTAGGTATAAAATAAAGCAATTTTTTAATGAAATAAAATTGGTATTGAGTTATTATTTTAAAAAGCTGGTACAAAGAATAATTAATCTTTCTCATTGGAACATGTCCTATAGTAAGAACATCTTTCGACGAAATATGAATTCTCGGCCGCTGGCTGGTTAATGGCCCTTAAGAGGGCATTACCAGAGAAAACCAGAAATATGTCATTTTCAAATCAGATTTTAGACGTATTGACTCTTTTCCACAAAAAATTATAAATGGATATCGAAAGATTGTTCTTTTATCTAACATTCGTATGTAATAAATTTTGAGAAAAGTTTTTAATTTTTAGCATAATAAGGTTATTCCATAGGTCGTTGGCAGATTTGTTCAATTTTCAAAAAAGTTTTTGTATTATACCACACCCATTTCAAATAATAAAATCATGCAATAAAATAAATCAATACATTATCTAGCAAACGTATGTTTTAGAATTTTAATTTTAGTTTCAATAAAATCATTAAAAAATATGTACGTACATGTGTTTCTTGGCGAAAATTGGTCCGTTTGTGTATTTATTTGCGCACTTAAAAATAATATATTTCAGATTTTTTTAACATTCTTATTAAATTTAGACATTATTAAAAAATGATAAATACTTATAATCAAAAAATAACTACAAAAAGTGCATTATTTTAATAGTTTTATCATCACGCTTTTCAGCATTTTTGGATGAAGGTATAAATTAAAGCTTATTTGGATTAAAATAAATTCGATATTGAGTTCTTATTTAAAAAAGCTGGTACGGAGAAGAACTAATCTTTCTCGTTGTAACCGCCCTGCACGATCGTAAGAACAACTTTCGACGAAATGTGGATTTTCGTCCGCTGGCTGGTTAAACGCTCTTAACGTTGGTCCAATACTTCCCAGCGAAGGAAAACTTAATTACAAAACTTAAATATTCTTGGTCCGTTTAAAATATTGTTAAAACAAGAATAATTAATAATAATTGCCAAAGCTTTGCTATTTTATAATTTCAGTCATTAATTTTAAGTTATACTCAAGGCAATATCTGAATATCATTTACTAATAACATCAAAGTTTTCCGAATGTCACGGACTTACAGAAGAGTTCAGAAAATGACAGTTGTCTTGTCGTATTTTCGGCTGTCTCTTTGCAAACATTTTTGAAGCTTGCGCTATCAGTGCTAATGAGAATAACAGAAACTTTCCAAAAGCTTGTAAACAGAGCTACAAAATTACGACCCGTGCCAAGGAAATCTGTCAAGTTGTCAAATTCTGATCTTTGCGTAAGTACGAAATCAAATATCACAGCATGATTAAACTTCCGACATTCAGAGATTAAAATAACTGTTTCATGTATGGAATATTGATATTTGATTTGTGTAAAATTGTATTTAATGAAAATCTCCAAACCGTAACTTTTAAGTGAAAAAACATTCGAAAATATATAAATTTAATTTATAAAAAAAACATCTATCTATCTATCTATCTTCTTCTTCTATCTTCTATCTTCTATATATATAAATAAAAATGAATCGCCGAAATGTATGTACGCGCATAACTTCCGAACGACTGCACCAAATACGATAATTCTTTTTTTGTTGCGTTCGTTATTGTCAGAACAAGGTTTGTATAAAACTACTGGCGAGCTCTGGCATTATGAAATTTGTATAAAAATGAATCGCCGAAATGTATTTACGCGCATAACTTCCGAACGAATGCACCAAATTGGATAATTCTTTTTTTGTTGTGTTCGTTATTGTCTGGTGAGCTCTGGCATTATGAAATTTGTATAAAAAATTGCAATAGATGGTACGCGAAAACTAAATGTACCGGGTAATAATTTATGGAACGCGGGAGGGGGGGTAGGAGAACCAGGGAGGGAGAGGAGAATCTGGGAGGGAGGAGGGGAACTCGGGAGGAAGTTTGCTGGACGGGAGAAGGGGGGGAGTGGAATGGGAAGAGGGAAGATGGAGGAGGCGGAGTGGAAACGCAGGAGGGGAAAACGACGCGGGAGAGGAATGGGGGGGGGCAGAAGGGGAACGGGACGAATGGAAAGGACACGCAGGGAGAAACAATTTCTTTGTTAAATGGCATAGCAACGCATGCCGGGTACCAGCTAGTTAATAATAATTGGCAAATAAAACATTGTCACTGTTTTAAACACGACTTTTTTCGGATTTCTTTTTAAGAAATTGATATTCAAAAGACTCATACTAAAAACGTTGAGGACAATTTTTGAGGATTCTCATTTTTTATGTTAATAATGACTATAACTCTGCCGTAATGGCCAATAAATACTCATTGAGGAAACTTTTTTTAATAATAAGAAAATTTTAAGCTGAATAATTCAAAAAATTAAGCCACTTTATAAGAAAATTATTCGAGTGAAGCGGCCGAGAGATAATGAATGATGTATTGAAAAGCGCATAAATATTTTTTTGTTGGGCTGCGGTATCGTCGTAAAAGGGATTAACGATGATTAAAAATAATTATTTCTGATGATTTCTTGTAAATTTTAGTCATCAAACATTTTGCAATTTTGGTAAACGTACTAGAATATTAGTAGAATCGTTGAATTTTTCATCTTAATACATTACGAAAATCAGGAAATTAATCCATATATTCTTAAGCATTAGAAATTTTGATTGAACGATAAATATGTATTCAAATATTACACCTTAGTTATGCTATTATCAGTTTAGAGCAGCTTACGAAATTAGCTCGATACCAATACACATTTGTGGCATTGCAACTGAAATTGCTTTTGCCGAAAAATTCATAATAAAATTATACTCAAAAAACATCCAAACTTCCTAACTGAACGCCCACTGGAAGAATTCTAATTTCTTACATTCTTACATTCAACGAAAGAAAATGATAAATGCTCATTTAATTTAAATACTCGCATATATTTGCATCTCCTAAAATAAACACTTGTTTTGCCCCCAACACCATTATGCTCACCAAGGAAAAAGTTTCTTCAAAAAATCAGAAGCATTGATGATACAATACAAACATTGAACTCTGTCAAGAAGATAATTGGAACATGTTAAATTGTTTCCAGTGACAAATGTCGATGACATATTTAAGCAATCTTCCTTTATAAAAATGTGTAATGCTAAAAACAAAAAAGAATAAGTATCAAGAATTTTGCGAACTAATGAGAAATGGAAATCAATGTATTACACCTAATTTTAAAACCATTATATTTACCAAGACATAAAATTTACAATAATTTGTCTTTTGAATTGGCCTAAATTATCGGGCAGTCAGAATAAATAACTTAAACTAAACAAGTTTTGAAAAAAAAAACATTAAAAAAGAAATATGTTATATAGAACATATTGCGCAAGAGCTCCTCTTTTCTGATAAGCTATACATGAACAATGATGACCTTAAATATAATATGTACAAAAGTAAAAAACGTTTTCGCAGTCACTAAGCATGTACCTAATGTCTCTCAGATGTCATCCGAACACGTGCATTACGATTCGCAGAAGTTATGATTACATTTAAGACAAACGATTACTAATGAGATTTGCTTTTTTTCGTTATTAAAATTTATTTTTAAAAATTATTATGAATCACCCCCGAAGTTTTGCTGTATGAGCGTGGAAAGCGGTGTATAAATCAAATTTCTTTTTACCTGCGACTGTCATATTTCCGCTCTTGTATGCAATCTTAAAGGTAGGTGCTTCCGTGGAGACCTCACAGCGATATATTCCGGAAGAGTGGGGCACCAGGTTGGTCAACTCCAGGTCGCACGTGACCGGGGAGCAGCGGGGAGGGCGGGCCAGTCGCACCCCCGCTACGGGGAAGGGAAGACCCGGGGGCTGCAACAAACAGAGCCAGTAGTAGGCCAACCCATCCAATGTATTTTTTATCATGCATCTAAATACAATCTAAAGAGACTAACTCAAAGGGTCCCAGGCTTGATATAATAATGCATTTCTCAACTAAAATACAATGTTAGTAGTCCAGAGACTTGATTGAAAATCTTGAAGAAACTGTTAAAAAACAAAATCTGAAAAAACTGTTACTTTTCAACCTTCTGCTTTCCCTGTTATATCCCATTTACAATATTACAACGATCTCCGAATGAAAATGCCAAATTTTCTCCAGATGCTGGCAGTGAAACAAAGCATCTCCATCGGTAGAAATTCTTGTGCGGTATCTCAGAAAAATCATCTCATTCAAGCGGTTCCATGTTTGGCATACTGCTCAGCTAAAGGACAAGAGAGGGACAAGAATAGTTTTTGAATAGAGATTTAAAATAAACGAAAAATTTCGTGCACTCTAAAGATATGATTCTAATTCAAGAATGCCGCTTCTATTATATGCCGCGAATATATAATATGGGGTTTTGTAAGACCAGATCCTTAGCCTAGCTCAAACTCGGCACATTCAAATCAAGAAAAGATGGACATAAATAAAGTGCTTGACAAAAATCCGGATGGATCAAACACCATGATAAAGAATTCCTCTGGTAAGAAAGACTGACAAACTAATTGGTTGGTCTATGACCAATTAAAGAACACTGTTCCCAAGATTCCTGATAATAATTATGAAGATGGGTTAGGTAGTTCCATTTCACGTGACTGAGATACAGTGGAAGAATGACGAACCAGTGGCGGTGACAGAAAAAATAACAGGACGGTCGCCTCAAGCTATTTCAGACTAGACATGTTCATCTCGGGACAATAGGTGAATGACAAGTGTGCTTGACTGGTCTAGTTTATGTGTCGAGACAACTAGATAATAAATTCATGGAATCCAAGGATTTGTTGTCTCAAGTCTGGGGGCTTTCACAAGAACAACACAAAGCTTTTGAGACTTTTTAAATGTATTTTCCACTAGCAACTAATGTAAAATTTGTACCCAATAATAACAGACCTCTGCTATCAGACACTTCATGAAAAAACTCAAAATTTGTAAAAGTTATCAAACTACTTACTGAAAAATCTTTTAAAATTTTGAATGTCTCCTTTTTCTCGAATTAAGATTGTATCCTGACTGGTTTTTTTTATTTCCTTGAGAAACTCTTTTTTGCTAAAGAAGATGATTTCGAGTTAAAAAAATAATTTAATCTACGTGAAACGTCACATTATTTCAGTCGCGTAGTTTGCATGTTTTAAAAACGTATTTCAGTTTGTGTTTGTATTTTTTTACAAATAATTACACTCTACAGCAGAACTACGAAGAGCATATATAGGAGTATTTAAAAAAAAATACTTATATTAAGATAAAAAAAGATGCACTTCTTCATGGTTTCAGATATCACTGTTGTATTATATCAGGAATCAAATATTGTATCTCGTATCCCAGGAAATTAAAAAAAATCTAGACTTCTGAATTGGTGCAAAAAACTGGTTGAGCAAAAAACGTTAAAATCCGGCGAGATCAGATAGCCGTTTGTCTCGATTTTGAATATTATATCATTTTGAATTGCAATAGGCCACATTGGCCCGCCAATTTGTCAAAAAGAATCCACCGGTGGATCAAAATTTCAAATTGGCCAAATCTGAACATAAGGTGGCTTATAATTATGACAATGATAGGATCTGTTAATTCACGAGCGAGCATGTCCATTTGACAATGTCCGGGCGAGCGATGAGCATTTCTGAATGCTTTCTGCTTGACAGATCCATCCACATGTACAGAAATGTTCCTGTGACGTCATGCATTGCCGGACATATCCGTGCGTGAATACTAGGTTTTAGCTCGAAATCAAAAGCGACATAGGTAATCAACAGTGGAGAAAATTAGAGACAGTCATCAAACCTTCCCTCCCGGCATGTATCTGAAGACCTCTTGTCCATCCTTCAGCCACTTGGCAGAGTAGAGCCGCTCTCCTGCCATGTCGTACTTGCAGCTGAGGATCGCCATGTCCCTGGGATCAGCTAGAGCAGGGACTACCAGCTCGACGATGGAATGTGATATGCATGTTTCTGGAACAAAGGAGAATAACATTTTCCTCACTGTAACTTTTATATTAAGGGTTAAATTTGACAATCATTTAATGGTCAATTTGGGAGGCTGATATAGGCCCCAGAAACTTATTGAATAACCAACACCTCTGTCATAGGTCACCCCTTGTGGTTCGTTATGTTTGGTGACTTAGCAGAAGTGCCCGGGTTCACGGGTGCGATTTATCCCGATTTTGGCGGGAGATGTACGAGTATTTGCCCACCAGGTAGAATCGGAAGACACTCTGATTGAGGGAGATCTTTTTACCTCTCCAGCAGGACTCTTTCGGAATATTGCCTTGCACTGCAGTGGGAGGAACGGATTCATTCACACTCCGTCACACCTTGAGACACTGACTTTTAGATTCCTACCCACCCCTTATATCTTTTTCCGTCCCAGAACTGCATTTCCTTTCTTTCCTCAAAAAACCCTCTATGCAGCATCCACAAAGACGACATAGCCCCAGAGGGGGAGTTATTTTCCTCAGAACCTTCTGTATGGAGCTAACGTAAAAATAAAGAACAATGAAAATATTTAAAAAACAAACTACCTTTCTCAGCGAATTTTGAATATATTATACTAAGGACAAGCAAATAAATACAAAAGTTATTAAATGAGAGGGCTAAATTGGATACCAATAAAAAAGAGACTGCTACAAAATGTGTTACATAAAACAATGAATAACCAATTGCCAATTTAATTTTTAATATGTACATTTATGTAACCTGAAATATAGATATATAGAATAGGATTACCGCTTATGAAAAAATTGATTCACAAAACTATATAATGTGTGTATAGAGACCAAAATGTATACTTAAATGCATTGTCATCGACAACGAGTCTATCTGCCCACTTTTACCTTGATCGAATGTAGGGAAGTGGGGTAATTTCCACTTTCAAGATTTGCATTAATTTTATTTAAAAATGTGTGCACCTCACTGATCAGTAGTGGTCTATTAAAACACAGCCATCACTCGGAATCGAAACATTGCTTGATATGTACTTTTATTTTGAGAAAGATGGAGTACTAAATTTTAAATAAATATGTTTGGCGGTTGAATGTGATATGTCACTGAAACGACATTTTAAGAAGATATTACGCAAAAAATTAATATGAAAAGTTTTAACAATATTTTCTTAGCCCTCACCAGGAGATCCTGTTCAGAGGCGAATTAGGGAAAGGTACCGTATTCTGAAGGACATATTAAAAAATTTGTAAATCCCTTTGACCAAGCAAGGATACAGCCTAATAAATATATTTTTATAATAATGAAAAAGAAACAAAAGTTTGGTCCTTGAAGTAGAATTTAAGCAAGATAACCCCTGGAAATAAATGAATCCCACTTATCTGTGACCTGGACAACAGTATGGCCGACACGGGATGACCTGCCCGTGACGCAATCTACAGAATGACGCCACGGATTTAGTCAAACATACCATCGGTTTAAAACCTGCATAGCTTTAAGTGAATTTCGTGCTTTTGCGCTGAACTTTTTTATTTCCTCGAAATGTTCAGTAAACAACCTGAATAAAGTATCAAGGATATAAAGTATAAGATATCAAGTCATAATATCACGAAATATAAATATATCAGAATGACGCCACGGATTTAGTCAAACATACCATCGGTTTAAAACCTGCATAGCTTTAAGTGAATTTCGTGCTTTTGCGCTGAACTTTTTTATTTCCTCGAAATGTTCAGTAAACAACCTGAATAAAGTATCAAGGATATAAAGTATAAGATATCAAGTCATAATATCACGAAATATCATTATTGATATCATGAATTGGAGAATAAACTACAAAATTCAACTTTCATTTCCCTTTTTCATACTAAACGATTTAATAATATTATTTATTTATTTACAATATTAACGCGATTTGGCTTTTACATGATATAACATAGTATGTATAAGGTATAGCGACAACGCGAAAGAGACAGTTCTACTGAGCTTGTAAAACAGTAAGAAATAGTTGAGAAAGACATAATATGTAGTTATGCAGGTAACAAATCAAAAATAAATACTACGTTATTTAAATATTACAATATTGCAACAATGAAAAAATATAGGTATTTATGTATAATATTTGCATACAACTTAATTATTAATACACACGAAATTATGTCAATTTTTCAATGCTCAAAAACATTTTTTACGTTAGCTCCAAACAGAAGGCGCTGAGGAAAATAATTTCCTTCGAGGCCTGTATCGTCTTTGGGGATTCTATGTGGAGGGTCTTTTTAGAGAAAAGCAGGAGAGGAAGTACTGGGAAGGGAAGGGATAAAAATAGTGGGTAGGAATCTGGGGGTTAATGTGTCCAGGAGTGACAGACGTATAAATCTATCCCTTCCACAACGGTATAAGGTGATGGGTCAAGAGAGTCCGGCTGGAGATCAATCAGTCTCTCCCGAACCGGCCCGCCACGCAATACCAGTTAAAACGCATGTGCCGCCAAGACCTTTTCGAACCTCACCTCATAAACCCCGGCACTTCTACTAAGTCATCAAACGTAGCGAACCACTTGGGATAACCTATAACAGGCATGTTTGTTATCAAATAAATGTAACAGCGCTGTCATACCCGCCTCCCAAATAAATTTGAAATTGAACCTTTTTTTTCAGAGAATGCTAAAATGTTATGTGTGGTCGGTCTTGCTGTACGGATGTGAAACATGGACCTTGAAAGTAAATACCATGAACAGGTTAGAGGCTTTTGAAATGTGGTTTCACCTGAGAATGTTAAAGGTCCCATGGACCGACATGATCACTAACACAGAAATTCTCAGGCGGGCTAGAGCACATAGAGAACGGCTTACATTAATAAATATCAGGAAAATTTCATATCTGGGTCATATACTTCGAGGGAAGAAGTATCACTTGCTCCATTTAATATTGAAAGGCAAGATAGAGGGTCGCCAAGGGCCTGGTAGGAGCCAAATATTTTGGCTGCGAAATATACGAGAGTGGACCGGCATTAGAAGTGTGGAGGAGCTATTTCGGGCAGCGCAAGACAGAGAGACATTTTCAAGAGTGATCGCCAACGTCGGGGGGGGGACCTGATACGGCACACAAAGAAGAAGAACCTTTTTATTGCTTGGTGCCAGAACTCACAATTAGGAATTTTCGGCAACTTCAACATTAAGATTTTCTGCTTGTGTACTAAATAATACAACGCACTCAAATAACCCTTTTTAAAATTTAAATCAAAATACCATTTTTCAAATTCTTAATGTTTCCATAAACAACGCGATGATTTTCCATTATTTTCGTTTTCCGATCGTATTAATCTTACAACAGAGAGTTAATCAATGACAACTCCTGACGTCTTCCTATATTATTCTTTCGGTTTTTCACGATATTTCCTCGTAGGAATTTCCGTCTCTGCCAAGTTTCGGGGAAGCGCACATTTCAAACGGTAGCTGGAAACTTAAACAAGAAACCTACCCCTAGCTACCTCAAGCTACCCCTTGCTGCCTCTAGCTACCTCAAGCCATCCCTCGCTACTCCTTGCTACCCCTTGCTACCCCTTGCCACCCTTGGGTACGGCGCGGGCTGATTTATCAGACTTTGTTCTTCGCGCTCCCAAGCTGTCAATAAAAATCCAATAAACAACATGGATAAGTATGAATTGGTCTGCCAAAACTACTGCTCCGAATTCCGGGAAGTTGGCTGATAGTTATGAGTTGTTAAATTCGCAATTAATTATTGTAAATTGTTACGTAAGTTGCCATTATTATGATGAGTCGAGAAATTCTTCGAATTCTATTGAGTAGTTGTGAATCGGAATGAATGAACAAGTTTTGGGAAACCCCATCAAATACACTTCGAAAGATTGAATTAAAAAAGCGTAGTACGGTTGAGATGGCTTTCATGGTTGAGTGGTTACATCTTTGGCTATGAATCCGGACGTTGCGGGTTCAAATCCCGACATTCCAGAGTAGAAGAAACTCTCTGAATCGCCCCGGTGTTAGACCACCATTCAAAAAGAAATGGCTTTAACCATGTTTGATGACTAAATTTGAATAGCCTGGTACTTTTCCATCTTCCTCTTCCCCATCTTCTGCCACTCCCCACTTACCTTCAGCCTCACAACATACCCCAATTGGGAGTCATAGTCAGGAGCAGTTTGGAGTCTTGAAAGGTATTCATATAAAATAAAAAAAAAAAACACACATTAATTCTGTGCACGTTCCGGAGCTGTAACTATTTTCAACGTCGCTCTAGTGACAGACCTCCATCGAAACGCTGCTTGAATTTGCTTTTGCCGTATGTGGTGACTAGTTTTGTGTAGATTTTGGCTTACCTAGACGATGAATTAATCACTTCGGGAGGACAACGCGGCGACACATTTTGAATATTTGTAACACGTTCTCCAGAATTAATTAAAATGAACGCGGCAGAAAGGTCCAATCTCCAGGCCTGCTAGGGTGATTCGACCGCACGTTCATACTATACGCCGTGTTGCGGCGTATATTTGTTTACACGCTTTCTTCACTCACGTGGTCAAGATTCCCACATTATTTTTCTTCTTCTTCTGTTCTTTGATGGGCAAATTCGGCAGTAGGTTCGTTCAATAAACAGGTCGCGAATGGCAATTTGTATACACGGCTTCGTTAATTACGTCGTCGTTAAGATTCTGAATATATATTCGGGTAAATTGTCGTCTTAACGATTTTATTCATTTAAATCTCATTTTTTCCATATTACATCGACGTTTAGGCCTCACAGCAATACGTTAGGGTTTGAATCAGCAATCATTTGTAGACTGCTAGCGTAGTTTCAGTTGGAATCATTTAAGTGACTACTTCATTTAGTTGTCAATTAAAAATACGTTTCAAAGTATTTCAAATGACTAACTTTGCCCGTGAAAAGTCATCAACCGTTACCAGAAATTTATTTCGATTCCCGATATTTTTTATTCTTCTGACAAACACTAAACATAAAACAATGGTCCACCCTTCCCTCCTAAGAAAAAATGATTAAAAAAAATAAAGTAATGAATAAATGCATCATTTTATTCGATACTAGCTGACCCGGACACCAGTTGTTGTGGCTAACGAAATACAACGCCATCTACTACATGGTTACCCAACCTTTATAACCATGAAAAGTTAACTCACACTGCCATCTATTAATTTGTATACAAATCAAATCCACACCGCCCGCTTTCCAACCCGCTTGTCTGTTCTGCATAGGGATACCCTAATCACCTAGCGGTATGAAATATACTTTACGACCTATTCTCATACCTACCAAATATACATTAAAAAAATTTATGTAAATCGGTCGAGCAGTTTCGGAGGAGTGGGACCATAAACACCGTGACACGAGATTTTTTATATATTGTTACGATGCACAAATAAGCCCCTACTAATTATTCACCCACGCCACTGCACAGACTACAGTTTCGCTCTTTCGCCGCAAGCGCGCCGCGCGCGCTAGTGGAGCCAAATGCGAGCAACGGTCGGCGAAGCGGCCGACTCTCCACACTTCCTAGGCAGAGCGCTCCGCGAACAGTCGATTGTTTTGTTAAGGAGAAATTCTCTCCGCAGGGCACCCTTGTGGCCCGAGTCATCCGCGACGCAATATGGCGTCGGGAATTTAATACGCTACTGCCTGTTCTAGATGCTACGGCAGACAAGGCCGAAGCGTAATTTAAAGTACAGTGACAATGTTTACGTGTGTGGGACGTTTCACCTGGAGACTCCTGTTGGAACGAGATCCCCTCTGCTGCGGACGAGGATTGGACCTGCCGCCTCCATCGCAGTAAGCCCCCTTAAATTAATGTGTTCTATTTGCCCTCGCGATTTTACCTGAGCAATGACGACCCCAGATAGGACAGGTTGAGAGACTTACCGTGTAGGGACATTCTAGCCAGGAACTGCCTTTTAACCTTGTATTTCTGTGTTTTCTCACAATACATTTTGTTTGTTTTACCTAAATACCGTTCTTTTATTGAGGAGATTGTTCGAGGGTGATCACGGCCAGTATTTCCCCCCATGTAAAACATTCCAAACAACCTACCGGCGACCACACCACCCTGATGACGAGGGTCTCCCCTGCTTGCCGTTGGTTCGAGCTAGCCGCCTGCAAGGTAGGTCGGAGCCCGCCTTGTGGTGCCGCCCTCCTGGTGGCACCCGGGCCCAGCGAGGTTCTGGTTCCTATACGGGGCGTAGTCCCCGAGCGCAACTCTGACACCATGTAGCCGCTGCCAGGTTGTTAGCAATATAGAGATTCAAAATATATAGTTTATAATGCTGCTAATGTTATATTAAAATTTCACGTTCCTCGACTCTACCTGAAGGATATTTTTTTTAACTCAGAAACTGAAAAGTCATGCTGGATGGGGTGAACGAAGCGTTGATTTATTTGTGTGAGCTTTTTCCCCGATATGATACCCTTAGCTAATTGAAAACCTGTAAATATCTCCTTGAGCATACAAACACATGAAGCAAACAACGGTGTGGCTTACTAAAATTAGCTCCACCAGCGAAGCATTATATCTACCTAGAGTAAGTAAATTCATTTTACTGATTAGTTGTTTCAAATATGAAATTGAGGTTTATAACCTTTGTAAGAATGAATATTGGGCTCACATATTTATGTAAATCATTTTTACTTATCTTATCACCTTACGAAACCTACAATCCCGAGAGCAGAAATGAGCGATCCGTTAAACAGGTTCCCTGAGCTGTCTTAATATACGGATTGCAATCTTTATAACATAGGTGTCAGATGTGAATACCAGGAATGCTCTACTTAATCTACCGGTAATTCGATGGAAGGTGCTTCGAGGAACGTGCGTCGTTGTTCCTTCGGTACCGGTGCAGAGTCGGGATACATGCCAAACGACCAACATTTAAACCTCTACAATAGGTCACCCAAATGGTTCGCTACGTTTGGTGACTTAGCAGAAGTGCCTGGGTTCATGGAGTGAGGTTTGTCCTGCTCATGGCGGCGGATGCGTCTGCCCACCAGCTGCATGGCAGGCCGGATCGGGAGAAAATGGTTGAGGGAGTCCGTTTGACTTCTCCAGCCGTAGTGCCTCCGTTCACGGAGATACTTAAAAGATATTCGATCCTCTTGCTTGTATCATACGCGCCGATCGTATGTACCCCCCGTACGATTTTGCTGGTGCCCGTTCATGGCGCTACGCGGTGGCTGTCGGTTTCCGATCAGTATCACGATACCGACAGTGCTGATCGCACGCGACGCGTCGCATTAAGCAAGGTTCATACTGAGCAGACGCAACGCCACGCAACGTTCCTGTACCGTTCACACTGGCCAGACGTACGTACGCGTCGCTGTGACCACATGACAAGGGGTCTCTGGTTGTGCGCAGGCGCGTTTGATTTGACACATTTGACATTTATTTTTTAGGTTATGTTTATGTGATTCTCTTAGCAGATGACAGCTTTGCCATATCTTGAAAGTGAATTTGAAGATGATTTGCTACGATTATTATTGTTAAATCAATATTCTCGTAAAAAGAAAAAAAGTGAGAAGTATTTGGGTCCACAACATTAACAAACAAAGACAAATGTTTGGAGAGTTCCATACTTTAGTAAAGGAACTAGAATCTGATGACGGACGATTCTTCATGTACTTCCGTATGAGTAAAGTGGTATTTGAAGAGCTTCACAGCATAATTGAATTATTGAATATGACATAAAAAAAGAAAACACACATCTTCGAAAGTCAATTGGGACCAGAGAAAGATCTAAAGTTTGATTGACATTCATTATAGGGGTATAATATTTAAAATCATGCCATAAATGGCTGACATTTCTTCCTAAGTTGCACTGCGTATGCAGAATCTCTATAATCCTGTAATTTGATTTTATAAATAACTTCGTGCCGTCTAAAAGCTTCAATAAACTGTTCGTCATCCATTTTTGAATAATATCTGTCAAAAAAACAACCATAGATATAGCGAAACAACGTTAGATGCTCAGATAACACCAAAAAGATGTAAAATCATCTCGTAGTAGGCGTGACCATACCCCCTCCACCTTCCACATGGCCCACGCCGATCTGGCTGTGGCAGATCAACGTCGCGTAGGGGGCGTCGGTTTGCGTTGCGTGGAGCTAGTCTGACTCTAAAGCACCCGTTTCCATAGAAAATGTGTGGATGGTAAGCAGTCCAGATATGGAAATGGTGACGTCAACCCACGTGGCGTGGCGTTGCGTGGGCTTAGTGTGGTCTTACCTTTATTTGTGTCTGATACTTATTTGTTTGACGTTTGACAGAAATGGCATCGGAACATGAATGTAATGTTAGATTTGTTCTGGAAGTGGAAAAAATGCATGTTTATATAACTATACTTTACCAGAATACGTAAGAAAGGATTTAGTGGAGAAGGCATGGATTGATGTTAGAAAAAAAGTCATATGACACGCTTGACAGCGTGTTCACTCCACGGCTGCACGTGAAAAATTATCAAGTTCAGTATATTTCGGATAGCGCCGTGTACGGAGACTAGCATTAGAAAGTGGTATATCAGCAGGGTACTTGTGGTTTCGTCACAATTACGATTTTTTATTGAATTAGAAATTTTATTATTAAAATACATCATTTTCCTCCATTTTTTCTCTTCTTTTGTATAGGGTAGATGTATGATCTAAGGAAATTATTCTTGTATTTTTTATTAAGAATTTTTTCAATTACATTGGAATTATAACCATTATTGATTGCAATTTGTTTAAATGATGTATTTTAATAATAAAATTTCTAATTCAATAAAAAAGAATGTACCTAATGAAATTATTCCTGTATTTTATGCAAACAATAGACTTAAAAATTACATAGTAAATAATAAAGATAGAGATTCAAAAATGAAAAAAATCTGGAATTTATAAATTGAAATGTAATGATTGTGATTTCTTTTATATAGGTAAAACTTCGAGAAACTTTGAAATAAGGATTAAAGAGCATATGAAAGCTTTAAATAATAATAGTTTCTCGAAGTTTGCCAACCATTTAATAGAAACTAGTCATACCTTTAATTTTAACAGTGGAATAGAATTAATACATTGTAATGTCAATGGCTTTCAGTTGGAAAAATTAGAAATTTTAGAGATTAGAAAGAGTGTTAATGCAAATTTAAATATTATTAATAATCAAAAATTGTTTTTAAATGACCCATTATTAAATCTATTCCCCTTTTAAATTTTTAATTGTTCTATATTGCCCCTCGTTCCTTATACATTATTTTCTTTCAAATTTTATTATTGGTTATGTCTATTATTTTTCTCTATTACCTATGTATATCTTTTTTTTAAATTAGTTCTGTCAAAACCCTGAGGAAGTCAGCTTTGCTGACGAAACATGTCGGTTTTTGTAAATAATTAAGTGGTTAATACAACGTTATTTATTAATTTGAATTTAAAATGTTACCACAAAATAATTTTGCACTATTAGAAGAAGTAATGATAATTTCATTCAAGATTTACAACAAGGCCAATTAGTAAAAAGCTAACAGCTTCTTAAGCTCTAGATACCGCTTCGTAAACCATAAAAAGGAAGTGTTTTAGGGTTAGTAATTAGTGCTGCATTTATTAGGCCACCGAGTACAGTAGTTTCCCGAAAATGAGAATTTTGCATCGAGCGAGTGCAAATATTAGGGGAGAGACGCTCCCTTATGGGATTTGGAATGAATAATTACAAAGTTAATGCATACATGATAGACTCCTTCCAACGCAAGTTTCAGTTCATTTAGCTTGGCTTCAGTTAAAGCCTTCTAAGGAATCTACTTCCTACTTTCAGAAGAATTTTCTAACTCAATTTATTACTTTGAATGATATTTATGGATGATTTAATATTGGTCCTGCCTTATATAGCTCTGCTGTAACTTGTAACATCTGAGATGTAATAATTAATAATTATTGTAGCCTGTCTAATGATAATGTGCTATGCTTTAAATATAAGTAAAAGGCTTACAGTTGTGAGACCACTGGAGGGACAGCGCAATTTACAACTTTTTTCTCCGATTGCTCGAGATTTTTTAGTATACATTTTGAACATTTTCCGCCCACATTAAAAAAATCATATCTCCGATTTTTAATATGGAGACATGCAAACTGATTATAGTTCTATACAACCAATGAATTCACCTATCTTTCGTCGATTATCACATATTCATAGGATTTACGAAAAAATATTATAAAATCGTAAACTTCTACTAAACTTTTGAATATAGCTATAACTTTGTGGTTATCCATTATAGATAAATGATCCCACCCACTCTTCATTAATACCTAGCAACGTCTCCACCCCTACCATAATAATACATTGTTCCCATCCACTATTTTGTAACCGTCAAATCAGTATACGTTTGCCCTGAAAAAAGAACGGTCGTTCCGAAACCGGCCGGCTTTGCTCAAATGTATAAGTGTTTCAAACAAAGTAAAATTGTTTCATCTTTATAAAGGAAAATTTGCCAAAATTGGCAGCAAAGCAATCCGAGGTATTTTAAATAGTGCCATATTATTTTAAATAGTGCCATATTATTTTAAATAGTGCCATATTATTTTAAATGGTGCCATATTATTTTAAATAGTGCCATATTATTGGCAAAAAGCGCTCTTGCGGTTATTTGGTTCAATATCTGTTTACTTACAATATTAATATTATAATCTTCTATAAGTATAAAAATGAATGTTTGACCCGTATTCGTTCTTATATCATTCATCCGATTGCAATGAAACTTTGGTGAGTTGTTGTGCGCACGCCCACGAAGGTTATTATAAATATAATGGCGTTCTCTGGAGTAATGAAATTTGTTTTAAAAAATTACTTTAGGTGGCACGCGAGTTGTTTGAAAAATGTGTGTATGCCATATGGTTAAGCGGCAGTGAGAGGAAGGAGGGGTGGGGAATCCGAGAAGGTGAAAAGTGAACGCGGTATGGGTTGGGAGTGGGTTTTCGGGACGGAAGGAAGTGGGAGGAGGAAGGAGGGGAAGGTGGAAGGGGAAGGCTGCGGAAAAGGTGTCACGGGAGGTGTGATGAAGGGGTGGAGACACGGAGGAATTGTAAAGGTGACATAGTAGCGGCAAAGGATGGTAGGGGGCAAATTTAGGAAATCCATGGCTCTCACGTTCATTTATGTGTAGCCTGCTCACGCTCACGGAAAATCTTCTGCAAATGTCAATTTCCCCATTTGGGGGGTGAGTTAGACCTCGTCCTTGCATATACTGGCATCAATTTTTATCGGGATGGAGTCCTCACAAATCATCTGCGCCTCCCCCAGTGATATGTGCGGGCCTAAGGTTTGGCCGGGCGAACTTGACGTCCGTCCGTCCGCCCCTCCGGCAACTCGACGTTTCCATCGTTAAGGTCTTCGGGTACGTCCCCCCACTCAATATCGTCAAGGCACAACCGAGAAACTGGCTAAAGGACGTGAAAGTTGAGAGACGTGAGTTCACGGCCAATCCAACAGCCGTACTCGCACATGACGAGAGAGGTATCCTTCCCGATATTAGCGTTCTTCACCATACTTGTTTTATTATCATTTCTTGCAGATGCTTGCAGCATACGCTGTAGCAGTTGGAACTCAATCCGAGACATCACTATGTAGATGCACATCACTATGACGCGACCACGTGTCCTTTGCCTGCCGACGGGATCTTGAGAGCGCAATTTACTGGATTGGAGTTCAGTTTCATTCTGGAAGCGAGCGGTGCGGCCTTGCCAACACAGAACGGGCGGTTGGGGAACCGGCCCATGGAATTCTCACACGGAACATAATGGAATCTCGCATCGACCTACGTAATATAGTTTTAATTATTAACTTCTTTTTTATGGTTTATTCTTTCAATTTAGCTAGTTCAAGTTTTCCATATTTGATCTTTAAAATAGGAATGCGCCCGCAATAACATTTAACTGCTTAGCTTCATTTTAAAAATATAATATATGACATTAAACTTCCGTTTACGTTAAACTTGTCTCTTAGAGGGAAGGCACGACCCTGCAGATTTTAATCTTAATAGTTTAACTATAGTAATTTTCAATATCAAATTATAACTCTGATTGTGATGTAATTAATAAATCTTGTTTTCAAGTTAGAGTTTCATTTATGTCTCATGCTCTGGATTCTTTTACCTACTTTTATTACACATGTAATGTAAGTTTGTGGTTTTATATATAACATAACATTTTACACATGTAACGAAACTTTTAATATAGCATCCACTTACGCAAGATGCCAATACCTTGTGAGCAGCAGCCTTTTAAATTTATGTTTTTAATTACTTTATGTTTGAAAAACGTTATATTATTGATCACATATTATTCGCATTTTGTATATTATGTAAGCACTTGCATACTGCTTCCTAACACCGAATGCAGGGACACTGGACGTCTAGTTTCGTTCAAACGTAGATTCGTTCCTTCAAAAAAATTAGAGTACTTGCGTCCTTGCGAGAGCCTTGAAGGAGTAACCATATGTTACTTAAACCAGGGCGGGTAAGTGATGGATAACCTCCAAAGATGTCTTCTTGAACGCACCAGTCGGAAAAACTAAAAATATTGTGTATCTAAAAGTATTTCAATGAACAAAATTAAAACACTCTCTTTTTTTAATGGCATTGCAACGCAATATGCCAGGTTCTCGCTCGTTTTATTATAAGAATGATTACACATAACTCATCATAAATCTGCATTTCTGCCATCAACATGAACAGGCTTTTAACTTCACATCCGAGTAATGAGTTTACGCAACACCGTAATAATGCAATCATTTCAAATAATGACATTTATCAATTTTATTTGTGGGTGTGAGTAAATAATATCACTCGTATTCATGTAACATGAAACTAACCATACTCGTAATTTGTAAACACCCACAACGCTTTGAGGTTCAATAATAAATCATTGAACTATTAATATTATTATAGTCAAACAGCGAGTTTTTGGTTAGTGGGTTACACTAAAACGGTATGCCCAAGGACAATACAATATTGCATTGTCCCAGCTCCAGGCCCACTGTCCTAGAGTGCATAAAAGTTTGGAGGACAGGACAATGAACGAAGACATGGTCCTAGAGATACACGGGCAGCAGCGCCGGATCTGCCATACATTAAAAAACGTGCAAAAAACCCAGCGCCAACTCCGAAGGCGCGCCGTGAGAAAATAAATATTGTATTAAAAATTTGTTATAATATTCCCTGAATCGTTTAAAAATTACCCATAGTACGAAATAATTATTACGCTCTAGCAACACTTTCCAAAGATACAGACTGCGCACGCATCTGGTTTGAATTCAACGAAATTCAACGATTTACGAATTTATAGTCAGTTACAGAATTTTTTTACAAATTCCATATATTTAGTTTAAACGTAAGATCTATTTTTCCATATATCTTTTACCGTCTTTTACGACGAATGAGTACGATCCAAATTCATTAACCAATCACAGCGCCGTACTTTTATTCAAGAGAACAAATAAACCGACGGCGCCTTTCAAAGTGCTTTTGTACGATTTAAGTCTCTAAGAGAAAGTAGTTAAAGACCATTTTCTTATGAAATCTTCAGTAAATTCAAAATTCCATTAGCATAAATATCGCACGGTTTGCAAGGTTGCAACTTGTTAACAGTTTCATCATTGATATGACAGTTGAAGTTCGTTAAATGTACCTACAATTAATTTCTATTAGATTTGTTATTTTACAGTCAGTAATAATCAGTGTAAGCGTCTTTCGTAAGCCGTTGATACCATAGATACGTTCGTGTTTGTTCGCTCAACACAGAACACAGGGGAAATGGAAATGCAAGGTACAAATTTGAGGTTATATTATTAGATTTTTTAATTTATAACTAAATTTCTATTGGTTGTTAGAGGTTGTGGATTGTGGATTACAATGAATAGAACAATGATTCAAAAAAACTTTCAGGCTCGCAGAATCTAAAACTTAGAATTAAAGAGCATAATGACATAAAAAAACTCGTTTCCATTGGGAATTTTTTTATTCCAATTTCTCCAGCACCGATAAAAAATGATGTCCCGCGCAATGACGTTACAATGGTCCCGAGCACATCTAAACAGATATCTATCGCACAAATTCCTCCGGTCGAATTATTAGAAGATAAAAATAACTGGGGTAAACGAATTTTTAATCAAAATAAAAATGTAGGGGGGGCGGGGCGCCATCGGTACCTACTGCACAGGGCGCTAGATTTCGTAGATCCGGCCCTGACGGGCAGGCTACCTCAGCAGGACAATGTCTTACCCCCAACACCGCGCCCGGCCGCGTTCTACGCGTATGAACGCTCACCGACAATACAGTAGGACAATAGGCATTGCCATATCAACTAAAACCCAGTAATTACCAAAATTGGAAAAAATGGAGTTGGTTTTTCTTTTTTTTACATTAGCTCTACACAGGAGGCCCTGAGGAAAATAATTCCCCTCAAGGTCTATGTCATCTTTGGGGATGCTGTGTGGAGGGTCTTTTTAGGGAAAGGAAGAAGAGGAAGTTCTGGGAAGGAAAAAGGTACGGAATCTGCGGGTCAGTATGTCCAGGAGTGACGGACGTATGTATCTATCCCTCCCTCTGCGGTACAAGGTAATGTTCCGAGAGAGTCCTGCTGGAGAGGTCAAAAGATCTCCCTCAACCAGTCTCTCCCGATCCGGCCTGCCACGCAGTTGGTGGGCGTCCGCCGCCAAGATTCGGATAAACCTAACCCCATGAACCCGGGCACCCCTGCTAAGGAGAACCACCTGGGGTGACCTATGACAGAGGTGTCAGTAATCCAATAAATGATTCCCAGGACGGCGGCACCCGTACCCGCCTCTCAAATTTATGGGAGTTATGAAGTATCTTATTTTCAATGTTTCTTGAACATAAAATGTACTCAATGTTTACGGCACATTCCAGAATGCTATATTCCCTCAGTGTTGCCCTGCTGAGAGAACACCATTCAGAATCGAAATGTTGCTTGAAATTACTATAGCTGACTTTGGTGACCAGATCCGAATAGCGAGGTACATCCAAAACTCCATCTTTTCCATCTCCGTCACATCCCCAATGTCAGTCACACTGCATACCCCAATAAAGGATGCCGTAACCTCTCTAGCTTCGGGCACTTGTGATTCTTGTGCTGTATTTACTTTTTGTTTTTTGTGTCAAGTCTGGTTCCCAGGAGTCAAAATGCATTATGTAAATTTGAGATATACTTTTCCTTCAAATTTGTAGATTATTTTTTTATGATGTCCCACGATTTTGACTTATTTTCCACAGTATATTACTGACTGAGTATTACAAAGTAACATTACAGTAATTTTACATTCTTTTGCAAAGTTACGTATTGTTAACGGGCAAATTTATTCATTTACTTTATTTGGTCAGTTAAATATGTCAATCGAACCTGTTTACATTTTTAATCAGTTATTTATATCAAAAGGTGGTGTATTTTACCATGTCCCATCTATAAATTTAATTAAACAAAGTCTAATTTAAACACTTTGCACGTATTTATATTATACCATATTATATATGTTATATATTTTAGGAAACCATAAAGTTTGTAAAAACAACGGAATGCATACACGTATAAAAATGCACATGTAAAAACTATGGCGAAAATGCACATCATATCACTCTTCCCGGAATTTTCTGTTCAAATTCATTGCGACGACTAAAAATATTAAATTGAAAATTTCTCAAACATAACGACATAAATTTAAAAAGCACAACAGTTTTATGATATATTTGGTCTGTAGATAAAACAATTTTCCCTGAAATTTTCAGCTATTCGGTGCTGATAATATCATGAAGTGTATTTCAATAACATAAAATTTTATTCTGAAAGTCTTCCAAGATTCTTTCAACAGAATCACTCGATATTCTCCCTATTTTTCCCATTGTAATTTAAATCGAGTTCGCGGAGAAATGCTCGCGAAATATGAAATTTTCAACTATTATATTTTAGTAGGTCATGCGTTCTCGCTGCCAGTATTAAGGAATGGAAAATTGTATTTAGTTATATGTTTCATTCCCAGCGCAAATATTTTTTGAATGGAGAAAGTATAGAAGAGGAATGGTCTGAAAATTGTAAGATTATTTCTTAATATTTTAATATTCATATTTAATATTGTTGGATGTTGTGTGTTGTGATTGTCATATTTTATATTTAACGTCATGTAGCACTGAACACTTTTAATTTCTCATTTTGCTAATCTCGATGCGTAGAGCCTCTTTCCTTAAACTTTCCTGACTATGCCACCTTTTATTCAAACATTACCTTAATTTCTATGTCTATGCTCTATTTTGTCTGTGGCCGCGACAAACCTTCTCTTTCAATGTTATAAAATGGAGTGTTGTGATTTCGCTTGTCATTCTTTCTCCTAAATTCTCCTTGTTTTCTCTTGAACTCAATTAGTCTTTCGCTTCTGCTAAACTTTGATTACTCTCAATTATTGTCGCCAGTCAAGTGCTCAGATCAGAACGAATCTCTCTGTAAATTATTCACCAGAATAATAAAGAACAAATATTCAGTACAAACACAAGTGTTTTAACTAACAAAGGATTACCTCAAACCTCAAACTCTCTCATCTACTGTACGGTTCTTTGGCGTGGAACTGAAGGAAGCCGAAGACCGACGCAAATATAGCACTAGGAATAATATTTTTTTAAGTAAGTATAATATGTTATTACCCGCCTGGGAACAGACTTTGCCTGGTTAGGCGAGTAAAAGAAAACCGTGCACATAAATCAAAATAAAATAAACGCCCCAGTTGCCGGCACTGAAACTGATATACGAGTTATTAAAATGTGTAGCGACACATCATTATTATCATCGCCATCAAAAGAACATACGAGAAACATCTAATATTCGCGCCCATCGGCAAACCTACTTGCCTAGGTACCTTCGTACCTATACTGGCCGCGATGTACTTTCTCGCCGGCCGTGCCAGCCCGACGATAATAATATCGCCCCGCCTAGAAAGGTCTCGAGACAGCACCGTACAATATCTGTACGGCGCCGAATATTCTCGAAGTGGCTCGTATTACCTACCGCGAGGTAGTTACTCTACCGCGGCTATATAAGCAGCCGATCGCTCGCCCGCTGCAGTTCAGTCCAGTTCAGTCTCACACTTACAGTCGGCCAATATCTCAACATGTAACAAGTGCTCCTGCATGGCACACATCCAGGGCAGCTTCCCGAGGTCCATCACCACGTCTCAGCCACAAGGCCCATCGTGCCTTCAGCCCCGCAGAACAGCAACATCCCGCGACTCACAAGGCTTGCGTCACCTTCAGTCCGAGGATCAGCTCACCACTTCATGGCACCCCGAAGCCTCACCGTGCTTCGCTGCCATGGGAACGCGCTCCGCCTCGCCAGGACTACCTGCTGGTGGCTCAGCTCACCGAGCCACACACCGTTTACCTCCGCGACTTAAAGCGTCGAGCAACGGCCTGGAAGATAGGTCATCTCCACCGCCATGGTGTCGAGCAACTCGCTGACCTTCACCACACCATCTCCATCACACCGTGCGCCTGCAGAATCTCATCACAGCACCCCGCATTACATCTTGTTACCGACCACCGACTATCTGCTACGTAGCCCAATAAACGACTGACTCAAACTTCGACATGACGCCTTTCATTTCTGTCTACCGATCCGGCCCGCTCCCTCAAATGTGTAAGATCGGACTATCTGATAGATAATGAATATGACATTTTCGTATGAATACAGCATAGGAGTCTGTGCAGCCAATGGGACTACGGCATCCCTATTTGGAGTATGTCATGAGCAGTAGCAGTTCGTGGTCTATCTCATTGGGGGTTAAATCGGATATTAAAAAGGGAGAAAAAATGCTATTTTGGCCTTTTCTCTGGATCTAAAGCAATTTCAATACATCACTTCAACAGAGATTATTATCTCGCCGATTATAATCGGCTTAGCAACAATATGCAATTCGGCAATTCATTAAAACATCCGTGCTAAATAATGTAAGGTCGTAGGTTAAAAAAATATAATTTTGAATTCGAAAATCACAATTTACGCAAGAACTGTATGTCTGGCATTTTTTACTCAAATTGATTGTATTCTAACACAGTTATTTACAAAAAACCCAAGAGGTTGATAATACACCTCAATCCATGATTTTTACCTGGCACTTCCTCCCAAATTAAAACGCAAAACGTGATAATCACAGAAAAAATCTGTTGATTCTCGAAATTTGGTTTTAACAAATCTCACAAGTGTAACTAAGAATTGCAGGTCTACAGCTCTGGCGCCACTTGTGCGAATCTAAGAATTATGACGAATGGTCTTATTGATGCTGTTATTCAAAACGCACCTAAGGGATTTGGGATTCATAGACGGGAGGAATTTTTAGCACGGAGTGACTGTTTAAGGTTTGGCAAAATTATAAAACAAGTTGTCTTATTATTATTTCCCCATTTTTACTGGGAGTTCACTGCAAAGTCACCACAGTTTGTGAAAGTTGTGAATGATGAGAAGGGAGGAAGATTGATAAAAGGAAGGTTAGAAAGTCCTGGCTATTCAGATCTGGTCACCAAATATGACTTAAGGCCATTTCAAACACTGATTCGATTCTGAATGGCAGTTTTTAACACGGTGGTACTGTGTATTTATTGATTTATTGCAATATAATTGTTATCACAAAACTTATCGTGTTATGTAGAGGGAGGGACCACGTAAGCAAAACATTCAAAATGCGGCAAAAAGTGTACGGATGTTAGTTGTAGATACTGCAGCTTTGCATCGGCAAAAAAGAAATACCCTCAAACAGAAAAATATCCAGTCTCTGGATACTCCATACAGTTCACGCTTTCGACTGTATGACGGCTACAACACCTAGTTGACAACATGCGACATCCGCGTTCTGGCATACAACGAACTAATACCCGAAATGGCTGCCGGAAGAAAAACTGCATGAAAGCTTCAGTTGCCAGAAAATCACGACATGGAACTGTGGAAATAAAACGGGATCATATTTGGACCTCAATGGTGACCGAATTTCACAGAACTTAGAATAAAGGGAAAAGGTGTGTGCAGTATTTTTTACCGACTTTCCTTCATTCGCTTATAAAATGCATTGAATTTATGTAACAAAATATTTTTTTTTTACTAATGTTGCGTCACGCATAGTTTTATGTGAACTCGGGGCTGGATGTTACTCTCATTATCATTAGAAATAAAAGGAGTGTTTAATGACCATATTGCGCCCCATATGCATCGAGAATCCACCCAGGCATCGCCGAATCCACCCCGGGTTCAATTTCTCGGCTTGCTTAGTCCTTTTTAATCATGGTGGTAGAAGATTTTCAAATATTGTCGAGTTATTTGTAACCCAGAAATTTTTATTTTTTTTTGAAAAATATAATAGCCAGGGATTCTCAACTCTTATTTTCCTCGTCTCCTTCCCCTAATCACTTCATTTAGCCTTACGCCAACCCATGATAATGAAAATAAACAGAGTTCTCATAAATGTTCCGGTAAGAAAAAATACTGTTTTTAATCAGGTGCCCAAATTAACATATTAACGAATATAAGGCATTTTGTGGCGTAATACGTACCTTTCAACCCAGTTTTTGTTTAATTTTATATATATCTTATTATTTTAATGTTTGTTCATAAAGTAAAATATTTTTTTAAATTGACAAATTTTAAGGGTGAATGAAATACATGGTTTATTTTGGTTTATTTAAACACTTATTTTTACATTAATTCTATACAGGAGGCCACGAGAAAAATATTTTCCCTCAGGGTTTATGTCATCTTTGGGGATGCTGTGTGGAGAGTATTTTAAGGAAAGCTACTCTCCTTCTAGAGGAAGGTCTGGGATGGAAAAAAGAATGAAGAATATGTAGGAATCAATGTGTCCCGGAGTGACGAGCATATGAATCCATCCCTCTCACTGTTGTGCAAGGCGATGTTCCGATAGAGTCCTGCTGGAGAGATCAAAAGGTCTCTTATTTTTCAGTACAGTCTATTCTAAACCGACCCACTAGGTGGGCAGGCGCAACTGCCGCCAAGTCCCAGTTAGTCCTCACCCCATGAACCCGGGCAATCCCATTAACTCGCCCAACTTAGCGAACCATTTGGTGTGACCTATGGCAGAGGTAAAAATGAAGTCAAATAACATTGGCCCCCATACCCACCTCCCAAATCGTTTTACACAGTACACAAAAATGTATTACCATTACAAAAAAATAAAATAAAACGAAAATTATAACATAAATTAACAGTTTTAACACAGCCTCACGGTGGGCGTCAATTTATAACGTTTATTATATATTAAGTACTGCATGAGTTCGAACAGAGAGTTTTTATTCAGTAAAAAGTATAACACAACAAAATAATAATAAGTACACGTGCATACGAGTATAACGATATTTCGAGATATATATGTACGCGGCGCGTAATTTCCGACTGAGGACTGACTGTCTCTAGGGACTCCTCTACCCTATCAATGTGGACAAGAAAATATCTCACAGTTGATCCTTGGTATTGAGCCTTAAGACTGTCTTCTGGATCTCTCTATGAGAGATATGGTTTTCCACTAGATACCCCTCTCACTAAAGTGGACTTGAACGCATCATATCTCACTTTAGCTTCGAATAGCGAACTCTTGGAATGATTCTGGATCTCTGGTTGTTCAAGGCCGCGCTCTCGTTTATATAGGGCGGCTGGTAGTAAATCCTTTGGTAATTAGGTGGCCGGGAGCGGGAGGCTGCCCCGTGATTAGCCGATGGTTTGAATTGTGCAACCAATGCTATTCTCCTACGGCATGCTGCGTTTGTAGATAAGGACGCTGTATCATGTGTGAGCGAGAAAATATTCGAGCACGTGCGGTGTCGCTCGTTATAAAATGAAAAATTTATACCAAGTACTTTTACTATGGAGAACCGCAATGAACCATTCAATTTTGTTGGTTATTATTTATATTGCAAATGAAAGGTAAAGAAACTTGTTGCCGAGTGTAATTCAATTACTTATTGCTACTGAAGGACTCCCGAGATCCATTCTATAAACAATGGCGCAATATTAGTCAGTTTGTTTGCCCTCAAGAATAAATATTTATCTGCCTCCGTCGAGGGTTTGGGGGTTCGAGGATTTCAGAGTTTCAAGTTCAATTAAGCTTTTCATTAGTTAATTAATACGCGCTCTGGAAACTTCACCCCATCTCCCATGAAAAAATTAAAGATAAAGTTATGCCGTAATAATATTTAGTTGGCTTCTGGCGGCTTATAACTTAGATCTGTTTTGCTGAAGAATCGGGTAGACAGACATTTACTGACAACTAAATCGATTTTATGTTTAAATTATGTGAGAGAGGTTTTAGGGTGGCACACCTGTTTCCGGCCATACAAGAGCGAGACAGGTGATCCCGCATATAAAAGGAGATGCAGGCCTCTCCTCACTCTCTTTTTCCAACCGCCAACACGTTAGTTAGGACGTATTTATAGCCATTACTTATAATAAATATCCATATCGCCAATACGCGCATTATTTATAAATAACCTCGCCTACACTCGAGTCTGTATTTAACAGTGGCGCAGCCTACGGTACACGATTCTGCACAATACGGCAGAAATATCGCGAAAAGAATCGACGCGCAAAAAAATTTGGCACAAAAATTTGGCAAAAATACGCGGTAACATTATTATTTCGGGTCGGTAAGAAAGGCCGGACCGAAATTATTCCAACACTTCACTGCAAGGAGTGAAGTGCAAGAAGACACTGGAGCCAGCCAGCTTTTCGGAAGGGGGAAGCACGGGAGGTCCAGCGTCAATCGACATCTCTGAGGGTCAAGGATCGGAGATCCAGGTCGCAGGAGTGATCTGGGGTAGCCATCGGTGTTACTGTGTGACGGGTCTGGAAGGAGCCATCAATTCACAGGGTCAAGGAGCAGTTTCCGGAGCAGGGTCCAGGGAGCAGACGGCAGAAGAAGAAGCCTCATTGGGAAGTTTTTGTTTTTTCTGTTTTCTTTCTCTCTATTTGGGTACCTTCTGGGCATTGGGAACATGGAGTCTCGAGGATTGGAGTCCTTCAGTTTGCGTGACGGGAACTGGGAGAACTTCAAGGTCCGCCTCGGACAATTTCTCCTCGTGAATGATGAAAAGTTTGCATCGGATGATAAAAAAAGGGCTATTTTCCTGAATGCATTGAAAGATGATTGTTTTTCCTTATTGGTTAATTTGTGCATTCCTAAAAAGGTAACAGATATTAAGTTAGAAGATTTGATATCTAAACTTGATGAGTATTGTTGTTCAACGAAATGTTTTTTTGAAGAGAGATCTAAGTTTTACAGTGCTAAACAAAGAAATGACGAATCAATCCGTGAGTTTGCAGTGCGGTTAAAGTCTCTTTCTACTAATTGCAAATTTGGGAATAGTTTATCAGTAAATTTAAGGGATTTCTTTGTTTTGGGTTGTAAACCAGGAAAGGTAAGGGAAAAATTATTTCTCGAGGGTGAATTATACTCGTTCGAAAAATGTTTACAAGTCGCCGAGTGCATTGACCTCGTAGCTTCAACTCAAGCGCAGTCCCGAGTTGATAATACGGTTTACGCTAATGTACAGCTCAAGGCCGGTCGACTCTCTTTTAATAATTCGCGTGTGAAAGACAGAGACGTGAAGCGTTTCGGGCATAGCAACAGGGCACGGTCACAGTCGCCAGCGAACGCTGTGAAACAAAATTGTACCGTTTGTGGTCACAATAATCACATCGCGACGGAATGTAGATATAAAAATTATTTATGTAAAATTTGCAGTACGAAGGGTCATCTCGCAAAACAGTGCAAGCGTTCCTCAACACGTAAGAGTGTGAATACTTTGTTGTCGGACACAAAGTTGGGTGAAGTTAATAGTGTCGAACCATTTTTTATTGAAGTTTCACTAGACGGGATCAAGAGTAAATTCATGGTAGATTCTGGAGCATCTTGTTGCGTAATTTCCAAGGAGTGTTATTTCAGTAAATTCAGTAGAATCAAGCTAGTGCACGAAGACATTAGTCTACGGGGTTTTGACAATACGCTCGTGAAAGTGGTAGGTACAATTACGCCACAAGTGGAATTTAACGGTCAGTGTCACAATTTGAAATTTGTTGTTGTCACAAGTGCTTCGTTATCGATAGTGGGGCGTGATTTTATGAATCTTTTTAACGTCGGGATTAACGGAATCGTAAACAGTATAAAACAGAATACTTTGAAGCAGCGATTAGTAAAAAAATTCCCGGAAGTTTTTACGGATAAACTAGGAAAATTTAATAAGTACGAAGTGAATTTAACTTTAAAAGAGACCGCTATTCCGATATTTCGTAATCACAGAGTTATGCCGTTCGCTTTGAAAGAAAAAGTCGAAAGGGAGTTAGATAGTTTACTGTCAGACGGTATTATAGAACAAGTCCAGTTTAGTGAGTTTGCAAGTCCAATTGTTCCAGTAATTAAGAAAAACGGTAGTATTAGATTATGTGGTGATTATAAATCGACAGTGAATAATCAGTTATTAGTTGACAAATATCCATTACCTAGGATAGAGGAGCTATTAACGAAAGTAAATGGTGGGAAAGTTTTTGCAAAAATCGATCTTAAATCGGCGTATAGTCAATTTGTTTTAAAAAAGGAGTGTAGGCGTTTTACAACAATCAATACCCATTTAGGATTGTTTCAGTATAAGCGGTTAGTGTACGGGTTATCTCCCGCGCCAGCTATATTTGCAAAGGCAATGGCAAATTGTTTGTCAGGATTACAGAACATGACGTTTTATTTGGATGATATTATCGTGATAGGGGAAGACGAAGACGATTTAGAGAAAAACGTATGTGTCGTGTTAGAAAGGTTGAAACATTGTAATCTAACAGTGAATAGTGACAAGTGTGAATTCAATTTAAAAGTTATTGAGTTTTTAGGTTATAAAATAAGTGAACAAGGGATTCAACCGTGTGAACGGAATAAAGAAGCCATTTTAAATGCACCAGCACCTAGTGATTTAAATAATTTAAGAAGTTTATTAGGTATGATTAGTTATTATCGTAATTTTATTCCAAATATGGCAAATATATTGTCACCATTATACGAATTACTTAAAAAAAAGATGTTAAGTTTCAATGGGGTACGGAACAAGAAAATAGTTTTGCGATAATTAAAAGAATATTAACTTCGGATAGGATTTTAACGCATTTTGACGAAAATATACCTGTGAAACTTGTCACAGATGGTAGTTTTAATGGGGTAGCAGCAACATTACTTCATAGGTTTCAAAATGGCGTAGAAAGACCGATTGGGTTCGCAAGCAGAACTTTAACTAAAGCGGAAAAGAATTATTCTATTCTAGATATTGAAGCAACAGCAATTATTTTTGGAATTAAAAAGTTTTACCAATATTTGTACGGCAGAGAATTTATTTTAGCTGTGGATAATCAGCCGTTAGTGAGAATTTAGGTGAAAATAAAGAAGTACCTAAGATTGCCGCGTCAAGGTTACAGAGATATGCTATTATGTTAGGTTCGTTTAATTTTAAAATTGAATATGTAAAATCGAAAAATAATTGTTCAGACTTTCTGAGCAGGTGTCCGATTGAAAAGGTTAGCTGTGAAGATGAGATAGAGTCTGATTACATTAATTATTTCGAGAATAATGGGTTTAATTTGTCTTTAGACGTGATAAAAAGCGAAACCGAAAAGGATGATGTGTTAGGTCAAGTAAAAAAATTTTCTTATCGAAGGTTGGCCAGCATCAGTAAAAAAGGCACAAAGTGGTAACTTTGTTGTGGGTAAGTGGTCTGATCACCTGTCTCGCTCTTGTATGGCCGGAAACAGGTGTGCCACCCTAAAACCTCTCTCACATCCTCCCCTACTTAAACGGGAGAATCCTGGCTACATAAGTGATACCTATAGCTACATGTTTCATGGCAGGAGGAAGATAACCAGGAATTCGCGTCTGACACGTTGGAATTGTCGACGGACGAATTAGATCTCTCCGGTATGTTACGTAATAGAAGTGTCTCTAATTCTGTTTCTCCATGTTTCAGGTCTAACCCATGGCAAGGAAGGCTTCGGCCCAGGTGACAGCACTTCGCAGTTGAAATGGACAGAAGGGAAACAGAAAGAACAAAAACAAATGTTTTGTTAATTTTAAATGTAATGTGTTAATTTTAAATGTGAAATATGAAATATAAAATATATTGTATGAAATATGTAGCTATAGGTATCACTTATGTAGCCAGGATTCTCCCGTTTAAGTAGGGGAGGATGTGAGAGAGGTTTTAGGGTGGCACACCTGTTTCCGGCCATACAAGAGCGAGACAGGTGATCCCGCATATAAAAGGAGATGCAGGCCTCTCCTCACTCTCTTTTTCCAACCGCCAACACGTTAGTTAGGACGTATTTATAGCCATTACTTATAATAAATATCCATATCGCCAATACGCGCATTATTTATAAATAACCTCGCCTACACTCGAGTCTGTATTTAACAAATTATTTTGTGTATGTTTTGTAATCGATACTATGCTTTGAGTATATCACATAGTACGGGATATCTGGATGGGGGTACTCACATATCCAAAAAAAGGAATGCTTAAGGGGCCGTATACCCGTTCAAAAAGAAGACGATGGAGAAATACATAATTACGAATGTTGAAGAGAGTGCGCTAATATATAAAACGATAAAATTGAAAATGTTTAATAAAACATGGCTCGTTTAAAATAGAGTGTAAATCTCGCGGGGAACATCTAAAATAGCATTTTAGATGTTCAAAGAAACACTGTGAATTTTTTTCATAGCTTTATTTGCGATTTTTTTCTATCGAGGGAATTTCATGTAATTTGCGTTTCGGCGTAGGAAACGGCAGAAATACTGAGGCCACTCTTATTCCAAATATACATAAATGACATCTGTCAGCTAAAACTACATACTTCTTATACGCAGATGACACGGCAATATTTTACTTCAGCAAAAACTTAGAAAGTCAAGAACAATCTCAAACCGATCTTAATATACTAAACGATTGGCTAATAAAAAATATGTTAACAATAAATATTAATAAAACCGGTTACATGATCTTAAGCTCACCTATACCATCGCATAAACCATTACAAATAGAAGAAAGAGACCTACATATTCCAGATAGCGAAAAATACCTGGGCTTATATATTGATAAACATTTGACATTTAAACAACATGTAGAAAAACTAAAAACAAAAATCATCCCATTAATTGGTGTATTTGGTAGAATCGCTCATCTTCTACCAACAGAGGTAAAGAGGGGCTTATAGTTCCAGTCCCACCTAAATTATTTAATAGAAACATGGGGAAATACATACATTACGTACTTAAACGATTTACAAATAATACAGAACAAAGTTATTAAAAAAACTCTTCAACTATAACCCCGACACTCCCACGAAAAAACTATACCAGGAAATGAACCTTTTGAAAATAAGAACATTGTACGAATGTAACATGAGTCTTTTAATCTACAAAATACAAAATCGACTTATACACACAAACACAATATTTATAAAAACATCACAAGTACACGAACATTATACTAGACAACACAATAAATTGTACACAAATACTGTCAAAACTGAAAGTGGCAAGAAAAGCATTGGCCACGAGGGAGTTCACATATATAATCTCCTTCCAGATAACCTAAAAACGGAAAAGAATATAAAAAACCTTTAAAAAAAAAACTATTTAAACTTAAGATGTTGGAACAAAATTAAAAATATTACTACTATACTTGTACTACTATACTATAATATATGCTCTGTACAAGTTAAGAAAGCGAAATATTATATTTCTTTTAACTTAATAATAAAAAAATGAAAAATATTATCTTCAAGGATCACATATATTTTTAAGGGCTTATAAACTTTTAAGTTTTTAAACTTCAAATGTTTAAAAGAGATATGTAAGAAATCGCTAGAAATTCGGGTAGCGGCGGCGTAAGATAATTCTGAAAGTTCCGGTTAGAACATCGATAAACGAAATTCATGAAAACCTGCAAGTTTATTTAAATTTAGTAAAACTAATTTTTAATTTTTAACTTTGAGTAAAACCACAAATTGTAATATTTAATTAGTCGAGACAATAAGGCAAACGTTCTGGGTTCGATTCCTAGATTTAACCGTATCTTTTTATGATTTTTCTGTTTCAGATTGATTAATTCATTAATTATGTACAAAAACTTCGTGCAAAAAACGTTTTTCTTGAAATTATAAAAAAAACGTATCTGAATACTTCACTGCGCAATTTAAATAATGCTCAACCACGACAATAATACTAAAAATTGGGACTAAAACGTGACGAAAAATCATGTCATTTGAAAAACTAAAGAAAAACACATTTTCGAGCATTAGTAGTTGAAATATTGCCAGTAATTTGAAAAACATTTTTAATCAGTTCACGTTTATGGCAGCAAATGGTGAAAATTATGTCAATATTTTACTCCTAATATAAATACAATAAAACAATAACATTTAGATAAGTAGTATAATTTTGTAAGTGTTATGAACTTTGTATTATTTACATCGTTGGTTAAGATATTTTGCGGCCACCCTGCATTATTAATCTCTTTAAAATTTGCCAACAAAACTCGGGTACCCACCAAGTTATTTCAAAATACAAAGGGCTTTAAAACTATGATGAAACATGTTCAGACAAAAATGTTTTACTTGAACTTTGATACATTATTATTAAACATGTTAGTGATTTGTACAATGTTATGTTAACAGGTATAATTATAAAATCAAAAATGATAATTAATTTATTTGGTTACACCGGGTTTCGAATATTATTTTTATTTTATTTACGTGAGTACCGCACAAGAGTGCCTACTTCTCGACCGTCTGGAGCCAGTGAGACAAGTGGGGTACATTGAGAAGTTGAAGGTTGTGGGGAGGTGAAGCAGATTGGGTAGAGGAAGTTGGCAAAGTAAATGGCTTTTCAATTCTTATCACCAGATACCGCTAAAGTAATTTCAAGAAACGTTTCGATTTTTAATGATGGTCGTTCACCATTTATATGCACCTGAAGAATCTTGGAATCATGTTAGATAGCTGTCATTTCATGATCATATTTAAAATGCCATGGTAATGTCGGTTGGGAGGCCATCTTATTTTTGAACAGAATACATATTTAGCATCAGTGAAGCAGTTTTGGAACGGCAAACTTTGTTTCTGCTGGTAATATAATAGGTACCTATGTTTTTATTTTATACTTCTGATTTGTCATGTGTACCTATATGAACACAGAAATGTATAAAAAAATCATAGTATGGATTCACACGCGATAGAAGTGAAACCTTCAGAAAAGTAAAGTAGACAAGAGTGGAGAGACTACCAAGCACTTTTTTATCAATGTGGGGATGATGTTATTCCATGTTTTGTCGTTGAATTCCAGTGTGTCTTTTCCTATACCTTTGGTCATCTTATTTGTATTGGTGTTTTCTTCTTGTTAGTCGCTAGATGTCGCTTTATTTTGTTTTTCTTTGCCCATTCATTTTGAAGTGTTTTGAAGATTGGATATTGATTTTACAAAATTATAAATATTTTTTTGGATTTCTTGGGATTCTATCTTTGGTCCGCTGAATGTCTGGCCGCTAAGGTTCGTCAGGCGCTTTATACCACTAGACCAAAATGGACTTGCGTGGGACCGTGGATTTATCGTATTATATTGGAATCAAGTACCCGTGAATCAAATAAACATTTTATTGCTCTCTCATTCTCTCGCAGGCTAAATCCTATATATTTATGTGTGTGTTTGTTCCTTTTTAGTGTCGCTTGCTTCCGTTTCATCAAGTTTCAAATCAGAACGGTGCTAAAGAAGTTTTCAATTTAAAATTAAAATAATTAATTGAATGTACGTCACCAGACCAATTTCTTTTGTTTCGGAGTTTTTTCCCCGGAGATATTAAATCAAACAAGCTTATTAGAAAATTAGTAGAAAATATTGTAATCAAGTTAAAAGTTACCGATACGATGAATATTGTATTAATAGTCGTTTCCTCACAAAACTTAATTACCGTAAATTTTTATGGGACGTTCTGAGATGGAGTTTACGCTAAAGATGCCAACAAATATTGATAAAACGTGTTCTCTAGGCTTTTAGCAATGCGGGGGAGGCCCGGGCAAAGTCGGGAACGGTAAACAGATAAAGATACTGTCTGGAGAGATTTGGCTTGTAATAAATAGATCAAGGTTAAATAAATGGTGGCTTGCGGAAGGAGATCGTTTGCACGAACTTTTTGAAATTTTAATATGAATTTTGCCTTCTAAAAATTATTCGCTCATTTATGCTAAATATGAAAAAAAGTGAAATAATTATATCACAACTTATAGTTAAAAATTGGCTTCCGCGGGGTTTTAGCAAAAAAGGGGCAATGTGGGCGACTTTTTTTGGATTTGGTGGAATTGAGAAAAGGTCCATTAGTAGAGTTTTGCATCTCCGATGGGAATTTATGGACAAAATTACATATTGTTTGCAAAATTTCGTCAAATTTGTTCATTTCGACAATATTCTTTGTTGAATCGGATAATTCAAATATGCAAAATATCGTCGAATTTGTTCAATTCTTTATCCAATTTCCTGCAAATAAAATAAAGCCCCTGTTTTACACAAAATTCTTTATTTATTAACAATAAATTTAATGAATTTTCACAACTATGTTTGTCTGAAAGACTTCGAAGTCAACGATTTTTTTTTTAATAGCTTTATGATTTAATAGATTTTATTAGCTTCTATATGTCCGTTTTGCTTTGTCACAATATTAGAGCTGTCTTGTTTATTTCCTATTTTATTTTATGAATAATTGTACCATGAAAAAGTTTTCCGAAAAACGGCTCTTAAAAGCATTTGTAATAAGGTATGTTCACCATTTTATGTACACCATATTTACGGTTTCGGTGTGTGGCACCACCAGTACTGAAAATTTTATTGTGCATTGGTCAGATTGCCAGCTCTGAAATTTTTAAAGTTTATTTGTTGACAAAACTGCAGGCAGAATTCAAATCTTGAGAATTCAAAACAGCTTTGCTCACTCTTTGTGCGGTAGTTCAGAGCGTTGGGCAACCCTCTTGACTGGCGTTCGACGGATCGATTTCAACTCGCCAATATCGTGATCACACATCTTTGAAGTCAATCGCAACAATTGGAATTGACTGGAGGTTATCCTGGGAGGATTTTTGGAATTGGAAGACATCAACTTGTCCTGCATCTGGACGGGCCTTTTGGCTGGTAGCCAATGTTCGGCAAATGATCCAATCTCACGATGTGGGGTTCTTTTATAAAAATATCTCCTAGGAGTTTTTTGTAAGCCACGCCATTCAATCTACAATTATGCTGCAACTTATAACGGTACCATCAACCTGTTTACCTAAACAAACCCTATTTGTCGGCCAGCATTAAATTCAGGATGTCCTTTTATTTCTAATATAATTTTTTATTTCCAATACCTTTTTTTTCATTTTGAACAAAAAACGAAATCCTTACTTGCAGATGTATTTGCATTAGTAGATTTCGCAATGCTCATAAAAAGTATTCAGTATTTCAAAAATGTAAATTGTTGCCACGTAATCCCACGGTAATACAGTTTGTGAAAAACTTGGGCACAGAAGGTCGGTAAAACTAGTTTATGTATATTAAGAAGTTTTACGGTGGAAGTTGAGAAATTACTCCGGGTATTGTATCAAAAGATGTTGAAGGATATAAGTATTATTATTTACAAATTGCTGAAGGATACTTTTTGAAACTTTAATATTGTGATAGAAATTAGATACTTTTGACGCTGCCAAGCTTTGTTGACAGAATGAAAAACTTTTTTTTTTCGTCACTTTTGACAAGTTTTCAACAAATAGTATTTATATGGGATCAGATTCAAAACTTTCATTGGAAAACTGCCGACATTAAGAAGTATTTTTGCTTTTGGAAATATTAAACTGGTTTAAACATTTTAAGATTTTAAAGCAATGAACAAGAGCTCTCAAAAACTATTCAGCTTCTTATTTTCTCGTTCATCTCTTGTAGGTTGTTCAAATAAAAATAAAACATTTAAAGTGTTTATTATCTCAGAATATTACTGAAATTATTGGCTTTAATCCAATGTACTTTTCTTTTTGTATGCATATTATTTCTTCTTAAAAATTGGTTTGAATATCGATGGATGGTTGATTTCAAAATATGAGATAATTGGGGAGTTTTGTAAATCTTGCCTCACATAAAATTCTAGATATTATAATTACAATTTACAATAATTACAGAATTCTAGAACACCCGTTGCGTTCGCAAGTTAGTTTATTCTCTGGGTAAAAAAATTCTAAATTATCAGACACATTTCAGTATCATCATTACTTTATATTAAAACTAGCAGATCCAGCCACACGTTGCTGTGGCTAAAGAAACACAACGCCATTACCCAACCTTTATAAAATCCACACCACCCGCTTGCCAGCTGCCCGCTGCCCGCTGCCCGCTGCCTGAATTGAATATTTGAATTTCTCGGCTTTTCTCTACTATAGTAAGCATGTATTATACAAATACAAACCTTCCTTTTGAATCGCTCTATATATTGGTGAAAACCGCATGAAAATCTGTTGCGTAGTTTGAAAGATCTATGCGCACATACATTTTGAGCGACTTCATTTTACACTATGTAATGGTGGTGATGCAGTTGATTATGCAGAATTTTGATTGTTCAATAATATTAATGTTATTACAAATTCGTTATCATTGATGTTAGGTAAGTATACATTATTTAAATTCAGAGTTTCGTTACTACTGGGGTAATCTTGGAATCATAAAGGTACCTACTTAAGAGGGCATTACCAGAGAAAACCAGAAATGTCATTTTCAAATCAGATTTTAGACGTATTGACTCTTTTCCACAAAAAATTATAAATGAATTTCGAAAGCTTGTTCTTTTATTTAGCATTCGCATGTTATAAATTTTGAGAAAAGATTTTAATTTTTAGTATAATAAGGTTATTCCATAGGTCGATGGCAGATTTGTTAAATTTTCAAAAAAGATTTTGTATTATACCACACCCATTTCAAATAATATAATCATGCAGTAAAATAAATCAATACATTATCTAGCAAACGCATGTTTTAGAATTTTAATTTTAGCTTCAATAAAATCATTAAAAAATATGTACGTACATGTGTTTCTTCACGAAAATTGGTCCAATTGTGTATTTATTTGCGCACTTACAAACTAATATATTTCAGATTTTTTTAACATTCTTATTAAATTTAGACATTATTGAAAAATGATAAATACTTATAATCAAAAAATAACTACAAAAAGTACATTATTTTAATAGTTTTATCATCACGCTTTTCAGCATTTTTGGATGAAGGTATAAATTAAAGCTAATTTGAATTGAAATAAATTCGATATTGAGTTAAAATTTTTAAAAGCTGGTACGGAGAATAATTAATCTTTCTCATTGTAACCGCCCTGCATGATCGTAAGAACAATTTTCGACGAAATGTGGATTTTTGTCCGCTGGCTGGTTAAACGCTCTTAAATGGAAGATATAATAGCATCACCATCTTCCCGACTGTAAACTGACACAAAAATCTCAGCAATCCAATACGACTTCTACCTACTCTTCTTCATTTCTGAGTTTTCAATGAAACCCCCTGACCCGAGATGACAAGGCGCCCGACTAGTCAAGGAGCAGCAAGAGCTTTAGCAATCTTTACTCCCAGACTCCTGCTGGAAAGCTTGCAGGAATTGATCATCACCTATTCCAAGGAGGGACCACTTCGAGGTACCACGATGCATTCTTATTATTGCCCTACGAAAATATATGTCCAGTTGCATTCTTGGGGAAAGGCGTTCACATTTACCGATATAATGTCTTTATTATATCTGGATTTCGCTACAAAAACTTACAATAATTTACCAAAGTCGATAGTTTAAGATAGTTTGCGGTCTTAATCAATAATTAAATTGTCTATTATTTGTCCCACTCAATTGAGTTAAATTGCCTTATATTATATACATATCTGTGGAGGGAGATTGACTACTTAATCCAAACAAAAGAACAAGGCACATAAAAATAAAAAGATAACGGTCGCAATTGGGACTTGAACCTAGAACCTGTCGTCTTGGGGACAAATGCCTATTCCAATTCAGCTACTAAGATATATATATTATGTCAGTTTTGTCAATCAAAATTCTGAATTAGCAATATTATCTTAGACTAATTCTTTTCCATATTATTGATAGAATCTTTTTCATTGATAAAAAGTGTTCGATGAACTGGTTTGCAACCTAGATAGTGTCTCGGAAAAAAAATCAGATTTTATTTACATGGAATACCTAAAGTCTAAATTAAAATTCAATTTTTATTAGAAGAACTCTCGTTTTATGAATTTTGAAGATTATTCCCGTCAATGTAATATATCGTTGAAATAGAAGATAACACTAATAATCTAAACGAAAGTATGAAAAAGAAATAGAATATCTTTAAAGGTCTAAAAAGAGAGTTGTTCTAATACAAATTAAATACAAATATGTTTAAACCAAAGATATTCAAATTCAGAAGAGATATGCTATGGTGTCCGCGCAACTGTCGCCGGACTACGCGCTAATTAGCGTAGTTTTCATACAAAAAGAATTTGTTCATTTCGTTGATTTTTTTAAAATGTGCATTAATATTAGTTAACAATATATTTTGAATAAGGAAAGAATTCGTGCATTTAGTTTTACGTTCGTTTGGTTTATTCGTTAATTATTTGTTCTTTTAGTTTATTTGTTAATTGGTAAACAATATCGGCGACACCCGGAAGCGCAGACCCACATAGTAAAAACAGCAGATAGCACATTGGTTTAAACCAACACTTAATAATAATATGACAATACCATCTTCCGATATATGAAGCAGATGGGCTATTTGTGGTGGGCTGGCGGCGGGGATTTGATGTTTATACAAATCTACAGATTTATTCCAAGATTGATGAAATTTTGCACAACTGTCTTTCAAACCATGAGAAAGGGTACTGTTTAAAAAATATACTGTAGTGCTTCAGCTAGTACTTGATAAATTAACATTTTTATTTTTGTCTTACTTACAGTACAGTAGAGGTATTATCAGAGGGTTAAATGAATGCATTAGGTCGACACTGCAATTTCAGTGCTTCGTACAGAACGTTAGCACGATTCTTCAACGCTGCAAATGCAGGGGTCCATCCCCTAGGGGTTAAAATGGTTTTTCTTCCAAAAAAAATTATGATGTTTTTTACTTCGGAATATTTTCTAAATACGTTTTTGACTAGAGCATCCAACATACAAAAACGAATTCATAAATGCTTATAGGGTTAATTCACAGGATATTATACCTTATTACTAATTACGAATTGAGTAGATCGTCATCAGATCGTGTATGCATGTTCATTTTTGACAGTTTGCCTTGAATATTAAATCGAAACATGGAATACCCTTCAATTAGCTATTTAATTAAATTAATTTTTGATGAATAATTATTGATGTTGCGGGGTGTAAAGAATTTTTAAGGCTAATTTAATATACTATTTTTATCAGTAATTGCATATTGCTCATGGGCTAGTCTGTAGATTTATTATCAGCATCCCTAAAAACAAAAATCACCGACCACCACTGTTATCTTAGTAATAATCACTTTATATTTGTATAGTGCAGTTAGGTGTAATTTCACTTCAAGTGCGCACGTGTCCAACGGAATATTATATATTCCGTTGGACACGTACGTCGTGGGTGTGGCGTACAATATAATATATGTAAACTCAAATACTGCATTCCATTATAGTTCCCAAATTTGAAAACTTATGTAACTAGTACAAGGGAACAAATTAATCATGGTGCTGTGTACAAGCATGGTTTAAACTTTAAACCCTCAGTTGGCAGACTTTGGGCTATTGTAATCTGTCAGTCAACATTTTATACAGGGTGTTGAGAGATGTACCGGACTTACTTTAACCAATGATGCCTGTTCATTTTTGGTGTAAAAACATGGATTGCATTTTGGTCTCCGCGATTTTTTTTTCACCTAAAAATGTAAAAAGCAACATTGGACCATTATTTTATTACAAACATTTTATGGGATTCTCTCAAAGTCGTTTTTTTTTCAATTATTTTTCTTCCAATAGGCATCAGTGTTATACATACCTATTCAAATAAATTAGTATAATATAATTTTTAAATCCGTCAAATTTGTTATTACGCACCAAATAACAAAAAATGATTAGTTTTTTTAGAACAGGCACTTCACAGTTGAAAACTGATGTTGACTGGGTCATAATGATAGACTCTGGGTCAGACTCTTGACTCACGATCCGGAGGTCGCGGGTTGGAACCCGGCATGCGCAAATAAATTTTATTTGATTAATTTGTGTTATTTCACAATTAATTAATTAAAAATAATATATAGTATATTTGCGGCATGTTCCAGAGTGGAAGATACTATCAGTATCGCCCTGGTCTAAGACCACCATTCAGGATTGAAACGTTGCTTGAAAATGGCTTTAGCCGTGTTTAGTGACCAGATCTGAATAGCCAGGTACTTCCCAACCTTCCTCTTCCCCACCTCCTTCCCCTCTCCACTACCTTCAGCCTCACAACATACCCCAATTGGGGATGCCATAGTCTCACTGGCTCCAGACGGGAGCAGTTGAGATTCTTGTGCGGTATTCACATTAAAAAAAAAAAAATATATATATATATATATATATTTACACCTGTATTGAAGCTTATCATCGATGTAATTTTTGCTTGTCATATTATAATTATATCTTTGTACGTATATCTAATATCCATGTTCATATTATTTGGCCTAATACATTTATACATAAAATATACAATAAGTAAAAGAAAATTGTTACAACAATACGAGGGGTACGACGATACTGAAACTTTATTTAAATACAAAACTAGCTTTTACCCGCGACTTCGCTCGCGTGGTATTAGGGGGAAATAAATCTGTATAAAAAAATTTCCCACGGGAATAAAATATTTTTTCCGGAATTAAAAGTAGCCTATGTCATTTCCCAGTCCTCCAATTATCTCCGGTTAAAATAATCACGTTGATTGGTCGCTCCATTTATAATATTGTAGCGAGTTCGCGGTAAGCGTCGCTGTGCTATTCAATAAAGAAATTATTTCTCGCTGCGAGTCCTTTCCCATTCGTACCGTTCCCCTTCCGCCTCCCCTTCCTCTCCCGCGTCCCATCCACCTTCCCTCTCTCCAGTCCACTCGCCCGCTTCCTCCGTCCCGTGAACTTCCCTCCTGAGTTTCCCTCCCCCCTCCCATGTTTCCCTCCAACCCCCTCCCGCATTTAGTCCCGGTATATTCGGTTTTAAAACAGCTCGCGTGCCACCTATTGCAACATACATTTTTCGGTGATTCATTTTTATATATATAGATTGATTTGGATGTAAGTATTTTTATATTTGGATGTAAGTTTCTCGAATGTTGCGTAAATTCTAGAGTTTTCTAACGAGTTGGTTCTAAATCGAAACAGGGGAGGTTAGGAGAGAGCTAAACTCGAATCTTTTGCCAAAATGCACAATGTGACCATACATTGAATTATGCCAGTCATGACATCGTTTCAATAGGTGGACTGACAATGCAATGTAACTACTGTAAAGCCTTGAAGTGGAAGGGAGATAAGACGGGAATATGTTGTAGGCACAGGAGAAAAAAATGCGCCTTGCCAAATTTTCAAAACTATCAGAACCTACAAAGGGACTACTGTCAGCAAGGAACAAGGCCGGAATCAAACCACTATGAAGAATATTAACGGAATACAATATTCTAGGTGATTTTTTTTCTGGCGAACATTGGAAGAGAGACTGTTTTATGACCACATTCATTATACGACTAGGTAGGTACTTTTTTATCTTAACGGAGCTTTACTTCTACCTTAATAAGTACAATAACTACACTCACGGCCGTTGTTCCCAATCCCACTGAACAACTGTTGAGCCGAAGGTTTGGCTCAACGCTCCTCAAATGTAAAAATACGCTTTTCCCAGCGCAACCCTCCGACTATCAGGTGAATCGAGCGTTACTAAACAAATTACTTAGCTGATTGGTCGATCGAGAAGTTGGGAACGACGCAACGGCCGTCCGTTTATTAGAATTGACCTCAAAACGCCGGGTTTATACCTAACAGCTGGTTATTATTGTGTTAGTTTGTTACCAGGGATGAGGTGACAACAATGTACAAGGTTGATTATTATGAGCAAAAATGACTGAAGATATAAGGAATAGGTTAATGATTTTCAAAGAAAATTAGCTATTAGAATTACAAAAAATATTCTTTTATATGGGTATTACCAGAGAAACCAGAAATAACCCGCTCCCTCATGTCATTTTTAAATCAGATTTTAGACGTATTGACTCTTTTCCACAAAAAATTATAAATGGATTTCGAAAGATTGTTCATTTACCTAGCATTCGCATGTTTTAAATTTTACGAAAAAATGTTTATTTTTAGTATAATAAGGTTATACCATAAGTCATTGGCAGATTTGTTAAATTTTCAAAAAAGATTTTGTATTATACCACACCCATTTCAAATCATATGATCATGCAGTAAAATAAATCAATACATTATCTTTAATTTAAATAAAATCATTATAAAATATATACGTACATGTGTTTCTTGACGAAAATTGGTCCGTTTGTGTATTTATTTGCGCACTTACATACTAATATATTTCAGATTTTATTAACATTCTTATTTAACTTATCATATAGTTTTATCATCACGCCTTTCAGCATTTTTTATGTAGGTATAAATTAAAACAAATTTGGAATGAAATAAAATCGATATTGAGTTATAATTTTAATAGAATAATTCATCTTTCTCATTGTAACCACCCTGCATGATCGTAAGAACAACTTTCGACGAAATGTGGATTTTCGGCAGCCTGCTGGTTAAACGCTCTTAAACTAAAAAAATGACATCCTGAAACTAAGGCTGTCTGGCATGCGCTTGCTAAGGTTTAAAAGTTATTATTTATCTATATTGATACAGTGGTAAGTTGATATGACGCATGATGAAATCTTCTTTTGTGAAACGAATCTCACATCGTGAGAACGAATCTCACATTCCAAAATATTGCAGGACTAGCAATATTCTTCTTCTTCTTGTGCCCTGTCCGTTCAACGGACGTTGGCTATCATGTTGGCTATGCTGACTTTGTTTACTGCGGCCCGGAACAGCTCCACGGTAGACTGGCCAAACCACTATCTCAGGTTTTTCAGCCATTAGGTTCTCTTTCTTCCAGGGCCCCGTCTTCCGGCAATCTTTCCCTGCTTTATGAGATGTAGGATCTCATACTTCTCTGGATGTCTCATCACATGTCCAAATTATTGGAGTTTTCGGATTTTTATAGTTTTAATTACTTCCTTTTCTTTATTCATCCGAACCATAACATCTTCGTTTGTAACCCTGTCCATCCAGCTTATTTTAAGTATTCTTCTGTAGATCCACATCTCGAATACCTCAAGTCGCCTAATTAGTTCTTCAGTAAGCGTCCATGCTTCAATTCCGTAAAATAATATCGAAAACACGTAGCATCTGACCATTCGCATTCGTAATCCAAGGTTGAGATCATGTCTGCAGAACATTTTTTTCATGCGGATAAAGGTTGCATTTGATTTCAACTGAAGGATCCCATCTATCATTTACATTGCAGCCCAAGTATACAATACACTGTGCCTTCTCTAGTTTTGTTCCAGCAATGTAAATATTTTCATCCAATGCGTTATTTTTGCTTATGAACATGTATTTTGTCTTATTTATATTCAGTTCTAGCCCAAAATTCTCACAAGTTTTCACTACTTGATTCAGCAAAAGTTGTAAATCCTCAATGTTACTTATTAGAAGTACTGTATCATCTGCATAATAATATATATATATAATATAGCAATATTACCAATGCCCAAATGTCAATGGGCATGCACTAGAGGTGCCACACACCGAAACCATAAATAAAGTGTGTATAAGAGGGTGCACACACCTTGTTATAAATACTTTTATGTAACAATTTCAGGTAATTTTTTTATTATCCCCTTGTTATAAAACCACGTATTTAATATTCTTGAAAATTAACTGCTGCGATCTTCTTCGAATATTATGTGTGTAGGTGCTAAGAACCATCACGATTATTACCTTTATTTGGTACGTGTACTTACCAATTTGAACTCTTACAAAAGTCACATCACCTTGTTGAAATAAAGCAAAGTCGTTTAAACAATATCACACCCGGAAAACGTACGTTAACACGGTTTCCTTCTTAAAAGCTCCCGTCAGCTTCCAAACATAACCGTTAAATCCCTGACACCGCGTTATTAAAGCTTCCAGCTAAGGTGAAACAAGTCACATAGCACTTCCAGATTCTTTGTCCAGAGGCGGACTAACTTTATATTAAATTTTAATGCCTGTTTAAAAAGTGGTCATAAAATTGTTTATACTTATGTAAATTAATCTGCTGAAATTACAACGAGGACATATTAAACAGGTGTTACTGTACATGAGGCATTCGTTTATTCAATGTTACTAATAAATAATTAATTGATATCTACGATTACTAGTTAATAAGATGTAAAATTATTCAAAATAAGATTTATTCTCTGGGTATTTATTGGTGTTTAAATTTTTCCTGTCGTTTATAAATTGGAATTCTGGGAAGAAGGATTCAAGGTAAAAAATTCTTCTTTCACGACATAATTAATTGATGAAATGCACTACCTGATGGATGAACAATCTGCCTGCTCATATTACGTGGGTGGACGAGGCTCCAACAAGAACAGGAAGGCACGTCCTTCAAGTTAGTGCACGTTTTCATTATGTCTCTAGGCAATTCTTGACCATAATCTGTGCGGTGAAAAATTTTTAATACATTTTTTAGAATTTTTTTTAATACTTACATACATTTTTTTCGCTTCACTAAGAACATATTGTACGAAAATCTGACACACCACTTTAAACGACGGAGCTCTCACGGCAACCGTCATATCCGCCGTGAGCTGCGTACATACATATTTTAAAGTTAATTATCAACTCTAATTTTGGATGTTGTTAGAGCATGTTGCCATCGTTAAGGCTTTGAAATATAGTATTTATATTATCAAATTGAACGAATTAAAAAAGAATGACCTACTTCCATATGAATACAAATCAAAAATTTCCAATTTTGGATTGGGTCATATTAGGTTAGGATAGGTTTCTAAATTCTGGAAATAAGTTGAAACAGTGTTATTTTGTATTTTAATAAAAACAATGTATCAAAACTACGCCATGTATACAACACGTTTCTTTTAATTATAAAATTTCTGAAAATCAGTCATAAAAATTAGTTCGTCTATTCACTAATCACAAAATAATTTTAAATGCCATTGTTGGAATTTGCGATTGTTTAAGTGTCTCCATATGGAAATAGGTAGGTCATCGGTTTAAGTACGCATAATTATTATGTGGAATTTTCTAAAATATTTTGTAGATTGTTTCTACGATTTCACGGAGATAAATTAACGATAAAAAGCTTATGAATTTTCATGAAAATTAATATTGCACCATAAATTAAATTTCTAAACACTTTAAACTTAAAATTGGCCCGTTTGATGAAATACACCGCGTGAATGAGATTTATGATTGTGTAAAGTGGATTGATATGTTTGTGTAAAAAATGACTGGCGAAGGACCTTGATTTTGGGTTACTATCACTGCTTGAAATGATAAAATACATGTGGCATAGAAAGAAAAGGAGTCACCGAAAAGGGTAAAAGAACTTGTAGGGAGGGTGGCAATGCACTTGTCTGCTTCCTCTCCCATCCAACAGGCACAAACAGCAATAGGCGTGAGTTGGTTTATTTTATAGTACACGGCGGAGTTATTTATAATGGCGGTTCACCGATAGCGGAGGCACATTGACTAGGTTGCGGCGGGAGTTTATTACAGATTGACTATGGGTAAGATTGAAGGATAGGCAATTGGGAATAGGTAGGAAAGGAATTTGCAACAATATTAATACCAATTCCAAGCAGTGACAGTATGTAGGTAGGTGTATGTGTAGGTATGTGTATGGGCGTAACCACCTCGCTTCTCGATTTAATTAAAGAGACTATAAAACAATTAAATATCCTAACGTTAAATCAAAATGCTTTTCATATTTTTTGTGTAGGAAAGCATTATGCAAATATTTGTAGTTATTACTGTTTATTAGGATTCCCGCTAGCTGTGTATTTAAAATTATTTTTACATTACGAGAATCATAATTAAAATTAGAAACATTTCATTACTTAGTTTTCGTTTATGGACAAGAACTCGTTTATAAATAATACTCTCATTATCTTAACTCATATAATATTTGTTTTACACAAAAAAAATTTTTGTACCTACACTTAAATCTTCCATGCATTTTCATAAAAATACAGTCGAACATTCAAGTAGAGAAACATAGAACAGCTTTTTTTCCTCTACGGCTTTACCATATTTTATTTGAAATTTTTGCTGTACTCAGTAGTTTTACTACAACTTTTACACTATTTAGTTGCTTTATTGCTTTTAAAACCTAGAACTCAACTGTGAGTGTGATAATACATAAATGGAACTTGTATTTTCAACATTAAGCATTAAACTTTATAAATAACATAATGTACCTACCTAACATGAGTAAACCTGTCTCTTTAACCTGAAAACGGGAAACCTTCCCAGTTGGACCGTCGAAGTTTTCTTATACTGTTAATATATTTTTGTACCAAATTAATGAAAAAAACTCCCAAGTTATTTCAATAGAAATTGCTTTCACTCCGCCTTAAAGAATCAATTTACTTTTTTATCAAATTAAGCTTCGAGGAAAAACTTAAGTTAGATTTATTTTGAGTCTCATAAGTTATTTGAATCTCGGATCACAATGTCGTGTTCATTCCAAGAATGTAACCTAAATACTTTAAATGCTCTGTCGCCTAATTTCGAGGCTTCGGTCTTAGTTTTACAAAAAGCTCAACAAGTTAGTTAGGGGAATCAACCATGGACTACCTGGGCGTAAGTTTCCGTACCTTTGGGTAAGACTGTCCCTTAGTACATTTGTCCCAATTAGTAAGCTGTCTCGTACCTGTGCAATCTGTTCTGAGGCCGATTAACAGCTTGTTATAACTGGCTTCAAAGCCAATTTGTAAGGTCGACTGAACGTTATTATCAACATTGAAACACTTCGAACTACAGAGATCGAAATATAGGCACGTGGAAAAATACATATATCTATTGATTTTTTAGGTAAAGGGGACGGGATATGGATGTCACTGCTACGCAGCTTATTTAGTAGCTGAGTGAACAAGTGCGTTAGGTTCTCACCCAGGTGTGGCGGGTTTGATCATCTGCTAGCCATGTAAGTATTCCGTCATCACACAAGCAACGTTTTATGCTTGTAATGATGGAAGAGGAAGATTTATGCTATCAGTATTTTTGCTGTTGAAAGACCACCATTCAGAATAGTTATGTTACTTGAAATGGCTCTTGATATGCATAGCCGGGTACGTCCCACCTACCTCTTCCCTATCTCCTTCCCCTCCCCACTACCCTCACCCTCATAACAGACCCCAATTGATTAGCAGTGAAAATTGGACTTTACCTGAATATCTCAAAATGTCAAATATTCTCGAATAAAAAATCCAGTGATCTACAAAGATACACATTTAAAATAGTTTCAACTTTGATAGCAATTTTTTGAGAAATTAACACAAATATAAAATTTCGGCATGACTTTTCAATCAAATCATTCATTTGTTAATCACATAACGGAAATCTCTAATAAGGGTTTACAAATAATGGGATTTATAACTAGGCTAAGTAGAAATTTCAACAACATTAAGCGTATTAAACTATTATATTTTGCCATTATTAGAAGTCCACTTGAATACAATTCTCCCGTCTGGAACCCACATTATAACATTCGAAGGAATACAAAATAAATTCTTACGTTTTCAATTTTTTTTTTATTCCAGCAACACTCTTTTAAATGAAAAGAATATAATTTAATTTTCAGTCAGAAGAATCTTCACTGACTTGGTATCTCTATATAAAATAATAAATGATGTAGTTGATAGTCCAGAATTGCTTGCATTGATAAGCTTTCGGATTCCTCCGTGTAATACTAGAAGTCGGCATTTATTTCAGTGCAAAATTCTGGGACTAACAAACGAGTATGTATTCATCATAGCCTAGAATACCATTGAAGGGAATTAATTATACCAATTCAGTGGACTTCGATTCAAAATGTTTTTACTGAAGTAATTCAGTTATGTACAATAAATACTGTATAATTTTTACTATCCATTTAAAAAGAGCGTTAATGAATACAGTATTAAGTTTTGATAATTACTAAAAAAATATTATGATTGGTAGCCAAGTATTACAGTAATGTGACAATTAAAAAAAAATGTATTTCGAATACGTTTATTGATTTTACTGGAATATCTGAAAATGTCAGTGAGTATAATAACAGGTTTTCTCGTAAAAAAATCATTCCTAGAAATTTTATTGCTGTGCAAGCATACTTATTTATTTGTCGTGTTTCAGAAAATGCCACCAATTTTCCAAAGCGTGACAGAATAGACCAAAAGAATAGGGAAAAAGTTATGTTGCCGAAAGAGTCAGAAATGAAATCGAGAACTATCCGGAGTCTAACTGAACCCCTGAATTACTTATCATACCTGACATTATATTGACAAAGGCATAAGGATGACAATATTCTTTTGACTTTTATGTGTGGTTTATTGTATTTTTAATTTATTTTTCCAAGAAATCATTTGATGGGTCCTGACAGTTATTATTACTTTATCTTGGGGAGGGTGGATTTAATATTTAAATCGCTGGATTAATCCTGTATTGGTAAATTTTTTCGACATTTTTATGAATGATCCAAAAATAAGTTTTATTGGGATAGCCGTTTTTTTATATCAGCTCCACACAGGAGGCCATGTGGTCTATGTCATATTTGCGGATTTTGTGTGGAGGGAGGATCTTTTTATAAAATAAAGGAGACGAAGTTCTGGGATGGATTAAAGAATGAGGGGTGGGTAGGAATCTGGGGTTCAGTGCGTGCAGAAGTAACAGACGTATAAATCCAATGCTCCCACTGGGGTGTTAAGCGATTTTTCGAGAGCGTTCTGCTGGAGACATCAAAAGGTCTCCCTCATCCATTATTTCCCGATCCTGTCGTTCAAGCAGTTGGTGGCTAGGCCAGGATAAACCTCACCCCCACGAACTCGGGCATCCCTGCTAAGTCACCAAATGTAGTAAACATTTTGGGGAGACCTGTAGCAGAGATGATGGTCAGCCGTCATCTCCGTGTAACTATCAACTTTTTAGTTTGTGTTTGTAAGATGAATGGTTTATTACATTCATATGAAAAGGTACGAAAATTTAAAAGAAAATTAAGAACTTCTAAAATGCTTATAGGCAAAAATTGATATTTCTGACAACATTTTTTTTTCCTAAAACGTTTTGATAATAGTACCTTTTAACCTTCTACTGCGTTTGTTTCCGGTACGGACATGATGGAAGGGTATTTTATAAGCGTTATTTATTATAAACCAAAAATATTTTAGTCGAATAGGTACTATATTTTGCAAATATTTGCAAGTAAACGAATTCATTCTGATCGTGGCGAAGAAGAGATGAGTTTAATTGATTATTTTATCTGTGAAATATATTATTTTTTATTCACAAATTCGACTGCTGGAAGTAAGTGGAACTATGGCAATCCCACATATTAGGTGTATCATCGAATACCTCAAAGAATGGAGTAAATTTATTCAGTAGAAAAAAAAATGAAGAAATCATTTTATGTCCGGTGACATTTTTTTTTTCAATTAAAAATAAATAATATTTGTTCCATCACACGTCGTCACTGGGTGTTATCTAACGCGTCACTCATAACTCCGTATCGTTCTAGCAGCACCGTAGAGCCGAGAAAGAGTTCTTACCCCTTGATCCATTGCTAGGAGGAACAGTGTGATCGGTGGCGATGTGTGATAGAAAAATACTTTTCATTTTCCGCATTATTAACATAATGATAAGCCACCACAGGTAGGTAGGTACTCTGTAATACTTATTTAGTTTACAGTAGAATGTTCTAGTTGGCAACTATAAACGTACTGCCCAGCGTTATTTTAGTTTGAATTAGTTTGTAATTAGTGTAATAATTTAATTTGTAATTAGTAATTATTTTTGTAATAATTTAGAGTATGAACGAAGTATGTATGAAGAATGAGTTAATGATGAATGTAAGTAAGACTAAAGTCATGGTGTTTGAAAGAGAGAGTACGAAAACAGTATGCAACATAGTTGTGAACGATGAATACTTGGAGCAGGTGGATGAGTTTGTGTATCTGGGTAGTATGTTTACGAGAGATGGGAAGGCTGATAGAGATATTGAAAGAACGGTGAATGCCGGTAACTTCATTAATGGTGGACTGAATGCCGTCGCGACGGCGCTAATAAAAAAACTGTCAAAAGAAGCAAAGCTAGCAGTCCACAGTGGAGTTCTGGTACCTACCCTGATGTATGGCAGTGAGGCATGGAACTGGCAGAGGAAGGATGAAAGTAAACTGAATGCTGTTGAAATGAGATCCCTGAGACGTATGTGTGGTAAAACAATGTATGATCGTGTGAGAAATGTGGATATCCGCAAAGAATATAAGGCTGATGTAAACATAATGAGTAAGCTTAAGAAAGGGACCCTCAGATGGTTTGGGCATGTAGGGCGAATGAACGAAGAAAGTAGTATAAGAAGAATATACGACGCGAATATGAATGGTAGAAGAAGTCGGAGACGCCCGAGGAAGACATGGCACGATCAAGTGAATCAGATACTTGAGTCGGGCCATGTCAAAAGTCAGAATAATACATAGAAGAGAATGTATGAGACGATGTATGTATGTGAGTAAGGCAAAGAGTGTGTGCCAAGACCGAGTTGTTTGGCGGTCCGTCGTCTCTGCCTACCCCTGCGGGGAAACGGCGTGATGGTTAGTTAGGTAGTTAGTTACTTTTGATGTTGTTTATGTTTAAACGTATTATATGGTAAAGCTCCACATCTCGTCATATAAATATATTACTCTACTTTTTGAATAAATTAATATGCCTGGAATCACTAATTAAGAGGGAATCAGACAAACCGAAAATATATCATTGTTAAATTAAATTTTAAACGTATTGAATCTTTTCCACAAAAAATTATAAATTGATTTTGAAAGACTGTTCTTTTATCTGGTAAAACTATTTTTTAAATTTTGAGAAGATATGTTTATTTTTAGTACAATAAAGTTTTACCGTAGGTCGTTGGCAGATTTGTTAAATTTTCAAACAAAATTTTGTATTATACAACACACATTTCAAATCATTTAATCGTTCAGTAAAATAAATCAATAAATTATCTAGGAAAGCTGTTTCAGAATTTTAATTTTAGTTTAAATAAAATCATTTAAAAAAGATCCGCACACGTGTTTTGTGACGAAAATACTTCAGTTTGTCTATTTTTTACGATCTTACAAACTAATATAAGATTTTTTTACATTCTTATTTGGACATTATTGAAAAATTATAATGAATGAAAATGAAATTTGAAAAAATGAAAAATTATTATGATCAAAAAATAATTACAAAAAGAGCATGATTTTAATAGTTTTATCATCACGCCTTTCAGCATTTTTGAATGTAGATATAAATTAAAGATAATTTTGAATGAAATAAAAATGATATTGAGTTATTATTTGGAAAAGCTGGTACGGTGAATAATTAATCTATCTCATTGGAACCGCCCTGTACGATCGTAAGAACATCTTTCGACGAAATATAAATTCTCGGCCGCTGGCCGGTTAATGGCCCTTAAAGTCTTTCAGGTACGAGGTGATACTTACACTCTGTTACCAAACTCACGTTGTCACTGAAGAATACTAATAAAATTATCTTTTTTATCAGAAATTATGTACGAGTATGTGTTCATTATTTATTTGCACTGAACCGAGTTAAGTACTTGCGACGTATGAGCTCAAAATATCTTTATCACTCTACCACAGAGCTCGTCTCCCGCAGTAAGCCTCAATTACATCGAGCGAGTTTACAAGCTACTATCTACTACGATACACAAAACTGTCCACTCGCTCAGTAGCGAACTACCTACCGACGCCTGAGTGAACCAATTGCTGTTTATTTGCCGCCATATTGAAAACAAATAAACCAATCACGAGTAAGCGATTAGCAAGTAAAGTTGACGACCTTTCAAACTTTTTCGTAGATAGTCAACAATCTGCTAGTTAGCAAATAATACGATTCCACTGTCAACGAGTTTACTACCAGATAGTGAATTTCCCAGATAGTAGCTTGTAAACTTGCTCAATGTAATTGAGGCTTTAACAATATAATGTTATAAACCTCATTCTTCAGTTTTCCACATTTAAAACATCACATGTCATTATATGGACTCGCAATGACTACTCGCTTCAATTAACATATTAACCGACGTTGAGAGACAGATTGAAACAGAAACAGAATTTTTAATTTATGATCAAGCGGTCCTGCTGGCTGTGGAATTGAATTAGCCGGGTACAAATTATGAATTCACTGAATTTAAACCTTTAAATAATATGTCGAAGCTACAGGCTTCAGCCCATCGGAAAATTGTCGGCATTCAGGAGTCGAATCCTGCCCTGGCTCGGCCGCTATTGACCAAAGGAAGTCGTGACAAATTAGGAGCTTTTCCAAACTAACTTTTCAATCCGCTGGGACTTGGAAAACTCGTACCTATCCTTGTATATTATGTACCTATGTTTAATCTCTGTAAAATTTCCGAAACAAGCGCACATTGATCCTAAGGGAAATTAATACACGGTCGGACAGGAACGCCATATATCAAACGAATCAGACATATTATATTATCAAATAATTTATGTTACCTACCATATTGTACAATATTTTTGTCGTTAGTTTCATTAAATATTTGGTACTATATCCTTCTGAAATTCTATCCTTCTAATATTTTCAAATGTTTTATGTAGGGGTCGGTATTTCAATGTAGGATGTAATAACGATGGCTATCCATCATTTAGTTGTATCCTATTAGGTATCTGTAGGATAAGCTAATTGTTGCATTATTAACAGCGTCCTGTTACATATAGCTGTGTAGTTACTATGGATGCTAAGTGTGGTTTATATCAGGCTGAATGCAATTTACATTTTTTGTTGGTACTTGCCAAATAATTTGAGACTTAATTGTTTATCGTATATTCTTTATCTATTTGTACAGGTGCTTACAGGGTATGATTTTAGATTTTCACGGCCAAAAATTTTATGGTTATTTCCTTTTGGGGTATTATGCCGTGTTGCGCTACCTCCTCCTTTAGCCAACGTTTCGGACAGCGTTACAGTGTCCATCATTACACATCTGCCCTGATGATGGACACTGTAACGCTGTCCGAAACGTTGGCTAAAGGAGGTAGCGCAACACGGCATAATACCCCAAAAGGAAATAACCAGGTGCTTACTGGGTTTTTCAAATGATGCAATGCTGTCTCGTGAGCTTCTTGAACGAGTTTTATTTAGCTTTAACTATTATTTTTGCTTGTATTACTAACCTGGTTTGTTGTATTATGTTTTTATCCCATTAAGCACTTGCATACTGCTTTCTAACACCGAATGCAGGGACAGTGGAGGTCTAGATTCGTTCAAAATAAATAAATATAGCTTTGTTTAACAAAAAAAATAGAATCTTGCGAGAGTCTTGAAGGAGTAACCATCTGTTACTTATACCAGGGCGGGTAAGTGGTGGATAACCTCTACTGTGTTGTTACTATATTAACTAGATAAAAAGATTTTCATCTACGAAATTACTCTCCGTGACTATTAAATAGGTAGATATAAAATGTTTTCTGCACATTTGAGACGCTTGTATTTTCTTGAGGGACAAAGAAATCCTTCGGAATACATAATTATTTGTTATTCCTATAAATAAAGTAAATATATAATTTTTTTAAATTGATGAATTGGAAAATGGCGTTATCTTAAAACGTTTTATTGAGTTTCATACATTTATGTTTTACGGTTATTTTGTAGAAAATGATGTTTTTTTATTACAACTATTTTAAAATACTTTGGACACGTTGCTCGACAAACAGAAGACTCCATCTTGGAGAAACTCATAGTCACTGGCAAAGTGAAAGGTAGAAGAAGCAGGGGAAGGTCACCAATGCGCTGGACGTACCAAGTATCACTGACGTCCGTTACGTCGGTGTCCGCAGCTCTCCATGCAGCGCTGAACCGCGAGGACTGGAGTATCCTTATTCACCATGAAAATTGGAGTAGGGGTCACCATCCTTAGCAACGAAAAAATCGACGATGAAGCTATACGTGAATTTCTATTTACATACTATGTAGATAAATCTTTACAACGAATCAGTTTACAGTATGAACATCAAAAAATATGCTGCGGATAAATAGAAGCTTTAATCAGCTTTTCTATGTATTGGAATTACAATAAAATTATTATTTACTTAACAAAAAATATAAGCATAAACCACTAAAAAAATTTTTTTATGACTTAACTATGAAGTAATGTAAGAAACCATTTTTTTAAAAATACCCCTTTATGGCTAAGACTGTTTTTGAGGTTTTGTATGTTCTACCTTTTTTTCATTCTTATAAAATTGTGCACAAAATAAATTAAACCCATTTTTCACTAAATTGCCTCGTGCAAATAAGACGCTCGATTTTATATTTTGAAGGCATGAGAATCCAAATATTTCTACCGTTATATTCCTCTTAGAAGAATTAACATGTTGAAACTTGGTACTAATTAAAATAGAATAAATTTTAAATTTGTATTTTTACTGTAGGCATGTAATTCGAAAAGTTTATTATTTTTTATCATTCACAACATAAAGTTTACCACGAATTTTTTTTAACTGTAAATCAAAATCAGGCAAATCTTTATAAATGTGAGCTCTGGGATCATGAAAATAGTTTTTTTTAATAGGAGGTTTATACTATGACAAATTGCGGATATGCGAAATTACGACAAGCATTTAAAAAAATAGGATAAGTCAGCATTCCTTGAATTTCCCCATTCTTACCGCTATCTCGTGTAAGGCCTTAATGAAACGATTATTTTTAAATTATTACTACAAATTCCTGATACCAATGGGGCTCTGCAAATCCTTTCCATGATGAATTTGATCTATTCGCTAACAGTGAAAGACAAAACGACAAAAAATACTATTAATTAAGTTCAAGCCAAGAAGCCAGCAATGTTGACCGTTCTTAGAGCAAAGAGAAGAGTTTGTAATTATTTTTTGCCCGGTTCATCAGAACCGAAAGTGATTAGGAAACAATGGCAACAAATCTAATTTTCCGGTCTGGATATTTATTCCCTAAAAAGTTTGCCGAATGATTTATTATACGACAATTAAAAATTCCCAAAGACGAAATTGGGATTTTTGTTTTCGTTAACCCTTGAACCCCTTTCTTTTCTGTTTGCGTAAGCAAAAAAGAATGATTTATATCTCTTCTGAAAACTGAGATTTATTATTAAAAATAAAAGATTAGTAGGGTGAGGAACTCTGATAAAAAATATGCCAGATTGGTCTCTACAAAGCCGTATTTTACGGTCTGGTAAATTTTTAATACGTGTGAAACTACCGTTGCGGTAGCTTGGCACATACTAGTCCCAGCGAGAACATGTGCGTGAAGTTATCGTTTTAGTTCCTCTGTGCTTTTCGTTTTCAAACTAGACGCGTGAGAAGGAAGAGTTTGAACGTTGATGACAACCGTACGAGCTCTCGCTGGAACTAGTTTACACAGGACAAACAGAGCACATAAATTTATGAATATTATGTTTCGTGGTTCATAAAAAATTGTGTTAGTATTTTTCATCTACATCAGAACAGGTTATTATTTACCTTGTGTGGTTTTACCTTCTGGAAACCTGTACGACCGCACTGGGTTGTTTTGTGGATTTAATTTGTATGCCATTTTAATTTATTTCTATAATAGTACATTTACAGATTTACCTACGATCTTTGCAATATTTACACATTCTTCTTTTTGTGTGCCGTATCAGGTCCCCCCGACGTTGACAATCACTCTTGAAAATGTCTCTCTGTCTTGCGCTGCCCGGAATAGCTCCTCCACACTTCGAATGCCGGTCCACTCTCTTATATTTCGCAGCCAAGACATTTGTCTCCTACCAGGCCCTCGGCGATCCTCTATCTTGCCTTTCAATATTAAATGGAGCAAGTGATACTTCTCCCCTCGAAGTACATGACCCAGATATGAAATTTTCCTGATTTTTATTAATGTAAGCCGTTCTCTGTCTGCTCTAGCCCGCCTGAGAATTTCTGTATTGGTGATCATGTCAGTCCATGGGACGTTGAGCATTCTCCGGTGAAGCCACATTTTAAAAGCCTCTAACCTGTTCATGGTATTTACTTTCAAGGTTCATGTTTCACATCCATACAGCAAGACCGAACACACATAACATTTTAGTCTTCTCTGCCTTAGTTTTAAGCTGATATTGTCATTGCAGAAGAGGGATTTCATTTTAATGAACGCAGTTCTTGCTGCTAACCTCTACATCTGGCTTAAGAGTCTCCGTGAGAATACTGCCGAGTTATCTAAATCTTTCCACCTTTTCGACATTGCAACTATTTAACTGTATCAGTGATTCAGAGTGATCTAGTCGTCCAAATGTCATCCATTTAGTTTTATTGACATTTATTGTTAGGCCCAGTTGATACATAATTAATACAATACATAATTATTACTGTCTGGTATTTTTGCTTGTATGATTATTCTAAACCACATTTTTGTGATAAACGCCTAGATGTCGAATATCGACACAAAACAAAAAATCAGAAAAATAAATTGTGAATCTGATTTAAGTAGGTACATCCAGTGGCGGTCCGTGAGTTTTCAGTGAGTTAGAGTACAAGATTGAAAAATACGATATTACTGATGTTGTTGAAGCTGAAAATAATATTTTATTTTTCAAAATTTCAACTTTTTGTATGAAGATCTTTCAGTACGTGGATGCGGCGCATCCCTTGTTTGAAAGAATCCTGAAGATCTTCATACAAAAAGTTGAAATTTTGAAAAAAAAATCATTCTCAGCTATAACAACGTCAATAACATCATATTTTTCAATCTTGGCGCTCTAGCTCACTGAAAACTCACGGACGCCACTGACGTACATGGGTAGATACTAAAATAAAAATCAACGTTTCTTCTCTTTCTGATATCTTTTATTTTTAAAGTTTACTGAATAAAATCAGTGCTTGACACAATTAACTTTGCAGACGGCCAAAGGAGGAACTATCAAACGTATGAAATTGGATAAAATATAGAAGAAGTATCTAAATCCTGAAGACATTGATTTTATCGAAAAATAATATTTTTGTTTTATTGCGAGAACGCCCTGTTTCAATTAAATAACAACAATGTATACATTTTCATTACAACACACGCTGCTGTCATATAAAACTTTTTTTATCATTAATAAGGATACAAATGGATGTCATTGATTAAGTGCTATCACTGCTGTTTCCCGTTAATAATAATTGCGGCATGTTGCAAAAATATATTTGTTCATTGGTTTTATTTGAGCCTTCCACCAGATTTAATAAAGTTTTATTGAAAATGTTCGGTGTTTTTTAAAAGTTTACGGCTGTAACGAGTGTTGCCGAATATTTACCGAGTTATTATTTTAATCAAAAGAAGCAAGTACCTACTGTAAACCCGCAAAAAATTCTGAAGGTTTCCCACCTTTTGGGCATTTTAAAATTGAAATGAAATTCCCAATGAATATCACAGAAAAGTTAAAGTTTATAAAAATGATTTAAATTTGATCATTTATTTCTCTCTCAGAGTCAGAGCTACATCCGTAGGGAGTTATGGTCATGTTACCAGTTTTGTTGGTCTCCGTCCGAGGTTTCAATTTTTTCTTTGCGTTTTGGTTTTTTACACAGCGTACAATTTAAAACATTATTTAATTTTAAAGCTCTTAAGCTGCGGTTTTCAACAATAGATAGAGTGATTCACGAAGAATGTTTAAAAATATAATTTGTCAAGGTTTTGTGTAAATTGATTAAAATATGTAATTAAAAGGAAATGTCTGTATGTGTGATCGAGCGGACTGACAAGCGGAATTTGATTTGTATACAAATTAACAGATGGCAGTGTGAGTTAAAAGTTTGGGTAACCATCGTAGTAAGAAATAAAATGCCGTTTCTTTATTGTAGAAAAACATCGTTCTTATTCAGTCGATCAGTATATTTACCCGTCTAATGCGTTCTTTACCAATGGATGATGGTTTCTCGTTTCATTATCGCGAGATATTTAAATTTAATAATTATAAATGCAGATTTTTTGTAAATATTCAGCTTCGGAAGTTGTTAGGAAAAGGCCCGTTTTGCGAAGTAATCACCCGCTGCGGTCTGGGATTGAAAACGCTACGCTGGCGCTGCTGAGAGATCCTGCGGTTAGGATTCCAAATCGACAATCTTTTACAAGTCTAACACTTATTTAACTTACTTACACCACATCATTCATTAAAATAATATATTATTTTGCTGTATAATAAATAGGTGAAACTGGTTAAATGTTCGCCTTAGCTTTATGAAAATAAATTAATTTAATTTTTTAGGTTCACAAAATATTCAACCACAATATTGCGTCTTTAATCTGTTTTGATTAGTTTAATACTTTACATTTCGAAGCCTTATAGCTCGTGGAGTAAATTACGTGTAATTGAAATAATTGAAAAAAAAATTTAACAAAACAAAAAAACGTCTTCAAAAAATGCACACCGACACAAGACCTACTAAATGTGCTGCTCATATGACATACTTGACCATAATGATGTTACGGTAGGTGACTCAAAGATCCGGATAGCCTATAAAAGATTCGGCCGAGTATCGTTAATTTGCTCCTAAGAATTGAAGAGTTCCGTTAGTTTGTCATGGATCCCATAATCAGAACCTAACCAAACTCTCACAAAACAACCCTTGAAGTACATCTTTTCCAATAAAAAAAGAATCATCGAAATCGGCTGGCGTGATATTGAGTTGTTCGTCTTAATGCAAATTTAAGACTTGTGTGGTTTTCTCATGGATGCCATTGTCAGAACTAGACTAAGTGAAATGGGGCCACACGGGAACTACCAGCTTTCAAATAAAAAAAGAATCATCAATATCGGTTCACCTAGTCGAAAGTTCTGAGGTAACGAACATTAAGAAAAACATACAGTCGAATTAGGAACCTCCTCCTTATTAAAGTCGTTTAAAAATAAGGAATCATATGAAAGTCATTTTCTAAAATTGCTAATAATATTAACTAAACTAGTCACAGTAAGAGCTAGTACTGATACCACTGACGATCGTCCTCTTCCTTATCACGCGTCTTTTTTGAAAAAGAAAAAACCAGAAGATACTAGAGCGATGGCGTTGCATATGAACTATCCTTGGGGCTGTTGTACTCTCTTTAGAAGCAGGTTAAATAAGTACTAATATCCCGGTAGGAAACTTTTTTAGCGAACTTTTTCAATATTGGACATTACATGTTTTTACGAAGATTAGCACCCAAAAATTCGATCAGTATAAAGCCGGTGGGTCAAAGATACCCTTAATATTGATTAATGTAATGAAAGCATAAGTTATTAGTTATTAGCAGCCTGGATATTATGTTAACTAAACATATGTTAGAAGTCAACTTGAGTACAATTCTCCCGTCTGGAATCCACATTATAGTGTACATGTACAAGCTGTTGAAAGAATACAAAACAAATTCTTACGTTTTCTAAATTTTAAAGTAAGTATTCCAGCAATTATGTTGAACTACAACACTATTTGAAATAATATGAATATGCTCAAATTGTCGGACAGAAGAATTTTCAATGACTTGGTATTTCTATATAAAATTCTAATTAATTTAGTTGATAGTCCGTATTGCTAGATTTCATAAGCTTCCGGATTCCACTACGTAATACTAGATGTCAGGATTTATTTCAGTGCAGAAATTCTGGGACTAACTACCATATGTATTCCTCTTTGCCCAGAATACTAATGGAGGGAAACAATTATACCAAGTCAGTGGACATCTTCAATTTATATCAACAAATATAAAATATTGTTTTTGAGACAATTCAGTTATGTATTATTTCTTATTATAATTATGTATTGTAAAAGCCCCAAAAAAGGGCGTTAATAAATAAATAAATAGCTTAAGCTATTTTATTTTTTTTATTAATAATTTTTTTGGTACATACATTGGTAAGTTTACAGTACGTACAAGCTTTTTTATGTAAACATCTAAAAATTAGAGAAAAATTCAAATTAGCAGATTAACCAAAAAAATCCCACATAGGCATCGCCAGTTCGGTATACTTGTGTGTTTTTAAAACAGTTGAAATTTACTCATATACATAAGTACATCATAACTTTAAAGAGATTAAAAAATTAAATAAAATTAGTGCTTACTGCATTACAATTCAAACGACATTTTAAGTTACATCATGTCGATGTGACATTACAGCAAGTAAGTGTTTGCATCAACGGTATTTATCCAAGATTTTATAACATTTTTGTATTTGCTGTAGGAGGATATGTTTTTACATTCAATTTCTGTAGTCTTACAGAGAGAATTATACATTTTTCCAGCAACATTTCGACTCTTTCTTTAACCAAGGCGATGATATATATTTTTTTTTTCTTCAAAACCAAACAAAAAAATTCTTCTACATGTCATGTTCATGTTCATCACTGGTCACTCAACAGAGTAACTGCTCAACGCCCCAATAGGACCCTACCTGTCGAATACCTACTGTTTTTATTTATTGTTTTAAGTTTATTAAAAAAGGACATCGAAAATGTCATCCGAGACCGGAGACCTACACTTCATTTACATTTTTTACTCCAAATAATGTCAGCAAACACTGGTGAAATTGAGTCAAGAACGACCCTTAAACTAGTTTAAATGAACTAAAATTATATTTTTGTAGAAAAGAAACTTTTTTTATTAAATGAAAGAACACACTTTGTAAAACACCACTTTTTATTATAATTGATATTTAAAAGCCAAACAGGTTTCGCTCGATCTCGAGCTTCATCAGGGCTATTATAACAACTAAAGTTAATTATCTACAGACATACATATATAAAAGACATTAACAGGATGAGTGAAATCGAATCGAAAGTGATGATGAATGAAATGGAATCGGAATTAGGTTAAACAATCTAGAAGCCCTCGAAATAAAAAAAGCCGTTAATAATAAATCAAATATTATTAATAACCAAATCAATTTATCTGATAGTCCCATTTTTAATTTATTCCGCTAAACTCTTCTTAAACAACTCCTTCCCTCTCCCTCCCCCCCTTTACTTACTCATCCTGTAATTATTGTTGTCTCCCTCTTGTCAATTTGCTTCACTTTCTGGCACCAATAGGGTGTTGCCTATAATATTGCTAGCTCTTTCACTCATCCTGTTAATGTCTTTTATATATGTATGTCTGTAGATAATTAACTTTAGTTGTTATAATAGCCCTGATGAAGCTCGAGATCGAGCGAAACCTGGTTGGCTTTTAAATATCAATTATAATAAAAAGTGCTGTTTTACAAAGTGTGTTCTTTCATTTAATATATAATGTCACACCGCAAAGTGTTTGCTTCCTTCGATGAAACTTTTTTTGTTACAAATGAAAATCAATATTGCAAATCACCAGATTTTGAAACCGCAATATCTGTGCTCAAAATCAAGGATATTCCGTTGCGTTCAAGCAAGTTCACAACATAATTAATTACTACATCAAAATAGTTTTCTGTTTCGCTTGTCTCGTTGTTTAATATTTTGTTTACATCCGTATAGTTTTAAATGAAATTCAAGTACGAAAAATACAGTTTATTTTCAACTCTGTAAATTAGTACCGCGTCTGTAAATATTTTATTACAGCGGATATGAATCCAAAATCCTTGGAAATTAAATTTGATAAAATCCTTCTCAAACATTATTCAAATTCGAAGCTCCACACCCACGCGAAGCGGAAAACAAGTTGTATGAATAAATTTTGTTTAAGTTATCCTATATTACTCGTGTATTCAATTTGGGAGACGGGTATGGGTTCCGCGGCCCCTGGAACCATTTATTGGATAACCAACATCCCTGCCATCAAAACTCTGATCCATTCTGGACCAGCCACCTTTTTTAGATCATCTTCCCAACTTTTCGTTTGTCAACCTTTATTTCTTTTACCGTCTCATGGATACCACTCTGTTACTATTCTGGTCCATTTCTCTTGCCTTTCTCTCAACGTATGTCCAGTCTATCGCCATTTTAGTGTTCGATGTATAGAATGTACCTGTTTGAATTGAGTTCTGTTTTTATTTCTGTTAATTTTACTTTATCTCTTCTATTAACTCCAATGACACTTCTTTCTATGCTATTTTGACAGACGCTTAGTTTATTTTTTAAGGTTTTCGTTAGTGTCCATGTTTGACTACCATATATTAAACAGGGCAGAATACATGCGTTATAGACTTTTCTTTTAGCTTTTATTGGCATATCTCTGTCCTTTATAACTTCACTGAGCGACTAGTATCTCTTCAAGTATTGACTATGCTCCTATCGATTTCTTTGTCCATGGTTTTGTTGGGTGATATAAGTTGTCCTGAGTAGATGTACTCGTCTACGTATTCTGTTTGTTGTATGTTTACTACGATATCATGTGTCTTTGAGGAATGAGTCATGGCTTTTGTCTTGGTGATGTTCATTGACAGCCCTGCCTTCGCACTCTGATCTGATAACTGTTGTAACATATGTTGTAGCTGTCTTGGGCCCTCAAAGAACAGTATTAGATCGTCTGCAAAACATAGATGGCTTAGATTTTCGCCATTAATATTGAGACCATGCCACACTGCCAAAAATAGTTTGGGCGAGATACGATCACCTTGTCGGACGCCTCGCTCTATGGGGAATTCTTCGCTTGTTTTCTCTAGTCTAACTTGTGCTGTACTTCTAGAGTATATATTCCTCAATATTCTTATGTATTCCCTGACTGTGTATGGCTTCTCAGATGTAATCGTGCTCCAAGGAGTCAAAAGCTTTATTAAAATCTACAAACCCTAAGTAGTAGGATTTATTGTATTCGTTGTAATTTTGTAAAATTTGTCTCGGATATGAATATGATCGATTGTTGAGAACTTGCTTCGGAAACCCTTGCTCTTTTTGTTCGGTTGATCGAGTACTGTAGTAATTCGTGATAATATAATTTTTGAGAAGTCCTTATAAACATTGGACAATGGACATTAAACTGATGGGGCGATAGTTTCCGACTTCTTCTTTATTTCCTTTTTTGTATAACAGTATTGTCGTTGATTTTGTCCAGTCCTCCGTAGCCCAGTGGGTAAGACTCTTGACTCACAGTCCGGAGGTCGCGGGTTCGAACCCGGCATGCGCAAATAAATTTTATTTGATTAATTTGTGTTATTTCACAATTAATTAATTTAAAATAATATATAGTATATTTGCGGCATGTTCCAGAGTGGAAGATACTATCAGTATCGCCCTGGTGTAAGACCACCATTCAGAATTGAAACGTTGCTTAAAAATGGCTTTAGCCGTGTTTGGTGACCAGATCTGAATAGCCAGGTACTTCCCAACCTTCCTCTTCCCCACCTCCTTCCCCTCCCCACTACCTTCAGCCTCACAACATACCCCAATTGGGGATGCCATAGTCTCACTGGCTCCAGACGGGAGCAGTTGAGATTCTTGTGCGGTATTCACTGTAAAAAAAAAAAAAAAAGTCCTCTGGAATAATTTCGGTCTCTAGAATCTCATTAAATAAGTCTGTTAGAATTGGAGCAATCGCTGGTATAGTAGATTTAAGTAGTTCTTTGGTAATTTGATCAGATCCAGGTGTTTTGTCTATTTTTTGTGTATTTTTTGCTTTAATCGTTTCTTCTTTCAATATTTTCGGTATAGACTTAGAATCTATTAAACTAAGTCTCTCTGCGGCCGCTTTGGGTTCTTACTTTGGTATAATTCTCTATAGAAGTCAGTTGCTACTTTCAGTATTTCAGATCTTTTTCTCGTGTTAGTTTTATTCTTAGTCTCTACCCTTAGCATCCATTCACTTTTTTTTTCCTTTAACTCTCTAATAGCTTTTTTTATCCCACCAGATTTATTTATATAACATAGGCCCTATGGATGTGTTTTTTCTTCAGGGCCTCCTATATAGAGATAACGTAAAAAAATCTGGTTTGGTAGTAGGATTTTAATTTTTTAAAACACTGACCTTACCTTACCTTGACCTTGCCTTCGCACATCGCTTAGAGAAAAAAGTAAAATATTTAATTTTTTTATTTATTTATCTATAAAAGGTATGTTTACATAACATTATTCGATGCCTGTCTCACTAGGGAATACCTGTGTTGAGACAGGCGTAGAGGTACATAAATGAGTATCATACATAAGAATATTTAATTACAACATGAGAATATTTAAGGTAAGATACATACTGATTTATACAATTCAAACAGAAAGATGATTAAGATTGAGGGTTAATATTATAAAGAGAGCATTATATTGGTGAAGGAAGAGATGAATAAAGTAGTAAATCCTTTCGAGTCTATATAGGAAGTTATATTATACATATAGGATTTAACTATTTTAAGTTCTTTAATAAGGGTAAGGACATACGTGAGATGGTAATTCTGTCTATTTGTACTCTATTTTACAGATGTTAGCAGTAGTGTGGCGTCCAATACTTATAATCCATTTCTTTAAATCTTGTTTGTATTTGGTCTTTGATTCGGTTTGTCTAATCGTGGCTGGAAGTGTATTGTATAGTTTGCAAGCTATGTATTTAAAGTGTTTTTGTCCAAAGGTGGTTTTAGAAAAGGGAGTTTGGAGAAGTTCTTTATTTTTGGCTCGTGTATTGTGTATCATTTGTGTTGGTTTGTATAGGATTTTGTTGTTTTTATGTAAAAAAAGTAAGATGGATAATAAATTGCTTACTTAAATAAGTTACTCGGGCGATGTTTCTTTTACTTTCATGGAATATATTAGTATCTATCAAATCCGATGACTGATAATTATAATTTTACCTACAAGGTACCTAGAAACGAGATATACACGAAAAGAAATATTTTGTCAACGGTAGCTCGTTTATTCGATCTACAATTTTTGCAGGAATTGTGGAAGTTAAGTATCTATCTTTTCATCTTCTCATCGTTCTTTCTCACCATTATACTTTTATGATCGGCTACGATGGTGTAGCGGTCGTAGATATAATGGGTTATCGGTGCATCAACTTTAAGATTGCAGTTTAGTACATTTACGTATTAAAGATAAGGTATTATCTCAATACTGCAGCCAAATCAGTGTGCTGAAGAAGCAGTTAAAACTCTCCAACGGCAAGCTATGGCGTCATGAAATGTACCTCGTTTATATCTGGCTTTTTTAATGTGAATAACGCACAAGAATCCTAAACTAGCGAGACTATGGCATCCCCAATTGGGCCAAACAAACTTCAGCCGCACCAGGGTGCGGCTGAAGTTTGTGCGGAGAGGAATGAGAAGGGGAAGAGGAAGGTGGGGAAGTACCTGGCTATTCAGATCTAGTCTCCGGTTATGGATAAAGCCATTTCATGCAACGTTTCGATTGTGAATAATGGTCTTACATCAGAGCGATACTGTGAGATTCTCATTCTGGATAAATATACCTTATATTATTTTTAAAAGATTAAATTGTAAAATAACACAAATTAACGTTGGGATTTGAACCCGAGACCTCTGGAACGCTTAGTCAAGAGTCTTACCCCTAGACCACGGAGGCCGTCGAACGTACAGATCAGTGTATTGATTTTCAGCACGTAGTATTATATCTATCTCGAACGGTTCCGCGACATTTCATCCCGCGACAAAATATCCCAGACAAAATATCCTACGGACAAAACATCCCCCAAAAAAATATCTACAAAAATCTAATCTAACCTTACCTAACCCAACCTAACAAAAAATTGGACAAAAATAATACAGACATCTTGTAAAGACAATAAATTATGGTTAAAAAATAGTAAAATGTAAAATAAGATTGGGTTAGGTTAGGTTAGGTTTTAGTTGATATTTTGTTGGGGATGTTTTATCCGTAGGATATTTTGACGCGTATATTTTGTTGCGGGACGAACACGCGCTGCAGTACCATCGTGAACTATGGATCTTTAATATCTCAAGTGAAGTCAGGATGTAAGTTTATTTTTAACTTATTATAGAGTGAATTATTTCTATTTAAGGCGATCAGGAAAAAATCAGGAGGAGTTTAAAAATACTTGAGAAAAAGCTTTTAGAACGGTTGGAAAAGGTATTTGAGAATTTTTTTATGGGTTGACTTCGTAAAGGCCGGTAAAAAACATTAATTCTTTTTTTACACAATGTTTATTGTATTAAAACGGAAATTTAAAATTGATTTCACGAAACAAAGCGAGGCGGAGCCTAACGTCTGTTCCCCGCTCCGGCCGGGGGAGGACTGATAGAAAATGGGTATGGCTAATCAGTAGTTCTTCGGTGGACGGTATAAGCTTCACTTTGAAAATCTAAATTCGTCGACTGCTAGCTGTATTGTCGCCGTGATGTCAAAAATAACAACGCGAAAATGAATATTGTATTTTATTTTGTGAAGTTCGGGCGTAAATTTCAATTTTTTTTCCGATTATTATAAAAGAAACTGAAATTGCCACATTATGCAATAAAACCATATCCGAAAAGAGGTTTATAAATAGGAGAGTTTGGACATGAAAGTGTTTTTTATAGACCTTATACTTTATTTTTTTCTAGACTTATTTAAATATTTTTTTAAAAAATGACTGACATTTTTAAGGGCCTAGATATTTTCTACGCGCAGTATTTAATTGAAGCAGCTATAATGCGATCAAATTTTCTAAACAAAACCATATGATTTTGGATTATTTAGTATGGCTTCATCTTAAGTGTTTTTTTAGTAGATTTCTTCTTGGTAAGTATTAAGTATATCAAAATCACATTATATATTTACAATCCCCCATGTTTTCTCAACTGCGTAGATAAGTTGTAATTATAATTACAACCATCACGCCATTCCGTTATCTTCCTCCGTGGTTATAAATAATAATTGAAACATGAAGAACCAAAAAATACTCAAACTCGATTTACTGCAATCATAATTACGCGCTCCAATAAGTAAATACTTTTTTCATCATGTAAGTTGGTACTTTACTTTTCCAGCGAAATAAGTAGGGACCAACTTTTATTTTCTTTATTCATTTTCTCAAGAAAGTTTCTTGAAAAACATTGTGTTTTGGAATATTCTATGGACGGCAGTTTGACATTTTATTTGGTTTTGGCATATTATTATTAATAAACATAATTTACGAAATAGTAATACTTAGAAAATATATTAATAGTAATATACTTAATAGTATATTTAGAAATTTCAAAATTCAAAGTATGAAAGGGGATGAGGTTTATAAATATTTAGGATACCCGCAATCGAATAGATTAGATCACACTAGTATTAAAAATGATATTAGGATTAAATTTCAAACTAGGATCAGAAAAATTTTAAAATGCAATCTATCTGCTAAAAATTTAGTAAAAGCAATAAATACTTGGGCAATACCTCTACTAACGTACTCATTTGGCATAATTAAATGGTCCAATACAGATTTAGATAGTTTAGAACGATTAATTAGAACTAAGTTAACAAAATTTAATTGCCATCATCCAAATTCAGCTATAGAACGAATTAATTTACCTAGAAATTTAGGAGGTAGAGGTGTAGTCAAAATAACATCTTTGAAACACAATCAGGTAGAAATGCTTAGAAATTTTTTCCATAGGAAAGCTAATAGCTCAGAAATGCACAAAATAATTTGCAAGGCAGATAGAAATATTACACCTTTAAATTTATATGACGAGAATGCCAACATTCTTATAAATACTAACCAGGAATTATTAGATTCCTGGTCAAATAAAATTATTCACGCAAAACACTTCAATTATCTCAACCAAACGTATGTTGACAAACTTTCGTCAAACAAATGGTTGAGTATTGGAGAGTTGAGCGCAGAAATAGAAGGATTTATGCTTGCAATTCAAGAAAGAGTCATTAATACTAAAAATTATAGAAAGCATATAATCAAAGATATAAATCAAATTGATGATTTATGTAGAAAATGTTTGGCTTTTCCCGAAACTATAGAACATATTATATCGGGATGTTCTATATTAGCGCCTTCCGAGTATACATTTAGGCACAATCAGGTTTTAAAAATAATTCACCAAAGTTTGGTAATTAAACATAACTTGATTGATTGCCGTAATGTAGTACCTTATTATGAATATGAACCAAATTCATTTATAGAAAATGAATTTTATAAAATATATTATGATAAAACTATACTAACAGACAGAACAATTAGTCATAATAGACCTGATATAGTTTTACATGACAAAATTAAAAAAATAACTTATATCATTGATGTAGCTATTCCAAATTCCTGTAATATTCAAAAAACTGTTTCTGAAAAAATTAGAAAATACACAGATTTAGGAAATGAGATTAAAAGAATTTGGCATTCTCGGACTATAAAAATATTACCATTTGTTATTTCGGCCACTGGCATAATACCTAGGAATCTGATTCAAAATTTAAGCATATTAGATTTGTCAAAGAATTTGTATATAAAAATGCAAAAAGCAGTAATTTTAAATACATGTAGGATTACAAAAGATTTTTTAAATATTTATATTGAGGGATCAGTAGGATTTATAGGTTCAATTAGAAATGCCACAGAGCCGAACCCTCTGATATGAAAATATCTGGAGTCGGTGAATTATATTCCCATTTGGTCTCTAGTAGGTTGACATGTTGTTCTTGTATTGTTTTGTATTTATAATACTTATATAGTGCAATTGCATAACGTGGATTCACTAGATGATCATTTGGGGAAGTGTATGAAAGGGTTTAGTTTTTCCTTCTTTTTTTTTTTTTTTTTTTTTTTTTGGGGGAAAATTTAACCCGGACATTTAAATCTGGTGCGTAAAGATATTTACTAACATTTCATTTTTATAATGATGCGTTTTTTTTACATTAGCTCCACACAGGAGGCCCTGAGGAAAATAATTCCCCTCAGGGTGTATGTCATCTTTGGATATGCTGTGTGGAGGGTCTTTTAATGGAAAGGAAGGAGAGGAAGTCGTGGGAAAGAAAAAGGTACGGGGGTTGGGTTGGAATCTGGGGGTCAGTGTGCCCAGGAGTTACAGACGTATGAATCCATCCCTCCAACTACGGTGCAAGGCGATGGGTTGAGAGATGGTAAGGTCAAAAGCTCAAACAGTCTCTCTCGATCCGGCCCGCCATGCAGCAGGTGGGCAGACGCATCTGCCGCCAAGACCTGGATAAATCTCACCCCATGAACCCGAGCACCCCTGCTCAGTCACCAAACGTAGCGAACGACTTGGGGTGACCTATGGCAGAGGTGTTGGTTATCCAATGAATGGTTTCCGGGGCGGCGGTACACATACCCGCCTCCCAAATTTCAATTTAAGAGGCGGGTATGGTTAACGCCGCCCCGGGAATCATTTATTGGATAACCAACTCCTCTGCCACAAGTCGCCCCAAGTGACCCGTTACGTTTGGTAACTTAACAGGAGTGCCCGGGTTCATGGGGTGACGATTATCCTGGTCTTCGTGGTGGATGCGTCTGCCCACTAACTGCGTGGCAGGCTGGATCGGGAGAGACTAGTTGAGAAATATTTGATATCTCTAGCAGGACTCACCGCAGTGAGAGGAATGGATTCAAACATCTATTACTCCTAAATGCACAGACCCCCCGAATTCTGCCCATCTCTCACACATTTTTCCTTCCCAGAACTTCCTCTCCTTCCTTTTCTAAAAACCTCCCCAAAGGTGACATAGGCCCTGAGGAGAATTGGAACTAACTAAAAAAAAGTATTATCTTTTTTTTTATTTAAAGATATACACCATAAAAATGCGTACTTGTGTGCATGGAGACATTTTTCGTTTAGGTATTAAGAAGATTTTTATACTGCTGTTGTTTTTTAAGTTTTAATTTTTAATGGAATTAAAAATATTAATCCAATCTTTTTTATACATTTTTTTTATTCAAAATTAAGGATATCTTTGTTGTAACCACTTTTCAATGTCTTTAAAACCGAGATGTTTCGAGAGCGAAGAGAGCATCATTAAAAGTGGTTAAAACAAAGAAATCCTTTAATTTTCAATTAAAATGGTGCCAAAAATAAATTTGCTGTATTTGAAGAACACATTTTTTTTTTGTTTAAGTTTTCAGTTTATTTTTTTAGTTTTGTTTTGAATTCATCAAATTCATTTGCATTTCCATATTATATAAATTAGCGATATTTGTTTCCTACCAAATCGTGATAGAATTTACTTCTATTGGTATTCTGTTCAGTGGGTTTCAACCACGCTCGAATTTAACAAACTGATTGTCTGATTCAAAGTTGAGATTTTTGACGTGAACGCTCGAATAATCATTCATATACTTAGAATTAAGTCGACGGGATGAGATCCCTGACAGAATATTACGAGCGGGACCCTAAAGCGACCCTCTCGCGCACCTCGCCATGTGTAACATGAATAAACATGGGGCACGACTTTTATCGACATTGACGCGATACTAAGCCACTTCAGCAATTGAATTTATATACATACAGGGAAATGGGAAGCAAAAATTTACGAGAATATGTTGTTTAATTTAATCTCTTAAAATATTCAGGTTTGAAAGTTTTTAACATCATTTTACCTTTTTGTACTTAAACAAAATTAAACTGGTAGCTATGTGAACAGTACATTGGTACACCACGCGACCAAAAATATAGGTTATTAATTTTCTTTTATTTCAAAGTCAAAATTTCCTCTGTAATCACAAGCTTTGTAAGTGGGGACTTAATCCCATGCTTCTTAATTAATAAACACATTTGAAAAAGAATCTTCACTGAACGCTAAATAACTTACTTGTTTTTTCGCAAAATTATTACAATTATTCCATTTTAGCAAATAATGTGTTTATATAAGCATATTTATTTTCTTAATAAGAATGGTATATATTTATTTTGGCAAAGTATTGTCCCCAGAATATTTTATTATGTTCAGAGAAATGATAAATAATAAAACGACCACAATTTTAAAATAAGCAATTTTACAGACGGATGTAATGCCAAAAGATCGAGTTAAAACAGGACTTCTCGAAGCTCAGTCAATAAATAAAAAATGTCAACATGACTTTTTGTTTTCCTTGATTCGTGGTGATGTTCCATTGAATTATGAGGCGAATTCTTCAGTTTAAATGTTTTATGTTGTCTTATTAATTAATACTCTATGTATCTGTATTTTCTCCTAAAATAAAATAAATTATGTAATCATAAATTTTATTTTTTTGGTCGCTTTTATTCTTTTTTTTTAAAGAAAGACAAACATTCCCAGTTTTCGAATAATCCAACAATGTTTGAAATTCTCCTACTACCACCACATTAAGCGGAAAATATTGCTTGTGTCGTGATGAAAGACTTAGCCAGCCGAGGAATCGAACACGCGACGCTCGGGTGAGACCCAAACGCGTTGCCCACTCAGCCACTGATTGGTCTTTACATGTCTCATTTCCTTCTGCCACGAAACCGTCCCAATTTAATGTTTCCAGTCCAAATATCAGCGGGTACTGAGACTCTTTTGCGGTGTTACAAAAAAGTGTACTTGTAAGTACCTTCCGTTTTACATTACGATCTTTACATTTTATTTCGAAGTAGTACCTACCTGTTGACATTTTGTTTTTATTTTTATTATTAAGTTAAAAGAAATAATATTTCGCTTTCTTAACTTAAGTACAGAGCATATATAGTACAGGTGTAGTAGAAATATTTTAAATTTTGTTTCAACATCTTAAGTTTAAATAGTTTTTTTTAAAGGTTTTTATATTCTTTTCTGCTTTAAGGTTATCTGGAATGAGATTATATATGTGAACTCCCTCGTGCCCAATACTTTTCTTGCCACTTTCAGTCTTGACAGTATTTGTATGCAATTATTGTGTTGCCTAGTATAATGTTCGTGTACTTGTGATGTTTTTATAAATGTTGTGTTTGTGTGTATAAGTCCATTTTGTATTTTATAGATTAAAAGACATATGTTATATTCGTACAATGTTCTTATTTTCAAAAGATTCATTTCCTGGTATAGTTTTTTCGTGGAAGTGTCGGGGTTATAGTTGAAGAGTTTTTTAATAACTTTGTTTTGTATTTATTTGTAATTCGTTTAAGTACGTAATGTATGTGTTTCCCCATATTTCTATTAAATAATTTAGGTGGGACTATATTAAGCTAAAGTATAAGCCTCTCTTTACCTCTGTTGGTAGAAGGTGAGCAATTCTACCAAATAATGGGATTAATGGGATGATTTTTGTTTTTAGTTTTTCTACATATTGTTTAAATGTCAGATGTTTATCAATATATAAGCCCAGGTATTTTTCACTATCTAGAATATGTAGGTCTCTTTCTTCTATTTGTATTGGAATTTGTAAACGTCTTCATCGCCGTGCTGTTTCCCCTACTGTTATAACACTTCATTTTAATCCTTAGCACTGGGAGCTTTTATATTTGATAATGTTCCTTCGTTTTTTGACTTCATTTTCGTTTCAATGAATATTTAAAATCAAAGCCTACATCGTCTTTAAATCGGAATTCGCCTAAATGAATATCGCATTCAATGTTCTAGGGAAATTTTATTCAAATTTATTCCAAAAGCAATTGGGTAGAAGGGCTAAAGGTTTGACTTGACAATCCTAAGTACATTATATGAATATTACTTATATATATTATTCATTAAAATGCATATTACTTCTACTCCTTGCGGGGTGTTTTTAATTGATAAAGTCCACCCACTTATATTCTACAATTATGAAGCAAATGATCTCAATCAGTAAATATACTTGGGTTCACGGTTTATTTCCAGTTGAGACGTAGATATGTATATCTGTAGTGGTGTGTAGCAGTTGCAGTCGGTGGCTTTTTATACAAGGGATGCTGGAGTATAAACCAAATATCAAATATAAAAGCCTATGGACTAGCCCACGAACAAGAAGGAATTATCGACCAAAAAATAGTCTGTCAAATTAGCTCTACATAACCTTTATGCTTCAAATTAAATATTACAGTTCCCTAAATTAAATTAATTAAATAGATTTTCCGAAAGATATTCAACGTATCAATCGGATTCGGCTATTCAAGACGACAAATAACTGTCGAAAGTAGGTTAGGCAAACAAATCTCTAATAATACTAAGTCGACTCACTTCGGATTAACTATTCTGTGCACTGAATTTGATGAAAATCTTTATATTGCTGGAACAAAACTAGAGAAGGTACAGAGTATTGTATACTTGGGCTGCAATGTAAATGATACATGGGATCCTTCAGTTGAAATCAAATGCCGCATTGAGCAAGCTCGTGCACCCTTTATCCGCATGAAAAGAATGTTCTGCAGTCATGATCTCAACCTTGGATTACGAATGCGAATGGTCAGATGCTACGTGTTTTCGATATTATTTTATGGAATGGAAGCATGGACGCTTACTGAAGAACTAATTAGGCGACTTGAGGCATTCGAGATGTGGATCTACAAAAGAATAGTAAAAAATAGCTGGATGGACAGGGTTACAAATGAAGATGTTATGGTTCGGATGAATAAAGAAAAGGAAGTAATTAATACCATAAAAATCCGAAAACTTCAATATCTTGGACATGTGCTGAGACATCCAGAGAAGTATGAGATCCTGCATCTCATAATGCAGGGAAAGATTGTCGGAAGACGGGGCCCTGGAAGAAGGAGAACCTCATGGCTGAAAAACCTGAGACAGTGGTTTGGCCAGTCTACCATGGAGCTATTCCGGGCCGCAGTAAACAAAGTCCGCATAGCCAACATGATAGCCAACGTCCGTTGAACGGACAGGGCACAAGAAGAAGAAGAATGTCTATAAGCATTAAAGTCTTTTTCTATGCGTTGGATGTTCATATGGAATCCGTATTCGGCCTTACTTCAACCATGGCAGGCTTGACTAAACGCGCATGCGCGCAAAAATATCACACTCGTTCCTTCGTTTCCTTAGAATAATCTAGCTAGACAAAAAGATTTTAACTATGTTTTTATTTATGTCAAAATTATGCTCAAAACAAAGAAAACAGTTCTCGTCGATACAAAAATGAAAAAATTAGTAAAAGATAAAAGGTGTTATACTAAGGCTCAAAATCGGAACCTTTAATTTATCCGGGACGGGCGCACTTTTGTTTACAATCATAAAGAAGAAAAACAATCATGGGAAAATATAAATTTCTCCAAACACAGCAAATTTGTTTTGTGGCACCATTATAATTAAAAATTAAACGAATACATACGCTTTATTGTTTAAATAACCAACAAGTTTTGTAAGAAATGCTTACTTCTTCAGGGTTCACATAAAATAAATTAATATTTCTATTTTTAATACTGACAATTTGTGATGGAATTCTATTATAATAATATATAACCTGTCTGAAGATGGCTTTCATAGGCTGAAATCGGTCAGAAATAAATAAAATGAAAATTAAAAAAAAAATTAAATAATATATATAAAATTCTCGTGTCACGGTGTTTGTTATCATACTCCTCCGAAACGGCTGGACCAATTTTGATGAAATTTTGTGTGCTTATCTGGTAGGTCTGAGAATCGAACAACATCTATTTTTCATACCCCTAAAAGTAAAGGGTGTTCCACTCCGAATTTTTTTTTTTTTTTTTTTTGGCAAATTTTTTATTTTTTATTTTTTTTATGGTGAGGCATTAAAAAATACATGCAGCCCTAAATTTTCACTCTTCTACCATTAACCCCTATTTTTTAAAACTGATATTAGTAATTCAAACCGGTGTCACTTCTGACCCGTTGAGAACGAAGCCGGCCTCTTTTCTCTAATTTTAAATTTTTTACTAATCAATTACTGTTTGATATTGTTACTACAAATATGATTCACGGTCCATGCGGTAATTTGAATCGTTCATCGCCTTGCATGGTAGACGGAAATTGTACAAAGGGTTTTATTAAAGATTTCACCAACGATACGGTCACATATGTTGAAGGATATGCAATATATCGTCGAAGAAATACCGATAATGGCGGACAATCATTCATTAAAAATATCAGTAACGTAGACATTGACATTGACAATCGTTGGGTGGTACCATATGCACTTCTGTTGAGTAAAAAAGTGGGAAGGAAAAAGGTATGAGGGGTGGGTAGGAATCTGGAGGTCATTGTATCCGGGAGTGAATCAATCCCTCCAACTGCGGTGCAAGACCATTGCCTTGAGCGGAATTGACCTTTTACCTTGACCTTTCCAGCCGGACTCTTTCGACCCATTGGTCGAGAGAATCCGGCTGGAAAGGTCAAAAGGCCTCCCTCAACCAATCTCTCTCGAACCGGCCCGCCACGCAGCAGGTGGGCAGACGCATCCGCCGCCAAGACCCGCACAAAAGTCACCCTTGCTAAATCACCAAACGTAGCGAACCGCTTGGGGTGACCTATGGCAGAGGTGTTGGTTATCCAATAAATGGTTCCCGGGGCGGCGGCACCCGTACCCGCTTCCTTTCAAAAATTCCCGTAAGTAAGTGGAAAAGTAAGAAAATCACAAAAAATATAAATTCATACACAACGCCATCTCTGATACTGACAAAAACAAAACACGGACAGTTGGGCATCGATAATTGCTTCATTGTATAATTTTTAACTTAATAAAAATATTTAATTAGTCATAATAGACCTGATATGACCTGACCATGACAAAATTAAAAAAAATAACTTATATCATTGATGTAGCTATTCCAAATTCCTGTAATATTCAAAAAACTATTTCTGAAAAAATAAGAAAATACACAGATTTAGGAAATGACATTAAAAGAATTTGGCATTCTCGGACTATAAAAATATTGCCATTTGTTATTTCGGCCACTGGCATAATACCGGAATCTGATTCAAAATTTAAGCATATTAGATTTGTCAAAGAATTTGTATATAAAAATGCAAAAATCAGTCATTTTAAATACATGTAGGATTACAAAAGATTTTTTAAATATTTATATTGAGGGATCAGTAGGATTTATAGGTTCAATTAGAAATGCCACAGAGCCGAACCCTCTGATATGAAAATATCTGGAGTCGGTGAATTATATTCCCATTTGGTCTCTAGTAGGTTGACATGTTGTTCTTGTATTGTTTTGTATTTATAATACTTATATAGTGCAATTGCATAGCTTGGGTTGACTAGATGATCATTTGGGTAAGTGTGTGAAAGGGTTTAGTTTTTCCTTCTTTTTTTTCCTTTTTTTTTGGGGGAAAATTTAACCCGGACATTTAAATCTGGTGCATAAATATTCAACAGTTATTGATTCTGAGGCGGTACGAAGTTCGTCGGGTCAGCTAGTATTATTATAATAGAATAAATTAAAAAAATAGACTTATACGTGTAAATGGAAGGGTGGTAGTGATAAGGAAGGAGAGGGGAGTGGTGGAGGGTAATGTGGCGTAATTTATGTTGGTAACAAATTTAATAAATTGATCTTTTGTTCATTGATAATATTTAAGCTCTTCTTTACACTCTTTCTAAATTCTAAGATTTCAAGTTTATCTAAATTAATACCATTAATATTAATGAAATAATTAAAAACACATTGTTTTTGCCACGATAATCTTTATTTAAAAAATCAACATGTTTCGAGAACGATGTTCTCTTCATCAGGACTTTATATGTACTAAAAACTAAATTATCAAGTATAGAAAGACAGGCGTGGGTAGAAATGGAAGTAGTGGGGAGGGAGAGAGGTGGAAAAGGGGAGGTGCTTAGAAGATCAACAGTGGGGAGGGGGGGGGGGAGATGTGGGAAGGGGGGGGTGCTTAGAAGATCAAAGACAAAAAATTACAATGGAAATATGTTTAAGATAGGGTTATTCACAAAATTAATTTGATTATTAATAATATTTAAATTTCTATTGATATTTTTCATAATTTCTAATATTTATTAAAGATCTAAGTGAAAACCACTAACGTCTGTGTGTTTCGATAGCAAAACTGGTGATTGTAAAAAAACGTTATAAGTATTGTAACAGTACTATTGCTGAAGTTTGTCTTGTAAGACCATACTATAATAATTATATGATCCTTAAGATAACGCGTACTCCAATGGAAAATGTTGCCCTATGAATGAAGTTATTATTATACAAACTTTAATAAATTATTAATAATATATTTTAAATATTCTTTAATAATTTTAATATATACACTTAAATAAAACCGAAACTTTAATACTTACAATGATAATTAATAGAGAAAAAACTTGACCTACGATAGATATATCATGGGGGTGGCTTATATTTTCGTAAAAGTCTGGGTAGGTTCATTTTAAAACCTTGTACCTACATACGTTTTTCTTATTTGGACCGTTCTATTTTTGTTTTCCGATATCATTTATTGAACAGGAAATATCTCATGTTTCCCTTCAAACTCATGAGAATCTTTTTACTAAGTTATCGACAGAAATTGTGAGTGGGCGTTTCAAAATATGTTGCGATAACACATGTAATATCTCAGGACAACAGGACAGAAAACAGTTATAAACCAAATAATTAAAAATTTTACATTCAAACATTATAGTTAATGCTGAATTATTTTCATACTAACGTCATATCATAGAGAGTATTTTAGAGAAAAAATATTAAAATATTATTAGAGTTTTTAACAGCGTTATTAGTTGAGATTTGCAAAATTCATTGCAGGAGAACATTTATTTGTCGCACAACGTCTCTATTTCGGGTAAACGGGTTCAATATTGTAATAAATTAGATTTATCTGTCCTTTGGTAGTGGTGGAACACACTATGAGAAGATTGGAACTTCATAAATCAGATGGTTTCCCTAAGACCCTTGGGTACTGTTTTACGCATTTGACGAATCGAGTAATTGCGGACTTCATTGCCGCCGCAAGCGTGGCTCGAAAATTAAACGTAACTAACTAACTAACTAACCATCACGCCGTTTCCCCGCAGGGGTAGGCAGAGAGGACGGACCGCCAAACAACTCGGTCTTGGCACACACTCTTTGCCTCACTCACATTCATACATCGTCTCATACATTCTCTTCTATTATTCTGACTTTTGACATGGTTCGACTCAAGTATTTGATTCACTTGATCGTGCCATGTCTTCCTCGGGCGTCCCCGACTTCTTCTACCATTCACATTCGCGTCGTATATTCTTCTTACACTACTTTCTTCGTTCATTCGCTCTACATGCCCAAACCATCTGAGGGTCCCTTTCTTAATCTTACACATTATGCTTACATCAGCCTTACATTCTTTGCGGATATCCACATTTCTCACACGATCATACATTGTTTTACCACACATACGTCTCAGGGATCTCATTTCAACAGCATTCAGCTTACTTTCATCCTTCCTCTGCCAGTTCCATGCCTCACTGCCATACATCAGGGTAGGTACCAGGACTCCATTGTGGACTGCTAGCTTCGCTTCTTTTGACAGTTTTTTATTAGCGCCAACGGCATTCAGTCCACTATTAATGGAGTTACCGTATTGGTTGAACATTGAACATAACGGCTCTAAAGGTTACTTCGATGATATAAGTTTAGTATAACAGTATTCCAGTTTAATTAATTAAAAAAAAAATTTAAAAGTATCAATCAAAAGTATCATCGTTCAATAATAAAATGTACAAAGTATACGTAATAAATATAATAAATATTTTTTTTGCTTTTACTTAACTGTTTTGCGTGACCGATATTTGCGTGAGTTATTTTTATTAAATTGTGAAATTATTAACCCCGATGCAGGCGAACCCTAGTGGGGTTAATAATTACATGCTAAAAATATATGTATTTAAATTGTGAAGAAGCAATAAACAAATAAATAAAATATACATTCATAAGTCAGAGAATTTTCAGATTTATTGTTGTATTTTCTTTTATTTAATATTAATTTTATTTTATAATCTTTTTACTTAAGCTCCACACAGGAGGAAAATTATCCCGTCGGGGCCTTTGTCGCCTTTGTGGATACCGCGTGGTGGAGGGTCTTTTTAGGAAAGGAAGAAGAACTAACTTCCTCTTTCATATCTGAGATACAACATGTTCAGAGGTGACGAACGTACGAGTCAATTCCTCCAACAAGTCGTGTTGGTGGGGTCAAAAGGTCCCCCTCGACCAGTCTCTCCGATTCGGCCGGCAGACGGCATTCTGCAGTCATGCAGTCGGCAGGCAGACGCATCCACCGCCAAGACCCGCACACCATGAATTCTGGCACTCTTGCTAAGTCTCCAAACGTTGAGAACCACTTGGGGTGACTCGTGGCAGTGGTGTTGGTTATCGAATATGCGGTTCTCTGGTACCTACCCATAGATACTTGCTTCCCAAATTGTAGAATTCCTTTGAAATTGAAAAAAATCCACACAGCGTCCCCTAATAATCACATAGACCCTGAGTGAAATTATTTTCTTGACCTCTAGACCCTGTATTTTCGTAAAGATATGTTCGAGTATTTACAAGATGAAATATGATTATTTCGAGAGGTACGCAAAGCTCACGTTCACGCGAAAGCAGATAACTAACCTCACGCAACACCATCTGGGGAGATCTGGTTAGAAGGATAAATTTGCCCTATCTCCAAACAAATCAATAGAACCGCAAACCGCCACCACGTTATGTAGATTGCGAACCCTCATACATTACCCACGGTAACCGCTTCACGTCACTCTCAATTATTATTAATTACCTTAAAATTACGGCCCTTATATGAACACCTAATCCCCACACGTTAATCAAAGTTGTACGAAAAATTTTACCGAGTAAAAATAATTATCCGTGTTTATTAAAATTTGTTAATGTAAAAAGTTTTTAAAGTACAATTAAATTAGACAGCCTGAAAAACAAAGCATTAATAAAATAACAATTTATAATTTTTTTAAAGTGAAAACTACTTTAGCACCGTTGTTATTTGAAACTCAATGAAACGGTGCGAGCGACACTAAAAAGAGACCAACACTTATACATCTCTTGGAACTAGCCGTCGAGAGAATGAGATAGCAATAAAATATTTGTTTATTTCACAGGTACTCGGTTTCAACATAATACGATAATCCATCATCATGTAAAATATATGTGTGCCCCATCAGGTCCCCCGATTTTGGCGATCACTCTGGAAAATGTCTCTCTGTCTTGCGCTGCTAAGAATAGCTCCTCCACACTAATGCCGGTCCACTCTCGTACATTTCGCAGCCAAGACATTTGGCTCCTACCAGGCCCTCGGCGACCCTCTATCTTGCCTTTCAATATTAATTTCAGCAAGTGATACTTCTCCCCTCGAATGTGACCCAGATATGAAATTTTCTTGATTTTTATCAATATAAGCAGTTCTCTATCTGCTCTAGCCCTCCTGAGAATTTCTGTGTTGGTGATCATGTCGGTCCATTCAGTCTTTCGTTTACTTTCAAGGTCCATATCTCACATCCATACAGGAAGACCGACCACTCATAACATTTTAACATTCTCTGCCTTAGTTTTAAATTGATATTTAAATTGAATGCCGTTCTTGCTGCTTCAATTCTGCACCTAATATCTACTTCTGTGTCAAGAGTCTCCGTGAGAATACTGCCGAGGTATCTAAATCTTTCCACCTTTTCGACATTGCAACCATTTAACTGTATCACTGATCCAGAGTGATCTAGTCGTCCAAATGTCATATATATTTTTTTATTTTTTTATTTTTTATTTATTATTTTTTAGCATATAAAATATAATGTACATTTAGATGATGTATTAATTTGCTTACATGTTCATATTCAAATATGTTAATACCACTCTTCCATGGAAGCGTCAGCTTGTGTCTGGAAGAGTAGTGTACATTTTTTAATGCTATATTTAAGTTCTTAAATTACAATGTGAATGTAAAACACAATAAGTTGTAAGTTCGGTGATATGTGATTATAAGTATTTATCTACTACCAAAACAATTTTACTGTTTGGATAATGTGTCCAGAATTATTGTAATTAGTTGCTAAAAACAATACAAAATTTAACTTATTTGAAGAATGGAGTATCACTTGGAAACTGAGTTATAAGTAGATTAGATTAGTCGGAAACTGTTTTTTTTTTTTTTTTGAGATTATCTTTAAAATATTTTTTTACAGTGTTTATTAATTGGATTTTATCATTAATTTTTCTAATTTCATCCGGTAATCGGTTGAAAATAAGTCTTCCTTGATAAGTATAATAATTTTGTGCAAAGGAAGTGTTTAATTTTGGGCATGAAAAAATATATTTATGTCTAGTACGGTTTTCAGTTATAAATTGATATTTTTCTTTTTCTTTTATAATTTGAATCAATGCATTTCTATTGTATAGATCTTTGAAAGATGGTACTTGGAATTCCTTAAATAATTGATCCGTTGGGTAGTCAGAAGGTTTTTTTAATATGATTTTAATTATTAGCCTCTGCACAACTTCAATTGGGGAAAGATTAGTTTTGTATGCGGATCCCCAGCTAATGATAGCATATTGTAAAGTTGATTGAACCAAAGCGTAATATATTAGATATAAGTTTTTTACAGATAAAAAATTTCTGATTCTTAAAAATATATAAATCAATTTTCTAATTTTTTTTACAACTTGACAAATTTGTTCCTTCCATTTCAAATTTTTATCGATAATGACTCCTAAATATTTGATTGTGTTTGTTGTTTTTAATATTGTGCAGTTTTGGATACAATAATTTTTACTATGTGTTTTGGAATTATCATGGATGATGATGTCAATGTTTTTAGGGGTATCATTTTTGTGTATTGCAAATGGAATTACAAATGTTTTATCACCATTTAGTGATAGTAAATTTACGTCGAAGAAATTCTTTAAAATATTTATATCTTCGGTGGCTTTAAATGTTACTTTTTCCCAAGTTTTATCGCTAATTATTAGTACCGTATCATCGGCGTATGAAGTAATTTGGCCATTTAGTGGTTGAAAAAAAATTTCATTAACATATATGGTGAAAAGGATTGGTCCGATTACTGTACCTTGAGGGATTCCAAAGTCTGATATTTCTTTATCGCTATTAATCTGATTTATTTTTACGACTTGCGGTCGATTTTTTAGGTAGTTCGAAATCCATTTAATTGCATTGTCTTTTATACCTATATTGTTTAGTTTTTTTAGTAGAATCTCATGGGATATACTATCAAAAGCTTTTCTGAGATCAATAAATATACCGGCACATTTTTCACCTTTATCCAATGATTCATTGATGTATGAGGTTACATTAGCAATAGCATCTTGTGTGCTGAGTGACTTTATAAAACCAAATTGGTTTTTTTGAAGAATTTTATTACTTTCTAGGAAACCGACCAATTGGTTTTTCACATTTTTTTCAAAAATCTTTCCAATGTTTGAGATTAGACAAATTGGGCGATAGTTAGTTACTTGTTGAGGATCTCCAGATTTATAAATAGGTGAAATAATTGTATTTTTATAGTTTGTCGGAAATATTCCCTCTGTTAAACTTAAGTTTATCAAATGAGTAATTGGTTTTACCAAATGAATTTTCATGAATTTTATAAAATGTACTGTAATAAGGTCAAATCCGGGAGACGAACCTCCTTTCATGCCTTCTATTATTTTTAAAACTTCACTTTCTGAGGTTGTTTCAAATTTTGATAAATTATTTTGATTTTGTACATTTTCAATCGTTTATTTTTTCGGGTTAAAAGATTTATTGATATTTTTCGCAAGATTTTTTCCTACATTAGCAAAAAAAGAATTAAAGATGTTTGCGCATTGTTTAGGTTGAATATTAGCATCTATTATTTTATTTTCATGTTCAATGTATTTTATTTTTTGTGTTTTTTTAGTGTTATCCATGGCTAAGTTGACTGTTTTCCATATTTGTTTATTGTTATTGTCTGTAGAAAGTATTTTATTTTTGAAATAGTCTTCTTTATTTTTTTTGATACAGTTTGTTAATTTATTTTTAATTTTTTTGTAAAAAGTGTATGCTTTTCCATTTAGAGGATTTTTCAATGCTGTTTTATAAAGTTTTTCTTTGTTTCTAATTGATATTATAAGTCCTTGTGTTATCCAAGGCTTTAAAATTCTTAGTTTAGATTTAATGCGGACTGTAGTTTCAGTAGTTGAATTTTTTATGTGTTGAGACAATATATTTTCAAAGTTTTTTGAGCAAGTCTCGGTATCATAACTATTTAACACGTTGTTCCATTGTTCATTTCTTAGTTTTTTGGATAAAATAGTCATATTTGTGTAGGAATTTGTCTTTGTTAGATTAAATTTTTTATGTTTAATTTTGTTATCATAGAGAAGAATGCATGCATGGTGGTCAGTTATATTCGTTTTCCAAACAATTGATTTGATTTTGTCGATATCTTTAATATTTATGTTAGTCCATATATGGTCTAAACAAGATGGAGTGTGATTTTTTATCTCTCTCGTATTTTTATTAATGCACGATATGAAGTTAAATTCAGTCATACAATTAATATATTCATTTTTGAAATTATTTTCTACGTTTTCATTAATGTTTAAATTGAAGTCTCCTGCAATAAAGCAAAGTTTATTACTAAATTTTAACAGTATGTGTTTAAATTCATTTATAAATGACGAGATATTCGAACCGTGTGTTCTGTAAACAGCTATTATGTGGTAGTTTGTTTTGTCGAGTTTTAATTGTATTTCAATACAGTTTACTAGATGTATAGGATGTTCAGTTATTTTGACAAAACTAAATTTATCATGAATGAATATGACGAGACCACTATTTTTATTGATGTTTATTTTGGTTGTAACATAATTATATTCTGGTAAATGATAGGTGGGTGATTCGTCATTAGTAAAAGTTTCTGATAATATTATGATACCAGGTTTTTTATTTAGATTGTTTAATTTTAGAATTAATTCATCCCAATTTCGTTCCATACCTCGTATATTACTATGAAAAATGAAAATAATGTATATATATATATATATATATATATATATCAACGATGTATATATATATATATATATATATATTTTTGTGTGTTTTTTAAAATCAAAATCTAATTTTCAAACCACTCTAAAATTAACAGGCAAATAAAACACAAAAGACAGCAACCTCTAGCGACTCCGAAAAAGAAAACACGAATACTAATAAGAAGACCAAATGTATAGGAAAAGATACACTGGAATTCGGCGACAAAAATATGGAAAAATTCATTCTTCACATTTATAAAAAAAGTGCTTCGTAGTCTCCCCACTCTTGTCTACTTTAGTTTTCTGAAGGTTTCACTTCTACTGCGTATGATTTGCTCGCTCTGATTTTTTTTAAAGAACGACAAACATTCCCGGATTACGAATAACCTGACAATATTTCAAAATCTCCTACTACCACCACAGTCTGAAAATGTTGCTTGCGTCCTGATAGAGAACTTAGCCAGCCGAGGAAACGAACACACGACGCCCGGTCACAAGAAAGTAATGATTAAATCGACACAAAATATAAGCCATTAATGTAAATCGCCATCATTGACAATGTTCACTTGTTATGTTGACTCCTCCCACCGAATGGACCGATCATGGTGCGTTTTTTTGTGTTTGAAAGCTGACGTGATCGATATGGTTCTTGGCTACAATTCATGAAAATCTGTTCAGGCGTATCAAGGCGTATCAAGGTTATCAGCTCTTTTTTAAGTCGGGAGTTGCTTAAAATTTTGAAAATTTTCGTCAACTTATTGCTTTGATCAAGATGATACTATTTTTGAACAATAAAATTTGTATGTAAATTAATAAGGCCGAAGCTATCTATTTTTAATAAGCACTTTTCAAAATATTTAATTTGAACTTATCTTTTTAATTATCGACGAAGTGTAGCGAGACGCTGTTTAACTCAGCCGTTTTTCATTTCGTCTGTTTGTAAATTTGTTTGTACGTTCCGTTTCCGGCTCAAGATAGTGGCAGTTTTAATAGTTCAGCAAAGACGGCTTCCGTGGTTTAGGGGTAAGGCTCTCGACTTCCGATCCGGAGGTTGCGGTTCAAATCCCGGCGTGCGCAAGTAAATAAATCATGGTTTATAAAACAAATGTTTAATAAAACACGACTCGTTTAAAATAGAGCAAAAATCTTGCGGGCATTATCTTAAACAGCATTTAAAGAAACACTGTGAATTTTTTAATACATTAAACTTGTAAAATAACTGAAAGAAACGTGTTAATAATAATTTTTAGAGCATACTTTGCGATTTTTTTCTACGGAGGGAATTTTATATAATTTGCGTTTCGGCGCGGGCAAAGTCTAGATATTATCTTCAAAAATAACATATATTTTTTTAAGAGCTTTAAAACTTACCGTGTTTAAGGGAAATATGTAATAAATAGGTACCAATCCGGGTTTCGGGCCCTTAAACGTACGTTATTTTTAAACTTGTTTATCTCCGCGGTATTTTAAATGTCATTTAGAAGGGCATCATATTATTTTGTAACGATGTTTTCGTCTGAGAAAGTTCTGGGTTATCTCAAACAGATTGATTGATCAAGTCGTAAAAGCAAATCGAAATGCTTTGCGGGATAAACAAACCGTTAAGAAACTTACAAACAGTTCAGTCCTTACAACATGATCTTAAATCGCCATCGATGTATAAAAATACGATGTGAGTCCCGTCTTCAACTCTGCTAGCAAAAGTTTAGATTCCTATATCTGATTAACGATGCATAAAATCTCGTTGCAACGGTTAAGTCATTCAAACTTCCGGTTCCGTTCTCACCTGCCAATTCCTGTTGACCGGAAGTTGGTTTTATTACCCGCTGAAACTTTCCCGCCTACGTTTCCCGTTTCCGGTTGCATTGCAAATGTAATAGAAAAAGAGCAATCCGAATGCCGAGCTTTTATAGCAGCTAAAGTGGTTGATACGTGTTTTCGCAGGTTAAACATGGAACAACGGTGCTTAGGTTAAACTTTCAAATGCTTAAGGCTTTATTCCTTGTTTTTAAATTTTTCTACCTGCTTTTTGCCACTACAGAATATTTAAGAAGACTTTACGTGCCCAGCGATGTTTAAAGTGCACTTTTCGGCGAGCTTTTTCGTCCGTGCATTAATTAAACGGTAAAAACTGTTCGGCGTTTGCAAATTTTATTTAAACTACTTGCCGTTTTTATGATAAGTACATCATCTAGGCATCTAGGCCACGGGTTCCCAAACTATTAACCACGTGTTAAGTGTTTTCTGGGGGTCACGATCGTCTGTTGAATAAATAAACTTGAAATCATTCTCTTAGGACAGGTTATTTCAAAAAAAAATTACGAATTCATCAAATATTTGAAGTTAATTTTCACGTTCTGTATAAGTTTTATTCAAGTTCTGTGATTATTTTGGTTTTATGAAGCAACTGGTCTATAATGATATAATTACAGAATTTGAATTGAACTTACACAGAACGTGAAAATTAACTTCAAATATGTGATGAGCCCGTCAAATTTTTTGAAACAACCGGTCCTTCGATAAAAAGACGATATTTAATAATGTTTTTCTTTTATAAAAAGTTTAAAAAAAATGAATACATTTAGTTTGAGAATTGCTGATCCATTGAAAAAATATTCCCTGAAATTACCTTTCTATTTTGTTCTATATATAGAAGAGTGTCCCGGTGTGCGTTTGATGGTTTGTTTTTTTAAACAAATCTACAGTTTTATTCCGAGATTCATGATTTCGCACGCTTAATCAACAAAACAAGGGAAATGTCACTGTCTTGTCTACATAAGATTTCGAAAAACCTCCCCACCCCCTTATCCCACCCCTTATAGTAGATTTTTCAGGCTGTATGCTTCAGCAATGAGCAACGATTTTGGGCTGAAAAATATTGTAAAGTGTGCACAAAACATGAAGAAATATGTGGTGAAAAGTTCACAGTTGTATGTTTATTAAGTTCGCCAAAAAACGTGAAAAAAGTGCCTTCAGACGGGATCACTCCCTTAAGTCCTATCTTTAATTAGTGACCGGACAACTAGAATCATGCAACTTCAATCTCTCCTTTCAAGTCATTAAAAATGATGAAAAAAATAATAAATGGTTAAATAGGTTACGTTAGGTTAGGATACGGGCAACTTTAAAAAAAATCATAATTTTTAATGAATTCTCAAAGGAATATTAAAGTTGCATGTTTCTGAGTTGTCATGGAACCATTAAATTAATTTAGGCACTTATTTTGCTCTCAAATTTCGATTTTCATCAGCTCCGATAAAAAATAAATGTAAATATATCAAAGTGACTCCCTTGCTTCCGTGAAATACTTTTAAAAAAGGAACACATTTAAATATTGAGAAAAATCTACTAAGAAAGTAATGGAACCTTCCTAATGATTTCCTATCCATCCCTCTCCTTTCCGGTAAGCCTCCGGAAAGTACGAAATGGGCTTTCAAACAAGTAGGTAACTATTACCTACTCATGATAATGGTAAAGATCCGATTATCTTTTTCCTGTATCGAGCGGCAAGAGAGTTAAAAGGATTTTTTTTAATTGAGCATTTAGGATTTTTTTTAATCAATAGGTATTACGTTAATATTCCATCATACTAAATAGATACATAGAAGTTTACTGCACGTATTTGTGTGTCAGATGGGGATTTTTTTCTTACTTTTAGTGATATTGGTAAATCATTTTCAAAAATCGAAGTTATTTTTTTAAACAGTACCTATTTTATTGGTTCCATGTCAACTCAGAATCAAGTCAACTCAACACCTTTTGAAGGGTTAAAAGCTACAACAAAAAATTAAAAATAGCCGATAACCTAACCTAACATAATCTGTTTAAACAATTTTTTGTTTATTTTTTTAATAACTTTGATTTTTCAAAGGAGGTGTTGAGTTGATTTTATTCTGAGTTGTCCGATCACCCATTTTATTAACCTGTTTGTGGCCAAGGAGTAGAAAGTGTAAATTGGTGAGTATATTTAGTGTAAATTGGTGACATCTATAATATCGATTGTTAAATCGACATTTATTTTGTAAATCGTTAGCAAAGATTACAACTAAATTGCAAGGATGAAAGTACGAACTATATTTTGGTTTTGTTTTATTATTTCTATATCTTTCACCAATAGTCACGTCCGAAAACTTGTTCTGCCTCCTTTTATATTATAGTTAGACATGTGTATACCCAATTTCAATAGATTAGAAAGAGAGATCACCAAGTCTTATATTTGCATTTAAAAGTTTAACATGGTCGCCCACATAAAAGAAGGTGTAAAAGAACCTATTTGACGTACTTTAACTATCATGACTATTTGGAGTTAAAAATATGAACGAAATTTTGTTCTCCGTATTTAAATTTTTCAACTTTAAATATAGTACGAATTGTCAGGTACGGTCGGGGTGAGGGGTTGGGCGGTTTCCCGGATGCATGACCATAGGAAAAAAAATTGATAAGAAACCATAAAAAGTCATCGGAGACCAAAATTTCATTGAATTTTTAAATAATATCATTAATCACTGGTTAAAATCAAGTACGTCCCTTAACGCCTTGTATGACTTGAAATCTATATGCATATAAAAATCTCATGTCACGGTTTTATGGTGGCACTCCTCCGAAACGGCTCTACCGATTTTTATGATTTTTTTTAATGTATATTTTGTAGTTAATTAATAGGTCGTAAAGTAAGTAGGTGATTAGGGTGTCCCTATACAGAAAAAAACATTTTTTTGACAAAAAACATTTTTGATTATGGCATCAAAAAATACCTGTAACCCCAAATTTCATCCTCATACCCCCACCGTCCTATTTTTAATCGCGATTTCTGTATTTTTTTATGAACAAATCTAACCGTCGTATTTAAAAAAAAAAACTAAATTATTTATGTTGTTGGATGACAGATGGCGCTACGTCACACATGCGCAAGTCATTCACGAGAAGCGTCGCGTCATTTTGATATTTCATTCGGCATTTGTTTTGAATCACAACGTAGTGCGTGCCAAATTTTGTACGATTTATTTTTATTTATTTATTTGTGTGCATGTATTACAGTGAACAATATCAGCAAGACGCAAGGGGGCCATTTGGGCCGTCGAACTAATAAAGCAACAAATATGCGAATTAGTAGACCAGAAAGAACAGACGAACATCTCCAACAAGATAACGAAAATGTGCGTATGAGCATGTCGCAATTGCGTGCATCTCAATCACAATCGCTCTTCGAAATTAATATTGATTTTCTTTATTTCATTTTCCTACTTTAGGATAAAAATATACTACTTTTTTTACTTTACATTTAACTTTTAAGAGATCAAACGTCTACCGGATCTGCCCTGATGATGGACACTGCAACACTGTCCGAAACGTTGGCTAAAGAAGGAGGGAGCGCAACACGGCATAACACCCCAAAAACAATAACGAAAATGAATATGTCTGTTACTTTAATGAAATACATTGAATTGAGAAAATGAATGGTTGGTGTTATTTTTTATTTTTATCGGCGGTCGTCGTCTACATTGCTCCATTCCTCTTAACTGTCATAGATCACATCCCCACACACTTACAATACATTCCTTATTTTTTTATTTAACCACCAAAATATTCACAAGAAATAATTTATATGGCAGAACATCTTTTTGCGATTCAGTTAGTAGTTCTATGAAACCGCGAAAGTTCTCCCGGCCAATTGCCATTTTTTTTTTTAATTATTTTTATGTAAAATGAAAAAAAGTGAAGTCACAATAACCTTTATAACACGTGTGTCTAATTAAAGTATTTGTTTAGTTTCTTTTAAAGCGGTCAATACAGTTTATACAAAAGAAAACTTAAGGATTTTAAAAATCGTTCAAAATGTCAATGCTATTAATATGTCTATTAAATGTTGTCCAATAATTATTGTAAAAGCAGAATCAGAAAGAATCTTTCAACCACCATCACATCCACTATTTCATTTTGAAGTACACCGTACGACAGCGAATCTATTTCAAATTAAATTTCAACCGGTAATATTTTGATGACATGACATTATCTTATCTAAGCCCGAGGGGTTAACAGCTTAACAAACTCATGCATCAAAATAAATATATTATAAGACCAGTATCATGCGATTGTTTTCAAGGATTACGTTTGAAGGCACATACACCAGCTTAAGGCTATTTTACCAGGAGAGATTAGATAGTTTATCCGCAACGACAACATAAAAGCTTCACAGAAGAGCACTTCAGGTAGGCTGTGGGTACACTGAGCGGAGCACCTTACCTAAAATAAGCTTTGTCACTATGCACCTGGGAATATGCATCCGATAATGTTTGTCTAGTACTTTAACATCAACGGGAAAACTTTCCGGGTGAATTTTCGATGTAAAATAAATTTTGCATTGGAAAGTAATGGCTTATCGGGAAAAATGGACATGGAATAAAGAGTATACTTTTCACGTAAAGAGATGTAGATTGAAGAGATGTTGAATCATTATATAAAATAAAACAATTCTTAGTAAACACCACTTTTATTGTTAAATGCTGATCGGGTTTTGCTACAACCGTAGCTTCTTCAGGGTAGTATAATTACTAAAATATATAATCTACAAGTTTTATCACATGTTGCTAGCATCGGCGCTACTTGCGGCCAACGCCAAACCCAAAACCTGGAAAGGACATGCAATAAACAAGCCAGCGGCTAGCTCACACAGCCGGCGCGAGCAAGGTTCCTCTTAAACCCAGGGCGAGTGTTTGTGGTTCGCTTGTAAATTCCTACTCCCCTTCCTTTCCTCAAAATCTCCAGGTCTCCTTCCTCAATCAGAACACAGTAGTTATGCACGAAAAAGGGTTTATTCATTTAAAGGTGAACAGGATTATACACAAGCCAGCCTCAGCACTAAACACATGGTTATTTGGCTAACTAAAATGCTATTGTTCTATCAACTCTCTCTCTCTACGCGTATATAGTGAAGTTAAATGTCAGTTCTTAGCACACAGAGGGAAAGCAAGGTTCATTGGTACTCACAAACAGGAGATAGGCAGTCGTCAGACGGGTACTGGTTAGGCGGGAGCTTCTTGAGCACAATCCACAATCAAAGTAAAACATCGCGAGTTCAGTTTACGGGGAGCGCAATCACGGGGACACAGTTGTTAAGGTCGGCCGAGGAATGAATGCGGGGAGCCGCTCGGCGCTTGGCTACGGGCGCCGCGCGGCGCGGGGAGAGGGGGGCGGAGGGCCTGTGCAAGGGGTCAATTCGCTATTAGCTCGCACGGGAATCAATTCCGTAACGTAACAATGTGTTATAAATGGTTCCATGACAGTTCATCCTGCCGACAGTTCATCCTGCCGACAGTTCATCCCGCCGACAATTCATCCGGCGACAATTCATCCTGACAATTCAACCTAACCTAACCTAACCTAAAAGTATAACCTATATGTATAAGTATGTCGTATTTTGTTATTCACGCATGCTTCTTCGGAGAGTCGAAATTATTGTTAGTAAAAATATTTTTACAGCGGATTTCCACTCAAGATGCCTTCAGATATAAGTATATCGATTTTGGTTGTACGGCCGTATATCCTCTTTGCATACTTACTTAATAAAAACCTTCTAAATGATCAGGCAGGATGAATTGTTGCCGGATGAATTGTCGGTGGGATGAACTGTCGGCAGGATGAACTGTCGGCAGGATGAACTGTCGGCCGGATGAACTGTCGCAGGATGAACTGTCGCCGGATGAATTGTCGCAGGACGAATTGTCGGGTCACCGTTATAAATATTAGAGACCGACCAAAGGTTCGGTTTCAGAAAAAAATCTAGTTTCGGCATCAGTTTCGGTTTCGGCAGAAAGAAACTTTTTTAGACATGTTAAAAATCGATTGTTTACTGTCATTTAGCTTATTTTTTACACTTCTTCAGACAGATAAATTAAATAAATTTAAAAAAAAACAATGATTGAAGTAAGTGAAAAAATAATCTTTTTTTATATTACTCCTATAAAACAAACAAAATTAATAAAAATAACAAAACATGTTAATTACTTCTAAGAACAAAAATTTATCAATAATCAACACTTACATTATAAAGGAAGGATCTCATTAATTGAGTATTTTAATAATTATTATAAGCAATAATTGTCAGCCTGAAACACTCATTTACATTGAAAAATCTTCCGAGAAAAGATACTTGCCGCCAACGGGACTTGAACCCGTGTCCTTCTGATTGCCGGTCGGATGCTCTGACCACTGAGCTATGGCGGCTTATCTAATACCCGCCAAATAATGCAATATATACTGGTGTTTCATTCAACAATTACTGATTGTTACATTTTTCCACCTGAAAGCAACCAACTTTATTTTTGTGAGGGAGGTATTGTTAGTACTAAATCTCTCGCTAGGTGGCGTCGAGACAAATTATGTCTACATTTTTTTAAGAAATACTTTTAACTTGTTAAATATTAATTATTATTTTAATGTTTATTGCGTTTAAAGAGACAGACACTGAAGATTCGGTGTCGGTGGAAAGTCCTGTTTCGGTCGGACACTAATAAATATATTATGCTTTTACAATGGGTTTCAAAAAATGGCCTGAGCTCCAATGGAGGAGGTAGGAGTAGGGTTAGGTGGAAAATTGGGAGAAGAGTGCTCTTTGTCAATAGGGAACAACCTAAGTATAGGACTTTTATTTGGGTTTATTTGAATGTTGATTACTTTGCTATTAATGTTTTTTGCTTTCCGTAACTATACTTCTTCTAAAGATGCAAATAAAAACATGCGTTAAGAAAATTAAGATATTATTGGTAGTACTTAATCGAAGTTGATGCTGTTCAATACGACCGGAGGGGATAAGATCTCATTAGCTTAATGGTAGACCAGTGCCCCGGCAAGGTTAAGGTCTTGGGTTCAATTCCTAGATGCGTCCGTATCTTTCTCCGATTCTTCTTTTTCAAATTTTCGATAGTGGGTTGCTAATATTGTCTTCAGTGATTAAATACAATACGTAATAATAAATGGACATGAATCTAAACAACTCCCGGCGTTATCAGGTATTCCCCAAGGTTCAAACCTTGGTCCTTTGCTGTTCCTTATACTTATAGATGACATCCAGGTTTGTGTAAAATATTGCAAATGTCTTCTATTTGCAGATGACCTCAAACTTTTGATGGAAATAATCTGTTACTATGACTGCTTAAAAATGCAATCTGACCTTGATGCTATTGCAGAATGGTCAGTAAAAAACAAATTAGAATTCAATATAAAAAAATGTGTAACTATGACATATACCCGCTCCCAGAAGCCCATAGTTTTTTAATACAATATTAAAGGGAAAACATTGTGCCGAGTCAATAGCTTTAAAGATCTCGGTATCGTCTTTGATCCCAAACTGACATTCTCGGATCATATATCACGGCTCACTCCAGCATGCTACAAACTCCTGGGTTTCATCATCAGAATATGTAAGCAATTTGATGACCCAGATGCAATGATAGCCATGTTTGATGGAGTCATAAGAAGTAAGCTGGAGTATGCCAGTGGTGTGTGGACTCCGCACCAAGCGAAGTATATTAATATGCTAGAACAAATTCAGAAAAAGTTCCTTAGGTATGTCTATATGCGGATGCATGGAACGTACCCGAGATTCATGCACCATATGGAATTACTTGAGGCAACAAATAGATTTAGCTTGGAAACTAGACGTTATGCAAATCTTGCAATTCTTAGTTTTAACATAATCCATAATCGTATTGACAGCCCATTCCTCTTGGAATGTTATGGCTTATACGTGCCTGAAAATTTCAGCCGTAGTCGTCGACACGACTTGTTCAAAATACCATACGGCAGAACAGATGTTCTAGCACAGCATAGCATGACAAGAGGAATGGTGCTGTTGAACGAAATATCGGAAACACTAGATATATATAACTCTTCGTTAGATAGCCTTAAGATTTTTTTGTATAATAATCATCTTCCTAGGTGTTAAGACTGTCAAAATGAGAAAATTGTACAGTAATTGGATAAAAATCTGTTGTACAATATTAAAAAAAAAAAATTATTACAATTTGAGGTTTAACTCACTAAGTTAAAATTAAAATTAATAAAATATTATTCTCTAAATTATCCTATTGTCCATCTCAGCGATAAGGGGAGATGTAGGGCTTCCATTGCCCCCTCTTTTTAAACGACTTCAAAAGGAGGAGGTTCTCAATTCGACTGTATTTTTTTTTTTTTTACACCGACTCCAAAAATAACAATCGTACTTACATATTGATGAGTAGAAAAAGTAAGTCGATTACGAAGTTGTAGAAGAATACAAAATTATTTTTTTACTTTTTAGTGCATTTTTTGAAGTCGTTTTTTGTTTTGTTAAAATTTTTGTTTATTATTGACAAAATAAGTAATTGGATATGATTTTAGATTTTCACGGCCAAAAGTATTTTTGTATTTGTTTTTGAGGTGTTATGTCGTGTTGCGCTACCCCTTCCTTTAGCCAACGTTTCGGACAGAGTTACAGAGTCCATCATCAGGGCAGATGTGTAAATGTTAGTGGTGAAATGTGTGCTTAAGTACTCCGAAGCAATACCGTGTTGCCAGCTCCACTCCACTGCGAGCTGGCATTACAGTATACTTCAAGATGGTTTTCTGCATTTAGCTTTGGTGTAGCCGTCAATTACCGGATACCAAGAACTATTGAGCTGCATGATTATATTATTTGAAATTAAATAAAATATATATTTATATAAATATATTTATATAAATTATTTAAAAAAAAATCTTTTTTAAAAATTTAACAAATCTGCCAACGACCAATGGAATAATCTTATTATACTAAAAATTTAAAAAATTCTCAAAATTTATTACATGCGAATGCTAGATAAAAGAACAATATTTCGAAATCCATTTATAATTTTTTGTGGAAAAGAGCCAATACGTCTAAAATCTGATTGGAAAATGACATATTTCTGGTTTTCTCTGGTAATGCTCTCTTAATAGGGATATATACGATAAAACCGTCAGCTTTTTTCCACAAAAATCTGAAATAATTAATTATTTTAAAGATGAAATGAAAACTTGCTGTCAGAAACTACGCTAAGTATTTCAATTTAAATGTATCTATATTTGTAAATGTGGTACAGTAATGAGATATAAAGCACAGATTTGTAGCAGACTAAGCCCAGAATCTTTTGTTGTGTTTTTGGTTTTTTTTTTTTTTATAAAATTTCAGCTACTTTGTTAAGATAATCTGATCACGAATATAATTCCAATCCAGGCAATATAAAATCAATGCACGTGGCCCATTGAACGTGTCCTCCGAAAGGTCTACATTATAATGTCAGAGTTTACAGTAGAGAAAAAATATATTTTTAGAAACTCATTTCAAGGGTGTAAGCGTTAAATGAACAGCAGTTTACAAAATAGAACATGTTTTGATTTAAAAAATATGTTTTTAATAGATTCAGATCTGTTGCTCTTCGGGATTTACAATAAAACTCTCATAATATAATATGTGGGCTTGGCCTGTTTCCATTACCATTCAAAATCTACCCTATAAGTTACCTTTAAGTAACTTACGTTAATTTTTAAAGTGTCATACAAAATATCTAACGTTTACTAAGCGGAAACGAACGTAGGGTAATAACGGCGGGTCATTCGTAGCCTGGAAATGGGTAAATATCTTTAAAAATTAAATAAAAACTTTCAATGCCTTTTGAAAACAACATTTTGGGAGGCGGGAATGGGTACCGCCACCCTGGGAACCTTTATTGGGTAACCAACACCTCTGCCATAGGTCACCCCGAGTGGTTCGCTACGTTTGGTGATTTAGCAAGGGTGCACGGGTTCATGGGGTGAGGTTTGTCTAGGTCTTAGAGGCGGATGACCAGGACACACTGAACCCCAGTTTCCTACCCACTCCTTAAACCCTTTTCCTTCCTAAAACTCTCCTCTCCTTCCTTTCCTTAAAAAAAACCCTCCACACAGCATCCCCAAAGATGACATAGGCCCTGAGGGAAATTATTTTCCTCGGGGCCTATGTCATGAGCTCATGTAAAAAAAAATCCCAGTGATTAGGATTGCTGGAAATGTGTTCAGGAAAACTCTAAAATAAGATGGAGGTTCTCTAAATTACAAATTACAAGGTTTATAGTGATCATTTAACAGGACCAGACGACCATACTACGTGACGGTCTATCACAAGACATTGGCTATCTCCGTGTTCGTTCGTGCATTAAACACGAACGATGATAGATGATACTTTTCAATACATAATCCACTATTTAAATGACATCCATTGAGATACCTAAAGGCTACGTGTAACTCTCTACACTAACAACATTGTCGCAGATGTTGGAACTATTTTCTAATCTCATGTATTACATTTACTTTGTGCGTAACGTGGCAAATTTTTAATTTAACCAGATAAATACCAACAATTTGTTTTGTTCGATAAAATCGATACTTCAAACAAAGTTTCCAGGAAAAAAGTCGGCACTTATTTTGGTTCAATAGTTATGGGCGTGATACGTCTTGTTCCGTATTACGGATACTGTTGTTTTTTAATCACACACCGAGAAAATTTAATATCTTTTCATGCTCCATAAACAATGTTTAATCACAAAGGAAATTCAAGGACACGTTGTTAACAGCGCCCGAAATGTAGTCATTTCGGAAATATTGGGAGGTTCTAATTCTAATAAGGCCCTTAAATCTCTCGGAGCCTTGATTAATCCTGTAATAACCTTACAACAGTCTCCCTGACCCCACATCATCTGCCCTCTGATGGGTAAATAAACTAGACATGCCCTGCCTTGTAAGATATCGGACACAATCGAACCTTGCTGTTTTTGTAAGACAAATAATTAATTATGTGTCATCCTGCGGTATGCCATAAAACCTCCAACAGGGATGTAACCCTCAGTTTGGATGTATCGTTTGGCGAATAATAATAATAATTTAATTTAATGGAGACAATATTAGTACAACTCAATCGAAAATGTGGGGACAGAAAAATCAGAAAAAGATATTGGCACCTCTGGGACTCGAACCCAGAACCCTTTGACATGGCAAGTGCTCTACCAATTGAGCTAAGGCGTCTATATCAAATTCGGTCACTTTTAACTATTTCATACTTCGACTAAGAACTACCAACATATGGACAATAGAAACCAAGTAGATGTAATCTACACGGATTACTCTAAGGCCTTCGATAAGGTAAACCATTTTATTCTAATTAAAAAACTAAAACAATTAGGCATCCACGGTGACCTACTTTGGTGGCTTACTTCATACCTTCGGAGTAGACTTCAACGTGTATCAGTTGAGGGAACTAAGTCCAGCTTCTTTTCCGTGCCCTCCGGTGTACCTCAAGGTTCTCATTTAGGGCCATTATTATTTAATGTGTATATATATGATATTCACAAATGTTTTTTACACGCCAATTACCTAGCTTATGCAGACGATAAAAAAATATACCTAGTTATCAAATCAATCGAAGATTGCATTAAACTTCAAGAGGACCTCAATCGACTTTTTATCTACTGTGAATCAAACAAACTGGTAGTAAATACCTCAAAATGCAAAAAATTATCATTTACACGTAATAAAAATAAAATTCCGTTTGAGTATAGATTAAATGGGACACTTATCAAAGAAGTAGAATCTATCAGGGACCTTGGGGTATTACTGGATGTTAAATTAAATTTTATACAACACACTGATGAAATCATCAACAAGGCCAACAAAATGCTAGGATTTATTATTCGAATAACGAAACCTTTTCGCAACCTTAAGACTCTATATTCCCTTTACACAGCGTTCATCCGTCCCCACTTAGAACACTGCACACCAATCTGGACTCCTTTCTACCAAGCTCACATTGATAGAATCGAAAAAATCCAAAAAAAAATTTTTAACCACATAAATTATAAACAAAAATTACACTTCTTTTTAATTACCACAATTTCAACTCCCTTTATACACGACGTTTAATTTTTGACCAAACTTTATTATTTAAAATTGTTAATAATGGCCTGGACTCTCCAGAGCTAACCAACTTAAAAAATATTCATATTCCGTCAAGATCAACTCGGCAATCCCATTTGTTTCATTTGCCTACATGTAGAACTAACATTAGAAAAAATTCAACAATTCCCCGTATATGTGCGCAATATAACACAAAATTTCAAAATATAGACATTTTTAGCCATACACTACAGAAATATCGATTAGAAGTAACACGTACGATCAAAAATTAATACGAGTGTGAAAAGTATCCGGAGCATCTCCTATCCTCCTCCTTTATTCCCCTTCCTCACCTCCTCACCTCAAATTAATTTTAATATGTAATAAAACTCTATCTCCAATCAACTTTAACATAGGAGACTTTTTTGGCTTGACTCGATTTAACAATGTATATTTTTATCTTTAGGTTTTATGTATAAGCTGTTTGTCCCTTACTAATAAATAAATAAATCTTCATTTTCTTAACGCGCATCTTTTTTTACTGTTTTATATATGATTGCAATATTTAACCAGAACTAAATGCTATCTTGATAGTGTCTGGATAATTTTTTTATCCATTTTATTTTTAATGTGCGTCATCTATTGACTTTTCTGCAAGTCTAGAATGAATATTTATTTTTAATTTTTAACTTTATGAGTAAAATCTCAAATTATAATATTTAATTAAATGAAGACAATATAAGCGTAAATCAATTAAAAATTTGGAGACACAAAAATCAGAAAAAAGATACTGGCACCTCGAACCCAAGACCCTTTGCTTTTTTATCTGGACACTAACTATATAGCATTTAGTTCGGGTTTTTTTTTATATGAGCTCCACACAGGAGGCCCTAAGGGAAATTATTTTCCTCAGGGCATATGTCGTCTTTGAGGATGCTGTGTGGAGGGTTTTTTTAAGGAAAGGAAGGAGAGGAGAGTTCTGGGAAGGAAAAGGGTTTAAGGGGTGGGTAGGAATCTGGGATTCAGTGTGTCTTGTTCAAACTTCACCCATGAACCCGAGCACCCCTGCTAAATCACCAAACGTAGCGAACCACTCGGGGTGACCTATGGCAGAGGTGGGTGACCTATGGCAGAGGCAGTAGTATCCAATAAAGGTTCCCGGGGCGGCGGTACCCATTCCCGCCTCCCAAATTGTAAGTTGAATCTAGCAATCATATAAAAAGACAGCAGCCAATGATGTGCGTTAAGAAAATGAAGATAATGTTGGTAGTTCTTACTCGAAGTATGATACAGTTAAAAGTGACCGAATTTGATATAGACACCTTAGCTCAGTTGGTAGAGCACTTGCCATGTAAGCAAAGGGTCCTGGTTTCGAGTCGTAAAGGTGCCAATATCTTTTTCTGATTTTTCTGTCTCTACATTTTTATTGAGTTTCGCTTATATTGTCTTCATTTAATTAAATATAATAATGTGAGATTTTACTCACAAAGTTAAAAATTAAAAATAAATAATAATTTATTCGAGAAGGTATGCGCGGGTAGTTAAATGCAATAGAGTAAAACAAAATGACAATATGTAAAACGAAAACAGAAAAGAAGTTGTTACATAAAAGTATCCGTAACAAGGTGTGTGCACCCTCTTACACACACTTTATTTATGGTTTCCTCCAGTGCCCATTGACATTTGGGCATTGGCAATATTGCGAGCCCTGCAATATTTTTGAATGCAACAGTTGCTGATCCTGGACAAATTGACATCAGGAGATTTGAAAAGAGAGCTGATTCATTCTTTGTACTACAGCCCAGAGCATTGGGCGATCCTCTGGACCGAAAGACGACGAATCGACTAAATTATCGCTACGAGTACGATCATAGATGTTGGAAGTGACTCTCGCCATCTTGGGATCTAACTTTAAATCATCCCGGGAGGATGATTGGCCTCTGAAGTCATCAGCCGGTCCTGTTTCTGGATGGTCCTTTTGGCTTTTAGCCAATGATCTGCAGCCCTGCCATTCTCACGATGTGAGATTCCTTCTACAAAACGAGGAGTTTTCGACAAGCCACGCTACGACTTATCACGGTATCACCATCAACCTATTATCTAAGCAAGCCCTTAATGACAGACAGTTTTAGAATAAGGATGTCTTTTTTTAATTCACAATATACTTTATTATTTCGAATACCTTGTTTTCGTACTAGAACCTAATCCTTGTATTTGGCATATGGAGTTCTCATTGCTCATAATGATCAATATTTCAATAAGCTACTTTTTTTTTTAATTGTACAACAGATTTTTTATCCAATTAATGTACAATTTTCTCATTTTGACAGTCTTAACACCTAGGAAGATGATTATTATACAAAAAAATCTTAAGGCTATCTAAAGAAGAGTTATATATATCTAGTGTTTCCGATATTTCGTTCAACAGCACCATTCCTCTTGTCATGCTATGCTGTGCTAGAACATCTGTTCTGCCGTGTGGTATTTTGAACAAGTCGTGTCGACAACTACGGCTGAAATTTTCAGGCTCGTATAAGCCATAAAATTCCAAGAGGAATGGGTTGTCAATACGATTATGAATTATGTTAAAACTAAGAATTGCAAGATTTGCATAACGTCTAGTTTCCAAGCTAAATCTATCTGTTGCCTCAAGTAATTCCATATGGTGCATGAATCTCGGGTACGTTCCATTCATCCGCATATAGACATACCTAAGGAACTTTTTCTGAATTTGTTCTAGCATATTAATATATTTAGCTTGGTGCGGAGTCCACACACCACTAGCATACTCTAGCTTACTTCTTATTACTCCATCGTGCCACCTCATCCCAGGTAACAAGGTAAACAAATATTAATTAGAAATTATGCAAACAGTAGTGATAATATTTGGACGTCAGGGGACTCCATCCAGGTGGCCATGGCAATGATGATGGCATTCTTGGATTGACATACTCTGCGCCGTAATCTTCCCATACTGTAGCGGAGAAGTGCTCTAAAAGAGTGCACTCATTCCTCCAGGAACATTTCTGTTTCGCCGCAGCATGTCAGTAGGCGGAATAGTTAGCGATATGGAATGAAATCTACCCACAATTCTCAAGTGTACAGCGATGTGCAGAATGCGTTAAGGTTAGACAGTGTTTGTTTAATTGATTTATTAATTCACTCGGCTTTCACGCCTTCTTTATTTTTTTTTTAATTTTAGCTCCTTATATATGAACGTTTACTTGGATTGCCGACTTCTTGAGGGAGAGGTCGATTCAGACGGTAGTCGATGGTTTCACATCTTCCTCACACTCGATAAATGCTGGCGTCCCGCAGGGATCGGTTCTGTCTCCGACTTTGTTTTTGTTGCACATCAACGACCTTTTGTCATGTGCACCAATTCACTGTTATGCGGATGGCAGTACAGTTCATGATAGCTTTTTGTTTGACAAGCCACCAAAGGGCTCACAAACTCCAACAGCTCGTAGGGCTTTGAAGCAAAGAATGGACGGTGACCTCGAGAGTGTTTTCTCTTGGGGTAAAAATAATCTCGTTGAATTTAATGTTTCAAAGACCCAATCTTGTCTGATTACGTCTAAAAGGGATCGAAATGAAAATCTAGTCTCTTTCAACGGAAGCAATCTCCCGAACAGGCCCTCCATTGATATGCTTGGTGTAACCCTAATTGACCAGCTCAGGTATGGGGGCTCCATCGAAGCCAGAGTAAAGTTAGCCTCCCAGAAACTGGGCGTGCTGTATAGGGCCCGCAGATACTTTAATAGTTCACAACTACTAACCCTGTACAAATCACAAGTGCGCCCCACGGTTGAATTTGGCAGCCACCTCTGGTCTGGAGCTCCAAAATACCTGAAAAATACCCTCGACTCTGTGCAGAAACGGGCGGTCCGTTTGATAGATTCTTCCATCTTAACAGACGGACTGCAATCTTTAGAGCACAGGCGTCGGGTGGGAATGCTATCCTTGTTCTACCGGTATTACAATGGAAGATGCTCCGAGGAACTAGCATCATTGATCCCTTCGGCACCGATGCATAGTCGGGAAACACGCCAAACGCGTGCCCAACATTTGTACACGGTTGACACTTGTCACATGAGAACGGGTCGTTTCTTCGACCCGTTCTTATGTTCAACAGCTCGGCTGTGGAATGATTTGCCGGCCTCTGTGTTTCCTCCTTCCTACAACACAGGTCTCTTCAAGACCAATGTTCATTCCTTCCTCTCCTCAAAAAGACCCTCCACACAGCATCCCAGATGACATAGGCCCTGCGGGAAATTATTTTCCTCAAGGCCTTTCCCAAAAAAAAAAAAAAAAATGGCGTTTTGCCGTATTGACAACTTTGATCTCAAATATCTTCTCTTTGGTTAGGAATTCCAAATTCAAATTTATACAGCTATTTACTCATGTATTTGTGATTCGAAAATTATAATTCATTTGTTTTTTCCTTAATTGTTTTTTTTCTTTGCGTCACTTAGTTTACAAAATGGAAAACTTGAAATATCGCGTTATTTACGAGTACAAGTTCCACCGTGGCACCAGTGCTGCATAAATGGCTCGAGGGATTAATGATGTGTATGGCGACGGTGCCGCAAAAGAAAACACAGTGCGTTTTTGGTTCCAACGTTTTCGTTCTGGAAATTTCGACCTGCAGAACAAACCCCGTGGACGGCCGGAGACCAAAGTTGATAATGAAGAATTGAAGGCTATTGTGGAAGCGGATCCATCGCAAACCACGTCCGAGTTAGCTGCAGGCTGCGGTGTTAGTGATAAAACTGTTTTAATCCACGTGAAGCAAATTGGGAATGTGAAAAAGCTTGAAAGGTGGGTACCTCACGAATTGAGTGAAGTAAATCAACAAACGCGCATTAGAACGCTAGACCACACACTACACAACAGACGGCTACCAAATTAGAGGAGCTTCAATTTGAATGTCTAAGACATCCACCGTATTCTCCGGACCTTACCCCAACAGATTACCATTTTTTTCGAAATTTGGATAACTTCTTGCAAGGGAAAAAATTCAACTCCGATGGGACAGTGCAAACCGCCTTCAAAGATTTTATTGATTCCCGTCCGAATGGTTTTTTTAGTAAAGGGATCGATGACTAACTACCTATGAGTTGGCAAAAGTGTATAATAAAGCCAGTGATATATAAAGCATGTTCCTACTCTGCATAAAGCATATAAATTCCTATCTACATTAAATAATTTCTACACCTACTATGTTATATGGAAGTGAGGCATGGAACTGGCAGAGGAATGATGAAAGTAATTTGAATGAAATAAAAGAAATGATATCCCGAAAAATTGTGAGAAATGTCTAGATTCGCAAATAACAGAAGAGTGATGTAATTGTAACGGGCGAGATCGATAAACGGACGCTTATATGGTTTGGGCACGGAGAGAAAATTAACGAAGAAATGTGAATAGTAGAAAAAGTCAGGGACGCTCGAAGATGACATGGCTCGTTCAACTGAACCAAATGCTTGCTTGGGCTTGGCGAGTCATGAATCGGAATACAAGAAGGATGTACATATAGTATAGAAATGTGCTCCAAGACTGAGTTGTTTGGCAGTCCGCTCTCTGTTTATCCCTGAGGGGAAACGGCGTATTGGTTAGTTAGTTCTATAATTTCTATCCTGATTTAGTTTGAAATCTGACAGGTATGTTCTCATGGGAATCGCCGCCCGACAACTTTGTCGAGCGGGTGTTTTCCTGCCAATATGAATAGGATATTACAAAAAATGAAAGCGCTGCATAGGATTCGAAAAATCCTCGAAACTGAAAAGAGAGTAGTTGACCGGAAATCAGAAGGACGCGGGTTCGAGTCCCGTCGGCGGCATATCTTTTATCGGGAGATTTTTTCAATGTAGATGAGTGTTTCAGGCTAATAATTACTATTTATAATTGTTAAAAGAAAATTTGTTTCCTAATAATTAAATTTTAAATACGCTACTATCACAAATAAAAAAATATTGACATCATTCAAAAATTTAAAAAAAGGTTTTATTTTACATCACGACCATTGCCTACTATGGATTATGCCTAATATTTCGATGAAAATTTTTTGAATGGCGTACCAATGCTGTAATTTAATCCATCTAGCCTGGCTGTAATTAGGCATTAACAGTATAAACATTATATTAGATCAAAACATCTAGAGCAGTGGTTCCCAAACTCTTTTGGTGCACGGACCCCTGAAGTGGGTGAGCGTTTCAGGGAGGCGGTAGGGGAGACCCAGAGGAACCCACCTCACTCCATCCCATCCTGCCCCATCATATCCCATTACGCCCCCTCGCCCCCCCGTTGTGGAGTGGGCGGTGGACAAAAAAAGTTGAGAATCTAGCGCGGGCCCCCTGACGTTGTTTACCAATCACACAGATCTGGTCACTAAAAATGACTTAAGCCATTTCAAGCAACGTTTCAATTCTGAAGGATGGTCTTACACCAGAACGATAATGAGAATATCTTCTAATCTAGAATGTGCCACAAATATACTATATATGTTTTAAATATATGGTTCATTATAATATTGTTTTTATTTTTAATTCTGTCTGCTTATTATTTATTTTAATATTATGCCTATTTTTTGTTTTTTGTATTTTTCATTTTATGTTTTAATTAGGTACATACCTAATATTTAAACATTTTTTTCTTCTTTTATAGTTGTTTATGTAATATGGCAGACTGGGATTGCACTACCCTCCCAGTCCTGCTGGAATAAAAACTTAAATAAATAAAAATAATAGCATTAACTCTTTATGTTTATGTTGTAAATCTTTATGTAATCCCTCCAACTTGTTATCAGGTACCTGGTTTATACTTTTCAATATTTACTACTACCTGCTTATCTCATACACTGTAAATCCGAATATATTATACATTACCAGGTTACCTGTTAATTAATATATGCTACCAGGTTACTTTTTCTATTTTTTTGTTTGTTATGTAATTATGTACACTTCTTGGAATAATATGAACTAAACCTGTCAATTTGTCTGTCCTGGCCCCCTAGCATGGTCGATCGATAGAGGTTTTATCGAAAATGTCATTAACATGAAAACGCTCCCTAGCACGACTGCAGACCGCTAACGAAGAAATAACAGTTCAAGTCAAATAAATTAGGAACCCTTAGTCGTTGTGAACTGTTGTTTGTTCGTTAGCGGCCTGCAGTTGTGCTCGGGAGCGATGACAAGTTACCGACATTTTCGATAAAACCTATATCGATCGACCATGCTAGAACCCCTGGAACGGGAAACTTTCCTGGTTGGACAGGCAAAGCTTCCTAATATGTTATTTGTACTTTCTTTTGTATCTATAATAAATAAATAAATAAATAAAATAAATGATTAAATTGTGAGAAAACTCAAATCATTCAGATAAAACGTATTTGCGCATACCGGGATTTGAAACCGCGATCTTTAGATTGCCAGTCGAGAACCTTAGCCGTCGACCACGGAGACCGTGAAAATTATTAAAAAATTATTTTTTTCTGGTCGAGTGGTTAAGATCCTCAAATATGAATCATGTTATTAATTATATATGTAATAATTAATTATACTCTACTTGCCGCACGTTAGAGTGGCATATATTTCCATAATGGTACAGATGAATTATTCCGTTCATAATTGAAACGTTGCTTAAAATGGCTTTAGCCGAGATATCCTCTACCCTTTCTCTTTCCTATCTCCCACCCCCTCCACGCTCTTCAGCATCACAATATATCCCTTTGAGGATGCCATAGTCCCAATGGCTCCGGGCAGTTGGGAATCTTGTGCGGTATTCAAATTTAAAAAAAACTATTTTAAATGCATTAACATATTAATAGAAAGCAAATGTTCTTTATCCAAGCAGGGATTGCCAAAAGAGTATCTGAAATTGATAAAAAATATTAATGTGACCCCACTTACCATTTACCATACGTCGTTGGTCGATGCGAGGTCATTTTCGGTGCAACAAAGGTTAACCTTGGGTACTCAATGGAAAGGAGCAACCCCTTTTAAATTATTCTGGGAAGTGTGTCGTTTTAACACCCCCAAACTGCATATTATTGGAAACATATATCAGGTTCGATGATGTTCATTTCATAAATATTTATCAGTACCAAAATGCATAGAATATAATTTACCATGAAGTAAGAAAACTAACAAATAAGTCTTTCAATTTGGGAGGTGGGTATTGGTTCCATTTATTGGATACCATGCATTGGGAACCATTTATTGGATAACCAACACCCCTACCATAGGTAGGTTCGCTATGTTTGGTTCGCTATGTTTGGTGAATTAGCAGGGGTGCCCGGGTTCATGGGATGAGATTTGTCTAGGTCTTGGCGGCGGAGGCGGGCTAAATTGGGAGAAATTGGTTGCGGAAGACATTTTAAACTCCCCAGCCGGACTCTCTCGACTTATCGCTATACACCGCAATACGAGGGATGGATGTGTGTCACTCATGGAAACACTAACCCCCAGATTCCTACCCACCCCGTAGACCCTTTTCCTTCTTAGATCCACCTCTCCTTCCTTTCCAAAAAAGATTCTTCACACTGCATCCCCAAAGATGACATAGACCCTGAGGGGATTTTTTTCCTCAGGGCCTCCTGTGTTCAGCTAATGTAAAAAAGTACGTATTGGAAAAAATGTTAGAATGTAATTTTTTTTGATATGCAATTTATTCTAACAGGTTTGACTTAAAAAACTAACATTTTTTTTTTTTAATTTAAATAAACGAAGACAATATAAGCGAAACTCTATCGAAAATCTGGAAACAGAAAAATCAGAAAAACATATTGATACCTCTGGGACCGGTGTCAGATTTATTTAAATATTACAATTTGAGGTTTTACTCATAAAGTTAAAATAAAAAATAAAAATATATTTTTTAAATTAACAGTATCATGACACCACATCTGCTGGAACTACCCTGGTGATGGACACTGCTACGCTGCACTGTTAGCTAAAGAAGGAGGTAGCGCAACACGGCATAACACCCCAAAAACTAATAACGATAAATATCATGAATTATAGATACGTTCAGTAGCTAAGCATCATTAGCGCAACGGTTCAAAATTCACATGGTACTTTAAATAATTTGGTTTATTTGCTTTTTTATTTAAATATCCCGAAAGAATCCCAAGTGCTCCCGTCAGGAGCCAGTGAGACTACGACATATTTAATAACCTAATGTTCAGCATCCAGATGGGTTTTTACGTGATTAGTATATGATACTAAGATACGGTTTTTATATAAAACAGATTAGCTTGAAGAAATGAACATTTTAAAGATGGTAGGTATAAAAGTAAATTTATGTGAAAATAATGTATGACAATAAGATAGAAAGTTTTTAAAATGTAGGTCGCGTAGAAATAATAATATAAGATTTACGGGTGACGGTCTGATTGCCTGCGATTATTTATAATACGTAACAAAGTGTAAGATACAGACGTAGAGAAAGGCATAAGTTTGTACCTTGTAGATAGACAGAAGGAATATACGAGTATAAATATATGTAATAGCTTCTGTGTGAAGATCCTTAGATATCAAAATATGGTACATATAAAAATGGTATGGTTCATAAATATTTTTCTGGTATTTCTAAAACAATGTAGACTTGTGGAAGTACATATACCTATGTCGATATTTGAGGTGCATTTGTTTTCAATTAGTAATTTGCAGTAAATATTCATTAATATTAGAGGATGTTGTGCGGTTGGTGGGGCGGGGAAAAAGATACCTGGCTATTCATTTTTAGCCTGAAAGTAAAGGTTAAAGCCATTTCAAGTAACGTTCAAATTCTGAATGGTGGTCTTATACTAGGGCGATACTGAAAGCATCTGCCACTCTGTAACGTGCCGCAAATATGCAATATATTATTTTCAATTAATTGATTGCGAAATAACCCAAATTAATCAAATAAAACTATTCGCGCACGCCAGGATTTGAATCCGCATCCTCTGATTGCTGGTTCGATAGCCTGACCAGCATTTACATGATCTAAATAGCCACAAATATATCAAAATCTTGCGCAACCCTTTTGTCACCCTTTTTCCAATTCTAAGCATCTCCCAAAAAATGAAGGTGCCATAGACTCACTAATAACACGTTTACTTGTGCGGTACTGAAGCAAAAAATGATAAGCTGAGATAAAAAAAAAACTTTCCACAACTTAAGAACGAAGATAATAAAATCAATGATTTCGAAAGCAGTTATAATCAATCTTGTTTGACGAGCAATTTATTCTGCCGTAACAAAAAAAGTTTGACATTGAATGGGTACCTTTTATAATGAGAATATTCTCTTTCCTGAAGATACTTTTATTCAATACACAATATCATTAATTTAAAGTTAAAAAATGTTCAACTTACCAAAAAGAAAAATAAGAAACGTGACAGTTATCCAGTAAGGCTCCATGAATTTTAATTTTGTTTTCATTTTACTCTCAAAATCACAACTTTAATTTAAAAAAGATCAACAGCCATTAAAAACAGCAAAAATTTAAGCATTTTAAAGATATATAATTTAAACAACACTTTTAGATAACAATAGTTTCCAACGGATCATTTATCAGATTAAAACACTCCAAAGTTTCAGATGTTACGAAACATTGTTTATAAAACACTTGATTTAAATCAAAAGCAACTGCAGTTTCATAACAACAAAAGAAGAAGTACTATTTTTTTGCAAAATATTTTTAATGTTTGTTTTTTTCACTTTTTTAAATTATTTATTCTTTTCCATCTGACAAAGAATTTGAGACAGTGGGCGTGCCTTAGTATCTGGACAGACACAACCGCTGCGTACGAACGCTTTTACGCGACTGAAACTGGAAGCGACTGAAAGCGCCTTTTGAAACAGCTGAAACGGAGAATAGGGAAAACGTAGATCATCCCCAAAGCGAATTTGCTCTCCAGCGAGCGCCAAATTCCCTCCGCATATAAAATCCCTATTATTGTCTCGCCCGATGAGATAATAATTGAGCCGATCATACTGTGTTACATTGATATTTCTTTACTAAAATTCTTTGGTTTATTTTAGCATTGTTTCCGATGATGTTTTGTGTGATTTTAGCAGCACATTTTTGAATCACATCATTATAATGAAAAAACCAAAATGTAATTTGAGGTAGGTATTAAGTATGTTTGTTTAATTTTTTTTTTCATAATTGATAATGTAAGTATTTTTCAGAAAAAATGTATCTATAAATAATAATACTACAATTACCTAGAAATTTAGGAGGTAGAGGTGTAGTCAAAAAAACATCATTGAAACACAATCAGGTAGAAATGCTTAGAATTTTTTCCATAGGAAAGCTCAGAAATGCACAAAATAATTTGCAAAGCAGATAGAAATATTACACCTTTAAATTTATATGACGAGAATGCCAACATTCTTATAAATACTAACCAGGAATTATTAGATTCCTGGTCAAATAAAATTATTCACGCAAAACACTTCAATTATCTCAACCAAACGTATGTTGACAAACTTTCGTCAAACAAATCAAATTGATGATTTATGTAGAAAATTTTTGGCTTTTCCGGAAACTATAGAACATATTATATCGGTATGTTCTATATTAGCGCCGTCCGAGTATACATTTAGGCACAATCAGGTTTTAAAAATAATTCACCAAAGTTTGGTAATTAAACATAACTTGATTGATTGCCGTAATGTAGAGTACCATATTATGAATATGAAGCAAATTCATTTTTAGAAAATGAATTTTATAAAATATATTATAATAAAACTGTACTAACAGACAGAACAATTAGTCATAATAGACCTGATATAGTTTTACATGATAAAATTAAAAAAAATAACTTACATTATTGATGTCGCTATTCCAAATTCCTGTAATATTAAAATATGTTTCTGAAAAAATAAGAAAATATACAGAATTAGGAAATGAGATTAAAAGAATTTGGCATTCTCAGATTATAAAAATATTACCATTTGTTATTTCGGCTACTGGCATTATTCCTAGGTCTCTCATTAAAAATTTAGGCATATTAGATTTGTAAAAGAATTTATATATAAAAATGCAAATTCAGTCATTTTAAAAACATGTAGGATTACGAAAGATTCTTTAAATATATATATTGAGGGATCAGTAGGATTTATAGGTCAAATTAATAGTTCCACCGAGCCGAGCCCTCTGTTACGAAAATATCTGGAGTAGGTGAATTATTTTCCCATTTGGTCTCTTTGACGTGTTGTTCTTGTATTATTTTGTATTTATTATACTTATATAGTGCAAGTGCATAACGTGGATTGACTAGGTGATCATTTGTGGAAAAGTGCGTGAAAGGATTAATTTTTTCCTGCGGGAACGATTTAACCCGGACATAAAATCTGAAGCGTTAATAATGAAAAACATTCCAAGTACTATCCAACCAGCTTTTTATATTAATAATAACTAATTTTAAAAATTATATTATAAATAAAAGGACAAAGATGATTTTTTAAACAAGTTTGGAGAATGCAAAATAATTTGTAACGATTGTAGTTTTTTATGTAGGTAAGAATTCTAGAAACTTTAATACTTTAGCATGAGTTATGAAACACTTAAAGTGTTTGAATGATAATTATTATTCTGAACTAGCTGGTCTCGGCTTGCGTTGATATGCCATTTAATAAAGAAATTGTTTCTCCCTGCGTGTCCTTTCCCATTTGTCCCGTTCCCCTTCCGCCTCCCCACTCCACTCCCCCCCTTCCCCCGTCCCGCGAACCCCCCTCCCGGGTTCCCCTCCCCCCTCACACGTCCCCTTCCCCTCCCGCATTCCCCTTCCACCTTCCCCGCCTTCCCTCTTCCCTTTCCCACTCCCTCGTCTCGCCAACCCTCCTCCCGCGTTCCATATATTCAATTTCGGTACATTCAGTTTTTAAACAGCCCGCGTGGCCACCTTTTACAATTTTTATTCAAATTTCATTTTTCATATATTAAATTTGATACCTATTTAAAATATCTAAAAGTCTTGATTCGATTCAAACTATTGGGGGAGTACCTACTTTAAATAAATTTATCAACTTAAAGATTTTCAAAAATAGAATCCTGATTTAACAATCATTGTTTTGCAAAATGTCATTCTCAACACGCGAACTGTCAAACGTGCTATAGTCGTTAGGTTTTCTGAAATTATCCAATTTTCTGCGCAATTTTCTTAATTTTTCTTAGGAATATTCTAAAAAAAGAATTAGCGAAATCGGTTCAGCTGCTCTCGAGATTTGCGCTTAGCAACACATTCAGCGATTCATTTTTATTTATCTTTGAAATTTTAAAAATTAGATGTGAAATAACGATCATTTCTTGTTTGTTATTCAGACATCTTTGTTAATCTTTGATTATTATGTTAATGCACAGTTTTATAAATATAAAATGTAAACATAAGTGCAATAATTTTCTGTTTTGTAAAAAAAATAATTGTTTTTATTTAACCGAGTAACTAATTAATTACCTCTTATTGTAATATTTTTTGTCTGTCGATACTTATTTGTCTACTCTTATATGAATTAATTTTCATTGTACGTTTATCCTGACGAAGAAACTATTCATTTTAATATATTGTGATTGAAATTAGTGGTGTGTAAAAAATTATTTATATTCATTTTTAAGAAATACTTACCACTTTACAGCGCAACATTATCAGATGTTTTTTTACCTTGTTCACGAAACCAGTGGCGTTACGGCACCCCATTTTTGACAATATTGTAAGATAAACAGAAATATAAAAATATGTATAAATATATGTATAAAGAGCTAAAGGAGGGTGCGGAGAGGGGGTATATGGTATTCAGCTCTAGTCAGACATTTCGGTTAACGTTTCAATTCTCTAAAATGTTCTTGAACCATGGCGATATTGAAATTGCATTCCATTGTAGAACCATGTGCAATGAGTATATGTGTGAAATAACTGTTATTTACAATTTAGGAGGAGGGTATGAGTACCGTCGCCCCAGGAACCATTTATTAGATAACCAACACCTCAGCCGTAGGTCACCTCAAGTAGTTGCCAACGTTTGGTGATTTAGCAGGGGTGCCCGGGTTCATAAGGTGAGGATTGTACTGCGTTTTCCCGCTTACTACGGATTGGGCCGGAATGGGAGTGACTGGTTGAAGGAGACCTATCCTAGACCTCTCCAGCCGGACTCTCTTGATCCATCGCTTGCACCGCAGTTAGATGGATGGATTCGTACTCTGTCACCCCTGAACACTTTGACCCCCAGATTCCCCAGATAACCCTCGTACCTTTTTCCGTGAGAGGAGAGGAATCTCTCCTTCCTTTCCCTAAAAAGACCCTTCTCACAGCATCCCCATAGATGACACTGGCCTTGGGGGATTTTTTTTTTCAAGACCTTTGGGTTCGGATAAGTTTAATATTAATTTTTATTTTATTTTTGTTTATTTAAAATTGAATTACAAAGAAATAACATTTTGTGAGGATTTGTGCGAGTTGTGGTATTTTATTTTATTTGTGATTCTTCTCTTTTTTTTAAATTATCCGGTCTGACAAATTGTTAGCTATGACAAATAGCGGAATAAAATTAGCTCATCTTTGTGCATTAAAATGAAAAAATCTTCGTCGTTTTAAATCGAAAACCATTAAGTAAGCATAATATTTTTATAAATTTTCGTTAGCTGGCTTATCTATTATTTTAGTTCCCTTATGCAATGCATGGTCGTTCCAAAATCGTTATATCCCCCCGTTTTTTGTCGAGTGAAAATATTCAGAAGCGAGGCACCAAAAAATGTTTCCACTATTTAGCTGGTGCATTGAACCACAGCAACTGGGTTAATGAGTGACCCCGCTTCTGAGGTCAACTGCATATAAGCCAAACAAATAGTTTTGGTAAATAATCCCAAAAGCATCTAGAGTTACTAGTCTTTTTTCCCATTCGCATTAGGAAGAGGTTCTCCTTTTTCAAAGAAGGACCGAGAAATCAACAATCCCTATCTCAAATCACTGCCGTTACATTGTTCGATTATAAAAAAAAGTATTGATTATCATTTTGTTGGCTTTATTAGTTAGTCTACTAATTCTAATGACTCTTTTGAAAAAAAAGTTCCCTTCATATTCCATTTTTTTTCCTCAATTTACGCAATTTATTTTTTTCATCAAAACAATCCATCAATTGTCACAGCAACTTCTGAACGTCCCATTTTCATCGTAAATTTATTTTAGGATTGGCGTATTTTTGTACTTTTCCTTTAGTTTCGAGTTAGTTTAATAGTTAAAATAATTGTCAAAGTTTTAATTTTTCAAGATCACCCGAAAACCACCGTATGTGTAATGTGTAGTGAATCGTGTGACTTCATCACTCCCGAAAAGTTACTATCATCTGGCGCCATTTTGAAATTCAGAGTTCGAAGTGTTCTCCCTAGAGTAGCATTACTATTTTTCTGTGCAGTAGTTTTTGAATATTTTGAATGATAGAGAAAACTAATAAGAGATACCTTTATTTTAGAAACTGAATTATTTAGGCCTAAATAGTGTTTTAATAAACACAACAATTAATCTCTATAAACAGTATGTTAATAAACGAATAAGATACAACGTTGTTAATACGATGGCTTGTATCATACCTACATTCCCATACAATGACTTTACGGTGTTCAGTGACTTCCACTAAACATTTCAAGAATACCAACTTGACGGCGTGTTTCTATGACCCGATTAAAAATGGACTTTTTAAAATTAAAATTACTTTTTAATTTTTTTAAAAACTCTGCGTTTAATATTATTAAACAAACTTGTATATTCAGAATCAGCGTTTTTTGGTCTATATGAACATATTTTTTTAAAGCCATAATATTTTTCACTTCTTGGAGTTCCTTAGCGGGGAAGATGAGTCAGATTCTATTCCATTGTCCATTGTACACATATTCCTTTAGTTGTGTTATTTAAAAAGCCATAATTTTATTGATTATGGTCTTATAGATTCGCAATCTATCTGAGTCCACAAAAAATGTTTTTTTTTTTATTTGAAACTGTACCCGGCATGCGTTGCAACGCCGTTCAAAGAACACAATTGATTCTCTCTGCATGTTATTTCCCGTGGGTCCCCATTAACCTCCCGAGTCTCCTTCCCCTCTCGCGTTCCCTTTCCACCTTCCCTGCCTTCCCCATCCCATATCATCCCTCCCGCGAAACCGACCTCCCCTGTCCCCCTCCCTCTCCTGCCTTTCCTCTCTGCCGCTAAAATATATGAAATACACACATTTTCATTTATACACATTTCATAACGCCGTATATGGCCTAAAAAATTTGCTGACGTGCGCACAACAAATCATCAATGTTTTTTTGCACTCGGGTGAACGTTATGGCGGCGCATAGAATACGAACAAACAAACAAACAAATAAACATTGATTTTTATATATGAGATAGAAGAAACAACTTTTTAAAAGTATAATTTAATGGCTAAAGTTTTCTGTGACAGTTTCCATCGATCAACTTTTTATCTTTCTTATAAAATTACTCACAAAATATTCAAAAATAAAATTGTGACCTCTAGACTTCATTATTATTTCTGGCAATTATGGCAATATTTAGGCTCACAAAGAACGCGTACATTTTGGCTTGGGACTTCCTTTCATCATAATGTCAACTCCTCAATGTCAAACTCAATACCCACCATTTTTTCCTTTTTCATTGCTCCAAATTCCCTCTAATAATCATCACCCATAAAAGCGACTGCTTTCGTTCCCAATATATTACATTTCCTTTACATGGAGCAATTATGAAATATCGAGGAAAAACTATCGAGAAAATACCTGACCCAATTTCTTTCAGTTATGCCTAGAAATTGCAGATTCTTATTTCTTATATTTTTGGAAATCGCGCTTTCAGGCTTCTTATTCAGGTGAAAGCTTTATACCAACGCCAGGACGATTGAAGATCTATTAATATTTTCATAAGTATTCACTCCGCGAGCTTGGAAAGAATTTTAATCAATGAGTAATCAAAAAGATTTCTCAAACATTCAACATTCTGGCATTCATAGAATATAAGATAAAAATTTTCAACCACTTTATAACGCAGCTCAATATTATTTATATATAATTATAATTGTTTTTATATATTATGATGTGTAATTTAGCATAATTCTTTATGTGCTTGAAGGACCTTTGTATAATATTTGTGTAATGTAATTTGTAACTACATTATTAAGGAGAAATATGTCACGTACAGGTAAGAATTAATGTGAGACTATTAGATTATTGTGGACTTATTGTGAGACTTACGGCATTCTCTTCTGTCGGGCTGGTTTATATATTACACTGCGTTTGTAGCGGATTGTGTAGATCGCGGTATTTTTCTTTAGCGGCGCGGCGGGTGCGTGAAATGGTAGCAGGCGGAAATGCGTAATTCGGCAAACGACGTTTATCAGGCGAGAATCAATGGATGACTGGCCCGCTTCATGACAGATATCTACATATAGGAGCAGGATAGGAATATGATTAGTAATATAAAATGTTAGGATTCATTCTTAGGACATGTAAAAAAATTCAATAACTTTAGAACAATGAAAATCCTATATTTTGCTTATGTCCGCAGCTTACTAGAATACGCAACACAAGTTTGGAACCCGCAATACAAATCATACGTGGAAAATCTAGAACGTGTTCGAAATCGTTTTCTACGATACTTAGATTTCGGCAGCTACGGCCCACACCTAAGTCACCAAGATTCAGCCGCGTACTTCAATATACTATCACTAGTAGTTCGAAGAAGCTCGGCCGATGTACCTTTTCTTCAAAAAAATAGCCAGATCCGTCATAGATTGTCCTGAACTCCTAGAACAAATACAGATACGAGTTCCTAACTGACGAACAAGATCAGACATGATTCTTAGCCTCCCTCGGTGCAACACTAATTCTAAGCAGAACTTTTTCATCTATCGTGCATCCAATACCTTCAACACACACTATACACAATTGGACATTTTTAACTCTGCACCACACTCATTAAAATCACACAGACGCTCTCTAGATACTCTACAACAGGGTTTCCCAAACTTTTTCTGCAATGGAACACTTTGCAAATCCGTATATTTTAACGGAACACTTGGCTCATTTATTAGATTGGGTAATTCCTAATAATAAAGTTTTAAAAAATGTTATTACACCTTATTTATTAAGTATACACACAATATATATACATTTATAACAAAAAATGGAATATAAACAAAAAATGGAATATAAATAACAAAAAATGGAAAAAAAACAAAAATGGAATATAAAAAATGAAATATAAATAACAAAAAATTTAACATAAGCAACAAAAAATTGTAACATAAACAAAAAAAATATTATATACAACAACAAAAAATGGAATAAATAAAACACCTAATTAATGACTGATGATTTTGAGCCCTTGAATTTCATATCTTCTTGATATCAGGCACAATATTGATAAGTTGTATTCTAATATCTGGTGTGGCGTCTCGAACCTGTACCTGCACTTTGACTTGCAGCATAATTCGAAAATCCCGCTTCGAATAAATAGTTCGTAGAAAACGGAAGTATAACAACAATAGATTGTTTTGATAAATTGGGGTATTCTTCTGACAAACTCGCCCAGAAATCATTTAAATGAGAATAATATCAGCAGTGTTGAAATATGAATATGTGTATAATATATTAAATTAAATTCTTCCGACAAATTGTCGCGGAACCCCTGTACAGGATCGGCGGAACACTAGGGTTCCGCGGAAAACAGTTTGGGAAACCCTGCTCTACAATAACAATAACTATAGATACCCCCTAATACAACCACCACTCTATATACTCTCTATACTTCCTTTTTTTTCTCTTTTAATTTTTTGTCACGCATATTTTTATTACTATACCTCAACTTAACCGATCCTCCCCCCCCCCCCCCCCCCATCCTACCCCCTTCCTATTCCCACATGAATAACTCGGCTCTTGAAGTGTAATTTTGTATTAGTAAATATCTCTGGAATCACCACACTACTTGTATTTAATAGCCATGTGGAAACCTGTAAATGGTTCAATTATCGTACTCAATTATAATACTCTGTTATTAATGCAAACTGTTGGTGTTGGTCTCCCAAATAAATAAAAATAAAAATAAAATAAAATAAAATATGCAACAATATTAACTTTCAAGAACAGCAGTTCATGAATGTAGATGTATACATACATACATTAAGGTGTGTACTACATAAATGTAGAGGTATTGTGTAGATGGCCCAACCATATTATGTTTTTTTCTTTATATTTAACGATTTGAAGTGTCATTGTAAAGATAGGTTTTAAAATTTTCACGGCCAACAGCATTTTCGTTATTTGTTTTAGGGGTGTTATGCCGTGTTGCGCTATCTCCTTCTTTAGCCAACGTTTCGGACATCGTTGCAGTGTCCATCATCAGGGCAGATCCGGTAGATGTTATTGTAATGTTTTATATTATAATTCGTTCTATGTTATTGACAAATATTATATTATTTAAAATATTTCACGGTTTTACGCTATATTCTTCAAAAACTGCTTGTATATTCTTAAAATTTTTCACTTTTATAACTTTTGGTATAAATTCTATATATGTGTAATCCGCGACAACTCAAATATTATTTTATAATCTACTAGCAGACCCGGCAACACGTTGCTGTGGCTAACGAAACCTTTATAACCAACGCCATCTGTTAAATCAAATCCACACCACGCTGCCAGCTGCCGCTTGGCTAGATATATTATGTATTTCAACTAATTTACACAAAACCCTGACAAATTACGTAACTATATTCAATTAAAATTATATTCAATTTGGGAGGCGGGAATGGGTACCGCTGCCTCGGGAACCTTTATTGGATAACCAACACCTCTGCCATAGGTCACCCCAAGTGGTTCACTACGTTTGGTGATTTAGCAGGGGTGCCCGGGTTCATGGGGTGAGGTTTGTCTAGGTCTTGGAGGCGGATGACCAGGACATACTGAACCCCAGATTCCTACCCACCCCTTAAACCCTTTTCCTTCCCAGAACTCTCCTTTCCTTACTTTCCTTTAAAAAAAACCCTCCACACAGCATCACCAAAGATGACATAGGCCCTGAGGGAAATTATTTTCCTCAGGGCCTCCTGTGTGGAGCTTATGTAAAAAAAAAAACTAAAAACCTTCCTCATTAATCACTCTATCTATTGGTGAAAACTGCATGAAAATCCGTTGCGTGGTTTAAAAGATCTAAGCGCACATACAGCGTGAGCGGCTTCATTTTATACTTAGTGAAGATGAAGATGTAAAAGCCCATATGGGCGTTTAACAACACTAAATAAATAAATATTTTATATCACTCGTGGTTGTCTCCCAGTGGAATAGAGAAGAATAATACAGTATCTATTTTTTTTTCAATAAAGGTCAAAACAGCAATAATTAGAGGATCCAAAATATATTGGATGTTTTATAGGAAAGATAAAATGTCAAATGTCACTTGATCTAAAAATATCTTTGAAGCAGGGCCGTATTTACGCGCAGACAATCAAAACCACAGCTTTGTGTGGCTTGGTTTATTTATGCTGCAGCCTGCAGGCATCACAAATAAGAAATAATTATTTTTTTTTAGTTCACAAATAAGAAATACTTATTGTTGTTTTAAGTTCACAAATGAGAAATAATTATTGTTTTAAGGTCACAAATAAGAAATAATTATTGTTTTATGTTCACAAATAAATATAATTATTGTTTTAGGTTCACAAATAAGAAAAAAATATTGTTTTAAGTTAGTTGTGAAGATCTTATAAGTAGCTTGTACAATGGAAGATGCTCCGAGGAACTAGCATCATTGATCCCTTCGGCACCGGTGCGTAGTCGGGAAACACGCCAAACGCGTGCCCAACATTTGTACACGGTTGACATTTGTCACATGAGAACGGGTCGTTTCTTCGACTCGTTCTTATGTTCAACAGCTCGGCTGTGGAATGATTTGCCGGCCTCTGTGTTTCCTCCTTCCTACAACATAGGTCTCTTCAAGATCAATGTTCATTCCTTCCTCTCCTCAAAAAGACCCTCCACACAGCATCCCAGATGACATAGGACCTGAGGGAAATTATTTTCCTCAAGGCCTCCGGTGTGGAGTTAATGTAAAAAAAAAAAAAGCTTCATTAGTATGAAGTTTAGGCGCAGCCAATAAGTCACTAAGCTATTTTCGAATTAAGTTATACGCATTGACAACAATTTCTTATATGCATTTTATATCAAATTATTTTTAAAACAAATGATTTTTATAGTTTTTGAAGTGAAGACTTCTTTAGAACTGTTGCGATTCGAAACTCGATGAAACAAAAAAGCGACACTAAAAAGAGACAAACACATACATCTATAGGATTTAGCCTGCGAGAGAATGAGACAAACTAATCTGTCTCCTCTTTGTGCGGTGCTTAATTGTCCACTCTTTAGTTTTCTGAAGGTTTCACTTCTACCGCATGTGAACTGCACACAAAGTTGAAGTGAATACCGTACAACAGTCCCAACCGCTCCCAACCATCTGCCGCCCGTGAGACCACGGTATGATGTGAGGCTGAAGATAGTAGGGAGTGAAAAGAGATGGTGAAAAGGAAAATCGAGAAATACCTAAATATTCAGATCTGGTCAACAAACACGAGCATACTTGACATGAACCTCATCTTTGTTTTCAATTTTTTAGTGTTAAAACTAGTGATAATCATGTCGAATACCTTAATGATTTTAAATTATTTTCATTGTTATCTCGTAATTTGATCAACTTCTAAATACGGTTTCTTTTAACCTTTTTGTTATTTCAAACTCGATGAAACAGAAAAGAGCGACACTAAAAATAGACAAACACATACATCTATAGGATTTAGCCTGCGAGAGAATGAGATAGCTATAAAATATTTATTTTATTCACGGGTATTCAGTTCCAATATAATGCGATAAATCGACGATCCCACGCAGGTCCCCTTTAGCGTAGTGATGTAATTCGCCTGACGAATCTTTGCAGGCATTCAGCCGACCAGGGGTCTAATCCTACGAAATCCAAAAAAAGTTTTTTTTTTTTGTAGAATCAATATCCAATCTTCAAACCACTCCATAATGAACAGGCAAAAGAAAACGACATCTAGCTACTCCGAAGAAGAAACCAAAAAATACGAATAAGATGGCCAAATTTATAGGAAAAGGTGCACCGGAATTCGACAACAAAACTATGGAAAAAAATCATCCTTCACGTTGATAAAAGTGCTGCGCAGTCTCTCCATTCTTGTCCCCTTGTTTTACGGAGTGTAATGGAATATCCTCCCCCACCTGTAAGGACCACATGACAGGATCTCAGCCTCGGGGTCTATAGATCCTAAATACGGCCCTGTGAAGCACGTGTGAATAGAAAGTCATTGAGACCATCGTTGAAAGGCCAACATTGAAGTACCTACTGGCATATAGGTCAAGTACGATTCAGTAATTAATTACACAGATGAGTTATTCAGTGAAATCTTTGTTTGTTTATTAAAATTTCCTCAATACTTAATGCTTCAAGGGTCTGCGTCACAATTACTAAACAAGTAATAGAAGTGTCAGTTTCACTTGACACTAACTGCACTTAGATATTAACTCCTCTCTGAGGAAGATCTCAGCCCAAGAGAATTTGATATGGCGCATTATCCTAGAGGCGGTCAAACTCCTTAAGTTCTCAACCTGAGGCAGATCTCTTGGGTTTGCGGCGGTCCTCGGCAAAGATCCTCGAAATACGAAGGAAGTGTCGGTGTTTGGTGAGGCGTTTGCTGTACTCGTAAGCGTTTACTGTAGATAAGCGTAGTATTCTGATGAGGTTATGTGTGTTCTCTTTTGTGACATTTCAAAATTTTAAATTCGGATGAAACGGAAATGTATCGCTGAAATTTATTATTGTGGTCCTCGGTTCTAATATAACGCGGTAAATTCGCGCATCGGCGCGGGCCTTTGAGAGCGCAGTGGGCAAGGCGCTCGACAAGTCTCAGCGGCCAGAGAGACAGACATCAAGCGAACGGAGGTTCGAATCCTACGAAATCTAAAAAAAATAAACATTTTAATTTTTGTGAAATCAATATCCAATCTTCAAACCAGTATAAAATAAATTACCTGCATTTACCCATCTTTCAACATGAAAAATATTATTAATTATAGAAAGATGTGTAAATGCAGGTACTCCATTGATTGGGGTTCTGAATGCCATTGGCACTAATAAAAAAACTGTCAAAGAAGCGACGCTAGCAGTCAACAATGGAGTGATGGTACCTACCCTGATGTACGGCAGTAAGGCATGGAACTGGCAGAGGAAGGATGAAAGCAGAGTGAATGCTGTTGAAATGAGATCCCCGAGGCGTATGTGTGGTAAAACCATGTATGATCGTGTGATAAATGTGGACATCCGCAAAGAACGAAAGGCGTAAGCGTAATAAGTAAGATTAAGCAAATATAGAAAGAGTTCAGAAAAAGTTTATGAAATATGTCTCTTATCGCGTGCGAAATGATGAAAACTATGTCCCCGTAAACCTTAAATCTCTTGATCAACGCCGAGATAACAGAGACCTATTAATGCTCTATAAGATTATTCATAACTTCATTGATAGCCCGTACTTACTACAAAATATTCATTTCCGATGTCCATTAAGAGTTACTCGATCTCCAGACACTTTTTATATCCCTAAGAGCAAGACAAATTATCTTGAAAATGTATTTGTAAGAAGAAGCTGTAGCACATTTAACAGATTATGCCCAAATATCGATGTGTTTAATACAAACCTTGATAAATTCACAACATGCATAAAAAAATAACACTATTGATGCCACATGTTTAACTAATAACTTTATATTTCATTGATTTCTGAATTTCTCTTTTTTTATTTTTAGTATCACCACATTTTCTCTCCAACTTTTTGCAGTTGGAATTCAAATAAAATCACTTCCTGAAATATATTATTTATATCAATCAAAATTTAAATGTAAACCCTTGAAAAACCTCAGTTATTTACTTTTTGTAGATATAAGTAAGAAGATACACTTTATCAGAATAATTTATATCAGGTATAGGTATTGTGTATTTTTGCATTACGGTTCTAAATTATTTGTCGTTATTTTATTGGTCTATGACATACTTATTTTTATCACCGTCATTTATGAATTTTGTACAGACTGTTTATAACGCTAATAAATAAAAAAAAATAAAATAAAATAAGAAAGGGACCCTCAGATGGTTTGGGCATGTAGAGCGAATGAACGAAGAAAGTAATGTAACAAGAATATATGACACAAATGTGAATGGTAGAAGAAGTCGGGAACAGCATGATGGTTAGTTAGTTAGTTAGCGTTACTAAGAGTATTTACAACCCTGTAAAATAATCCCTTACTATCGTTCCTCCCCGTGTTCATCACAGGCTTGGGCTCACACAGTGTTCACGATCCCATGTCAATGGTCCACGTATACTTTGTATGCAAATGTCATTTTGAATTAGTTAGTCGGCCGGACAATGGTTTGCATATTCCTTGCAGGCAGACGTGTCGGTCAAAGGGCCTTGTTCTCTGAAAGTCGGATTGATATTGGAGCCGCTTTGAATTAGAATACCAGGATGGACCTACCACCTTTGTGTCCGTCGTTGAGGTCCAGCTATTGGTCCAGACAAAACAATCAGCCTAATTAATAAATAACACACTTGCTTTGTGGATATTAGCTTTCTCGTAATAATAATAATAATAATATTTGGATGATTTATATAGCGCCGTTTTTGTGAAAAATCACCTCAAGGGCGCTGTACAAACTTATAATACATTTCTAAAATCTAAAAAACTGCAAGCTAGACAAACAATTAAAAACAACTTATGGCTAAAAATTGCATACACCGGTTCATTGATCACCGATACGAAAATATATGTACAATATTTTGACCAATGAACGCGATGCTGCCTAAAATTTAATGAAAACAGAACCATACTTACCTGAGAGGTCGCTTGAAATTAACACTGTATATTGTCCATTAAAAGAAATTTAGATAGAGTTCGCACGCAGAGGACATTATTGTGAACACATGTTATTTAATCCTGAGAAATATTTTAATATTAATATGTAATATATTCTTTGACGAGTGTATTTTGGAAAGTAAAAGCAACATGTAAAGGTGGGTGGTGCAGTAGTACCTATAAGGATTTGATATTTCTAAATGTGGTTCGTCAAGAGACAGATTGATGTGTAAGGAATCGAGTAATTTTAATTTAGTAAGAAAAGTGTGATTAAGACATAGCACAGACAATACAAGTATGATACTCTCAAATAGGTATATTTAAATTACGGGTATGAGAGCCCAAAAAGGAAGGTTTTTAATTTGGACCTAAACTCTGTTGGGCTTGTTATGCATCTTAATTCCGGAGGGAGTCTATTCCAAACCTTAGGCCCAGATACTCCGAAAGCACGATCTCCAAACATAGTATTTGGCTTTCGTTTAGGTTCTATTAGTCTGCCTTTAGCAGATGAAGTTGCTGATCTAAGGGTTAATTGTTTCGGACCGGTATTTTCCGGGACGCATAATTCGGAGATGTAAGGTGGGGCCATTTCGTTGATTGATTTAAAAACCATCCAGCACAATTTGTACTGGATTCTCTCAGGGCACTTTAGCCAGTGAAGGTTACGAAGGTGTTCTGAAATATGTGAATATTCAGAAACCCCAGTTATGAGCCTTGCCGCTGCATTAAACACGGATTGAAGTTTGTCAATTTGATATTTTGGTAGACTAGCGTAGATGCCGTTACAGTAATCGAGCCGCGAGACTACGTAAGAGTTAATTAATAGTTTTGTCGCCTCTGTAGGAAGGTTTCTTCGTACTCCTGTACATACCCTTTACCCCACTTTGTTCCTTTTGTGTGCTGTGTCAGTAAAATATATCGCTTGACCTCGACCATAACAGACAGTACAATATTGATGGTTTTTTCTGTCAGCATACCTAGCTATTTTATGCAGCTTTCATAAAATTGATGGATCAATTGGTAATGAGAAATCAATATTTGTCGCTTCAGGCGATTACACCTTTTAAAAACATTGATTTTTATAATTTGCCTTCATAAATCTTCACACATGTTTACATACTATTCCCGCATATTTAAATATTATTCAGTATGGGTGATTTAAACGGAGATTTTGATATATCAGAAATTGATTATGAACGTACTCACAATTTTGAAAATTGGTCAAATAAACATGTATTAGGAATTAATAATATAACTGCCATTAACCTTAACATTCGATCCTTATCAAAACATTTTGATACTTTCCTCCTAACTATTTCTAGTTCCTTGCGAAATATTGACATAATAACGCTATGTGAAACGTCGATAAATGAAAATAATATAAATCTATACAAAATATCGGGTTTCAACTCTTACTATTTTTGTCGCACAAAAAGATCGGGTGGCGGAATTATTGTATACGTGAAGGATCATCTTACATTCGAAAAAATAAATATAGTAACAAGAAATTTTGAATGCGTTTACGGTACTATTTCTATTTACAAACATAAACGTATACATCTATTGGCAATGTATAGACCTCCAAACACAAATAAAAAATTATTTCTCCATGAACTGGAAACTATATTGGGTAATATTGACATTAAAGAATCCATTTTATTACTTGGCGATTCGAACGTTAACATTTTAAGTGAACTCGAACCGATTGTAATCCAATACGAAAACCTAATGGCCAACTTCGGATTGGTCAAAACTATTAACGATGTGACACGAGAAGCAGTTTTGTCAAACCATATAACGGCTACTTGTCTAGACCATATCTATATAAGAGAGAGGGAGACCATAGAAATCAGTTCGTGCGTATGTGAAACAATAATAGCTGACCACTACCTAATTGCAACGACGATTTATTTCTCTACCTACGACAAACTCACTTCAAACAAATCGCACGCTGAGTACTATACTGTACTCTCTGAAAAAAAAGTTAATCTATTTATCTCAATCACTGATTGGAATGAAATGCTAAAATTATCTGAACCAAATGTATTGTACGAAGAAATGAAATCGAAATTTAAAAATATTTATGAACTAAGTAACATCACAAAAATTAATAAAAAATATCGCAATTATCAAAAAACTTGGATGAATGATCGCCTCATTGAAAATATACAAACACGAGATACTCTTTGGAGGAAATGGAAAAACTCACCTAACAACAAAACATATGAAATGGATTTCAAAAAATACAGAAATAAATTAAATAAACAAATAATAAACACAAAAAAATTATACTATAACTATAAATTTAATCTCTGTTTTAAAGATATTAAAAAAACTTGGAATGAAATTAATAAAACTTTAGGAAGGAAAGATAAATCCGGTTGTGATGAAGTCATATCAAAATATTTCTTAAAATCCAAATCGAAAGATGCAGTGGCAGAAAATTTTGCAGACTTCTTTGATGAGGGGGTAAATAAGTTATTACATGTATGTGATGTCCGAGCGTCAGAATACACGCCGGAATATTTAAATCACACAATGTATCTACCACGAGCAAATAAAAAGCAAATCGAATTAATTATCGGAGGTATGAAAAATTCCAAGACACCAGGCATAGATTTAATTCGTATGTATGATTTGAAAAAACATGTTAAATTACTTAGTCCTATAATCGCACACTTAATTAACAGAATAATTGATACGGGCCATATTCCCGATGAACTAAAATATAGCATTGTAAGGCCTATCTTTAAAAATGGAAATCACTCTTTAATAAACAATTACAGGCCGATTTCCTTACTTCCTGCATTAGAAAAAATCTTAGAAAAATATATATCAATAAATTTAGATAAATACTTAAATAATCTGAGTATCATTGATGAATGCCAGTATGGCTTTCAAAAAAATAAAAGTTGCGATAAATTGCTCGAAAAATTTTCTAATCATATAAATTCACAACTAAACTGTAAACAACATGTATTGGTTCTATTTATTGATTTCTCAAAAGCTTTCGACACACTTAGCCATATACAAATAATTAAAGTACTTGAATCTATAGGTATCCGAGGTAAACTCCTCTTATTCTTTAAAAACTATTTGTCAAATAGAAAAATGAGTGTGAAGATTCTAAATATAATTAGTAAATCAAGATACATCAAATCGGGAGTACCGCAAGGGTCAATTCTAGGTCCAAAATTATATATTATATATGTAATTGCTATGTGTAAGATTTTCAAAAAAGCTCGTCGATTCATTTTTGCTGATGATACTGCTCTTGTTGTATCAAATGAAAATCCTGAAATAGCTATACAAGAATTACAAAGAGATTTTAACGAGCTTCTCAAATGGGCTCATGATGTAGGATTAATTATTAATGTTAAAAAAACCAAATGCATGTACATAAAATCACCAAGTTTGAAAATGTGGAATGTTCCTAAAATAACCGCTCATAGCTTTGACTGTATACATAGAGGAATTGTTAATGTTTGTGACTGTGAAAAAATCGATTTTACAAATGAATTTACTTATCTGGGAATAATTGTTGATAACAATTTTAAGTGGGATAAACAAGTGGCTAAAATTTGTAACCAGCTCAGATCCTTAGCTAGTATTTTTTACAAATTAAAATTTATTTTGCCTCATTGTACTCTTAAACTCATATATTTTTCTATGGTCGAATCTATCCTTAGATATGGTATTCGAACTTGGGGACATGCAAGCACTACTTACATTAAATATATTGAAAATTTACAAACTGCCATAATTAAAAAAATTGTCACAACAAATATTTACAAACAGAGACATAACTTAAAATTACTGTATGGCTCAGAGAGCCTACTTACAATAAAAGGTCTTCACTGGTTCACTACTATTATGGACAATATGGGGGAAAGCCCTTACAAACACCTACTTGTACACAAACATACCACAAGATTCAGAGAAGGAAAGGGCCTAAAAACTCCTCGAATATTAAATAAATATGGAAGCCGTACTCTTGAATATCTAATACCAGTGATTTTCAATAAAATTAATAAAAACATAAAATTTGAAAAAAATGAGAGACTATGTCCTAAAATGATAAAACTATGGTTAATGAACGAAAACTCCATGTATCTTTGAATATCTTAATATAGCTGCCTACATATCTTGTTATTAGGCAGGTATATTGAAATATCTTATATATTTATAGCTGTAAGTTAAACTATCTAATATTACTATGTGATCTATTCTAATGTTTCCTTAAAAATATAAATGTATTTACAAATATTTTCTTAGATATTATATTAAGAATGTTTAAATTGTTAGAACCTGCAGACAAGCTGCCATATGACAGCTTTGTGGGTCTACTCAAATTTTTGTACAAAATGTATTCTGAAATTTAATAAATAAAAAAAAAAAAAAAAAAAAAAAAAAAAAAAAAAAAAAAAACAATTGTAGAATTGTGTAGACCGACACGTAAACCGGTATTTAGGATAATAGGATATTTTGCGTTCTGACATTTAACCTTACAACAAAACATTAAATATTTACGTATTTTTATTAGTGGGTAGACGCGTATTCCTTGAACCAGTGCCTAAAAATGTATTTGTACGAATGTGTGAACCTACTTACTCATTTTATTTTCGTAATGTTTTTTTTTACAATTGTTCCTCACAGGAAGCCCAGCAGAAAATAATTTCTTTCATAGCCTATGTCATCTTTAGCTGAATTTTAAAGGAAAGGAAGTAGAGGAAATTTTGAGAAGGAGAAAGGTATGAGGGGTGGGTAGCAAGCAATCTCTTGGTCAGTGGGTCCTGAGTGACGGACGTATAAATTCATCCCTCTCACTGCTGCGCATGCGGAACTGAGGCAAAATGGTCTCCCTCAGTTAGTTTCTACCGGACGCATCCGCCGCCAAGACCTAAACACACCACACGCCATGATCCCAGGCATGCCTTGCTCAGTCACCAAACATAGCGAACCACTTGGTACGGTAGAGGTGTTGGTTATTCAATAAATAGTCCTCGGGGCGGTGATAAATTGTAATGTCGTTTCGCTTTTAGAAAGAAAACACGCCTCAAATATCTAGGTAATTTATCGCAATAAGTGAAAGTAGACTATTTTTTAAAAATTTTCATTAATAATTGTTATTCTCAATTTAAATTTCAAACAATGGCAGATCTGTATTAAAATAACCTTAAAAATAATTGAAAAAATATGAATCTCTCAATTGCAACGCCTCTATCAGTAGAGTATTCATTGAAAGAGACAAAAAATCCATTTTTAGTGTAGTAGAGAAAAATTTCTATGACCATAAGTATTTTAGTAGTAACATGGAGACACCACACCCAAAAAATTCGTTATCTGACCAAATTGTTATCCGTACTGTGAGAGCAGGCCGACTTGCATTGGTGGACAGAGACAAGTCGGTGTACCAGCCAATCTCACTAGAAATACTACTACATCAGGTAACAGACCTGTAGGTAACGAGACAACGCTTCGTGTACGTTGACATGTAACCTAACGAATAAATTGTTGATAGTGACGTGTTTTTTTTATTGATATTGCAAAATCTCATTAAAAGCTACGAATCTTTTGACGGGTATGAACCCGTCAAAATTTGTATAATATTGTCTTTCAGTGAAAAAAACTTTTTTTTCGGAAATTACAAGATCTTACGATATGTGATCATTAAAGGCAGATAAAAACTTGTATTGTTTACTTTAATGTTTCATTTACTTTTGACTGAGAATCTGCTTTTTTTACATTTCTACAGTGGGTGTTATCCAATTAAAAAGCACCACTAAATATAATTAAAAAAAAGGTTTTTTTTGTAAAATAGATTTTAAAAATTGTTTGTTTGAAAACCACTTTGTTGGGTATAATATAAACAAATATAATTCACCTATGACTTCCGGTTCAGTCTGAGCCTTACTCAGGGTTGCATAAATATATTTTTTTATATTAGCTCCACGCAGGAGGCCTTATGTCATCTTTGGGGATGCTGTATGGAGGGTTGTTTAAGGAAATGAGGGAACGAGGTTATTTTATTTCATTTTATTTGGGAGACCAACAGTTTACATTACAGAGTATGATAGTAATTGAGTCACAATAATTGAACCATTTTAGGTTTCCACATAGGTATTGTATACAAGTGTAGTGATTCCAGATGTTAATGAAAAATTGCATTTCAAGAAACTAGTTATTAAGGTGGAATAGAGAGGGATAGGATGAGAGGGGGATTGGTTAAGTTTAGGTATAGTAATAAAAACATGCGCAACAAAAAATTAAAAGCGAAAAAGAAGGATGTTCATAGGGTGATGATTGTATTAGAGGGTATCTGGAGTTATTGTTACTGTAAAGTATCGAGAGAGCATCTGTGTGATTATATCCACTGGAGCGACAGCGCAATTTAAAACTTTTTTTACGATTGCTCGAGATTTTTTGGTTGAATATTTTCCACACATTAAAAAAATCATACCTCCGAGTTTTATTATAGAGACATACAAACTGATTTTAGTTCTATATAGCCAATGAATTCAACTATCTTTTGTCGATTATCACATATTTGTAGGATTTATAAAAAATACTATAAAATCGTAAACTTGTACTTATTTACTCACAAATAAGGGAAAATTTGCCAAAATTGGCAGCAAAGCAATCCGAGGTATTTTAAATAGTGCCATATTGTGGCAAGAAGCGCTCTGGTGGTTAAGGAGCAGAGTGGTGAAGAGTTAAAAATGTCAAATTGTTTATAGCGTGTTGAACGTGTTGGATGCACGATAGATGAAAGAGTTCTGCTTAGAATTATTGATGCACCGAGGAAAAAGAAAGAGAAAAATTAAACGGAGTGAGGGACGGGTCAGCGTGTCACATTATACATTATTATTTGTGACATTCATGCAAAGAAATGTTAATAGTGTTCTTAAAAATATAGTTTTTTTTGCGTTAGTTCTGAAAAGGCACTTATTCCGACTTATTCTTAAAAATGGTCTACCGTGCGATAGCTGGTGAAAATCTACGTAAAATCCGTCAGCTTTACGGAACTAACATCCCGACAACACCATAACTGATGAAACTAAAGAAAGTGCAAAAAAGCTCATCATTACCAGAACCTTTCGAATTAAAAGATAAATCTGTGCGGCCTAAATCTCTGCATACTAGTATGCAATTTGGCGATTTCGTTTATTTACGAGTACATCTCAAAATAAAACAATTCACAAATAATTCATTTAAATCAGAGGTTCCCAAACTTATTTTTCTCGTAGACCCCTTTCAAAATTTTACCGATTTCGGTGGACCCCCTGCTGCTACATTTCTACCACATTCCCAAAACTCGTCAAAAATATGAAGATTAGATCTAACGATGGAAAGTTATATTTCACGTTCTGTGTAAGTTCTATTCAAGTTCCGTGATTATTCTGGTTTCATGCAGCAACTGGCCTCCAATAATGTTATAAGAGAACTTGAATAGAACTTACACAGATCGTGAAAATTAACTTCAAATATTTGATGAACTCATCAATTTTTTTGAAACAACCCGTCCTTAAATAAAAATTTCAATTTGTTCCGGTATTACGAGGGTGTTTGTGCCGAACCGCGTGGTAAACTGAAACGCATTTTTCTCGAAGCGACTTTTTTGGAATTTGTGTGCACTCTAGCTCAGAAAGTTTTTAACCAAACATTTTATAAATATGCAGATACCTTATTTATATAATTACGCTCTACGTGAACCGAAATTCGTAGTAATATCATTATCAAAAGTATTTTTTAATTGCAAAAAAATACAAAAAAAAACCAAAAAATCAATTTTTTCCTGTTAAGACAGCTGTAAAAAATTAAATTTCCATTTTTTTGGGAAAATTTAGGTATGCATAGAAGAGACACATGTACTTAAATTAAATTCAAAACCCTATTTTGAGATGAAAACTGTGGCCACCAAAATGTACACAAAAGCTACGTCTGATGATGACATTCGATGTATAGCAGTTAATAATTTTCATATTTTTGGAGGAAATGCTTCGAAAAATTCACAATATTTTTTTAAATAGATATAAAAAATGACCTCAAAGTTTCAATAAATTATACACATTTCTTCCGTGCAAAAACTAATCATGAAAATCATTAAAAAACAAAGTCCTCTATTTCCCACTTTAATAGAATATACAAGTTTTTACAAGTAACAGTCGCTGACCTTCTAAATATACACTACTCAAAAAAATTAAGGAAGGTTTTAAGATGGAAATTATTTCTAAATATTAAGGTTATCGAATTCATAAGCCGGCCTAACCGAAAAAAAAATTTCAAGCCCGTGTACAAAAAAATAGCAAAAAATTAGGATTGCATGAGAACCGTAGCTCCTAAAAAAAATTGCCTCAAGTATGAATATTATAATCTTAAAGCTTCAAAATGTTTTTTTTAAGTCTCAATACGACCATTTTTCACCAAAATACAACCTGTCAAAAATCACCGAAACATTTGGATTTTTTTTGCTACCTTATTTTTTTGAGTAGTGTATTATCTGCCTACATTGATAGGTAAAGCCAAAGATATTCAAATACAGAAGAGATATGCTATGGTGTCCGCGCAACTGTAGCCGGACTACGCGCTAATTAGCGTAGTTTTCATACAAAAAGAATTTGTTCATTTCGTTGATTTTTTGAAAATGTGCATTAATATTGGTTAACAATATATTTTGAATAAGGAAAGAATTCGTTCATTTAGTTTAACGTTCGTTTGGTTTATTCGTTAATTATTTGTTCTTTTAGTTTATTTGTTAATTGGTAAACAATATCGGCGACAACCGGAAGCGCAGACCCACATAGTAAAAACAGCAGATAGCACATCTACTTATATTTCAATATCTTTGGGTAAAGCCAAGCCAACGTTTTTGTTCTTTACTATCGAAACCAGATAAATTTTCGTGGACCCCCAAATACAACTTATGGACCCCCATTTTTTTATCACGCCAACGTAGACCCCCGTCGAGTCTCCCATGGACCCCTGGGGGTCCACCTGGACCACTTTGGGAATCACTGATTTAAATTATGCTAAATCCGACAGAAGATATGACATCAGATAATAATATTTCTAAAAATACTTAATCTCGGTTGAAGGCCCATTATAAACGGATGCTAAGCTTCCCTTTGCCGTAACAACTTGATCCCTGGGAAGGATCTGGCCGTTTAACACTAAGCCTCGCGTTTAAAGGATTACGCCGAGGAGCAAATATAGAAATTGTACGCACTCATAAGTTATTATGTTATTTGAAAGAAACAGGGAGAGAAAATTCCCATAAAAACGAATGTCTTGATGAAGAATGGTTAAATATTTGTAGAGAAAAGAAAAGGTATTTTACATAACATTATTCTAGAACTCTAGGCTAACTAAATATCGGATCTCCTAGATTAATATTTTTTTAGCATTTTTTTGCAAATTTTTTTTTCTTCAATTTTACAGTCTAACATTAACACGTTTTTATGATAAGATACATTTTTCGGTTAGAATAAACTTTTTATATCTTATTTAAGCAATTTATCATCGAAGAAGATAAGTGCTGATAAATACAGACAAAAATGAAATAAAAGAAGACACAGAAAAAAATAAAATAAACTATGTCCTGGTAAGACCAGAGATCTTGGGTTCGAGTCCCAAATGCGACCTAACATCTTTTTTATTTTTCTGTGATTATATGTACATTTTTATGTCTTTATCTTTTGAAATAGGGACGAGTTTTAGTATTAAGTCGCACCAAGGGAATTAGCATCTGATGACGTCACACATTTTTTCAAAGTTTCAAATCTGAAAGGTGGTCTGTAATCTTTCAAATCTGAAAGATGGCCAGGGTGAAACTGAGAGTACTTTCCACCATGAATCGTACCACAAATTATATATATTACTGCTTTTAGTATTCCCGCGGAAGCGGCACGGTGACGGAAATGGCTCGCGCCATCTTATTTCTTTAATACGATTGAGAGAGGAAAGAAAATTATTGTTTTTTTTCCTTTGAAGGAAACAAATAATATACGTACGTATCTCATATCTCGTAAGAAAGAGCTGCAACATTATTGTCATAGAGAACGTACATATATTGCCTTTTTCATGCCGTCGCAGGTCCGTAAACGAGGGAATATTAAAAGCGCTCATTATTTATGGATCACGTCGGGGTCACCAATTTTGGAGGAGATTATTTCCGTTTACCTTATCAGAAATAACCAGCTCCATAGGTCACGGATCTTATCAAATGAGAACACAGTTTAAATATTGATGTATTTATTTGAACACGATTATAAATTAATTATCCTCGACAATATTATTGTACAGAAGGAATTTACGAAACTTGCTGGCGAGGAAGGCGTTTGGAAACAGAATGGTCTGGAAACTTCGTTTCGACCGAATTACACTTTCATCACCTGCCGCTCACAAAAATATGGATTCGCGATGCCTACAACACATTAAATAAATAGCCGGAATTTAAATCCGTGACCTGCGGATTCATATTCCACAGGCTTATCCCTCGACCACAAAGGCCTTCGATGCCAATCATACCATTGTATCCCCTACAGTTAAGATGTATATTACCCACATTCCCTGGCAAATTTAATGTCTTCATTATTTTTCCTCCAAAAAGTAAGCTCGTATATCCCTCTACAAAACAATCGCAGAGTCGGGCCCTTGGCAGTTTATGTAGAAAAATTCTTGTTGCTGATTTTCCTGAAAGGAAATTCCTCCGGGCAAAGCGCTGAATGGGTATTGAAATAATATTGAATACGAAGAAACTTATACTTTATTTTGCCATAATTGAATGAACTGCAGATTCGCAAAAGCACACAATGACTTCCATTGGGTTATTAAAAAGTTTACTACATTAAATTACCTTTGATAAAGAATAATATTAAAGCAGCATTTTTATTAATAGACAGTTTTTACAATACTTCTAGTCCTGACAACATCTAGTTAATGTTAACATATTTGTTTACATGAAATAAATTATTTATTATTAATTTTTTAAACTTTATGAGTAAAATCTCAAATTATAATATTTAATTAAATGAAGACAATATTAGCGAAACTCAATCGAAATCTGGAGACAGAAAAATAAGAAAAGATATTGGCTCCGCTGGGACTCGAACCCAGAACCCTTTTCTTACATGGAAACAGCTCTACCGATTAAGCTACGGAGCCCATATTAATTCGGTCACTTTTAACTGTATCATACTTCGACTAAGAACTACCAACATTATCTTCACTTACTTAACGCACATATTGTTGGCTGCTATCTTCATATATGATTACAAGATTCAACTCGAACTAAATGCAATCTAGATAGTGTCTGGATAAATTTTATCCGTTTTATTTGTAATACGCGACATCTATTGACTTTTTCTGCAAGTCTAGGATGAATATTTATTATTAATTTTTTAAACTTTATGAGTAAAATCCCAAATTATAATATTTAATTAAATGAAGACAATATTAGCGAAACTCAATCGAAATCTGGAGACAGAAAAAACAGAAAAGATATTGGCTCCGCTGGGACTCGAACCCCGGCCCTTTTCTTACATGGAAACAGCTCTACTGATTAAGCTACGGAGCCCATATTAATTCGGTCACTTTTAACTGTATCATACTTCGACTAAGAACTACCAACATTATCTTCACTTACTTAACGCACATATTGTTGGCTGCTATCTTTATATATGATTACAAGATTCAACTCGAACTAAATGCAATCTAGATAGTGTCTGGATAAATTTTATCCGTTTTATTTGTAATACGCGACATCTATTGACTTTTTCTGCAAGTCTAGGATGAATATTTATTATTAATTTTTTAAACTTTATGAGAAAAATCTCAAATTATAATATTTAATTAAATGAAGACAATATTAGCGAAACTCAATCGAAATCTGGAGACAGAAAAATCAGAAAAGATATTGGCTCCGCTGGGACTCGAACCCAGAACCCTTTTCTTACATGGAAACAGCTCTACCGATTAAGCTACGGAGCCCATATTAATTCGGTCACTTTTAACTGTATCATACTTCGACTAAGAACTACCAACATTATCTTCACTTACTTAACGCACATATTGTTGGCTGCTATCTTTATATATGATTACAAGATTCAACTCGAACTAAATGCAATCTAGATAGTGTCTGGATAAATTTTATCCGTTTTATTTGTAATACGCGACATCTATTGACTTTTTCTGCAAGTCTAGGATGAATATTTATTATTAATTTTTTAAACTTTATGAGAAAAATCTCAAATTATAATATTTAATTAAATGAAGACAATATTAGCGAAACTCAATCGAAATCTGGAGACAGAAAAATCAGAAAAGATATTGGCTCCGCTGGGACTCGAACCCAGAACCCTTTTCTTACATGGAAACAGCTCTACCGATTAAGCTACGGAGCCCATATTAATTCGGTCACTTTTAACTGTATCATACTTCGACTAAGAACTACCAACATTATCTTCACTTACTTAACGCACATATTGTTGGCTGCTATCTTTATATATGATTACAAGATTCAACTCGAACTAAATGCAATCTAGATAGTGTCTGGATAAATTTTATCCGTTTTATTTGTAATACGCGACATCTATTGACTTTTTCTGCAAGTCTAGGATGAATATTTATTATTAATTTTTTAAACTTTATGAGTAAAATCCCAAATTATAATATTTAATTAAATGAAGACAATATTAGCGAAACTCAATCGAAATCTGGAGACAGAAAAAACAGAAAAGATATTGGCTCCGCTGGGACTCGAACCCCGGCCCTTTTCTTACATGGAAACAGCTCTACTGATTAAGCTACGGAGCCCATATTAATTCGGTCACTTTTAACTGTATCATACTTCGACTAAGAACTACCAACATTATCTTCACTTACTTAACGCACATATTGTTGGCTGCTATCTTTATATAATAGTGTTCTTAAAAATATAGTTTTTTTTGCGTTAGTTCTGAAAAGGCACTTATTCCGACTTATTCTTAAAAATGGTCTACCGTGCGATAGCTGGTGAAAATCTACGTAAAATCCGTCAGCTTTACGGAACTAACATCCCGACAACACCATAACTGATGAAACTAAAGAAAGTGCAAAAAAGCTCATCATTACCAGAACCTTTCGAATTAAAAGATAAATCTGTGCGGCCTAAATCTCTGCATACTAGTATGCAATTTGGCGATTTCGTTTATTTACGAGTACATCTCAAAATAAAACAATTCACAAATAATTCATTTAAATCAGAGGTTCCCAAACTTATTTTTCTCGTAGACCCCTTTCAAAATTTTACCGATTTCGGTGGACCCCCTGCTGCTACATTTCTACCACATTCCCAAAACTCGTCAAAAATATGAAGATTAGATCTAACGATGGAAAGTTATATTTCACGTTCTGTGTAAGTTCTATTCAAGTTCCGTGATTATTCTGGTTTCATGCAGCAACTGGCCTCCAATAATGTTATAAGAGAACTTGAATAGAACTTACACAGATCGTGAAAATTAACTTCAAATATTTGATGAACTCATCAATTTTTTTGAAACAACCCGTCCTTAAATAAAAATTTCAATTTGTTCCGGTATTACGAGGGTGTTTGTGCCGAACCGCGTGGTAAACTGAAACGCATTTTTCTCGAAGCGACTTTTTTGGAATTTGTGTGCACTCTAGCTCAGAAAGTTTTTAACCAAACATTTTATAAATATGCAGATACCTTATTTATATAATTACGCTCTACGTGAACCGAAATTCGTAGTAATATCATTATCAAAAGTATTTTTTAATTGCAAAAAAATACAAAAAAAAAACCAAAAAATCAATTTTTTCCTGTTAAGACAGCTGTAAAAAATTAAATTTCCATTTTTTTGGGAAAATTTAGGTATGCATAGAAGAGACACATGTACTTAAATTAAATTCAAAACCCTATTTTGAGATGAAAACTGTGGCCACCAAAATGTACACAAAAGCTACGTCTGATGATGACATTCGATGTATAGCAGTTAATAATTTTCATATTTTTGGAGGAAATGCTTCGAAAAATTCACAATATTTTTTTAAATAGATATAAAAAATGACCTCAAAGTTTCAATAAATTATACACATTTCTTCCGTGCAAAAACTAATCATGAAAATCATTAAAAAACAAAGTCCTCTATTTCCCACTTTAATAGAATATACAAGTTTTTACAAGTAACAGTCGCTGACCTTCTAAATATACACTACTCAAAAAAATTAAGGAAGGTTTTAAGATGGAAATTATTTCTAAATATTAAGGTTATCGAATTCATAAGCCGGCCTAACCGAAAAAAAAATTTCAAGCCCGTGTACAAAAAAATAGCAAAAAATTAGGATTGCATGAGAACCGTAGCTCCTAAAAAAAATTGCCTCAAGTATGAATATTATAATCTTAAAGCTTCAAAATGTTTTTTTTAAGTCTCAATACGACCATTTTTCACCAAAATACAACCTGTCAAAAATCACCGAAACATTTGGATTTTTTTTGCTACCTTATTTTTTTGAGTAGTGTATTATCTGCCTACATTGATAGGTAAAGCCAAAGATATTCAAATACAGAAGAGATATGCTATGGTGTCCGCGCAACTGTAGCCGGACTACGCGCTAATTAGCGTAGTTTTCATACAAAAAGAATTTGTTCATTTCGTTGATTTTTTGAAAATGTGCATTAATATTGGTTAACAATATATTTTGAATAAGGAAAGAATTCGTTCATTTAGTTTAACGTTCGTTTGGTTTATTCGTTAATTATTTGTTCTTTTAGTTTATTTGTTAATTGGTAAACAATATCGGCGACAACCGGAAGCGCAGACCCACATAGTAAAAACAGCAGATAGCACATCTACTTATATTTCAATATCTTTGGGTAAAGCCAAGCCAACGTTTTTGTTCTTTACTATCGAAACCAGATAAATTTTCGTGGACCCCCAAATACAACTTATGGACCCCCATTTTTTTATCACGCCAACGTAGACCCCCGTCGAGTCTCCCATGGACCCCTGGGGGTCCACCTGGACCACTTTGGGAATCACTGATTTAAATTATGCTAAATCCGACAGAAGATATGACATCAGATAATAATATTTCTAAAAATACTTAATCTCGGTTGAAGGCCCATTATAAACGGATGCTAAGCTTCCCTTTGCCGTAACAACTTGATCCCTGGGAAGGATCTGGCCGTTTAACACTAAGCCTCGCGTTTAAAGGATTACGCCGAGGAGCAAATATAGAAATTGTACGCACTCATAAGTTATTATGTTATTTGAAAGAAACAGGGAGAGAAAATTCCCATAAAAACGAATGTCTTGATGAAGAATGGTTAAATATTTGTAGAGAAAAGAAAAGGTATTTTACATAACATTATTCTAGAACTCTAGGCTAACTAAATATCGGATCTCCTAGATTAATATTTTTTTAGCATTTTTTTGCAAATTTTTTTTTCTTCAATTTTACAGTCTAACATTAACACGTTTTTATGATAAGATACATTTTTCGGTTAGAATAAACTTTTTATATCTTATTTAAGCAATTTATCATCGAAGAAGATAAGTGCTGATAAATACAGACAAAAATGAAATAAAAGAAGACACAGAAAAAAATAAAATAAACTATGTCCTGGTAAGACCAGAGATCTTGGGTTCGAGTCCCAAATGCGACCTAACATCTTTTTTATTTTTCTGTGATTATATGTACATTTTTATGTCTTTATCTTTTGAAATAGGGACGAGTTTTAGTATTAAGTCGCACCAAGGGAATTAGCATCTGATGACGTCACACATTTTTTCAAAGTTTCAAATCTGAAAGGTGGTCTGTAATCTTTCAAATCTGAAAGATGGCCAGGGTGAAACTGAGAGTACTTTCCACCATGAATCGTACCACAAATTATATATATTACTGCTTTTAGTATTCCCGCGGAAGCGGCACGGTGACGGAAATGGCTCGCGCCATCTTATTTCTTTAATACGATTGAGAGAGGAAAGAAAATTATTGTTTTTTTTCCTTTGAAGGAAACAAATAATATACGTACGTATCTCATATCTCGTAAGAAAGAGCTGCAACATTATTGTCATAGAGAACGTACATATATTGCCTTTTTCATGCCGTCGCAGGTCCGTAAACGAGGGAATATTAAAAGCGCTCATTATTTATGGATCACGTCGGGGTCACCAATTTTGGAGGAGATTATTTCCGTTTACCTTATCAGAAATAACCAGCTCCATAGGTCACGGATCTTATCAAATGAGAACACAGTTTAAATATTGATGTATTTATTTGAACACGATTATAAATTAATTATCCTCGACAATATTATTGTACAGAAGGAATTTACGAAACTTGCTGGCGAGGAAGGCGTTTGGAAACAGAATGGTCTGGAAACTTCGTTTCGACCGAATTACACTTTCATCACCTGCCGCTCACAAAAATATGGATTCGCGATGCCTACAACACATTAAATAAATAGCCGGAATTTAAATCCGTGACCTGCGGATTCATATTCCACAGGCTTATCCCTCGACCACAAAGGCCTTCGATGCCAATCATACCATTGTATCCCCTACAGTTAAGATGTATATTACCCACATTCCCTGGCAAATTTAATGTCTTCATTATTTTTCCTCCAAAAAGTAAGCTCGTATATCCCTCTACAAAACAATCGCAGAGTCGGGCCCTTGGCAGTTTATGTAGAAAAATTCTTGTTGCTGATTTTCCTGAAAGGAAATTCCTCCGGGCAAAGCGCTGAATGGGTATTGAAATAATATTGAATACGAAGAAACTTATACTTTATTTTGCCATAATTGAATGAACTGCAGATTCGCAAAAGCACACAATGACTTCCATTGGGTTATTAAAAAGTTTACTACATTAAATTACCTTTGATAAAGAATAATATTAAAGCAGCATTTTTATTAATAGACAGTTTTTACAATACTTCTAGTCCTGACAACATCTAGTTAATGTTAACATATTTGTTTACATGAAATAAATTATTTATTATTAATTTTTTAAACTTTATGAGTAAAATCTCAAATTATAATATTTAATTAAATGAAGACAATATTAGCGAAACTCAATCGAAATCTGGAGACAGAAAAATAAGAAAAGATATTGGCTCCGCTGGGACTCGAACCCAGAACCCTTTTCTTACATGGAAACAGCTCTACCGATTAAGCTACGGAGCCCATATTAATTCGGTCACTTTTAACTGTATCATACTTCGACTAAGAACTACCAACATTATCTTCACTTACTTAACGCACATATTGTTGGCTGCTATCTTCATATATGATTACAAGATTCAACTCGAACTAAATGCAATCTAGATAGTGTCTGGATAAATTTTATCCGTTTTATTTGTAATACGCGACATCTATTGACTTTTTCTGCAAGTCTAGGATGAATATTTATTATTAATTTTTTAAACTTTATGAGTAAAATCCCAAATTATAATATTTAATTAAATGAAGACAATATTAGCGAAACTCAATCGAAATCTGGAGACAGAAAAAACAGAAAAGATATTGGCTCCGCTGGGACTCGAACCCCGGCCCTTTTCTTACATGGAAACAGCTCTACTGATTAAGCTACGGAGCCCATATTAATTCGGTCACTTTTAACTGTATCATACTTCGACTAAGAACTACCAACATTATCTTCACTTACTTAACGCACATATTGTTGGCTGCTATCTTTATATATGATTACAAGATTCAACTCGAACTAAATGCAATCTAGATAGTGTCTGGATAAATTTTATCCGTTTTATTTGTAATACGCGACATCTATTGACTTTTTCTGCAAGTCTAGGATGAATATTTATTATTAATTTTTTAAACTTTATGAGAAAAATCTCAAATTATAATATTTAATTAAATGAAGACAATATTAGCGAAACTCAATCGAAATCTGGAGACAGAAAAATCAGAAAAGATATTGGCTCCGCTGGGACTCGAACCCAGAACCCTTTTCTTACATGGAAACAGCTCTACCGATTAAGCTACGGAGCCCATATTAATTCGGTCACTTTTAACTGTATCATACTTCGACTAAGAACTACCAACATTATCTTCACTTACTTAACGCACATATTGTTGGCTGCTATCTTTATATATGATTACAAGATTCAACTCGAACTAAATGCAATCTAGATAGTGTCTGGATAAATTTTATCCGTTTTATTTGTAATACGCGACATCTATTGACTTTTTCTGCAAGTCTAGGATGAATATTTATTATTAATTTTTTAAACTTTATGAGAAAAATCTCAAATTATAATATTTAATTAAATGAAGACAATATTAGCGAAACTCAATCGAAATCTGGAGACAGAAAAATCAGAAAAGATATTGGCTCCGCTGGGACTCGAACCCAGAACCCTTTTCTTACATGGAAACAGCTCTACCGATTAAGCTACGGAGCCCATATTAATTCGGTCACTTTTAACTGTATCATACTTCGACTAAGAACTACCAACATTATCTTCACTTACTTAACGCACATATTGTTGGCTGCTATCTTTATATATGATTACAAGATTCAACTCGAACTAAATGCAATCTAGATAGTGTCTGGATAAATTTTATCCGTTTTATTTGTAATACGCGACATCTATTGACTTTTTCTGCAAGTCTAGGATGAATATTTATTATTAATTTTTTAAACTTTATGAGTAAAATCCCAAATTATAATATTTAATTAAATGAAGACAATATTAGCGAAACTCAATCGAAATCTGGAGACAGAAAAAACAGAAAAGATATTGGCTCCGCTGGGACTCGAACCCCGGCCCTTTTCTTACATGGAAACAGCTCTACTGATTAAGCTACGGAGCCCATATTAATTCGGTCACTTTTAACTGTATCATACTTCGACTAAGAACTACCAACATTATCTTCACTTACTTAACGCACATATTGTTGGCTGCTATCTTTATATATGATTACAAGATTCAACTCGAACTAAATGCAATCTAGATAGTGTCTGGATAAATTTTATCCGTTTTATTTGTAATACGCGACATCTATTGACTTTTTCTGCAAGTCTAGGATGAATATTTATTATTAATTTTTTAAACTTTATGAGAAAAATCTCAAATTATAATATTTAATTAAATGAAGACAATATTAGCGAAACTCAATCGAAATCTGGAGACAGAAAAATCAGAAAAGATATTGGCTCCGCTGGGACTCGAACTGTTCGAACTTCGAGTTGAATCTTGTAATCATATATAAAGATAGCAGCCAACAATATGTGCGTTAAGTAAGTGAAGATAATGTTGGTAGTTCTTAGTCGAAGTATGATACAGTTAAAAGTGACCGAATTAATATGGGCTCCGTAGCTTAATCGGTAGAGCTGTTTCCATGTAAGAAAAGGGTTCTGGGTTCGAGTCCCAGCGGAGCCAATATCTTTTCTGATTTTTCTGTCTCCAGATTTCGATTGAGTTTCGCAAATATTGTCTTCATTTAATTAAAAAAAAAAAAAAAAATATTATTAATAAATGTTCAATGCATCATTGTTATGCTTGACAGCTGATATTAATGTGATCAAAACCTAAAACGGATCTACATTCAATCTTTAACGGGGAATTCCAGAATGTCAAAAATAGAAATGGCGCAGATCGTCGATTCGATTGTCACCAAATTTAATATGTTGGAGTTTGTCATTTTGAATCACAATAGTTTGGTTTTAACAACATTCAGTTCATTTTGATTAATTATTGAAGACTTTGGAATTAATACCTAAAACGTGTTCTTTTTCATTATTTAGATAGATTCGTCATATACTTCTATGTTGGTCGGTCCATGCAACGGTAGGTGCGAACTAGATGAACCTTTCCACAAAAAAATGATTGTTAAAATACGATATATCTGTGAAAACAGCAATATAGTCCACAGTAATTTTGTTTGAAAACTGAAAATGCCCATTACTTTCGGTTTAAATGTTTTGATCTTTGTCACTAGGTTCAACCCAAAAAATATATAAACAGTAATCGTGTTCACACTTTTTTAGATGTGCTCGTGTTTAAAATGCAGAGAAACGTAGGCATGTAACATTTTAACATAAACTTTTCAAAAAGAGTAAATAAATTAATAACGAGCATTTAATATGAAATAAGGCAGAAAAAGAAGAAGCGATAAAAAGAAGATACCTCGTATTATTTTGAGAAATATTATATTGAAAAGAACAAACAAAGTTGAATTGTTTCATTTATCTATGATGGATAACCACAATGTTATAGCTTCATTCAAAAATATTAATATTATATTATTTTACAAGTTTGAGATACACTCAAGAAACGTTTTTTTTTATTTATTTTTAATTCAGTGTAATTTCGTCTTCAAACTTGGCAAATTCACTTTGTGGCGTGTTTTAATTAAATGAAAACAAATTACTTTGTAGGTATAAAACCACTTTATAATCTATATTATCTTGATTATATAGTGGGGTACAAAGTAATTTGTTTTCTTTAAGTAGTGTATCTTATATTAGAAGGTAATTGGTTAAACCATTTCACTCCAATATATTTATTAAATTGTTGGACTATGGTGGTGTTACTTCAAGTCATTATTTACCCATCCATTATTTTGCATTCGTCTAAATGCCCTCCTGAAAAAAAAATTATCGTGACATTTGAAGTTTTGTGTCAAAGGTCTACAATTTCAAAATTAAGTACAATAATCCAAAAATTTCAGCACTGCTTACAAACAATTCTCATATTTGGATTTTCCAGGGTGGTGCGGCGAGTCATTCACCTTAGTTTTTGTGCGAAATGTAGCGGAACGGGAGCGACCAGAACGAAAATCGATGGACTAGACTTCTTGCAGAGGGTAAGAGACCAAGCGCCCAAGAGTTACTTTGATCACGGCGACAGTTGGGTGAATATTTCAAAATCCAAAAAAAAATCGCTCCGATGTCACGTCGCCATGTGTACGCATAACCATATAGCATACATCTGTCACCGTGGCATTATTTGCTCGTATGTCATGTCACGTACGCAACACCATACACCACACAACTGTCACCGTGATGAAAGTCGCTCTTATGTCACGGCGCCACTTGTACGTATCACCGTACACCACACAACTGTCACCGTGACTAAATTCGCTCTTATGTCAGGTCACCGCGTGTACAAATCACCGTACACTACACAACTGTCACCATGAAAAAATTCGCTCTTATGTCACGTCACCACGTGTACACATCACCATTCACCACACAACTGTCACCCTGACAAAAGTCGCTCTAATGTCGCGTCGTTACGTGTGCGCATCACCGTACACCACACAACTGTCAGCGTGACAAAATTCACTCTTATGTCACATTACCACGTGTGCACATCACTATGCACCGCACAACTATCACCGTGACAAAAGTCACTCTAATGTCACGTCGTCACGTGTACGCATCACCACACACCACACAACTGTCACCGTGACAAAAGTCACTCGTATTCGCCTGGCCTAACTCCGTAGCGAAACGTGACCGGAAACAGGACAACCGACCAATTTCCCGAGGCAGGGATAGGAAAATAATCACAAAATACGACCAGCCATTGAAAAAGTTTTTGTCAATAGAATATTCCGGTGAAAGTTTTTTGCCGGCGTAAAAGGCCGCCACACACATTTGGAATGTTTGAACAAAAAAGAACTCCCAACAAATAAATTAATGACTTTTATTTTTCCTGCTCTAGCGGAGATTCAACAACATAATATCATTTTTTCACCGTACAGGCGTTGCCTTATACTATAATGAAAGTTCAACCACATGATTCCTATTCTTACAAAATATTGTATTCATTCTTTGTCTATTTTATTTATTTATTTATTGGCTCACCAACGGAATACATCACATAATTATTAAAGTAATTTATATTTTCAATGTGGTTATAACGATGATTCTAATATTATAGGTGAGCACAACATTCATCCGAACATTCTTAAAATAAGTAAAAATAAATTAAATCCAAGGTAAAAAAAAAGGATGATCAAAATCATATAAATAATAGTAAATTCATACTTACACGTATATATACATATACGTGTATGCATATTGTACGCACATGTATTAATATTCATATGTGTTCACGCACACTGCACATACATGTACATATATACACATATCACATATTATTGAGTCATGCGTAATAGAGTGAATGATACATTAATTACAAAGTGGCTCTAAGTGAGAAGATCGTCCGGTATATGCAAGTATACTCGTATAAGTTCCCTCTGAAGGTAGTGATTGAATTCGAAAGTTTGTCCAAGTCTTGACGATCGCAGTATTTATTACATAATGGAGTCATTCTACCATTGTTATTTTCGTTTCACCACAATATCTAAGCAAGAATGCCTTAAGATACACATTCTATGGCCAATTGGTTATATTATAAATAAAAAGTTACTGTGGCTATATTGATTTTTGAAAACTCTAAACGTTTTTTCCTCTCCTGTAATGGTTGCAAATTGTTGATTGAGATCGTTTGTCTCATATATACGAGTAGATATAAAGGCAGCGGTTGCGCGATTTTACGCGTGGGCTTTGTCAGGTCTGCGGGTTGTGATGTCTATTGTTAGTTTTAATGAACATTGGAAAAATGGCTTGACGGCTGTGAAAAATTAAAATGTAAATACGGCAGTGTTTATGAATACATTTGAGGTTATCCACCACTTACCTGCCCTGGTATAAGTAACAGATGGTTATTCCCTCAAGGTTCTCGCAAGATTCTTTTTTTTTTTTGTTAAACGAAGCTATCTCAAATAATCTCAAATCAATTGGCAAGTCCAACAAAAAAATGTGAATGGCATTCGGTCTGACCATAAACTACACTTAGCTTCCGTGTCCTTTAGCCAATCGCTCAGTGAAGCCTCAAAGAATTTTATTTGAATATTTGGGGTAAAATACCCGAATATTGTATAGATACAAATGAAATTCATAGTTTTGGAAATTATTTTTCATAAGGCATCGTTTTATGGTATGGAATTCATTTCACAGTTCTTAGTTTACACCGCCGTCCCGGGAACCATTCATTGGATAACCAATACCTCTGCTACAGATCAGGTCATTGGGTGCCCAAGATCATGGGGTCTGTGTAGGTTTTGGCGGCAGGTGCATCGGGAGAGGCTGGTTGACGGAGTCGCTGACCTCTTCAGCCGGAATATATCTACCCATCGCCTTGCATTGCATTGAAAGGAAGAGATTCATTCGTCCGACTCTGACCCCCAAATACTACCAACCCTTCATAACCTTTTTCCTATCTAGAACGTCTTCTTCTTTCTTTCCTTATCCTTTAACTGCTGACGTGGCAATAATAATAATATCGAAACACTCCCCTCCCCCGCGCGTGACGCATACGCCGCTTCCAGTAGCTTCGAATTTAGTGACGCCAGAGCCGTAAGTTTTAAATTTTTAAAGTAAAATTTCTGTAAGTAAATTCATTTCAATTTTTTTGCGGGTCTCTCTGATCCATCGTCAGTACTTACGTGACTTTTTAAAATGGATTTTTACTATACATATAAAAATAAACATAAACAACGTTACTAAAGTTTTATATATATAGTTTATTCGAGACACTATTGAAATATTATTATAAAAGTGAGTACATTGTTTTGTTTAGTTGTTTTTATGTTTTATTTCAAGTGATTTTTGCCAAAGATTATTACATAATATCCAAATTGTCAAATATAAGTTACTTAACAATACAAAAGAATTTCATTTTATTTTGTTTTATTTGATTTTATTTAAATTGTCCAATAAACCAAATTTGGCCACGTCAGAGACTACGTAAAAAAAATCACGTCAGCTGTTAAAGGTTAAAAAAACTCTCCTTTCAATATCGCCAAAGATGACGTAGGCCCGAGGGAAATTATTTTCTGTTATGTAGTCCCTCTGGAGTCAGTGAGACTATGTCATCACCAATTGGGATGTTTTGTTGAGGCTGAAGGGTATAAAGAACGAATGAAGGTGGGGTAAGAGGTAGGTTGGTAAAAACCGGTTACTTACCTGGCTCTTCAAATCCGGTCACTCAACCCGGCTAAAACCATTTAAGCTAAATCACTATTTTCGATTAATCTTTACTACTAATCGGTTTACATCTATCTATCTACCTTCTATCTATATAAATAAAAATGAATCGCCGACATGTATGTAAGCGCATAACTTCCAAACGACTGCATCAAATTGGATTATTCTTTTTTTTGTGTTCGTTATTGTCAGGACAAGGTTTGTATAAAACTACTGATTAGCTCTGGCATAATGAAATTTGTATAAAAATTGCAATAGGTTGCAAGCAAGCTGTTTGAAAACTGAATGTACCGGGATTGAATGTATGGAGGATGGGAAGTCGAGCAGGAGGTTCGCGGGAGGGGGGGGGGACCAGGGATTGGGGAAGGTAACCTGAGAGGCGAGAGGGGAATCGGGAGGGGGATTCGCGAGATGGGGGAAGGGGGGGAGTGGAGTGGAGAGAGGGAATGATGGAGGAGGCGGAGTGGGAACGCAAGAGGGGAATGGGACGCGGGAGAGGAAGGGGAGGCGGAAGAGGAACGGGACGAATGGGAAAGGACAAGCAGGGAGAAATAATTTCTTTATTTAATGGCATAGCAACGCATGCCAGGTACCAGCTATTACAAATAGAAATGAAATGCTTTGATTAAATTTTCCTATCATTTCCAATGATTAGAATTAAAATAAAATTGTTAATTACTTTTAAAAATTTAAAGCGTAAACTACTAAAAAAAATTTTTTTCATTAGAAGTATATGAACGCGAATAAGATCATATTTTTATGTGTAATTTTCTGGTTAAAAATATCTACGATCCTTACCATTTATTAACTTTTTTCTTTCTTATAAAATTTTTTACAAAATAAATATAAAATCACTTTTCGCTTGAAATCGTGACCTAGACGTTTGTCAAACGATTTTTATGCTTATAGGATATATTATATTTGTAGCGATATAAGGCATACCAAGAACACATACATTTTTGGCTTATGGCTTCATCCTAAGGCAGCGTTTCGGTACTGAATAGAGGTTAAAGAATGTTTAGAAGAGAAGACAGAAAATGAGGACGAGGACTTCTTATCAAGGAAATTATCTTTCTTAGTCTCTTTCTTCTAACAAATAGAAGAAAGAGACCTACATATCCTAGATAGTGAAAAATACCTGGGCTTATATATTGATAAACATTTAACATTTAAACAACACGTAGAAAAACTAAAAATAAAAATCATCCCATTAATTGGTGTATTTGGTAGAATTGCTCATCTTCTACCAACAGAGGTAAAGAGGGGCTTATACTTTAGCTTAATCCAGTCCCACCTAAATTATTTAATAGAAATATGGGGAAACACATACATTACGTACTTAAACGACTTGCAAATAATACAGAACAAAGTTATTAAAAAACTCTTCAACTATAACCCAGACACTCCCACAAAAAAACTATACCAGGAAATGAACCTTTTGAAAATAAGAACATTGTACGAATATAACATATGTATTTTAATCTACAAAATACAAAATGGACTTATACACACAAAAACAACATTTATAAAAACATCACAAGTACACGAACATTATACTAGACAACACAATAAATTGTACACAAATACTGTCAAGACTGAAAGTGGCAAGAGAAGTATTGGTCACGAGGGAGTTCATATATATAATCTCCTTCCAGATAACCTAAAAACGGAAAATAATATAAAAACCTTTAAAAAAAAACTATTTAAACTCAAAATGTTGGAACAAAATTAAAAATATTACTTCTTACTACTGTACTATATATGCTTTGTATTTAAGTTAAGAAAGCGAAATATCATGTTTCTTTTAACTTAATAATAATAAAAAAAAGTAGCATTGAGAGCATCTTACCCTTTGAAATGATGTGCTTATACTATAATAGTTGTTACATTAAAGTTTAAGTTTAGACTTACGGAATTCAATATGAACATTAATTTGGGTTTGACTTGTAAATTAATAAGTTTAAAATTATTATTTGTAACCATAATAAATAATGTTTGTGGTGGTTATCACAAGAATTCGATTAGTAAGTTTTAGAAACAATTTACCATTATATTGATGACCTGCTTCACTCAAGAAATATATCGAACAAATAAACTGTACATCTAAGCGAGACAGCGCGTAATGATTCTCCTTAAACGATGATCTGTTCGAGACAGTATTTAGTAACAGCCTACTTATGTAAGAAAGAACACAGCTCTCCCCGAGAGCCTTGTTTGCTTTTATTTCGGAAAGCTCTCAGGGGCAGCATCCCTTTTATCGCCTCTGTGTTTTTTGTCTGGATTAGTATCAATGATATTACTGCCTTTTTTTAATTCACAATAACAGAAATTACAAATTGTAAGCACCGCTTAGCTGCCATTTACGTTTTATGTAAACGATCTCTTTTAATGAACGTTATTAACACGAAGAATAAGAGAAAACAAATGTATTTATCCACTTGACATCGGAAAAACTTTTATTTAAATGCTTTTTCTTATTTTTTGCTTGTCAACCATTTACAATATTTATTTAAGCTTATATTTTCGTGATTCTTTTTACATTGAATGTTGCATAAAAACGACAACTGCCCGAAACCAGTAGGACTATGGCAAGCCAAATTAGGACTGAATGTCGAGATTCTGTGCAAATGCAAATATAATTAATTTAAATGAGACAATTTAACTTTGTTTGAACCACTTATATATTTGAGTAAAGCCGACCGGTTTCGGAACGACCGTTCCTTCTTCAGGGCAAGCATATACTGATTTGACAGTTACGAAATATGAATGGGAACAATATATTATTATGGTAGGGGTGGAGCCGTTGCTAGGTATTAATGAAGGGTGGGTGGGTAGGGAAACATATCCATGATTGGGCTATAAGACAATATTTTATCAACAAACAAAAAATATTGTCTTATAGCCCAATCGTGGATACGTTTCCCTACCCACCCACTCTTCATTAATACCTAGCAACGACTCCACCCCTACCATAATACTACATTGTTCTCATTCATATTTCGTAACTGTCAAATCAGTATACGCTTGCCCTGAAGAAGGAACGGTCGTTCCGAAACCGGTCGGCTTTACTCAAATGTATAAGTGGTTCAAACAAAGTTTCATTTATCTTTAATGGATAACCACAAAGTTATAGTTACATTCAAAAGTATATAATTAATTTATTTATTTCCGTGTACACGGTAAAACTTGTGCCATTCACATAACTAAATTAACATATAAATAAAATAGTTGAAGGTTTAATATATAACAATTAATGTTTCTTTGTTTGTCCCTCAAGCGTTTCGAAACCATTCATCTGATTGTAATGAAACTTTCGTGAGTTACTGTGCGCATGCCCGTGAAGGTTTCTACAATATATACTGGTAAACTGTGGAGTTACGAATTTCGGATAAAAATATAAAGGTGGCGAGTAGTTTGAAGAATATGTGTATTTCGTGTAGTTTAGCGGCAGGGAAAGAAGGCGGAAAGGGAAAGGTGAAAGGAGAACGCTGAGGAGGAAGAATGGGAAAGGACACGCAGGGAGAAACAACTAGTTTATTTGAGTGGCATTGCAATGCATGCCGGGAACTAGCTATTAAACTATAAATTATCTAAAAAAGGGATAAAAGTACAAAATCTTTTGAATATGAAAAGGAAAAGAATTAAGTAGTACTTAATGCTCTTAATAGTAACAAAAATATAAATCATTTAGTTAAACTACCGAGAGAATCGTATATAATAATAATCGGTAGGTATTATCGATGACTCCAGATACTAATATCTACAGCCTGTATGTCGGACGAATATCTACAGCTCATATGTTGAACTAATATCTACGAACTTCAGAGTGTTTACCAATATCTACAGAGCGTAGATCGAACTAATATCTACAGAGCGTAGGTTGGACTAATCAGCTAAATGTGTTCAATAGTCCGATATTAGGGATTTTTACATACATACATACTTACATAAATTAAGTTTTTTAAACTGCATACGCAATATTACGTTATTCCAATATGCTATACATAATTGCAAATCCAACCTCCGCCAGTGCTGTAGATATTCGTCAACACTTTGGTTCTCATAGATATTAATCAACAGTTTGAGCTGTAGATATTCGTTAACACTTTGATTCTCATAGATATTAGTTCGATTTTTTCAGTTTTTGGAATTCCTGTAGATATTAGTAGACGCCTCCTTATCGATTGTGACTGGATATGAAAAATTTTACATTGTGCAAGAACTGGTAGGTTATATTATTATGGTTACATGATACATTATTGATTCATGGAACTTGCAACTTGGACAAATTTTGTTTAATGCATCTTGTTATATTTATAGTTGGGGAAGTGTATTGTCAGTATAGTTTGGTTCCTTTTTATTAATACGCGCGTGGTCGAGTATAAATCTTTATTGCACAACGAGAGTTACAATACGTGTTGTCTATCTAATGAGAGAGCGAGTACTACTATTACAACTCATTATATAACACAGAATAATCCGTCTCATTTATGAACACTAGTAGTCAAATTAGCCTTAAATATTCCCACATCCTCCCCTACTTAAAATGGAGATACTCAGCTACTTATTTCATATCTTAAAATATTTCTACACATCTTTTATATGAGGACAGACTATCGGCATAATCGATGTTAGAATAATCATTACCTTAGAAAAAATATAATGAAATAAACCAGAACAACGAACATCAATTCTGGTGTGAGGTTGGTTATTCGTGCAATAAATTAATCGATTTCTAAAAATGATTAAATAACCCACAACTTATCTAAACGCTCCTGATGTCATAGTTACCCCCCGGCTTAGCAGCTGGAAGGAAGATTGACAATTGATATGGGTGTGTGTATGACGTCATGTGACGCTGAAACCCTTGCCGCTTCTCACCATATCAAACTTGGTTGTTTTAACATGGTTTAAAAGCTTTAGACTTAAAAGACGATGCTAATTTCCCTATGACTGGATTTCAAGATAACGTTATCAGGCAAATCTTTTAAATAAGAAATTTTGAATTTATTTACGCACACCGATATTATCTAATGTTATAAAAACGTTTTTCGAACTCGTTTTGAACATCGCCCACAAATGCCCAATTCTGTTTAAATTTAGACTTGCTAGTAAATTCGACAATGTTCTTTTCCGTTTTCATGTTTCATTCTTAACCCTACCCAAATTAAGGTAGGTGAAATTAAAATGAATTATAATTTTCATGTTTTTCTTTTTTTTTTATAAAACCAAAAATATGGTATAAGCTGTGAAATCTAGTTGGTTACATTGGCTTTAAACCGCAGTAGGCAGTTCACAAATATTTTTCCGTATTAACATTTGGAGGTTTATTATCGAAAGACCGAATCGAAAATCGAACACCTGGAAATCTCCAACTCTCGAGTAGAGCTTCCTAACAAAAATAAAATTATTCATGATCCATATCTAGTAGGTACCTACTACGCAAGCGGGTCTCTTTAAAATTATTTACTTGTAACATAATCAATTATTATCTTTTTATTTATTTATTTATTTTTTTTTAATGTAGCTATTACTTTGTGGTTATCCATTATAGAATAATGAAATAATTTTACTTTGTATAAACCACTTATTTGATGTGCAAATCCGACCGGTTTCGGAACAAACGTTCCTTCGTCAGGGAAAGCTTATACTAATTTGACAGTTTCGAACAATGTTTTATTATGGTAGGGGTGGAGCTGTTGCTAGATAATAATGTAGATTGGGTAGGTAGGTATTAATGTAGAGTGGGTGGGTAGGGGAAAAAATCCATGATTGGGCTATAGGACAATATTTTTTGTTTGTTGATAATAGATTCATTATTTTTAAGGGATTTTTTAATTTCCAAGGCTTCTAAGTTATCTGAACGTTTTCCTTTATGATTAATATGAAGAATATTTATCCCTGTATTTTTTTCAAAACTATGGTTATTTTCAATGATATGGTTAGCAAACTCAGAAAAATTATTATTATTAAGACACCTTAAATGTTCTTTGATTCTGATTTCAAAATTACGAGTGGTTTTTCCAATATAAAATGAGGGACAATCATTGCATTTGAGTTTATACATTCCGGAATTAGTCAATTTACGGTCTTTATCTTTAGTATTTCTCAAAAATTACCGATATTATTTCTTGTATAAAACGCTGGTTTAATATTAGAAGGAAGATTTTTGCAACATTGAACTGAAAAATTATTAATATACAAAATTTTACGCCATTCTTTATCATTAATATTATTAGAATTGTATAGATATTTATTTTTTGAAATTTTGATAAGTTTTTTATTTAGGATGTTATCAATTAATTTTGGTTCATATCCGTTATTTATAGCAATTTGTTTTATTATTGAAAGTTCAGAAAGGAAATTATTATTAGACATTGGGACATTTACTAAGCGGTGTATCATGGAATGGAAGGTGGAGTGTTTTTGTGAGACAGGGTGGTTGGAGGTCCTATGAATTACTATGTCAGTGTATGTTGGCTTGCGATATATACTAAAATCGATTTTATTATTTATAATAGATAAAGTTAAATCTAAAAAGTTTAATTTTTCATTGCCTATTTCTATCGTAAATTTTATTTGGTTATGAAAGGAATTTAAAAGGTTAAGAAAGTTGTTGAGTTGACGTTCAGATCCTGTCCAAATGACGAAGATATCATCCACATATCTCTTCCATAGTAAAACATTGTTTAAAAGAGGTGATTTTGAATTAAAAACAGTTGTTTCCAAATCATTCGTAAATATATCAGCAATAAGAGGACTTGTGGGGGCTCCCATTGGAAGGCCTTCTTTTTGTTGGTATATGACATTATTGTATTGAAAATAATTTTGATTTAAAACTAAGTTAAATAAACGAGTTAGGTCACTAGACAGATCTGTAGGTAATGTAGAATCTTTCAATAATTTGGAAATAATTGCTTTACTTTCAGTAATAGGCACATTAGGAAATAGATTAATGACATCAAAAGACACAAGTTTAGCATTAATGGGAAGTACAAAATTTTTTAATACGGCAATCAGTTCATAAGAGTTCTTAATTACATATTTTGGTGTAAACACATTACTTTTATGAACTAAATCAGTTATTAATGACGATAGTTTAAAACTTGGTGAATTACATGATGAAACGACAGGTCTTATGGGTGTATTTATTTTATGCGAATAAATACCTACTACTACCACTCTACATTAATACCTACCTACCCAATCTACATTATTATCTAGCAACAGCTCCACCCCTGCCATAATAAAACATTGTTCGAAACTGTCAAATTAGTATAAGCTTTCCCTGACGAAGGAACGTTTGTTCCGAAACCGGTCGGATTTGCACATCAAATAAGTTCTTTATACAAAGTAAAATTATTTCATTATCTTTTTATTTATTTAACACCCAGGGGGCTTTTACATGATTAGTAGTACAATTAATTCATGATTAAAACAAAAAGAATTAATAAAAATAAAATTTGTTAAAAAATTCCCACAAGTCCTAAAAATACAAAAATACAGCGATTTAAAACGTTTGATAAAAATACGAGATTAGTAATAGTGTTGGAATATATATTCTAAAAGATCCACAAAACTCGCCAAGTTGATATTAAATATGCCAACATTACCTAAGTACTGATTTACCATATTGTGAAATTTTTGTATCGGAGAGTGGGCAACGTAGTTCCGCTTATAAATGCTGCAGTGGAATAGTGTATTTTGTCGTGTTGTTACTGTGGGTATTCGTAAGTTTATGAATTACATGAGTTCGCAACAGTCGAATTTAGAGTTTAGTATTTTGAATAAAAAGGTTAAGTCGTTTATTTTACGTCCGTATTCTGATGTATGTATTTTCAGAATATTTAATAAGAAATTATTATTTTAAGACTTCTGGTGGCATATTTAATTTAAAAATAATAAAACGCAGAATTTTTTTTGTATTCGCTCAATGTTATTAATGTGAATTTTGTAAGATGGAGACCAAACTACCGAGTCATACTCAATTAAACTTTTGACTAGAGATACGTAAATATATTTGTTGGTTGTTTTATTGTAGATTTCAAGGATTGTACCACAAGTAGATGAGTCTCTAACATTGTCCAAGTTCTCGGTTCAATTTTCCCCTTTTCTCCTTCAAGCCAGGGCGCTTTCCATATCATTTCTGAAACAATCTCATTTTATATTCACAATTCTCTCAACGGGCGAACAATATCGGCTTCCCTGTTTGTTATGTTAGCCCAATGCCGAATATACACTCATGCATATGAAAGGTTCTCGACACTCTGCACACATTCAAACATGATTCTCTCAGATTGTATTATTAGATAATTTAAAAAATAATAATAATAAGCAATTAAATTAATTTTGCCAATGTAATTTTTTTTCTTTCAGTTTATTGCTGTTGTTGACATTTTTTCGATAAGCGTTCTAGGCACATACCCGTGTTGTGGCAGTCTTATTTTTGGACAATTTTTAAAGCGCGTGGTTCAGTAAATTATGTCGCCTCAAGACGCAACAATCGAATTTTGAATGCTTGACAAATTTGTTAAAGTAATAATATTAATTGACCATACTGCTATCTTAGTTGCAATAATAATATTACGTACTACTATAAGATTATTCACTGGAGCAAACACTTTTAAAATTGTTGTCACAATCCATCACAATAGAGAACTCCAGTCCAATTTTTTTATTTTTTTTTAATGAATAAAGACCTTCAAACTTAAATAAATGCATTTTTATTTTTATTTTTATAGTTAGTTTTAATAGTTAAAATAATTGTCAAAGTTTTAATTTTTCAAGACTCCCCGAAACGCACCGTATCTAGGGAAATTTCGACTCTGAACTCTGAAAAAAAACTCTGGCAAATTCTTTATTACATATGACAATATTACTGGTATTATTTATGTATATATATTTTTTTGGAATTCCTATGAATCTTAATTATTGTTCATGTACTTACTGCAATGTTATTTTTAACACTTGACAACTCAAAATGATATTATGTATCTAAAAAGATAAATGGGACCTCTGAAAAAAATTAATTTATGTTTTAAGTTCCGTTTTATCGGTGATTGCGGTTTTTATTGTGCAAAGTGTTTTTTTTTTATTTGGAATTCAGTTTCTAATTCAGTGGTGAGTGTATTCGTACTTTTAAATTATTATTTCACGTAGCAAAAAGTGTTTTATTTGGAAAAGCACAGTATTATAAGTACATTTACCAAATTCCGATATCTTCCCAATTAATTAATCATATTAATTAACATACAACAGGATTAGTGTTACACAATCAGGTGGCTACCTAGGTAATTGCGTAAATGTGAAATTCTAGGGAAATTTCACCTCGAAATCTAGGGAAATAATTTTTTTGGGCAGAACACCCCTGTTTTCAATAAACAATATGGCAGATGTCTAGTATGATTACTTTTAGGTGTGAGAGGTCATTTTTTATTCAAGATAAACTGCTTTTAATATAGAAAAACATTGGTAAAATGTCCACATTTCATCTCTACTGTTATTGTATTGTACCAAAGTGCAATATAAAAACAATAAATCATCTTTTTCATTGCAAATACAAATGACATCTTGCTATCTAATTTTGTGTTTAGGCGTGATTTTGTACATTCTATTATGTATAACACATACAGAAACACTGGTATTTATAATACACTGATCATGACGATTGTGTAATAACTTGTATAAAAGCCCTATACTAAAAACAATTTGAAAATACATAAACCAAATGTCAAATATGACACGACCTTAATCTCAAATAGGCAAAATTTATCTCATTTGATTGTCCACAAATATAGCCCTTTTCGTAAATTGTTGAGGGCCTATATAATGTTTCGATAAACACAATAACTATTATTTATCTAAATCTCTATAAACAGTATGAAAATAAACCAAAAACACGAAATGTTGAATTGCGTACGTGTGCACTTCAAGTCATTTCAGTAGGAGTTTCAAATGTCAATACAACATTCAACACACTTATCACCAGGTGACAGGTTAACAGTGACGTCACCGTTAACCATTTCAGTAATGCCAACTTAACGCTGTATTTTTACGACCCGATTAAAAATGGACTTTTTAATAATTTTTTAAAAACTCTGCGTTTAATATTATGAAATAAAACTTATATATTCAGAATCAGCGTTTATTGGTCTATATGAACATATTTTATTTTATTTTTATTTTATTTTTTATTATTATTGTACAACAGAATAATTCCAATTACAGTACAATTTAGTTACCCTATCAGCATTTAGGCAAGTGACTCTTCAATAATGTTTTCAAGGCATATAAAGAACAGTCACTTACATCCAAATGGTTTGCAATTTCATTTAACAGCACCACTCCCCTCGTCATGCTATGCTTTGCCAAGACGTCTGTTCTGCCGTTCGCTACTTTAAATAAGTCATGATGTCGACTTCGGCTGTAGTGGTCTGGTACATATAAATCATAGCATCCCAAGAGAAATGGGCTATTGATGAAATTGTTCCAAATTTGGAAAGACAGAATAGCAAGACTTGCTTTCCTTCTAGTTTCTAAGCTCACAGAATCAGTTTCCTCAAGTAAGTCAATATGGTGCATGAACCTTGGATAGGTTCCATGCTTCCGCATATAAACTTACCTGAGGAATTTCTTCTGGATTTGCTCTAACATATCAATGTACTTCTGGTGGTACGGTGTCCAAACATCGCTCGCGTACTCCAGCTTGCTTCTCAGTATACCATCGAATAACTCTAGCATAGCTTCTTGGTTATCAAATTGCTTACAAGTCCTGATGATGAATCCAAGAAGTTTGTAGCAAGACTGAGTGAGCTGCGATATATGGCAAGAGAATGTCAGTTCGGGATCAAAGACGACACCGAGATCTTTCACGGATTTTACACGTGATAACGTTACGTCTTTTATTTTATAATCGTAAATTATAATGTTTTTACAACGAATGAAGGACATTGTGACATATTTCTTTGTGTTGAAATCTAATTTGTTTGCCAACGACCATTCAGATAGTGCATCCAGATCAGTTTGCATTTTAAAGCAATCTTGTTGACAGCTTATTTCCATCATTATTTTAAGGTCATCAGCAAATTTTAGACATTTGCCATTCCTAACACAGTTTTGGATGTCATCTATAAGTATTAGAAACAACATAGGTCCGAGGTTAAACCCTTGAGGAATTCCAGATTGCGCTTGGAATTTTTTTGAATTATGTCCATTTATCGAAACAAATTGACTTCTGGATTTTAAATACGATGAAAAAAAGTTCAGTGTTGGTAGATCGAAGCCTATTTTAAACATTTTCCTCAGAAGTATATCATGGTTAACACGGTCAAATGCCTTGGCAAAGTCGGTGTAAACTACATCTGCTTGGTGCCTCGAGTCCAAACTGGTGGCTACCAACCGCGAAAAATTAAGCAGATTTGTGATTGTTGATTTCTTTGGAAGGAAACCGTGTTGATTTTCACCAATGAATGGCGCAATCTGGTGACATAATTTGTCACAAATCAATTTTTCAAAAAGTTTGGGTAGCACTGATAATACGGCTACCGGTCTGTAGTTTTTGACGTCTGTCTTATCTCCAGCCTTAAAAATAGGACTGACTCGGGTCAGTTTCCAAATTTGGGGGAATGTAGAAGTCAAAATACTAGAGTTAAATATATAACAAAGGGCTTCACTTATCATTGGCGCTATGCTAATGATAATACTGGAAGGAATTCCATCCGGTCCTGTAGCTTACGAATGCAGGCTTCAACCTTTTTCGGATTAGTTAATCCAAGAGATATGTCACCTAAGTTCCATGGAATTTCTGTTTTTAATTTTTATTTTCTTAAAGCCATAATATTTTTCACTGGAGTTCCTTATTCCTTACAATGTTTTTCACAATTTCACGAAAAATCATAAAAAAGTTTATTTTATATTAGGTTAGGTAAATAGGTTTGGTTAGTTTATTGCTATTTTCGTCATTCACTTTGCACATAAATAGATGAAAGGTGTAAGTAATAAAAGCATGGTAAACTGTAAAACAATCGATAACTGTTTGTGAACACTTCACTAGAAGAACTTGTGCAAAGGTGTTTGCATATTATAGGTAGAATGTATTGTGAATTATTTTAGTATAATAAAGAACATCATATAGACGTAGTAATAACGTAGTAAATAATAATCGCGTAGTGGAGAAAAGGAAATATTAGTTCGAGACACTAAATTAAACAAAAAAATTGAAGATTTTCAAAAAGAAAAGTTTGAAAAGATTTTTAAAGACTTTAGATTTGAAAAAAGAAAAGTTTTAAGATTTTCACGGCCAAAAGATGGACACTGCAACGATGTCCGAAACGTTGGCTAAAGAAGGAGGTAGTGCAACCCGGCATAACACCCTAAAAACAAATAACGAAACAAAATTGATAATAATTTGTGTTAATATTTTAAATGGTACCAATTTATTAATTTAATAAAAACTTTTTTTTTAATTAGATCTTATTTCATTATTTACATTACTTTTTATTTTGTATTATTGTTCCAGGCGATTAAATACCATTTTTGAGGGGGAAAGGCAAATTAATATTACAACGCGATTGACGGCCTCCGTGGTCGAGGGATAAGGTTCAAATCCCAACGTTCGCAAGTAAAAAATTTTACTTTTTCGAAGAAAACTTCTTCGGCAAGGTTTTCACTTTGTGATGGCATTATTTATTTTAATGAAAAGACAAATAACTTTGTTTACATCACTTTTATTTGTACACAATCTACATGTTTCGTGACACGATGATGATGTGAACATCGTTCACGAAACATGTAGATTGTGTACAAATAAAAGTGATGTAGACAAATTTTTTTGTCTAAAATAAAAAAAATATTTGATTGATTTGTTTTATTTCGCAATGAAATTACAGTTCCAGAGTGGAAGATACTCTCGGTGTTGCTCTTTCAGAATTTAAACTTTGCTTGAAATGGCTGATTAGATTTGATTGGCTAGGTACTTCCCAACCATCCTTTTTTCCATATCCTTCTCCTCCCCACTGCCTTCAGCGCCACAATGTACCCCGATTGGGAAACCCGTCTCAATGGCTCCAGGCGGTTGGGAGCAGTTAGGACTCTTGTGTAGTTTTCACATAAAAAAAATTTAAAAAAACACCTCAACTTTTCTAAATGAAAAAAGAAATAAGGTAGATAATGGTTAAAAGTATACACAATTTTCATTGTAATTCCTGCAACCTGTTCAAGAACACTGTAATTGTGTAGCATTTTAAATACTTTCTGAATATCTTTATATCGTTACTACAATTCTTGACTTGTTTCTATAAGAGAAAATAATGTACAAAAAGATATTCCTGGAATTTGGCAAAAAGAAATATCAAAGCTTTAACCCTTATTTCTTTCACAATACAATTATTTTTAAGCACGTGTTTACGAAACTTATTCCAAGATCAAAAAAATAATGCCATTGATTTACGTGGATAGTTTAATTTGTTGACGTAGTATTATTTCATTATGCATTGATAAACCTAAAAATTTTCAATTTGGGAAGGAGCAATTTTTGGATAACCAAAACCTCTGCCATAGTTCACCCCAAGTGATTCGGTACGTTTAGCTAAGCAGGGATGCCCGGGTTTACGGGGTAAGGATTTTATGTCTTGATGCGTCTACCACCTACTACGTTGCGGACCGGAGAGGCTGGTTAAGGGAACTTTTTACCTCTGCAGCGGGACTCTCTCGACCCATTGGACCGCAGGGTTAGATTCAAACTTCCATCGATCCTGGACACAATGATCGCATGATTCCTACCAACCCCTCATACCTTTTTGCTGACCTTCCTTTCTTTAAAAAAATCCTCCCCAAAGATGACATAGGTCCTGAGGGAAATTATTTTCCTTTAGGGCCTCCTGTGTGGAGCTAATGTAAACAAATGTTAAAGTGAGCTACGCTTTGTGAATTGAAAAAACAAGGTAATTAATATATTTTTATTACGGGTTTATTTTATGACAAATAAATTTCTCTGTTTTGCTCATCACATCTTTTTAATTTAGGTATCCAGTTGGGCTTACGCTGTCAATCCGTGACAACACCAGAACATGACCAGAACTCTTTAGGAACAACCTTAGTGAAGACGTCTGTCCGGTATACGAGTAGTATAACTTTGTAAATATTCACCAGAACCAATAAACAATCTCGTAACCAATCGAACCCTAAACTTTTCGGAAGCAACCCAACACTTTATTGGAGACTAGCGAGTACCCGGCATGCGTTGCAATGCCACTCAAAGAAAGAAAGTGTTGTGTTTTAAGTCAATGTTGCCCCATTCCCCTTCCCCCCTTCCCCGCCTTACCAACACCCCCTCCCTCCTTCCACGACCTTTCCCTCTCCTTCTTTCCCATTCCACCTCCCAGATTCCCTTCCCCCTCCCGCCTTCCCTCCCAGCAGCTAAACTACGTGAAATACACTCATTTTTCAAATAAATTTCTAATGTTCAAAATTGTATACAAATTTGATAATGCCAGAACTCACCATCATATATATATATATAAACTTTTACGGGTGTGCCCACAACATCTCATCAAAGTTTCATTGCAATCGCATGAATGGTATAGGAAATAATTTCATAACACTACACCTTACCTTTATTTTTAGAAACCCTCGCAGTTATGCGCACGACAACTTGCCAAAGTTTCATCGCAATCGGAAGAATGGTTTAGAAACGTATAAGGGACAAACAAAGAAACATTCATTTTTATTTAAGATAAAAGCCATAATACTAAACCCGAATTAAATCCGTTGTCACTTGCATCCTGCCATTCGTACAACTTATAACGAAATAATTACGAGGAATAATATTTATAAAAGTCAGATAATAGAATATAAAAGCAAGCACATAATTTAGTATTAAAATTTCGAACTTAATCGAAAATTTTCTGGTTTATATAAATGTTTCCTTTGCGGTACAAATCCTTACAGAACATAGAGTACGGTACACAGGATAATTCTTTATATTTCTCTTTCAATGAGATCCTTACCATGGAAATGACATATAAAGACGCATGTATGAGTTTTGCAACGGAATAATTCATTCGCCAACTTGATACATATTTAATGTGGTCGTATTTTTCACGGAATCTTTCCTTAATTTTCCTTTATTCGGTTTCCTGGCGACTCTCCAAAAGAGAGAAACCTTATCAACGGTTCTGTTATAGGGTTCAAACATTGCGTTTTCTATTCACAAGAATTTTTATAAACCCTTCTTTATCTTTGAGGCGATAAGCAAGGAAACCGAAGCATTATTCATAGAAACTAAAGGAAAGAGTTTTTGCGAACATTTGAAAAATAACTGTTCTACAAATGAAACGAACATTTTTTTATACAAATTCTTATTTATCATGATTGATGTAGATTTGATATTTAAAAAATGATAATAAAATTAAATTCATCTTTTTCGTGTAGATATTGCAGAAGGGTCCCAACTACCCGAAGCCAATGGGACCATGTTCCCCACTTTGGGTATGTTGTGAGGTTCGAAGTATTATGGCGGGGAAAGAGATGGATAATGGGATGGTTGAGAAACACTTGCCTATTTAAATCTGATCAATGATCACCAAACATGGAATAGACCGTTTCGTTTCCAGGACGATTCTGATAGTGTGCGTAATTATTTTTTTATTTTACTTCAGAAATACATAATTCGGTTTCCTGTGAGGCCTGCGTAACTTTTGTCCAATGAACTCAATTTTGCTTTGAACTAAAATCTCATTTTCATAATTGAAACTAACTGCAAGAAGGATTCAAATAAGCGATAAAGTTCGTACCATAGACATATGATTATATATAGACCTACCCTAAGTGATAAAAGCGTATTATTTTCCCTCCCCATACCGGTTCCTTGGAACCGGCTGGGCTTGCGAGAGCCTCGCCTAAATCTAAAAAATGTGACTTCATCATTTTTGTCCAGATCAGCGTCGAGCTCGCATCGTACATTTTACGAAATAACACGGCAAAAATGCTAGCTTGTGCTATACATTACACCCTAAAATATGTCGATCATAACGAATGTGGGCGGTTCTCCAGTGTGCTCGTCGCTGGTTACAGGGGGTAAGTAAATTATGAAACATTTGTAAAAGTGTCTTAACTAATACGGCAACAAAATATTTGTATTTGAAAAGATGCGACCTTTACTTTGCCGTATTTGGACTTCGCAAATATGTTAATAACGTGGCGAACAATTCGCGCTCCCACGTAAAAAGGTCTATTCATTCAAAAGCAGCTTTTACTTTTAATAACGAGATGCCTAAATATATACTGACAGATTGATTTTTTAACTAATCGCAGTCATCTTCCCCCTCTTTGTACCGCCATAGTTGATTATTCCCTTCATCTGTATGTTCTCATCTATTAATGGATGTCTATGGTTCCTACGTATTTTATTAAATATTTTTTAAATTGAATTATAGTAATTGTCATTTTCAAAATTGGAACTGATTCTCTTCATTTTTCATGGGTCATGGCACGTATAATATTTTTTTTAATCTGCACGTCAAAATTTTTAAGTGAATATTACACAGGAGTCTCATGTGTTCCCAGCCGTCATGAGTTAGTGGCAAAAGTCAAAATTAATTTAACATATTAGTCCGTTAAAAATCATAGGAAGTACCTAACCACTCGAGCGACAGACCAATTTAAAACTTTTTCCTCGGATTGCTCGTGATTTTTTGGTGATGATTTTGAATATTTTCCGAACACATTAAAAAATCAATCCTTAAATTAATAATTCAAATTATGTACATGCATTAAATTAAATGCATCTAGGGAAAATTTGCCTAAAACTGGCAGCAAAGCAATCCGAGGTATTTTAAATATTGACATATTGTGGCAAAAAGCGCTCCAGTGGTTCTAAATAAGTATTACACAAGCCTTTTTTTAAATAAAAAATAAAATACAATAGCGTTTGCACCAAATTGTTGCTGGAAAAGGTAAACTCAATCATTTAAGATTGAAACCATAATAACGACATTAAATTCGCACTTCTTCGATATTAATTTATTTCTCCGGCACTTGGATGAAATAATATTTTATTGGATTCACAAAGGTGTGAAATTATCGATATTTTATGGTTTCATAGCTTAAAGTTCGTATTCCTATTAATTTATTTCTCACCAGTCCATCAAATTGTATCTTGAATATCTACGTTTAATTTAAAATACCTCAAATTTTGACATAAATTATTATTGCAATTAAATCTATCTACTTAACTGTTTACCCTTTCTCTCTTTGATGCTAATTTACTCTACCGTTGTTGTATTATATGATCAACTTATGTCCCCAGCGTTGCCCGGGCTTTACGCAGAGTTTTGGAAATCAGATGTCGACAGTAGTACCTACTAATTTTCGTCTCATTTAAAAAAAGTAAAGTTTGCAAACTTTTCGTTAAGAAATATCAAAACTCTGCTTTAATTGGTGGGAAAAGGATGGGGTTTTAGAAAGCTTATGTAAACTGTGACATTTATCTTATTTTGAAGATTAAGACGCCGCTACCCGAATTTCTACCGATCTCTTTGAAGTTTTTAAGCTCTTAAAAAATAAGTTATTTTTTAAAATAATATGTTCCATGCTGAAATGCAAATTATATGAAATTCCCTCGATAGAAAAACATCGCAAAGTATGATCCGAAAATTATTATAAACACTTCATTTCATCTACGAGTATTTTAGAAGTTATGTGTTTGAAAAAATTCAAAGTGTTTCTTTAAATGCTATTTTAGATGTTCCCCACGAGATTTTTGCTCTTTTTTAAAACGAGTCGTGTTTTATTAAACATTTTCACAATGTTATCGTTTTAAATATTAGCCCGCTCTATCTCTCCATCTTTTTCTTTTTGAGCTGGGATACGGCGCCTTAAGTGTGTAAAATATCACGTTTGTGGTCGGGGAGTAAGGCTCTCGACTAGCAATTCGAAGGTCGCTGGTTCAAATCCGACGAGCGCAAGTAAAATTTTATGATTGAATTGTAATATTACACAAAAAATCATTAAAAATAATACAAGGTATATTTGCGGCACTTTCGAGAGTGGAAAGCCTCATTATCGCCCTAGTGTAAGACCACCATTTAGAATAGAAACGTTGCTTGAAATGGCTTTAGGTATGTTTGGTGACGAGATCTGAATGGCCACCACCTTCCTATCCCACAACCTTCGGCCTCACAATATACACCAATTGGGGATGCCATAGTCTCACTGACTTCAGACGGGAACATTTATATATTTATTTTTTATTTATTAACTTTTTATGAATCTTATTCGTTATTCACATTAAAAAATGTGTATATATATATATATATATATGTGTGTACGTTTATATTCAATATTATTTAGGAAAGAGTACAGTATAAAACTTTTTTATTTTAGGTATTGCATAGGTATCTACCTTCAAAAGTAAACTAAAAACGTAATTAAATTGCAAGTGAAAATCCGCCATATTCCTAACCCGTAAGCATAAAATGCTCAATGTTTTATTTGTCTTTTAAATTTTAATGATTATATATTTATAATATTGTACTTCAATTACTTTCAATTGATTGATAAATAAAACACTTGTGTTTGCTCTGTAATAACAAAAAAACGATATTTTTAGGTCAATTTCCTTTTATAATTAATTCTAACAATCAACATTGTATTCTTCAAAATTTAAGGGAATACATTTCCTTTACAAATTTACATTATCATCAAACAGTATTAATAGGCTGGCATCTGTGTGGTTGAATTTCAGAACCCAGGCACGAGTGCATGTCGGACGCCACGCTCAACGGCCGCGCCTCAAATAACATCCGTATACGTGGAATTTCACACAAAGCTACTATTACAATTCGGTTTCAAATTTTAGAATTCGACACAAGATGTCACTACTTCCGTCAGCAGCTCGCTCGTGAATGTACCCTGCTACTGATTTATATATTTTCAGTATCCTTCCGGATTTGGAAGATTGACGGCAATACTTGAAGAAGTTATTAAAAATTACACATAACGTCATTGCGTGTCTCGGTTACTTTGACACGGTTACTTTGGCACTGTTACTTTGTCTCGGTAGGTCACTGACGCTGACTAGCTGTCACTGGATCACAGTGGATCCGAGGAACTGGCTATTTTAGGAACCAGTTCCTATCGGATTTTTAAAATGGTCACAAACACTTAAACCGGGCGAAGCCGCAGGGCCTAGCAGCAAAACCTACGGAGTAGGTTTTTAACTGCTAGTTTTAATATTAATATCTAAGAAGATAGAAATAAGGAATCAGAATGGTTAGTTAGGTACTCTTTATAACTAGCGTAATATGAATATAATTGATATACTGTAAAAAAATATTTAAAAAACTCTCTTCCTGAAATTCAGAAGGTCATTCGGAATACCAAAAATACAATTCTGTCAAGTCTGACTTCTCAGAATCACATCAAACCAGGAATCAAATAAAATCATATTAAAAACTACGGATTAAATAAAATGATGAAACTTCTGTGTTTTCTACAATAATTCTTGTCCCAAACACAAAAAGCATTAAATTAATATTTTTTGTAGAAAGCTTCCTCATTCATTTCAAGATGACAAACAAGCCTTCTCCGAAAATACAACCTTTGTCTGGATATAAGATATAAGTACAATATTTTATTCATTTAAAGATAATATTATTACAACAGTTACATTACAAGGTCCTTCAAATTTAATATAAAATATCCGTGCTCGACTGCTCGTATTATAAAAATTGTTTACCATTATTTGTTTGTTTGTATGTTAAAAGGTTACAACAAATATTTTTTCAAAAACACAGGGAAACATAAGATGAATATTCTTTTTTTTTCAAAAAGGTGGCTTCTACCGGGAATTGATCAAATTAAATATTATACACAAGGTCCGGAAACTTGTAAAACAATTTCTGTTTTTTGGATTCTAGCCTTTCTAGCCACTTTTAATTTTTTTTTTTTTGGTAACTAAATATTAAAAAAAACTTATGGAGCCGATTCTGCTCTTTGCCCTACTTTAAAAGACGTAAAACAGCTGGTATTAACCCACTGGCGACCGATTTTTTTTTAAATTGACTATTAAAAAATTCCAACTTCGGCCTCGATTTGTTGGAAACGAAATCTCAAATCAAAACGTTATTCCATGAAATCGACTCCACATTTTTCAGTTTGTACTACGAATTTCCGGAGACTATGTACAAAAATAATAAATTATGTGAGTCTTTTTTTAGTTCTTGGCAGTTATTCCGATACCTCAATAGCTCCGTATCTCGTGATGAAACTGGCATAGCGAACTAAAGATCTATGCGTTGGGCTTGAAATTTGACACAGAAAATATTTGTGCGAATTTCATGCTGCCAGAAATCGCATATTTTCTAAAAAGATATTTAGATACGATATTTTCAAGATATTTATTGTTTCTTCACAAAAAAAAATACATTGTTTAGCATATAATTATTAGCCACACCAGGGCTCGCCTGTATTGGGGTTAATAATTTCACAATTTAATAAAATAACGAACAAAAATATCGACGTAATTAAACAGTTAAATAAATGCAAATTAATAGATTTTGAAAATAATAAATGACAAATGGCGAAAATCTGTAGAAAAAAATATTATTTGAAATAACAACAAAGTGTTGAGATATTATTAAAATATGTTTTCTGCATTATTTATAATAATATTTCTTTTTTTATAAGCACTCCTTCGTAGCGTATTGTAGTTCTATGCATTTGGCGAATTATAATATTTTATAGTTTATTTTACTAGTATTTGTTTTTAAACGAAAGAAAAGCAATTCTGGTTTTCCGCTTTGTAGTTTCGGTTTGGCAACAAAAATATAATATTCTCGGCTCAACTATATATTTTTTTTACATTAGCTCTACGGTAAAAAAATCCTTCAGGGCTTGTATCGTCTTTGGGAATACTGTGTGGATGTCTTTTCAGGAAAATTACAGGAGAGAAAAATTCTGGGAAGGAAAAGTTGTGAATCGATGTGTCCAGGAGTGATGGACGAACGAATACATCCCTCCCACTACATTGCAAGGTGAAGGGTCGACAGAATCTGGCTGGAGAGATCAAAGGGTCTCCCTCAAACAGTCTCTCCCCATCCGACCCGCCACTCAGAAGGTGGACAAATGCAGTGCCAAGATCTACACAAATCCCAAGACGAACCCGGGCACCCCTTCTAAGTCACCAAACATAGCAAACCACTTGGGTAACGTACAGCAGGAGTGTCGGTTATCCGATAAATATTTCCGGGGCTGAGTTACACATACCCGCCTCCCAATTTAAATTGGTACTTGGAATGATTAAGTTCTTACAATATATTAAAGCAAAACATATATTACAGTCAATTAGTATCTTTATTGTGATTAACACGAAAAGTTTAAAGTTTCCAACTGATGTTCAGATGATAAACGAGCAGATAAGTTAACATCACAGGGTTAGATGTAATCTCAAGTTGTCTCCAAGCTCAAGAAACAAGTCTGGAAAACAAAGTCCAAGATTTTTGCGGCAATTAAGTCGGCTCAAAGTTGTGATATAAAACATGGCTGCTTAATTAAACCATCCTCTTACAGCCGGTCATAAACCTACCAATCACTTTTATAGCCGGCCATAACCATCGGCTAAGAAAGTAAAATACTTTTTATTGTCCGAGGCAACCATTTAAATAGAGCGTAGTTGATTTGGTTAGGACGGATCGCAGAAAGTCTAGGAGAATTTTGGTTAGAGGTAGGGTTCCCAGATCAAGAAATCAAAATCCCGGAGAAAATTCTTAACATTTGAAAAAAATTCCGGACTTTCTTGTAAATATAAAATTAATGACGCCCCGGGTGCCACCCGACCGAGTGTCATCCCCAAGAGCCCAATTTTTTATGAAGTCAATATTTGCATTTGTCAACTTTAATGGGGGGAGGGGGGTGACTAATCAAGCAACGAAGTTTTGAGATTAAATGCCAATAACCAATGGACCATTATTTTGAAAACAGCTGGACCAGGAAAAGTTACGGAATTAACAAACGTGCTTTTATATATTTGCGATGCAGGCACAAAATGCCAAAGTAGTAGTAGGTCTTTTCCTTAATGGGAACTCAATTAACATTAACCCTCTTAACACAGTATAATTTAAAAAATATGACTTTCGAAATGTTCTACAAAACTATTATTAAGATTCGGAAGTCTTTAACGATATTTCCGGGAGCATTAAATATCAGAAGTGATGTTTTTACTTTGATTTGTAAAAAAAATAATTTGGTTAATTTCATTTTTTATATCAATCTCCACTTGATTGTAGAAGTTCCGGACTGTTTAGGATTCCCCCCGCATTCCGGACAAAGACCTATATTTCCGGACATATCCGAAAAATTCCGGACGTATGGCAACCCTAGTTAGAGGGGATCTCAGAAGTAGTGAGGAGATGACGTGAGTCAGCCCAGACAAAGCCGCGGTGCTGAATTCATCTCTGGGGAAGTGATAGACGGATGAAATTCTCCCTTGCGGAACCATAAGCATAATGCTGCTATAGACAGAATAAGATGGAACGGTCTCTTATACACTTTAGACAAAACATTGTTGCGACTGTTGGTGTTGGATTTAGTTATTTCAGTTTATCAGGGGATGATTGGTTACCTGCGAACTGCCGATTGGTAAGAATACCTACCTAAAATCAACGAATATTTACTCATAGTATTTATAAGAGCAGTGGCTAAATATTGGCTCCAAACAAAAAAAAATATTTTCGAAAGCCGTAAATAACATTCCAACGAATAAATCTTTATTATAATACAAGTAGTATAATGCGAATACCACTTTTCAAGTTTTTATTTATTTTTATTTTACAAATAATCATTTTTTGTTTTCATTATTCCTTGCGGTTTCAAACGTGTGTCATCATCTACAAATATATAATAACTAATAACATAAACGGCGATAGATATAAAACAATATTTTTCTAGTATTTTCAAATACAATAATGGATATAAAACAATAGTTGTTATATACTTTTTTCCCTATATGTTTATTGTTTATTACGGTATTTTAAATAGGTACATAGTTATCTATGTCCTAATACTATCCTTATAATACATACACTTAAAATAACTATTTACCAAATCAATCACATATCTTCGTGCCTTCATCCACTAACACAAAATAATAAAAAAAAACAATGATGGGTATAAAACAACACCTTTTTTGTATTCCCATGCGTGTCTTCATCGACAAACATAAAATAACAAAACAATGATGGGAAAACATCGATAGTTTTTTTCAAGTATTTTCCCCGTGTGTCTTAATCTACAAACATAAATTAACAATGCTTTGATGAGTATAAAGTAATTGGTTTATCTAGCATTTTCCCTATCTGTGTCTTCGTTTCAAAAATAATATGACAAAACAGTGGTAGACATAAGACAATAGTTTTTTCCTAATATTTTTCCAATATGTGTGAGTTCATACAAACATAAATTAACAAAACAATGGTGGGTAAAAAATAATAGTTTTTCTAGTAGTTTCCTTACGGGTGTCTTCATCAACAAACATTAAATAACAAAACAACAAATAAAAATTATATTGAAAAAAAGAAGAGATTATCCGACTCACCTTATTTTTGAAGAATTTAAAGTTTTAAAATTTAATGATCTAGTTCAAAAAATATAATAATCCAAATAATAAAAGAAAAACATAATCACAGATTTTTAACTGAAAGTCGTACTCGTCAAAAACATATATTTCAAACACGAAAATGCAACACCTCATTTGCACAACATCATTATACATATCTAGGAAAAAAATACTTTAATAGCCTACCTGAAAAAATAAGAAAAATCGAAGACGATAAATGTCTACTAAAAGCAATCAAAGAGCAATTTAAAGTAAAAATACCAAATTGATAAAATTTATCATCATAACTTATATAATTTGTAAATTAGTTATTTATTAAGAATCTACCACAAGTAAATTATAAGATACAAAATATATTTTGTTAATATGTTTTTTTTTATATTTTCTAATCCCATAATCGTCCCTCTTCTAATCACAAGCGTCTGCTTCTATAGAAGAGAAATACCATAAAATAAAAAAATAAATAAATAACGATGGGTATAAAATAATAGTTTTTTCCTAGTATTATCCCTATGTGTGTGTATTCATCTACAAGCATAAATTACCAAAACGATGACGGTATATAACAATAGTTTTTTTCTGGTATTTTCCCTGCGTGTGTCTTCCAGTGGCGGTCCGTGAGTTTTCAGTGAGCTGAGATTGAAATGTATACGAACTTATTGATGTTGCTGTAGTTGAAAACGATTTTTTTTTCGCAATTTCAACTTTTGTATGAAGACATGTGAAATGTGGATGCGGTGCATCCCCAAACTGAAATAATCCTGAAAAAATCTTTCGTACAAAATCTTGTACAAAATTTAAAAATTTTGAAAAAACGAGCAAACTTAAAACTAACTTAAAAATTCTAAATAAGTACAAAACTTAATTGGGCGGGGGTAGTGGGAGGGGGGATTTTGGTGGGAGATCGGTGGGAGGAGTCAAAATTACATGGAACCATCGTAAGTAGAGGTGATTTACATGATGCTATTATTTTATTAACTAAATTAATTTTCGATTTAATTTTTTTGTTAATTTTTAAAGTTTCTAAAGCGCACAAATTAAAATATATTTACATTGCAATGTTTAAACTAAATTGCAAAAATTTAAAATTAAAGTAACAAATGTACATTGAAAATTAAAACTCTTCAAAACAAAAATGCCTAGAAATTGTTACATAGTCAATGCCCAAGAAATACAAAAAAATTGTGAAAAAAATGTAATTTATTTTCAACTGCAACAACATTGATAAAGTCGTATTTTTCAATCTTAGCACTCCTGATGACTGGTGTCTTCATCTACAAACAAAAATTGGCAAAATAATCATGGGTATAAAAGAATAGTTTGCTCATAGCGTTTATGGATTTATCTTCTTTTTTTTTACAAAGTTGCCGCAATTTTCGCCCGTTTCAGAGTGGAAAATACTTTCAGTCGTGCCCTGGTTAAGATGCACATAGAATTCTGTTATGTTTAATGACCACATTTCATTAGCCAGGCACCCAATGTCAATCTTCCACTCACCCTTCTCCTTACTTACTTTCCTCCCTTACTTTCTTCAGCCGAGCATATTTCAATATGAAGAAGTCTCATTCCTTGTTTCTGGGCTGATTGAACTCCGGCTCAATATCAAATATTAAAACATTTAAGAAATATCCTGGAACATCCACTATTCTCTATTATCACATAATATTATGTGGTTATTAGTATGCATTATTATATCTCCACTGTTGTTCAACTAAGATGTCTGTTATAATTGGTAATTACGCATTGTAACTATGTAATTAATTACTATTAACTCGCTAATTGTATATTCTCAGCCGATTACACGTATTGTGTCATATCGATTATCATATCGCTAAGTAAATTAATTAATAGTAATAATTATTATTTGCCTTATTGTCAAATAAAACCAATCATTTTACTATTCATTCAATCAGATTAAATCACCAAAAAATGGTAGTTTCATTCGGCAAACAATTTAAAATTAATTTGTCAAGCTTCAACGGATCGTAAAAAATCTTTTTACCTTTTGGCGTTATTTTTATTCGAGTTCAAATCATTTTATTGAATTATTGGAAATTCGATATATTCAATCATTGTGCCATTCATTTTCAACACACCGCAACACACAATTTCATTTTGGCGCATTAGACGCAATCAAGTGACCAAATACTCGAGTCGAGCCATGTCAACAGTCTGAATAACAAAAGGATATGTACGAGATGATTTATGAATGTGAGTGATGCAAGGAGTGTCTGCCAAGTCACAGTTGTTCGACGGTCCATCCTCTCTGCATATTACTGCGTTAGTTAGTTAATCATTATAGCGCAAGCATGTAACTTCTATTTCGTCACAATTTTTACACAATGTTTCATGTGACGTCACAGCATTTTTTGTCATTTCTGGGGTTATTAATTTACTTACCAGCCATACTTTTCAATTTGGGAGATGGTATGGGTACCGCCGCCCCGCGAACCATTTATTGGATAACCAAAACCTCTTGCATAGCTCACACTGAGTAGTTCGCTATGTTTGGTGTCTAAGCAGGGATACCTGGTGACGTTTGTTAAGGTCTTGGCGGTGGATGCGTCTGGCCGCTTACTGAGTGGTGGGTCGGATCGGGAAAGACTGGTTGAGGGAGACCATTTGGCCTCTCTAGTAGGACTCTCTCGACTCATCGCTTGGCACCGCTGTAGCAGGGATGGATGCATATGTCTGTTAGTCTTGGACCCACTGACCCCTGATTCCTACCCGACTATTACACTTTTTTCTTTCCCAGAATTTCCTTACCTTCCCTTCCTTTAAAGATCCGCCAAACAGTATCTCCAAATATGACAAAGCCCTGAAGGAATTCATTTTCCACTAGGCCTCCTGTGTGGAACCATAGTAAAAAAAACTTTTCCATAGTGGTAAGCAGAGAAGATGGAATTCCACTTTGGTATTTGACTGTATTATTATCTGGACACACTCATTCTCTTTGCAAAAAATTATAATTTGTCGACGGTATTAAACGTTAATAATATATTTTTTTCAAAAATTAATTAATTGGAACATGTTCTAGAACAAATGATCCCCCTATAAGGAATTGATATTTTATTTGAATATCTCTAATCTAAATTTAATGTTGAAAAAATAGATTTGAAATAATGAGATTAGCTTTTATATTTTTTGAATTTTTATGAACAATAATTAAATGCGTTAAAAATGTCTTTTTTTTTTTTTTTTTTTTACAGTGATTACCACACAAGAATCTCAACTGCTCCCGTCTGGAGCCAGTGAGACTATGGCATCCCCAATTGGGGTATGTTGTGAGGCTGAAGGTAGTGGGGAGGGGAAGGAGGTGGGGAAGAGGAAGGTTGGGAAGTACCTGGCTATTCAGATCTGGTCACTAAACACGGCTAAAGCCATTTTCAAGCAACGTTTCAATTCTGAATGGTGGTCTTACACCAGGGCGATACTAATAGTATCTTCCACTCTGGAACATGCCGCAAATATACCAAAATATCTTAAACCAAACTCTACACATTGCGCATTCCAGTTCATTCCAGTACAAGGCAGTCACATTTTCGCCGGACTGGAAATGTTGCCAACCGCACAGTAGGGGTTAAATGGAAATCAATTTAAAAAAAAAAATATTTTTTATTTTAACTTTGTGAGTAAAACCTCAAATTGTAATATTTAAATAAATAAAGGCAATATAAGCGAAATATACACCTCTGGGACTCGAACCCCATAAAGTTAAAATAAAAAATAAAATATTCATCCTAGACTTGCAGAAAAGTCGATAGATGTCCCATATTAAAAATAAAATGGATAAAGATTTATCCAGACATTATCTAGAGAGCATTTAGTTCGGGTTTGAATCTTGCAATCATACATAAAGATAGTTGCCAATAATATATGCGTTAAAGAAAAAATGAAGATAATGTAGGTGGTTCTTAGTCGAAGTATGGTACAGTTAAACATGACCGAATTTCATATCGACACCGTGGCGCAGTGGTTAGCCCGTTTGCCCGGAAAGCAAGAGTCCCAGAAGTGTCAATATATTTTTCTGATTTTTCTGTTTCCAGATTTTCGATTGAGTTTCGCTAATATTGTCTTCATTTATTTAAATATTCAATTGTAAAATATTTATTTAAATGAAGACAATATTAGCGAAACTCGGTCGAAAATCTGGATATTGGCACCTCTGGGACTCGAACCCAGGACCCTCTACTTACATGGCAAACGCTCTATCAACTGAGATAAGGTTTTTATATCAAATTCGGTCACTTTTAACTGAATCATACTTCGACTAAGAACTGCCTACATTATCTTCATTTTTTAACGCACATATTATTGGCTGCTATCTTTAAATATGATTGCTGCAAGATTCAAACCCGACCTAAATGCTATTTAGATAGTGTGTGGATAAATTTTTATCCATTTTTTTAATATACGACATGTATTGACTTTTCTGCAAGTCTAGGATGATTATTTTTATTTTTATTTTTAACCTTTATGAGTACAACCTCAAATGTAATATTTAATTAAATGAAGATGTCGAATCCCAGGACCCTCTGCTTACAGTCTATAGAGTCCCAGAGGTGAAAATATTTTTCTGATTTTTCTGTCTCCAGATTTTCGACTGAGTTTCGCTAATATTATCTTCATTTAATGAAATATTACAATTTTAGGTTTTACTCATAAAGGTTAAAAATAAAAATAAAATAGAGATTAAGCTTCGTATCTGGAATTCCAAGTATACTATTTTATGACAATTTCGTTTATATCATGAGCTGCGGAGCTTGGAAAACTAATTTTAAGAAACCAGTAATTTTTGTAAAAAAACACATTTCTTTCTATATAGTAGTCGCAGGAATTACATAAGTCATCACAATCGTCCTCTTCCTTCTCACACGTCTTGTATAAAAACAAAAAAGACAGAATACACTAGAACAGGGTTTCCCAAACTTTTTCTGCAATGGAACACTTTGCAAATCCATATATTTTAACGGAACACTTGGCTCATTTATTAGATTGGGTAATTCCTAATAATAAAGTTTTAAAAAATGTTATTACACATTATTTATTAAGTATACAAACAATATATATATACATTTATAACAAAAAATGGAATATAAACAAAAAATGGAATATAAACAAAAAATGGAATATAAATAACAAAAAATGGAAAAAAAACAAAAATGGAATATAAAAAATGAAATATAAATAACAAAAAATTTAATATAAGCAACAAAAAATTGTAACATAAACAAAAAAAATATTATATACAACAACAAAAAATGGAATAAATAAAACACCTAATTAATGACTGATGATTTTGAGCCCTTGAATTTCATATCTTCTTGATATCAGGCACAATATTGATAAGTTGTATTCTAATATCTGGTGTGGCGTCTCGAACCTGTACCTGCACTTTGACTTGCAGCATAATTCGAAAATCCCGCTTCGAATAAATAGTTCGTAGAAAACGGAAGTATAACAACAATAGCTTGTTTTGATAAATTGGGGTACTCTTCTGACAAACTCGCCCAGAAATCATTTAAATGAGAATAATATCAGCAGTGTTGAAATATGAATATGTGTATAATATATTAAATTAAATTCTTCCGACAAATTGTCGCGGAACCCCTGTACAGGATCGGCGGAACCCTAGGGTTCCGCGGAACACAGTTTGGGAAACCCTGCACTAGAACAAAGACGTCACGTACGATTAATTACCTTAATCTCTATATTACCAATATTAATTATACTGCCAAAATTACAAATGAAAGAAATTACGTTATTACACATGGAGAGAATTAAACCTACTAAAATTTTACAGCTAAAAAAACCTAACCCAATTTTTATAACCTGCTTTTAACTGTATGATTTTTTTTTGGCTCACAATCTAAATTCTAAAATCATATCCCACACTAGCATGTGATATATTTATATATAAGATTTCAAATTAATGTTTTTTTTTAATTATATTTTTTGTGAATACCGCACATTTTAAATATATGATTTTATTTGGCACACTTAAACCTAAATTCTCAAATCATATCCCACACTAGCATGTGATATATTATATATAAGATTTCAAATTAATGTTTTTTTTAATGATATTTTTTGTGAATACCGCACATTTTAACTGTATGATTTTATTTGGCACACTTAAACCTAAATTCTCAAATCATATCTCACACTATCATGTGATATATTTATATATGAGATGTCAATTTCAAATCAATGTTTTTTTTTTATTATATTTTTTGTGAAAACCGCACAAAAGTTTCAACTGCTCCCAACGCCTGGAGCCAGTGAGACCATGGCATTCCCAATTGGGGTATTTTGTGAGGTTGAAGGTAGTGGAGTGATGGAGATGGTAAAAGGAAGGTGGTAAAGTACCTGGCTATTAAAATATGGTTATCAAACTCGACTAAAGAAATTTCAAGCCACGTTTCAATTCTTAATGGTGGTCTCATACCTGGGCAATTCCGACAGTCTACTTTGGAACGTGCCGCAAGTATATCGCACTATGTATGATTTTAAATGGATAAATTGTTAAATAACACAAATTAATCAAATAAAATTTACTTGTGCACGTGCGCCGGGTTTTGGAGTCGACAGTCTTTTCCCTCGACCACCGAGGCCGACAAATGTAAACCTATTAAAAAAACGATTTTTTGACGTATGTAATTCCAGCTGGTGTTCATAATTTTCTTCATGTACGTATAATTTAATACGTCCGCGTCTAATTCTGTCAAAGGAATATTGGTACATAAATTCGCTCCAGTATAATTTCGTTCTTACACCATTTCTAAGGTAAGTTTACATAATATAATGTGTTAAGTAAATGTCATGCGTGAGTATCGGATCATCTCTGTTACTGACGGAACTGTTCGCTTTCGACAATGGCAGACGTCAAAGGCAGATCGCGGTGAGTAGAAAGGGAAGAACTGCTCTATTCGTGATAAAGTGATAATGATGGATGCGTACAAAAACGAACACAATCCTGAATCCTAATATTATATTTACTTTGGTAATATATTTGAAATTCGTATAGTAACGATGGCTTCACCGGTTCCTAAATAAATAATTATTCTAAAATTGAGATTTGGGTATCAGTGTCATTTTTTGGTCCTTTACAATGTACATCCCTTTTTATTTAATAAATATTTACTAAGCAGAGCACGCACATAAAAAATTGTATTTTTTTAACTGCTTATTCCTGAACTAATCTCCAGTAGTTTCATTTTTAAATTCAATTGAATGAATATCAAATTTAATAAGTTTATTATTAAGTTCTGCGAACCTTTTAGTTTTTGTTTTATTATTGTGACTGATTCGACGTTCAGTGCCATTTTCAAACTATGGTTAGGCCACATTGAAACGACTTATTTATATTATTATATTTTCCCCTCCAAATTTCAATTTTCATTTTGCCTAAAAGGATTTATTGCCGGTTAAGTCGATTTACTGAAAAAATAATTGGAACAAACGGAATTTCTATTCTTATAAAAAAAAAGAATAGAAATTCCGTTTGTTCGGAATTTCTATTCTTATAATTAATTTTATTAATAAAGTAAGGAAAATAATTTATTCCCAATTCTCAGATGTTTTATAAAACCTAAACAATATAACACAAAAGATTACCATTTAATGTGGGGAAAACAGATTTCAAAATACCGCACGGAATGGGGAATCTATCGATACAATTATTGTTTTCTCAGTTTCACCATAAACGTTGAAATTGGGCAGGGGAAAATAGAATCATACAAACGGGCCGTCTAAACGTAGCCTACCCACAGTTTGAAAATCGCCTTGAACGCCAATACAGCTGTCATTAAACATTATAAAAATTTTAAAGAAATGCCCAAAAAAACCCAAAATGAATTAATAAACTCCAGTAGTATTTGTGGTTATGGTATAATCTAACTATTTGTAGCTAGGTGTAAGATGGTACACTATATTATTGTCCAAAAACAAAATTAGTATAACATAAACACTTGTTATGTAGCGGTTTCCCACACTACGCCCGTGGACTCTCGTACCGCCCGCCCCCCGTGCAGCTGTACCCCTTCCTCCTCTCCCCAACGGCCACGCGGCCGATTGCCAACCGCCACCAGTCGCCCGCCAAGCACCCTAAGGAACACCCGTGTCTGTCGCTGCGGCAGTGTCCCACGCCTTTCAAGAACATTCCACGGAATTCTGGAACGAGCGGCACGCTTGCCCCTGTGTTTTGTGGGGCATGAGCTGAATTACTCTCCGGCTGACCAACCTGGCCCGCGATGGATTTCCTGTCGGGCATAGCCTGCCTTGCTTCCAGGCTAGCAACTCCTGGGACGCTTTTCCAGCTGCCGCCGGGTACCTGTGAGTAACGACTCTTACCTTCCTCTTTGTTGTTGTCCATTCATGCCTCGCAAAACCATAACTGACCCCCGGAGCCAACACGAGTTGAGAGAGATAGGTAGGCGCCACCATGCTGCGCCGTTAGGTACTCTAGTTCATCTGTGTTGATTAATGTACCCCCCCCCCCCCCCTTTGGCCCCTTTAGGAACCTACGACCTCTGTTGCTGAGAGCCTCTCCTGAACTGCCGACCTATCTGAGCTAGTTTTGGTGCAGAATGTGAGTACTTCCCCCGAGGTACGCGACACACTGAAATATGAATTATTCAAATAACAAATTAAGTCCCTGAAATTGGATAATGATATATTGTACCCTTAATGTAATATACCCTTAATGTAATTTACCCTTACTTAAACTGTGATATTTAATATTTAAAAAAATATGTATTGTTATTGTCCTTATATAACTATTTTTTTCTAAATTGTGTGTACCTATCTAAGATAATTATTTCATAAGTTCTTTGATAATTGCTTACACATTTCATTAAAACATTATTATTATTTTTTTGCATTAAAATACTCCTCCCATAAACATGATCTCCTAGAGCTCAACTTATGGAGTGGTAGAATAAAATTTAAATTATTTTATAACCTTTAATATATAATCATTTGTAATGTATAAACAAAAAATCTTGAAATAAATAAAAATAAAATTTAAAAAAAATCATTTACAAATTATTAAAATAAAAAAATTATTAAATTATTAAACATTTATGAAAATGAAAATGAAATTGAAAATAAACATGTGAGTTTTCTTTAGAACAAAATATCATGTAAAGTAACAATGTTATATAGTGCATAAGTATTATGTGTAGTCCAAGTATCAATTAGGAACATAGTGTTGCTTTAAAAATTTTATAGCTAAAAAAAACTCTTTCTTGAAATGGCTGTGTTCATCGTGAAAGCTATACTAATAAATTTTTAAAACGGTGCTTACTCGTTTTCGAGCCTTTAATATATTATTTTATTTTGCCAGGTATTTTTCATTCCAGCTGTTTCGCCTTCCTGGTAGAGAAGTTGATAAAAAATCCATTCGAAAGACATGAAATGTAATACTTTTAAGTATTTTTTTTATAAATTTCATTAATCACCATATTGTTTTCGTTATGTAACGTAAATTGTCGTTTTAAAATTAAGTTACTCTTCTTTTAAAATTACGTATATATTTCGCGCTTTGTCCTTCATGGGCATTATGAAACTGTTGCCATTTCAAATCAAGCTCAAAACCACAAAATGTTCCTGGAAATTTTAACAAAAGGCAGTGTAGATGATGTATGTGTGTACGCGTAGCTGATTCTTCAACCTTTAATAAAGGGAAGCATTAACTAAAGATTCCAATTAGCATTGATTGAGTTATTTAACAGAACTACATCATGTATCTATTATAATTGTCAAAAAGAATCGTGACTATAACACTGAACAGAAGGTGCTCATGGTGGCAGCGCCTGGAAATTATTGTACGGGATTCGGGACTACAGTCACTAAGCATAACCATCTGCGTTTGCGCGGTGTTGCTAGTGCAGGAAATATCGTGAATTTAGGAAACGCTACAGGAATTATAATCAATAGATTTATAGCTATCATTCTTGGATTCCATTATCAAATGAATATTGACTTGTGCTGTTAGCATTCTGTTTCCACTGATCCATTTTACAAGTATTAACGAATCAGATTACTTGCGAGAATAGGAGTTGTATGTCAAATCAATCGGATCTGTATTGTCTTTATAGCATTTGATTGACTGTGGAAGGACGCCAATAAGGTATAAAAGAACCAAGAAAAGAACACGTTTAGCGAAAGGTTTGCCACATTTTATTTGAGGTGCTTAAAAAGACAGAAACCTTGGGTGAAAGGTTAAACATTAAAGAATCAACAGTGTTTAACGATAAACTAACACCCAGTTAGAAGGGTTTTGATGGGGTTTTCAAATAAACGTTTTTTTTAATCAATCGAAGAAGAAGAAAATACGAAAGGCGAGATGAGAAAACATTGCAATCATACAGAGTATTTTATTGAAAAATACAATTTCTGGGAAATAGGCAATCGAACGAAATAGTCAGATATGTGGCGTGGGAGTTGAGTCAATCAGGAAAGTAAATCAGAGTATGATAAGCTCGAGTATGTCTTGCTTTTTTAGTAGTTAAACGGGACAAATATACTTAAATTTAACAGATACAATACATGATATATTTAATTGAATCGATCTGGGTAAAGATGCAAATGGGGTATTTCCACGTTTTTTATTGCTTAAAAAATTGAAGCAAAAAATTACGATGGTTAAAGCTTTTTATTTTATTTTTATATAGACAAATAAATTTTGTACAGCGAGTCAAAGTTTCCCATTTTTGAATTACCGCTAAAACGATATTTTGGGGCGGGGCTATCGTGTGACGTCATGAGCGTGGACGCTCACCGACAGAGTTTATTTATGCTGGCCCAGCTGAGCGACGTTTGTGACGTCAAAATCCGATTTGCCAACCACGGGCCGTTTTGATTTTGTCAGTTTTAGATCGTTTTTACAATCAATAATATTGAATGAAAACATGAAAAATAATCATTTTTAGTAGGATGATTAAAATCAGAAAATGATATTTAAATATTACGGACATTTTCAACAAAATCCCTCGTTTGTGGAAATACCCCATTACGCAAATTAATACGACGTCATATGTATTTAATCAATAAATAAGTTAAACTTAAACGAAGATATGGAATATTATATCAAATATATTGTAAGTTTAATATCGCATATTTGAACGTATCACAAAAAAATAATTATTATAATTTAAAAGAAATTCAGACATAAAGAGCAAATATGCTAAAATAACCTTAAAAAACAGCGACTTTTTGATTCGGCTAAAATATTATTTAAATTTAAAATCATTTGTTTACCTAATCTATCACGCTACTAACTTGCTACTCAGTCGCTTCTAATGAATACATCGACCTCTCAAATGATTCGTACATTGGTAGTTTATCCAAAGGATAGATTTGAAGGAGTTTATTTATTTTGAAAGCACTCAAATCTCGCTACACTGAATTGTCACATAGTATCCGCCTTTTCGTTTTCAACTCACTATTTTCGATTTGAAAAAGTAACGGAGAACATTTTACGAGGTTCAACACGATGGAAAAAAAACAATTGAAGCCAAAGATAACAATGGCAGACAAGCGTTTTCGGTGAAAAAAAACTTGGCCGATACGACGTCCCCTATCGCGACATTGTCAGGAAATATGCGACGTTTTTAATCAGGAAAATGCGGATGATAGCATAAACTGTCCAGACGAGCGGGCGCTAAATCGGGAGAAGGTTTATCAGATTGAACTTGAGAGAACTGCGGAGAGGAAAGGTTGCAAGAAAAACAACGAGAACTTGGAATGCAGAGTGGTATAGAAATGTATGCGTTTATCTCAAACATGTTACGTATAAATCAGCTATAATTTTCAATCGGGCCTGCCGTACAGCAAACGTATTAAAATGGAACTTTAGAATGGTACACAAATGTATGTGTTTATCTCGATCATGTTACGTATAAATCAGCTGTAATTTTAAATCGGGCCTGCCGTACAGCAAACGTATTAAAATGGAACTTTAGAATGGTACACAAATGTATGTGTTTATCTCGAACATGTTACGTATAAATCAGCTATAGTTTTAAATTAGGCCTGCCGTACAGCAAATGTATTAAAATGGAACTTTAGAACGGTACAGAAATGTATGTGTTTATCTCGAACATGTTACGTATAAATCAGCTATATTTTAAATCGGGCCTGCCGTACAGCAAACGGAACTATTAAAATGGAACTTTAGAACGGTACACAAATGTATGTGTTTATCTCGAACATGTTACGTATAAATCAGCTGTAATTTTAAATCGGGCCTGCTGTACGGCAAACTTATTAAAATGGAACTTTAAAATTAAAATTTAGAAGGTGAGTAGGTGGGTACCTGATGGAAAAGGCAAATTCAAATTACATGAACAAATAGATATAGGAGTCGGGAATGAGTGCCGCCGCCCCGAGAATCATTTATTGGATAACCAACACCTCTGCCATAGCTCACTCTAAGTGGTGTCGCTACGTTTGGTGACTTAGCAAGGGTGCCCGGGCTCATAGGGTGAGGTTTGTCTAGGTCTACGCGACGGATGACCTGGACACACTGAACCCCGTCCCTCATACCTTTTTTCTTCCCAGAACTTCCTTTCCTTACTTTCTTTTAAAAATACCCTCCACTCAGCATCCGCAAAGATGATGTGTGTGGGGCTAATGTAAAAAAAGATATGAATTTAATGAGTTGTGTACTTATATCGATTGTGACATGAATTCATGGAAATAAAATTCTCGAATTGGAATCTCTTTTGTATAAAATATCAAATGCAGAATTTCGAGAAATTGCTGTTAAAATATTTTCGAAAATAGGTGAAGACTGTGTAGAGTTTACATATTATAACTTCAATAATTAAAAATACAATCTTCTTCTTCTTTGTGTGCCCTATCAGGTCCCCCGACGTTGGCGATCACTCTTGAAAATGTCTCTCTGTCTTGCGCTGCCCGGAATAGCTCCTCCACACTTCTAATGCCGGTCTACTACGCAGCCAAGGCATTTGTCTCCTACCAGGCCCTCGGCGACCCTCTATCTTGTCTTTCAATATTAAATGGAGCAATACTTCTCTCTTCGAAGTATATGATCCAGATATGAAATTTTCCTGATTTTTATTAATGTAAGCAGTTCTCTATCTGCTCTAGTCCGCCTGAGAATTTTGTGTTGGTGATCATGTCGGTCCAAGGGACCTTGAGCATCTCCGGTGAAGCCACATTTCAAAAGCCTCTAACCTGTTCATGATATTTACTTTCAAGGTCCATGTTTCACATCCATACATCAAGACCGACCACACATAACATTTTATCATTCTCCGCCTTAGATAATTATGTTTCTTTTTTCTAAAAATTATGAATTTTCAACCAACAAACTTAATTTCTTCAAACTGTAATGTAATAATGTCTGTATATTTCTTTTCATTGTGTAACGTGAACAAACACATTCAATTTATTTTATATATTTTCGTGAGTGTCACATTACTAGTGTCTGACTTCCTCAAGCTGAGAGAACCATTATACCGTATATTGGAGAATGCTACATGTAAAGAGAAGTGGAAGAGACAGGCTGGGAAGTAGGTACTAACTTCTTGCTGCACATAGTTGAAGGCATTTCAAGCGACGCGCGACGTTTCCATTGCCATAAATGGTTTGTCTAGAATGCAGTGTACTTGGTGCGATGTCATTCTAGAACGCGTGTCATCGCTTACTTCGAAAAGAAACTATATTACTTCTTCAACAGTTGCAAAATTACTTTATGACGACATTATTTCTCTACAAACACTAATAAACATGTTTTTCTTACTACTATTGTATTGGCGCATGGCGGTTGCAATTGTTTTACTTATCTTCTATTGCAGTGAATTTTTTTTTTTTTTAAATTTCAATTTTTTGTACGAAGATTATTATTTTTATTTTCGGGAGTTTGTGCCAATGCAGGCTGAAAAATCTTCATGCAAAAAATTTAAAACCGAAGAAAATAATTTTTTGCTTCAACAATATCAATAATGTCGAATTTTTCAATATTAACACTCTAGTTTACGAAAAGTCTGAAACCGCCCATGAGGACCAATTCTTCCTTATGAGACGAAGTATATTATTTACTAAAATTAATATTTAATTAAATGAAGACAATATTAGCGAAACTCAATCGAAAATCTGCAGACAGAAAAATCAGAAAATGATATTGGCTCCGCTGGGACATCTTTTTCTGATTTTGGAATATCTTTTTCTGATTTTTCTGTCTCCAGATTTTCGATTGAGTTTCGCTAATATTGTCTTCATTTAATTAAATATTATAATTTGAGATTTTACTCATAAAGTTTAAAAAATTTAAATAAATACTAAAATTCAAATTACAGACAAAACTGTGGAAAGTAATATATTTGTTTATTATGGTAGAAGCTTGGGTTCTTGAAAGATGTCAATTTCGATTCGGAGACCCGATCCGGAAGTACCGAATGAGATAATTTGTACTACTTTACACTTCTAAGTTTTACGATATCGTTATGATGGCCTAGTAAACAAGCGCTACATGGGATACGAGTGAAATAATAAGTTTCATTAAAATTAAACAAAATAACAACGGTAAAGCCAAAATCAAAACAAGCCTGGAACAATATATTAACAAACTCGAAACTTAAATAAAATCGAACGAATAAGAATTAAAGTGAAAAAATATGGAATTACGAGAAAAAAAATTAATTGCCGTCATGGGACGCCTGGCAGATTTGAAACATTCCAGTGCCAATTTTAGTGAGAAAAGGAGCAAATATACCGCACAGAGTTTCGGCGGCCGGGCGAAAAAGCCGGCGAATTACGAGACTGGCCAAATAAAGTGTCATCCTGTTTTGCCACGCTAGAGTCACTTTTACCTACCAACACGCCTGAGAAGATGTTGCACATTAAAAATAATAATCAACAATTGACGTTGCATAAAACAATTGGAAGGTTATTCAAAATTTATTTCTACGCTCTTTCTCCGGAAGGAAAGTTAAAAGAAACTCAGATCCGTCGATATTTTTCCTTTATGGCGTCATCAGTATCAAGAACAAGAAGTATGAATCCACAAGAATAAGAAGAAAAAAACATTTACATTAAACAATTAAATTTGGTATTTTTGGAATCAAACCAATCGGTGAAGACGAAATTATTGTATGAAATCAAAAAGGAATTAGGTAACGATATCATCGCTGAAGAAGGAAAAAACGAGTGTGCTTTAGACCACACGACTGAAGTAAAACTTCACTAACTTACGAGTATATCTCTCTCTCAACGTCCGTTCGCCTCGCCTAATCACACTTTTCATAACGCTCTCGTCACGCATTCACCAGCTTACTCCCCAAGTCAGGCGTGCGTAAAGGCCCGACCATTCGCCTCGCCCCATCACACTTTTCGTAACGCTCTCGTCACGCATTCAACAACTTACTCCCCAAGTCATAAATGAATGGCAGTGCAACATTAACGCCGCGCATTTTTTTCATTAACTCCACACAGGAAAAATAACTCAATAGACGAAAATAATTCCCCTTTCGACTTAATACATCTTTGAGTATGCGTGTGGAGGGTTATTCAGGTAAGGAAGTAGAGGAAGTTCTAGAAAGGAAAAAGATGTGAGGGGTGGGTAGGATTTTGGTGGTCAGTGTTACCAACCCTACGCTAAGCCACACCTACTAAGTCACCAAAAGTTGCGAACTACTTGGAGTGACCTGTGGTACAAAATTTGGTAATCCTATAAATGGTTCCCGGGGCAGCGGTACTCATACCCGCCTCACGAATTGCTAACATCTACATTTACCGAGGTGTTTTGATCGGCCGCAAATATCCAAATATCAACATTTTGACGGCTTGTATCATCAGTACCTTCATATTACTCGTAGATCGCAAATGTACATAGGACGGGAGCTATTTGTCTTTAATCAATATCAAACGTTTTACGTAAAATACAAAGTCGAACATTGTCACCAAAATGTATCAATTCCTAGGAATCATTTTCTTGAAGTTTTTTTTTTCTTTTTCAGCCTCGACCTCCTTCCAATAAAACGAACATACGAGTATCAAGTAATGAAAGAACCAAATTTGAGGGTATTTCTTTAAAAACGTGGAAAAGAAAATAATAGGTACCTATCTACCTACGCAGCAACATCAAAAGAAAAATAAACGCTTTTCAATTTTTCAGTCCGTAAATTTCGAGGAAATTTCCTAAAATCCTCAAAAGAAAAAACCACCAACATTTTTGATTTTAATTACGAAATTTTTTGTTTAGCGAAGGCCAACATGATACGGTTGTGATCTCGGATTTTTTTTTTTTAAATTATAATTTTACTAAAGAAGTCTTCGTCTATTTTGCTGTAAAATGCCTGTACGTGTAGGTACTTGTATACAATAGACTTTGTGGGTAAACATTTCTAAAATGCTAAAGCCATTTCAAACAATGTTTCGATTCTGGATGTTGGTCTTTCACAGGGCGATATATGCAATACACATACTGAGAGCATCTACATCTCCCTGGTGGAAAGGGCCGCGAATATTCTATTATACCTATTATGTAATTTCAAGTACTATTTGAAAGAAGTCTGAACACCCGAAAAAACATGCCAGGATCAAATTATACTAACCATAGTATTATTAATTACCTGTAAATATCTACAATAAAATAGTGTAAACTTCTCTGCCAACCACTAGCTAATGCTACCATGGAAGAGTGGTTTTAAAATAATTGAATGTTAAAAAAGCGATGGAATTTATATATATTACGTACTTACCTTATTTCTTTAATAAAAAATATATTTTTTTAAATAAATTATGTACTTAAATTGGGTCACGTCAAGAGGCATAATAACAGAAGAGTGGGATAGGATAGAATGAAGCAATAGGCGTTTTCCAAGACAAATTTTTTTTTTTTAAAGAAAGACAAACATTCCCGGGTTACGAATAACCCAACAATGTTTGAAAATTTATTTTTTATTTTATTTATTTATTTTTATTTATTTATTTAAACGCTTTTACATAGAATTCAGTACATTTTTTTTAATTACAGTGAAATCTCCTACTACCACCACAGAAAGCCGAAAATGTTGCTTGTGTTGAGATGGAGATCTTAGCCAGCCGAGGAATCGAACATGCGACCCAAATCGAACATGCCCAGGTGGGACCCAAGCGCTATGCCCACTCAACCACTGACCGGTCATTTGTATTGTCATTTGTATTGCGATTCATCCTATCAACCTACCCCTTCAGAGAAACGGTATGATGGTTAGTAAGTTAGTTAGAGATGTAGAGTTTCAAACCAATGACCTTTGATTCAAGGGCGAATAAAGCAATCATAAAAAAATCGCAACAGGCCTCGTTCCGCCGATGGCGTTTGCCATTTTTGATTGATGACAAGAATAAAAGGGACATTGAAAAATGTACTCCCCGAAGTGGAAACGGAAAAACCCAATTAAAAAACTGTCAAAATTCACAAAGTTGAGTTTGTTGGATTTGGTAGTTAATCCATTCCGAGGCCATTATTTTCCTGGCAGGTTTCAAAATCTTCGACGTTTTTCATCACTATAATTTTAAAAAAATCATTTTTAATTTGTACAATTTATATGTACATGATGTTTAAGAAACGTACTTGACTTGCTTTACACGGTGATTCCAGTCATTATTTTAAGTAAAAAATGTTAATAAAATTTTGGCCTCCGGTGACATCTATGATGCTTTTTTTCTTTAACCATAATCATTTAAAACAAACAATGTTTTTGGACATTTAGGGTCGTGGTAAAGAGTTGGGCGGTTACTTTTCTTTTTGTATAATTTTGAAGACATTAAAGAAAAAGGGAACAAAAAAGTCAACGGAGACCAAAATTTCATTAGCATTTTTTTCCCAAATAATGTCAGGAATCTCTTTTTTTTTTTTTTTTTTACAGTGAATACCGCACAAGAATCTCAACTGCTCCCGTCTGGAGCCAGTGAGACTATGGCATCCCCAATTGGGGTATGTTGTGAGGCTGAAGGTAGTGGGAGGGGAAGAGGTGGGGAAGAGGAAGGTTGGGAAGTACCTGGCTATTCAGATCTGGTCACTAAACACGGCTAAAGCCATTTTCAAGCAACGTTTCAATTCTGAATGGTGGTCTTACACCAGGGCGATACTGATAGTATCTTCCACTCTGGAACATGCCGCAAATATACCTACTATATATTATTTTAAATGAATTAATTGTGAAATAACACAAATTAATCAAATAAAATTTATTTGCGCATGCCGGGTTCGAACCCGCGACCTCCGGAATGTGAGTCAAGAGTCTTAGCCACTGGACTACGGAGGTCGTCTGGTAAAGATAAGCCAAATACGTCACATATCACATTACATTTTGTGTAGATAATGCTTACATATAATTTTTATAAAATGGATTTATTGATAAGTGCCTAAAAGCTTTAAAACCAGCGAAATGAACTGCGCTATTTTTATTTCGGCAAAGTCTGGTTCAATGATTAGTAAGTCTAGACTTACTAATTGTTAAATACGGTTATCATAACGATTTATGAATAATTAGTTTCAGTATAATCCCTGCCGCGCCGTGTTCCAATCAAGTATCAAAGCAAAAAATAAATAAAACACGAAAACGTTCAAAAATTCAACAATCAATGTGGTGTCTTTTATTGAACATAGGTACCAATTAATTGGCGATGCTTATAGTGGTTATGTCTCTCTCTTTTTTTGTGTCCAGTGAAACCGCGTACTCTTCTGCGAGGTGTACTTTTACGTACATGACGAACCGACGCACGTAGATATAAATAGAGAATGATGATTATACAACAAATCGTCATTTTGCAGGTTTTTTTCTTTGGAATTATGGATTCTTACTTAAAATTGTGGCGTGAAGAGGAATCATTAAAAAATTCTGCAGAAAGCACATGTGGAAAAATCATCTTTCTTACGGGGCTTTCTTATGCAAGGCTTGGGGTCAACATTTAAAAGTCGTGTTTACAGTCTCCTTGGCACCAAACCGACTGAAATTTTGGTTTCTTTCTGAAAAGCATGCTCTGAAAAAAAATCATTGACAAAATCAGCAAAAATCACAATTCGTGGAAAAATCATCATTCTTACGAGTCAAATTGCGAGGCTTGTGGTCGAACTTTGAAAGTCATTTTTGAAGGCTGTTTAGCGCCATACCGGCTGAAATTTAAGATTCTTTCTAAAAGTACGTTCTGAAAAGAATTCATTGACAATGAGCCTTTAGTGGAAAAACAAACATTCGTATGGGGCAAAACCCAAGACTTGGGATCGAACCTTAAAAGCCATTTTTTCAGGCTGAATATTGCTGAAAACTGCTGAACCGGCTGAAATTTCTGATTCGTACTAAAAAGTGTGAACTAAGGAGGAATTATTGACTAAGTATAAAGCAATGCTAAAATCGGCGAAAATTAGTATTTGTGGAAAAACTATTATTCTTACGAGGCGAAACGTAAGGCTTGGGTTTGAACTTTGGAAGCAATTTTCAGGCTCTTGCCGAAACGGTTAAAATTTTGGGTAAATATTTCCCTATCAAGTCCACGCTCAAAACACACTTTAAAAAATTAAAACAATTTGCACTAGGTAGATAATGGTTAGTAATAAGTAATTCAGTAACCGGAATTGAAAAATATTGTTTTTTAATTTTTTTTAAATTTAAAAAACGCGAAATGTCATTTTTCAAGGACCGCCATATTAATTACGACGATGAAATACGCATTAAAAAAAACATTTTCTCTCAGTTAGACAATAGTAAGTACGAATTGCAATCTTTGGAAATGATAAATAATGCGTATTAATCATTATTTTGTTCGGTTTCATAACACGAAAAATCACGCGAGACGTTAGCTGTCACAATTAACAACATGGCGTTCCTTGAGAAATGACATTTCGCGTTTTAATCGATAACAAAATAACCATTAAAATGCAATATTTTTCAATTACTGAATTACTTATTACTAACTGTAATCTACCTAGTCTCTCTCTCTGGTTTCAATCCTGAGATTGGTTTGCAGCAATGTCATCTATTCGTTTCTTCCACTCTTCCCTGTCTTGTGCGGCTCTTTTGAAGTCTGCAATCTTGAGATTGGGTATTCATGTTTTGCTGGTTCTTGGGATGCCACTTGGACCTTTAATGTGGTAGTTTCCCGTTTCTTTCCACATCCTATGCCGTTGACCTCGAAGGTTCTTCCGCCTTTGGAGATTATTTACTTCTCCAGGACAATAGGGTGCCCTAGACAACAGACGCCTGGTAGGGCGAAAGTTAGTGGTCAGCTTATTCCGGCCAACGCCCGGTCCCTGTCTATATTTGCCGATACGAGGTCGTTGCTCACTCCCCACCACGAGAAGGAAATAGATCAGGATTTTCCTTTCCTCAAACCTGAGACCAGAAGGCATTTCTCAGAGTTCTCCAGTACTTTCGGGGAGTATCTACCTAGTACAAATTGTTTTAATTTTTTAAGGTGTGTTTTGAGCGTGGACTCGATAGGGAAATATATACCAAATTTTGTATTCTTACTATAAAGTTTTTTGTTTAAAGAAGAATCATTGAAAAAATCTGCTAAAAGTAGCATTTTGAAGAATCACCATCCTTCCGGTCCGACATGCATGGCTTGGGATCGATATTTTAAAACCTTTCTTATGCTCTTTAGCTTTAGACACGTGAAAATTATGAACAATCGCAGGTTAAAAGAAAAATCTCAAATATTTCTTCACTTTTATTGTAACCAACATTCCCCTTCTTTTTTAAATTATTTATACAAGTTGGTATCCAAATGTAAAATAGTTGAGCTCATAATTATTAAATTATTGGAAACCAATATTGGATCCTTGAACGATTGAATAATTTGTAATAAACAATATTGCGACTTGTCTTATTTTTAACAATAATTGGAAACTGTGACAACAATATCTGTTAACGGTTCATAAATGTAATTAAATTCAAAATTTCTTTTTTAATATGAGCTCCACACAGGAGGCCCTGAGGAAAATAATTTCCCTCAGGGCCTATGTCATCTTTGGGGATGCTGTGTGGAGGGGTTTTTTTTAGGAAAGGAAGGAGAGGAGAGTTCTGGTAAGGAAAAGGGTTTAAAGGGTGGGTAGGAATCTGGGGTTCAGTATGTCCTCGTCATCCGCTTCCAAGACCAAGACAAACCTCACCCCATGAACCCGGGCACACCTGCTAAATCACCAAACGTAGCGAACCACTTGGGGTGACCTATGTCAGAGGTGTTGGTTATCCAATAAAGGTTCCCGGGGCGGCGGTACCCATTCCCGCCTCTCAAATTGAGCACCGTTGTTAGATAAAACACGAAAGCGACACTAAAAAAAGACAAAGTATAGGATTAAGCATGCGAGAAAATGAGATAGAATGATCGGTACGTAGCCTCCCTCCCCATTCTTGTCTACTTTAGTTTTCTGAAGGTTTTACTTCTACCGCGTGTGAACTGCACAGTTGTAATTTTTTTCTATTTTTTTTAGCAGTATGATTTATTAACGGGAGAGGTATTCGTAAAGTAACCACCATTAAAAGAAATAAAAAAACCTCTTGTCTCTTAAACTATAGCTTTTCGCTATTTTCAATATTAGTCGAAAAATTATGTAAATTCAAGCACATTTATCTTCTTTTTTACATGAGCCCCACCCAGGAGGCGCTGAGGAAAATAATTTCCCTCGAGGCCTATGTCGTCTTTGGGGATTCTGTGTGAAGGTTTTTTTTAGGAAAGGAAGGAGAGGGGAGTTCTGGGAAGGAAAAGGGTTTAAGGGGTGGGAAGGAATCTGGGGTTCAGTGTGTCCTGGTCATCCGCCTCCAAGACCTAGACAAACCTTACCAAAGCAAACGGGTGGTCTGCTTAATAGATTCTCCCATCTTAACAGACAGATTGCAATTTTTAGAGTCAGGTGGGAATGCTATCCTTGTTCTACCGGTATTACAATGGAAGATGCTCCGAGGAACTAGCGTTATTGATCCCTTCAGCACCGGTGCATTGTCGGTAAACACGCCAAACGCGTGCCCAACATTTGTACACGGTTGACATTTGTCACATGAGAACGGGTCGTTTCTTCGACTCGTTCTTGTGTTCAACAGCTCGGCTGTGGAATGATTTGCCGGCCTCTGTGTTTCCTCCTTCCTACAACATGGGTCTCTTCAAGACCAATGTTCATTCCTTCCTCTCCTTAAAAAGACACTCCACACAGCATCCCAGATGACATAGGCCCTGAGGGAAATTATTTTCCTCAGAGCCTCCTATGTGGAGTTAAAGTAAAAAAAAAACAACCTTACCCCATGAACCCGGACACCCCTGCTATACCGTGTTACCTATGGCAGAGGTGTTGGTTATCCAATGAAGTATTCCCGGGGCGGTGGCACCCTTCCCGCCTCCCAAATTGTAAATTATCTCGCCTAATTAATTTCTATTGTCATTTAATTAAGAATAAGACTCTGGTTTATTCTCTTTCGTGTCGTGTAATTAGAGGACTAAATTCAATTTGTATTTTCATATTTTTTTGAAGATGTCCAATGAAACGATTGAAAAAAATGTCGGTTATTTCGTTTTGACTTTCAATGTTCCAACATCATTGTTCCAAGAGACTTTTGCTTATTTTTTTGAGTAAGTACTCCAAATGTTAATTTATGCCCGTCGCTTCGTCTACGTTTCGTGGAAATTGGATTATTTGATTGATTTACGTAAATTGAGCACGTGATTTAATTTGGATACAAAAAAAACTTTGCTCCAGAATAATTCGGACTTCGATTATTCAGCAACCGTTTTTATTAGCTCTATTATTATTTTAAAGATTTTTTTGGGTAAATGAGAATTCATTCAATGCTACATTTTTGTTGGAATAATATGTTAAGTTTTCGAAATATGTTAGGGTTGTGGAATAAATTCTGAATATAATAAAATGGAGTTAATTCATTTAAAATAAAATAAAGTATATTACCGGCATGTTCCAGAGTGGAAGATACTCTCGGTATCGCCCTGGTGAAAAACCACCATTCAGAATTGAAACGTTAATTGAAATGGCTTTAGCCGTGTTTGGTAACTTACTTCCTACCTACTTCCACACTTTCCTTTCCCATCTCTCTGCTGGTGAGGTCAAAAGGTCTCCTTCAATGAGTTTTTGCTGATCCGGTCTGCGTGGAGTGACGGACGTATGAATCCATCTCTTTAACTGCGGTGGGTGAGGTGACAAAAGACCTCCCTATGCCAGTCTCTCTCGATCCAGCCTGCCATGCAGCAGGTGGGCAGACGCATCCGCCGCCAAATTTCACACCATAAACCCGGGCACCCCTGCTAAGGGGCCGTTCAAGTATTACGTAAGGCACTTGGGGGAGAGGGGGGGTCTTGTGAAATGTTACTGTGTGTTACGAGGGGGGGGGGGGAAGGGGGGGTTCGAACAACGCGTTACGTAACATGTTTTTTTTTTATTTAGATACAAAACTAGTGAATTAAAATCTTCCAAGTTGGCAACCCTTTTTTTTCTCAAAATCTCTTGTGTTATTTATTACCGCAAACGCGATTAAAACAAGAAAAAAGGTATTTTTAAGCGACTTTCCAGTAATTTGAACAACTCAATTGTGACTTTCAGGTAAAAATTTTCACTCCGGTGTTACGTAACGTTAAGGGGGGGTGTAGGGCACGTAAAAACGTTACGGCGCATTACATGGGGGGGAGGGGGGGTCAAAAATCTTCAAAAATTGCGTTACGTAATACTTGAACGCCCCCTAAGTCACCTAACGTAACGAACTCTTGGAGTGATCTATGGCAGAGGTATTGGTAATCCAATAAAAGATTCCCGGTTGGTTTAAGAGGAAAATTAAATACATTCCCTGGATATTGTAAATTCCGCTCTAGGTTCACAATTTGTTATGTATATTACTTTTTTATGCTCCGAAAGTGAGAACTTCTTCCTTTCAGAATGCGCCATTAAACAGAGCAATTCAACTGCTTAATGATTCTGCATTGAGCATCGACATCTTCAATGTTACCTATAGAAAGTTCAGTAACTATCTTTTGACATACGTCTCAACATATTGAAACTGCCCCTTACACTTTTTTTTCTCTTAAATTATGTAATCTTCTCCATAATAATTTGGTATATAACTGTTTTATGGAGAACCTGAACAAAAAAATATTTTCATGGCTGATATACTTACTGATGGGTGAAATTTAATTATTGTCTTGAGGGACAAGTATTTTATTTTATTTTTTTTTTTTTACTGTGAATACCGCACAAGAATCTCAACTGCTCCCGTCTGGAGCCAGTGAGACTATGGCATCCCCAATTGGGGTATGTTGTGAGGCTGAAGGTAGTGGGGAGGGGAAGGAGGTGGGGAAGAGGAAGGTTGGGAAGTACCTGGCTATTCAGATCTGGTCACTAAACACGGCTAAAGCCATTTTCAAGCAACGTTTCAATTCTGAATGGTGGTCTTACACCAGGGCGATACTGATAGTATCTTCCACTCTGGAACATGCCGCAAATATACTATATATTATTTTAAATTAATTAATTGTGAAATAACACAAATTAATCAAATAAAATTTATTTGCGCATGCCGGGTTCGAACCCGCGACCTCCGGATCGTGAGTCAAGAGTCTTACCCACTGGACTACGGAGGTCGTCAAAGTTATGCTACTTTATGCTACGCGATTTCAATAGGAATTGCCTGCAGACGGACCCGGCACTAAGACGATGAGATATTGGTAATGCGATGCTTGCACCTGGGGCCATGATCACAGCAAAATTCCTGATTAAATTCATTTAGGTATTCAGTTGTATTTACGTTTCGCCGGGACTATTCACCGAGAAGTGTTCGTTTCCAAAACATTTATTCATTCCCTCAACGTTGCAACTCGATACATTTCTTATTTATTTCTTGTACTCGCGCAAAATTTTAAGCCGGCAGTTTGATTATTGGATAACTACCCCCCTGCCATCATAGGTCACCCCAAGTTCAGTTGGTGGGCAGACGCATCCGCCGCCAAGATCTGGGCAAACTTCACTCCATAAATCTGGGCACCCCTGGTAATTCACCAAACGCGCCGAACTCTATTAAATGAAAGTTGTGGCGGTTATGTGACATCTCGCTCCCCATACTGTACGTTATGTAGACGGGCACACTAACCACTGACCAAAACAGTTCACCAAACAGACGTGTTATCATTTTGTATTCCTTGTGATGCTGAAGTGGTAGCCGGCCGGCTGCCGTTGACTTAGCACCTTCCACCAATCAATCTATATATGTATATAAAAATCTCGTGTCACGGTGCTTGTGGTCATCCTCTTCCGAAACGGCTTGACCGATTTATATGAAAATTTTTATGTATGTTTGGTAGGTATGAGAATAGGTCGTAAAATATATTTCATACCGCTAGGTGGTTAAGGTGTCCCTATCCAGATTTTTTTTTCTTTTTTTTTGACAATTTTTTTTTAATTTGGCATTAAAAAATACCTACAACCCCAAATTTTCACCCTTCTACCCCCACCGATTTCGATTTTAGAATTTTTGTATGAACAAATTCAACCGTCGAGCGGCGTTCGTATTTCAAACAGTACGAAATTATTTATGTTGTTGAGTGACAGATGGCGCTACGTCCACCTCATTGAACTTTCATCCACACATGCTCAAATCATTCACGAGAAGCGTCGCGTCATTTTGACATTTCATTCGGCATTTATTATGTATCACAATGCAGTATCCCCACACACTTACAATATGTTATTTTATATTTAACAACCAAAATATTCACTAGAAATAATTTATACGTCAGAACAACGTTTGCCAGTCAACTAGTTATAGCTATATAATATACAATGGTGTAAATCCTAACCGACTTTATTATTCATTGACTTCGACTTGATACTTCATTACTCATTCATTATTCTTCCTCTGGTTCCTACTAGTCCTGGGTCGATCGATCGTTTACACGACCCGGGTTGCTCACGACACACTGGCGACACGAGCAGGTCGCGAAGACCCGCTCTTTTCGCGACACAAAATATGAAACTCGATTACGCTTCACCCAGCTACTTTCTACTACCTGAGTAGAGAAAGCGGGTGGCGAAACCCGGGTGTTGGCAACCCGCTCGCTCTCTCATACATCTATCTATCGTCGCTCGCCCCGCCACATCCACACCCGAAATCCAGGTTGCAGTAGTAGAGCGGTTTCGAGAAGTGGGTAGCGAGACCCAGGTGCTGACGAAAAAATGACCCGCTCGCTCTTTGGTGGCCCGTGAGCGGGTTTCAATGAGCGGGTTATTCACGACCGACCCAGGACTGGTTCCTACTCAAATCGGGAATTAACCGTATGTCATTATTAGATGTCGTTAGTACAATCCTGCATATTCTATATCAATTTCCGTTGAAAGCAACCATCAGCAGATAGCTAGTTGATTTTCCTTGGCGAGATGCGATACTTCCGTATTCCTCCTGCGGCGCTGCGGGACATTTCCCTCAGAGCTGTTTCAGCTCTATTTTGTAATTAACACATAAAACCGTCGCGTCGGAGGCTAACGCACTTTCGAGTATCTTTAAAATATTTAATTTAAGATCTCCTGCTTTATCTCTTACTTCAATGAATTCATTCTTAATAACATGCGCTTTATCTACTGTCCAAAAGTTTTCGGCTGAATAGATTGAAGGCTTCCATAAATTTGTTTAATAAATCAAAAGTTATACGCCTTTCTTCTTAGAATCAAGAAGTATCCAATTAACTTATTTTACTCTGTTGTTAGGATGTTTCACATACTCAATCACATTTTATAACTGTCAAAACTACGATCATCGCCATTTTTAAATATTGTTTATATTTGATGGTTGTTGTTAAACGTCGATGCTTGATAGCTGATCACCGTTTGATAAAAATGTTAAAAGTGTATGGGAACCCAGCTCTTGATCCATCGATAGGTAATCCTCAAACGATTGATCCACGAACAGTTGATCCCCTACAGTTGATCCCATATCAGTTGACCTTCGGAATTCATTTCATTCAGATCAGTTCATTCTTCTGCCAGCTGATCCCACGGACACTTCCTGGTAGTAGACAGGATGTACGCCATGTATAATATACTCGTAAATCGATATAATATTCGGAAATCAAAAATAGTGATGTATCGCCGATGAAGTATACCGCCGAAAAATAAATTCGTGAAAATAAAGGTACATTGACTTCGGATATATATATTTTTAAATTATTTATTAACCAAGAATAACATTACAATATGCACAATATACCTACATATACATTTTTTTGTATATACCACCTCACTAGGCTGAGCCTATTCTAAGGTGGCAGGAATTTAATTTAATTTTGATATCTTAACCTTGGAAGATAAAAAATATAATTTTAATTTAAATAGATAAATGGAATAAAAGAAAAATATGAAGAAATGAAAAAAAAAGATATGAGATAAATAGATGAACATAATTAAGAAGAAAAGAGAAAAAAATTCAGGCGTTGAGTGTGTTGTTTGATCAAGTTATCTGCAAGCAGTATTTTTTTTTTTTTTTTTTTATTATTAAGTTAAAAGAAACATGATATTTCGTTTTCTTAACTTAAATACAGAGCATATATAATACAGTAGTAAGAAGTAATATTTTTAATTTTGTTCCAACATTTTGAGTTTAAATAGTTTTTTTTTAAAGGTTTTTATATTATTTTCCGTTTTTAGGTTATCTGGAAGGAGATTATAAATATGAACTCCCTCGTGACCAATACTTCTCTTGCCACTTTCAGTCTTGACAGTATTTGTGTACAATTTATTGTGTTGTCTAGTATAATGTTCGTGTACTTGTGATGTTTTTATAAATGTTGTGTTTGTGTGTATAAGTCCATTTTGTATTTTGTAGATTAAAATACATATGTTATATTCGTACAATGTTCTTATTTTCAAAAGGTTCATTTCCTGGTATAGTACTTTTGTGGGAGTGTCTGGGTTATAGTTGAAGAGTTTTTTAATTACTTTGTTCTGTATTATTTGCAAGTCGTTTAAGTACGTAATGTATGTGTTTCCCCATATTTCTATTAAATAATTTAGGTGGGACTGGATTAAGCTAAAGTATAAGCCCCTCTTTACCTCTGTTGGTAGAAGATGAGCAATTCTACCAAATACACCAATTAATGGGATGATTTTTGTTTTTAGTTTTTCTACGTGTTGTTTAAATGTTAAATGTTTATCAATATATAAGCCCAGGTATTTTTCACTATCTAGGATATGTAGGTCTCTTTCTTCTATTTGTAATGGTTTATGCGATGGTATTATTCTTTTAGGTGGGCTTAAGATCATGTAACCGGTTTTATTAATATTTATTGTTAATATATTTTTTATTAGCCAATCGTTTAGTACATTGAGATCCGTTTGAGATTGTTCTAATAGACTTTCTAAGTTTTTGCCGAAGTAAAAAATTGCCGTGTCATCTGCGTATAAGAAGATTTCACCATGTAGTTTTAGCTGACAGATGTCATTTATGTATATTTGGAATAAAAGTGGCCCCAGTATTGATCCGTAGTTTATACTCTCGAGTTGACTGTTTTTATCCCCTATGTTAACACATTGTTTTCTGTTGGACAGATAGGATTTTATTAGTTTGATAGCTGGACCGGTTACACCTGTTTTTTCTATTTATGAATGCAATACCCTTGTTTAGTACCCACCTATGAATTTTGCGTTTTAGATTTTTTGTCACTAGAATATCTTTTAAATCTTTTTCAATTAAATTAAAACATTTTGGAGCCAAATTGTGATAATGTCTTTGTCCAAATGTAGTATTTGTCTTCTAGAGTCATGTGTCGATGTCTACGTCTTGTGTCGTAATTGTGTTGTGCAGTATGATGGTTTAGTTTGTCTTTTTGGTAATGTATAGATGTAATTTTGATGTACAGTTGCTGTATGTTCAATACAAAAAGTCTTTAAATAACTGTATTGTCTAGAATCTAAAGGTTTTTTAGTAATAACTTTAATTAAGGCCTTTTGCGCTTTATCGAGAGGGTCCATATAAGTCTTCACAGTACCACCCCAACCAATCATACCGTGGGTGATAATTGATTGTCCTAACGCGTAGTATATAAGTTTTCTTCCTTTACCCGCTGTTTTATTTATTTGTTCTGTCCATCTAAAATAGTTGTCAATGTAAATGCCTAAATATTTGATTAGTCCAGCCGTACATCCACTCCACATATGTTACCAGGGAAAAAGTAAAACAGAAATCGATTACCTGAGGGATTAATTGTGGGGTGATGATCTTTTCGGGGAATCAACTGTTCGGTGGTTCAACTTTCGGTTCAACTTTCGGTTCAGCTGCCTCAAAAATACCATGAATCCTTTTAAAAAATGGCAACAAAAACCCAAAAAACATTTTTTTAAATGGGTTAGGTACATCGGTCGTCCAATTGTCAGACATTTCCGAAAAATCTAAATTTGAGTTGAGTGTGCAGTCATTACATATTATGTAAAATGTTATGTGGCTTCACCGGAGAATGCTCAAGGACCCATGGACCGACATGATCACGAACACAGAAATTCTCAGGCGGGCTAGAGCAGATAGAGAACTGCTTACATTAATAAAATTCAGGAAAATTTCATATCTGGGTCATATACTTCGAGGGGAGAAGTATCACTTGCTCCATTTAATATTGAAAGGCAAGATAGACGGTCGTCGAGGGCCTGGTGGGAGACAAATATCTTGGCTGCGAAATATACGTGAGTTGGAAGTGTGGAGGAGCTATTCCGGGTAACGCAAGACAGAGAGACATTTTCAAGAGTGATCGCCAACGTCGGAGAAACCTGACACGGCACACAAAGAAGAAGTGCAGTTATGTATGAACTGGTGCAATACCATGATTACTCGTAAACACCACCAAATCAATTAAAATGCAGAAAAACTTGCGGTGAGTTAAACACAACGTTGATGTTTTCTGGGTCAAGAGTAGAATATTTGAAAATGTCGTTCTAATGTGGCTGGCCTTTAGGCCTCCCGGTGTTATTTTATAGCATATTCAAAATGTAAGACACGGACACGTGTAAATAATATTTGATTCATGGTGAACATTCGAAAATTGCCTTCCTCACTATCTCAAAACTTAATATTTCGATATTTGGAGACGTCTGAATTATCAACTGGACGATCGACACATAATATAACTTTTTTTATTTTAAATTTAAAAACTCTTTAATTTTACCTTAAATTCGCAAAATCTACTTCGTATTGCCTTTCAAATAGTTTTATTTGTGCCATTTAATTTCATGGCACTACATTTCTCTTTACTTGTGTTGACGGATATGTGCCATTAAATAACAGTAGTGTTAAAATTTCCCTCGTTTTTACATTTTTTCTTAAATTTATGTGCTTTTTTAATAAATTAGTTTTTATAAATATAAATGGTTTCCTACTTGTGTGATTTCTAACAATTACTCTCACAGAACAATAAATAATGCTTATAATTTATTGGTTGGACATTTACACAATACATACTAAACTTACCTACATACAAAGTTTCATAGCAACTTACCTACTTTACCTACATACTACTTACCTACATACATCATACAGACAGCTGGCGTAGTCCAGTGGTAAGGCTTTTGACTCGCACTCCGAAGGTCGCGGGATCGAATCCCGGCGTGGCAAATGAATTTTATTTGATTAATTTGTGTTATTTCACAATTTATTCATTTACAATAATATATAGTATATTTGCGGCACGTTCCAGAGTGGAAGATACTCTCAGTATCGCCCTGGTGTAAGACCGCCATTCAGAATTGAAACGTTGCTTGAAATGGCTTCTGCCGTGTTTGGTGACCAGATCTGAATAGCCAGGTACTCCCCCTTCCTCTTCCCTATCTCACAACATACCCTAATGTGGGGATGCCATAGTCCCACTGGCTCCAGACGGGAGCAATGGAACTCTTGTGCGGTATTCATGTAAAAAAATAAAATTAAAAATCATAGACCCCGTATTTGTAGCTTGTATTGTCACATGTTCCTTTCCTACCTATCCCTGTATACCTTTCATTTTATCATACCCACATTCAGTCTTTAATCGACCATCGCCGCATGAACATCTCTAATATACCGCTTACCGCGTCCGCAATTAATCCCGCATGCCGCGACTAATATAGTCATAAGTGCAGAATAAACTCAGCCAAGAAAGCAGAGTGTGCCACAAGGTTCCGCAGTGAGCCCTTTGTTTTCCTTTCCTTATGTGCATTATTTTTACTTGTACAGTGGTCAAAACACATTTCAAAACACATACAAGGTCCCTCGACATCCACATCCGCATAAAATATCAATAATAACCAAATGTTTATACCCAATCATAGTTCTGTGCTCCTGGTGTTTTAGTATTTTTGTGTACATAATTGTGACATCGCCATGCGAAATTTGATACAAAATACCCTACGACATTTCTGTGCTCCTGATAATTTGTTCCAATCGATGACCCGTAAAAATCATGCAAGTTTTGAAAATTGCAATTAATTTTTTTTTTTTTTTTTAAATATTACATTAAGTTGATACTTTATCGCTTGTCTGAATTCTCCAAATAAACAATTCCAATTTCAAAAAAGATGTCACTTAAATTCAGAGTATAGCGAAGAGTTCATTGAACCGGTATTACAGACAGAAATTATTATTTTTAATAAACATGTAGTAGAAATAACAAATAGTAGAAGAAAGTACGAAACATGTGAATTTACTGTATATTGAAGATTTGAATGAATATGTCATGTATATGTGTAGATATTATGTATATACACTCACGTTAAAGAATTTTGCTTAGAAAGCGCTGCATCTCCTGTTCAAAGAACTCTGTGAATGTCGTCCTTTTATCCGGGAATTTCATCTTTATTAGGGCGGTCCAAATGTGTGATTTTCCTAGGGGAGGTTTCATTCCCGAGACGGCTTACAGCTACAGGGTTGCAACACTGACAAATAAAACAATGTTTCAAATATGGGATTAGGGTTATTTGCTTAATAACTATCTTGGGAGCATTCTTTGGCAATTCAACCACTATAAGGAGACCAATAACTTTTTATGGGAATAGCCCACATGAGTCCTCTGCCCAGAGCCAGTGGAACTATGACAGCCACATTAGAGAATATTACGTAGTTAGATGAAATAAGAAGGAGAGTATAACAGAGTCCGGGTAGGTTACGATCCTTGGCTACGAATACGGATGTTACAGGTTTAAAAAATGACGTGTGCAATTAAATTGTATATGATTACTCGGTATTATTTCACATTCTAATTTTATTTCAAATAGTTAAAGGCCTATTTGCCAGTGTCAAAGATACCCCACCACTTTCCCAACAGCGGCGTTATAAGGAAACATATGGTTTCCTCCCTCACCGCACACGTCAAGACTCTACTTTTTTTTGATCGAAGCTACATTTATTTGAACGACTCTAGACCCTCCAATGTCCATGCATACGGGGTTAGTAAGCAGTATGCAAGTATTTACATTAAAATTATACAAAAGATAAATAGAAGTAGCAGCCCGTGGAATAATTCTTCTGAAATAGGTAACATCAAAAAGAGATAATAGTGTTAGTAAAAGAAAAAGAAAAATCAAAATAACGGCTATGACCAGTCGAAGAAACCTTCTGTTAATAAAATTAATAGTAATGAGGAAAAAACAGTTTAATGTTTATGTTATAATGTTAGTAATTACTATAATAGCGGAAAGAAAATAAAATATTGCTGGGGCGCTGCTGCTGTGGCCTACCCCAGGCCCTATTCCTGTAAAACACACACAATAACAGCCGTCGGTTAGCTCAAACCGGCTCGAACATGATTCCTCCTAAAAAACAGGGCGAGTGCCAGTGGTTCGCTTGGTCAATTCTTCCTTCCCCTCCTCTCCTCAAAATCCCCGGGACTCCCTCCTCAATCAGTACACAGTATTTGCATTTAAAGGGTTTATTCAATAAACAGAACAGGGTGATACACATACGGCCAGTGTCGGCACAAAACACAAGTTAAACTACCCTACTGACCTAACGAGGATTTCTCCCTCTCTCTATGCGTTTAAATGAAGTTACAAACGGTTCAAAGCACACGGTGGGGGGGAGGAAGCGAGTTGGTACTCACATAGCTAGATGCGTGGTCTGCCATCTTTTCTGGATTCCGTTCACAACACAATTTCAAACAATACATCGCGGAGTTAATATCGTGGAGCACAAACAGCGCAAATCGCGCGTAGCACAGTTGCTTGGCCGAGAGCTAGCGAAGGAATGGCGGCCGGCGGGCCGCCCGGCGCTTGGCGCCTGACGCGGGGTGGTCGCGCGGTGCGGGGAGAGGAAACGGTAGGCACGTGTAGTGGGGACGATTCACTTAACCTTCCGCTCGGGAGCCGATTCTGTTACGTAACAATATATAAAAAGGAAAGCCAGACAAAGTATTCCATAGACCACCGGGCAGTCCCAATGAGAAAGATACTCTCAGTATTGCATTGGTTTAAGACCGCCTTTCATAATCGAAACGTTGCTTGAAATGGTTTCAGCCGTGTTTTTTTATCAGATCTGAATAGCCAGTTACTTTCCTACATCCCTCTTTAACAACACGCCCAGTTGAGGATGCCATATCAAGTACACTTTTTCAATGAGGAATATAGTCTATGGCAGTGGTTTTCAACCCGTGGTACGCGTACCCCTTGGGATACGCAAAGCATGTTTGGGGGTACGCGGCACGAATATAGGATTTTAAACTCAGCTCTACATTTTCGCTCTCAGTGGTTTGGTAGCCTGCCGCGATGCCATACGTCAGTCAGTCAGACAACTCGGTTTAGAGATTTTTTTAAAAGAAAAAAGAAATATTTTACTGTCTATATACGAGCTTCACTTCGTAGGTTCGCTTTTTTCAAGAGCTACTAAAGTTCAGGAAACAGCTCTGGAAGCATCATACAGAGTAAGCTATCGCATCGCTAAATCAAGAAAAAATCATACAGTTGCAAAGGATTTCATTATACTGTGTGTCAAAGACATTGTCCGATGCATGCTCGGCGACGAAATATCAAAGAAAATAACAAATATACCGCTGTCAGACAGCACTGTTTCCCGGCGAATTCAGGAAATGTCTCAAGATATCGAGATTTCAGTTGTAGATAAAGTACAAATGAGGTAATTTTTTTATCTCTGCAAGTAGACGAAAGTACAAAAATTTCAAATCAGGCCGAACTTATTGTTTTTGTGCGATATATTGATTAAGAAAATATAGAAAAAATGTACTTTTTGTCGTCCATTGCCTGAATGGACGACAGGTCAAGAAATGTTTAACACTATAAATACATATATTTCTGAAAAACAAATCGACTGATCCTGCTGCTATGGCATTTGTAACGATGGCGCCAAATTGATGGGCAGCTGTTATTCATGCCTACGCTCTCTAATAAAAAACGTAGCCAAACGCATCTTGGTCACATTGCTGCATTCACAGGCAAGCACTTGCAACTAAACGCAACTCTAATGATTTGAAATTTGTGCTAAATGAATCGGTAAAAATTGTGAACTTCATAAAAGCAAGAATTTTTAAATTGCTATGTGAAGACATGTCGAGTTTACATGTCAATCTTTTTCTACACAAGTTCAATGGTTATCACGTGGCGAAGTACTTCAGCGACTATTTGAACTTCGACACGAATTTCAGGTTTTTATTTTAAACCAACTCATTTCATCTCTCATCAAAAATGCATGATCCCACATGGCTACAGAATTTGGCAAATGTGGCTGACATATTTCAACTACTATAAATATTTTTTTACATAAATACTCAACCAGGGCAGTAAGCAATAACATCCTGGTTACTCCCAGTTTGAACACATCTTTTGGACAGAGAAATAATAAATTCCATGCTATGAAATTATACAATGCTCTACCAGATCAAATCAAAAATATAAAGGAAATTAACATATTTAAAACAAAAGTAAAAACATGGCTGAGAGATCAAAGTGATAATAAAATTACAAACATCATGAATCCGATATAAAGTCAATCCATAACCAAATACAAATATTTTAAAAAACTACAGGCCACCTCAGAACAGGAAATCCTAGTGAGGAGGTCTGTGAAAAAAAAAATGGATCTATACTTATACTATACAACCTTGCTATTGAAATTAATAATAAATAAATAAATAAATAAATTAATAAATTAAATTTGTCTCTTCAAGGAGACATCATCACAGTGCTTGCAATTCTGAAAAAGATAGATTTATGGATATCTTTCATTCAAAACAAAAGCTTTGAAGTATTTTTTTACATATGCTCCACACTTGAATTTGTGTGAAATTATTGTTAAATTCATGTAATAATTACGGTATTAAAAAATTACAAATGAAACATGTCTTTCATTACACATGTACACAAGATAGAGGGTATGGGATACAACAAATTTGTAGTTAGAATTAACGGGTACGCAGGTTAAAAAAAAGTTGAAAACCGCTGGACCATATGAATATAGTATAGGAAAGAAAAAATCGTAAATATTATGAAACCAGTGTTTTAAAAAGGACTTTTTAAAAGTATAAAGATTGTAAAACAATATTTTTTTGAGTTTGGATAAGGGGTTTTTTCAATTAAGAGAAATTACACATTTGACGGCTCTTATAGTTTATTTATTTATTAAGAATTAACGCCGATTAACGACTTTTACAAAGGAATTACAGTAATTTGAAATGGATACAGAATATACATAGATAAGAAAAATATTCAAATGACAAATAATTAACAAGTAAATATTGAAATGAAAGCATGAAGTACAAATACACGCTATTAAAAATTCAAATATGAAGAAAAAAAGAAAACATCATGTTTACGTAAACCAGATATTTTGAAACTATAAAAGTACGTAATAAAAATAAAATTAAAAATTCCAGAAGTAAACATTGATGAAGAATATAAACATTCAATGTATATTTGATTATAACCCAACCAAGAAGCGCTGACAAACAGCTTTAATTAAATAACGTTTGTATGTTGATATTCTTTCAATATTTATCACATCGTCAACAGTATGCGGGCAATTTATTTTGTTTATTTATCTTAAAAATGCTACATATTATAATATTACTGATCTTCCATTAAAAACATTTGCTTGTGGATGGAAGAAGAGTTTACATTTCATATATACATGTACATATACAGTGACGTGTTTCATATATATTGGTACAGTTATTACAATGCAGTTAATACATATATGTACAATCACGTAATTCACATATATAGGTGCAGTTAATACAAATAAGAAAAACAAGTATAATTTTTAGTGTGACATTCATGTGGAAATGGGGGAAGCAGTTTTCCCGTTGATGATTTCTCTACAATTTGTTCAACAATTGTAATTTGTCATTATTGCTTCTGATTTCTGCTGAAAGGTTATTGAAGAAGTATTTTCCTTGGTGTGTATAATGATGTTGGGCAAAAGAAGTGTTTAGTTTGGGGCAAACAAATACATGTTTAAGTCTAGTAAGATTTTCAGTAATGAATCTTTTTCTTTTATAATTTGTGTGATTGAATTTTTCACAAATAAGTTTTTAAATGATAGAACTTTGAATTCTTCGAATATGCGATCAGTGGGGAAGTCTGGAGGTTTTTTTAGTATAATTTTTATTACGAGTTTTTGTACAATTTCTATGGGGGTCAGACTAGTTTTGTAAGCTGCTCCCCAACTGATGAGGGCATACTGAAGAATCGACTGTACTAATGCGTAGTATATTGAGTATAGATTTTTCGTTGACAAGAAGTTTCTAATTCGTTAGAATATATAAATTAATTTCCTAACTCTTTTTACTGTATGGCCGATGTGATCTTTACATTTTAGGTTTTTATCTATGATTATTCCAAGATCTATAATTGTATCTGTTATTTTCAGGAGTGAACATTTTTGTCGACGGTGATTAGTGTCGTGTTGTGAGAGAGCATGATTATGTAAGATTATTTGAAGATCTGGAAGTATATTGTAAGTGTTGATTTCGAAAGGGATGTCATATGTTTTATCACTTATTATGGAATATAATTCAGAATTTGATCCTGTATTCTTGCAATGGTAAGGTAATTTGGGACGAACGAATATGCTCGGCATATGAAAATATATTATTATCGAACGAAGTTCAGGGCAGTTCAACAAATTGTTTAAATTTTTAAATAAATAAAATAAGTCACAACAAATTCATCTTTCTTTTAATGTATCGAGTCCCAGTAGTTGCAACAGAGAGAAGTAATTAATGTTTTCAATGAATATTCCCAATTTAAAATTAATGTGCCTTTAGAATTTTTTACGGATGTTAAAAAAATCGGTGGTTAACGGAGAATCTTCAGAATTCAAAATTTTTTTAATAGGCCACTTGCATGGATTTCATAACGACTTGGAAAAAATCGGGTGAATAGATTTGTTTTACTAAGATTACGAAAATGTGAGTAATTTTTTTTAAAAACGTACAGTTTTTTATTATTTTTAAATAAATAAATCCATTATTTGGGCCCGTGACGTCACTATATAAAAATGTCCCGTCTCCGAAAATGTTCCTATTAATTTTGTAAAATTCCACACTGATTTATTTTTTTTATATGGCAACACTTTGATTTCAGGCGAATTTTTGAATTTGACATTTCACGTTCACTAGATTTATTGTTTGTTCTCTGCGAACTTATCATTTGGATTGACTTTTTGACAGATGTTATGAAGAGAACCCCGTGCATTTTACGCTGTCTGTACATGTTTTAGAGTTATAATGGTGGTGGTGCTGATTTCAACAAAATCAATTTTTATAATATTCTTATTATTATTATAATTTACAAGTACAAGTATATTGCAGTGGCGTAAGTAATATAGACTTTGAACATTATAATGATTTATGATCAATAAGATGGATCAAGGAAAAAAATATTTATGAGTGTAATATTTTTGGTTTGCCTCGTCATTCTCCTGTGCCCTTTCTTGTGGAAAACGTTCTTTTTTATTAAATGATTTTCGGCTACGTAATTATCGTTTTTCCATACCCATAAAATTATGTCCCGTCTTTCCGGTTTATAAAAAAAAGTCTGATTTTTCAGATTGAAATTTTCAAAAAATTGCCAGGGTTTTTAAAAATATGATTAAAAAAATACGGAATGTCTTAGAATATTTGCCTGAACCAGAATTTTTTTTTTTTAAATGTGATGCAAGTGGCTTATTCTGCTAATCATTGATCAAAAGAGATGAAGGTTTGAACATGTAGTCATAATATGTAGTAATACATGATTATATATTAATTCTGCACAAAGATAATATATATATTTTCTACAGTGGTACACCCCATATTTGCAATCTGTTCCTTCAGCTCTCCGGAGCAACCATACTTTCGAGGCTAACGGCATTCTTTGGTGGGAAAACAGGCAGCCACTTATTTTTTCCCTCTCTCGATGCATTTTTCCTTATCACATCTCTTCCCTTTTTACCATTAATAATAAACCCGGAAAATCTGCAGCGTCGCTTTTCTCCAGGAATTAACTATAAAATGATGATTTTTCCACGCTTACTTTTACGACAGTTGAAGCATTCAAGGTTTTTATGGAGCAATTTTTACGAATCAATGTATACAGAGTGAATTTTAGTTGATGCCATAAATTTTAGGGCGGGGTAGAGAGGAAAGATTCAAGCAAAAAGATAATGTATGTTTTTGTCATTTCTCAAAAATTGTACAAATCGTTAAAAAAAGACAAAATATAAATACAGTTAATTTTTTTTCAATCCTTGTTAATGGTTTTGGCGCTGGTATATCAAAGGCACATAATTTTAGTAACGGTTTAAAGTTCGTTATTAATGTCATGTGACTGTTAAAATTTTGTTTTTTTTCACGAATTATTGCGTTTTCATACAATAATATTTTTATATCACACTTTTTTCCGTCGTGTGCAAATAAATAAATCAAAAGGGTTTCCGACGCTGGAGCAATCCATGTGAGAATCAATTTTCCAAATTTACACTTGGTATCCATTCCTCTGCCCGTCTCTCGCCTTTACGCCCCCCTGCCCTACGTGTCCTTTCCCATGCGTCCCGTTCCCGTCCCCGTTGCCCCCGCGTCCCTTTCCCCTCCCGCGTTCCCTTTCCACCTTTCCACCTTTCCTCCTTCCCCATTCCCGTGAATCCCAACCTCCCCTCCCGCGTTCCCCTCTCGCGTTCTCCTTATCTACCCGCCTTCCCCCCTCATCCCCTCCTGAATTCCCCTCCCCCTTCCGCCTTCCCTCCCTGCCAACTCGCAAACAACTCACTCCACACCTGTTGTTAAATTTTTATACAAATTTCCAAGGCTTTTCAATTATATAAAGAGACCTTTGGAGGTGTGCCCACAACAACTCACCACAGTTTCGTCACTATCAGATGAGTGATTTAGGAAATAATTTCAAAACGCCAGACCTCACCTTCGTATACGCAAACCTTTACGGGCGCACAACAAATCACCAAAGTTTCAATTCAATCGGATGAATGGCATAGGAACGCTTTTGAGACAAACAAAGAAACATACATTTTTATACATTAGATTATTCTCTTTCGAGTATCCTAAAAGCCAAATGTTATTCAAATTCTTAGTAGTGAAATAATACCTAATATTGATACAATGATAAATTGCGAAACTTAATTCATCCCAATCTAATTATGAATTTAATTATCTCAAGTTTATCTTCAGCGATTTGTTGAGCATCTGACAAGGATTTTGATTTGAATATAAATTCGAGGCTTTCAACTTCAAAATTATTAATATGCGCGCCTTGAAGCGAAACAAGTGAGCACTTAAGTAGACAATTCGATTTAAAGTATAACAGAATCACTGGTCAAAGTCGAGACAATGTTTATAAATCATGTTTATAAATTATGCTTCAAATAGTGAAACCCGCGAGTCGTTAGCCTTGAGCCGGGAGAGCTTAAATTCGCCCAGATGGGGTCGTTAAAACTTTATATTAAAAGCAAAGTCTGGTTTATTGTACTCTGCAGACATTAAACAAACAGAGCTTTTGCCTCCTGAGCTTAATCAAATGTAAACTGGGGGTTGACGAACGAACGGAGCTTTTTGTTTTACGGCGCTTTGAACAAAAGTTCTGCATCCGCAAAAGGTTTTCCAGACACAGCAGCCGTTTGTCGACCGTTCTTAACAAAGTGCTTTGTAACACGATTAGATTTCACAACACCGCCATTGGTCATATTTCCGTAAAGCACGCATCCGGGAATAACGTCCATGTCCTTTGTATCATATTATCAAACAGATTTTGTACTCGCAAACTTTTTCATTAAATTAAAGGTGGTCCGTGATGTTTATCGCAGATGGGTAAGCATTTATTATATTATACATACACGGTGCAAAACATAAAAAATTACATACGAGAGTTAAAAGCTTCGTATTTGAGCTTATCAAAACTTATTTATTTTTATTTGTCAAAGATATTAAATTGGTATTTATAATATATACTCTGCAAACATGGATGTTTCCGATACGAATGCATTAATTATACAGATACAATAATTAGTATTTAAGAACTTAGTAATTTTACTCACGCGGGGTTGGTGGTAAAAAATATTATCTTATATTTGCTTAATCGTCTATTTTTTAAGTTTAAAAAAGTCTCTCTTGAGCTCTCCAGCCTGATTCTCTAGACCGGTCGCCTTGCACCGCAATGGGAGGGATGGATTCACACGTCCGTTACTTCTGGATACACTGACCGATAGATTTCTACCCACCCCTCATACCCTTTTCCTTCCCAGAACTTTCTCTTATTCCTTTCCTAAAAAGACCCTCCACACCGCATCACCAAAGATTACATAGGTTCTAAGAGGAATTATGTTCATCGTGTGCGGAGCTAATGCAAAAAAAAATAAAATAGAAGTGATAAATTAGAAACTGTGTGACTTTTTCATTTTGACCAAATTGTAGGATATTAATTTATTTATTTTTTCTTCAAATTCGTTTTCTTTAGATGTAATTAATTTTAGTGTATTATAATACCTTGTCGAAGATATTTAGTAGATATTTATAATCTTGAAGAGTTTGTTTTTGAGAGAAGCTTTTGAATAGAAAGCTTCTTTCCGTTATGATTTGAAACTCAATGAAACGGAAACGAGCGACACTAAAAAGAGACAAACTCTAATATGATACGATAAATCCACAGTCCCACCCAAGTCTTCTTTGGTGTAGTGCTTTAAACACCTGACAAACCTCAGCGGCCACACATTTAGCGGACCGAGGATCAAATCCTACGAAATCCAAAAAATATACATATTTTTACTTATGAAAAATCAATATCCAATCTTCAAACCACTCCAAAATGAACAGGCAAAAGAAAACACAAAATAAAGCGACATCTAGCAACTCCGAAGAAGTAAACACAAATACTAATAAGATGACCAAATGTATAGGAAAAGGTGCACTGGGGTTCGACGACAAAAATATGGAAAAAAATCAGTCTTCACTTTAATTTAAAAAATTGCTTCGTGGTCTCCCCACATCTACTTTAGTTTTCTGAAAGTTTCACTTCTACCGCGTGTGAATTGCACACTCTGATTTTTTATATGCATTAACGGAGATCTCTGAAATGCGTCATCATTACTATTAGTTTATTGTAGTTCGTTACATCAGTAAATGGCCGCTCAAACCCTAGGATCTGAAGATGTCTCGTATTGAAATGTCACGCCATGAACATGACATAATACTAAGGAGTAATTGAATTGAAGTAGGTAATTTAACTGACATCGATTCACTGAAAGCGATTGTTCAGAACGTCAGCAAAACAATGTCTTCGTCATCAGCTGTCCTCTTGCATCTAAGAGTATCTCTTGGCGGCTGGTCCTTGAGTAGTGTTTGGTCGGTATCGGTAATCTTAAGCTTAGAAGTGATTCCACTTCTGTTTGATTCTACTTCTTTGGTCTTTCTCAGCTTAATTGTTTCGTATCTTTCGTTCCTTCGTTTAGTTCATTTAGTCGAAGTTTTTTTTTTTTTTTTACAGTGAATACCGCACAAGAATCTCAACTGCTCCCGTCTGGAGCCAGTGAGACTATGGCATCCCCAATTGGGGTATGTTGTGAGGCTGAAGGTAGTGGGGAGGGGAAGAGGGTGGGGAAGAGGAAGGTTGGGAAGTACCTGGCTATTCAGATCTGGTCACTAAACACGGCTAAAGCCATTTTCAAGCAACGTTTCAATTCTGAATGGTGGTCATACACCAGGGCGATACTAATAGTATCTTCCACTCTGGAACATGCCGCCAATATACTATATATTATTTTAAATGAATTAATTGTGAAATAACACAAATTAATCAAATAAAATTTATTTGCGCATGCCGGGTTCGAACCCGCGACCTCCGGAATGTGAGTCAAGAGTCTTAGCCACTGGACTACGGAGGTCGTCACCAGTTTATTACCAGTTTATTACCAGGTTCTGCAGTTTATTAAAACAGACAGCTGTTCCGACTTCCAAAGGCATTGTCAACATTTGCAAAGTTAGCATTAAATATATATGTCAATATCACCAAGAATTGGTTTCCCTAGTTTGAAATGCGCTATGTGGTTGCGCTCATGTTGCATTAAAGTAGTGTATTTTGTCGTGTTGTTCTAGTGGGAGTGATTAGGTTTATAAGTTTAAGGAATAAAAAAAACAGTCAGAATTTGAAGTGTAATATTTTAAATTAGAAAGTTAATTTAATTTTTATGAAAGTTTTTCAATTTGAGAGGCGGGTATGGGTACCCCGCCCCGGTAACCATTTATTAGATAACCAAAATCTGTGCCATAGGTCATCCCAATTAGCTCGTTGCGATTAGTGACTTAGCAGAGGTGCCCGGGTTCATAGGGTGAAGTTTGTCCGTGTCTTAGCGGTGCACCATACCAGATGATGCAGGTGGTTGAGGGACACCTTTTGGGAGACACTGAACCCCAGATTCCTAGATACCCTTTTTATTCTCAAAACTTCTTCTCCTTACTTTCCTTTAAAAAACCCAATTCACAGCATTCCCAAAGACGACACGAGGGGAATTATTTTTCTCAAGGCCTGCTGTGTATAAGTTTAATGGTTTATTTTACGTCTATCTTCTAAGCGTGTGTATTTTTAGAATATTTATAAAGAAGAGATGAAAATGTATGTATTCTATCGGTATATTTAATTTAAAATTTATTGAACTTAGAGTTCTTTGTATTCTCATGAAAGAGAAAGAACAAACTACTGATTAGCATCCTATGATATACACATTTATATCAGTTTAATGACCTGTAGGGAATTTTTGGTTGCTCTTATATGAAATAATTTTAAACCTTATGTTGTGCGAACACGTGCTAATATAATTGACGCGTGTAACGTTAGTAACCTCTGAGTAAGTTGAATGTGAAAAATACCTGTATTAAATTCGTGAGGTATTTTATTTACAACATGAACTTTAGAAATAATCGTCAATCTATATACATATATATATATCGATAAATCAGAGTATCTACATATTTTATTCGTGGGTAATGCCTGTTTGTATACGCTTTATTGAACCATCGGGCCTAAGTTCACGTAAGTTGAACGATTCTCAATCAGCAAGTTAGGAGACAATACGCCACACGAACAATACTCCACGATATTACAAAACTTTACTATACCAACGAGATTATAGATAATGGCAAGTTGCTGTTGACATTAGAATACGTTAGGTCGGCACATTACCGAACGTCAAAGAATACTTGTTATAGAACTTATTCAAAAATCACTGTGCAATAATTCTTGCTTTCATTCTTAAACTGTGGTTAAATCACTGTGAAAACTTTATGCAGTCATTGTTACTCATTTTATTAAATTTATGCAGTCACTGCTTTGTTTCGACATTGTTTCGCAATCATTTTAAAATCAAAGTTCAGTCGATACTAAATCTTTGTGTAATCGTTGTGATTACCGTGTACAATCATTTGAAAATCATTGTGATATCACTGTGTAATCGTCGTGCATTAATTATGAATTCATTGTTAAATAATTGTGAAAACATTATGCAATCATTGTGCAAATCGTTACCAAATCATCGTGTTAAATTTATGCAGTCACTGCGACATCGTTGTACAATCATTGTGAAATCAATGTGCAGTCGTTATGAAATCTTTATGACATCATTGTGATTACTGTGTACAATCATTTGAAAATCATTGTAATATGACTGTGTAATCGTCGCGAATTCATTATGAAATCGTTGTTCAATCATTGTGAAAACTTTATGCAATCATTGTGCAATTGTTCATTGTGAAGTCATTGTGAAATCAATGTGTGGTCATTACGAAATCTTCATGAAATCATTTTGATTGAAAATTATTGTGATATCGCTGTGTAATCGTCGCGCATTCATTATGAAATCGTTGTTAAATCACTGTGAAAACTTTATCCAATCATTGTGAAATCAATGTGCGGTCGTTACAAAATCTTTATGAAATCATTGTGATTACTGTGTACAATTATTAGAAAATCATTGTGATAGCACTGTATAATCGTCGCGCATTCATTATGAAGTCGTTGTTAAATCACTGTAAAAACTTTATTTTTATCATTGTGCAATCGTTACGAAATCATTGTACTAAATTTATGCAGCCACTGTAACATCGTTGTGCAATCTTTGTGAAATCAAAGTGCAGTCATTACGAAATATTTATGATTCCTGCGCACAATCATTGCGATATTATTAGACAACCATTGTGCGAACATTATTAAATCTTTTTGCAATCATTTTGAAATTATTGTGTATTGAGTAATCATTTTTCTAAACAAACTGTTCTTTAAAATCAAGCTCAATGACTCAACGGTAAGCTACTGACGACACCAAGACGACACAGTGGTATAGGAATTCCGAAAGATTTATGTTTGTCTTTTTATTACTCGAATGTCCAATCTTGTGTTTCTTATTACTAGAATGTCCAATACCAGATTATAGGTACAGAATGTATAGTTTACTGTAATCTATGAACTAGGTACTGGGAAATTATGGGATTACATAAGATTAAGAGAATATTTATTAGGAGAAGTTATGTAGATTAGAAAACTGGAAGGAGATCAGAAACTACTTGAAGAATTGTAGTTAACCAAGTTTCTGCTTTATTTATTCTGTTTTATGTTTAATCTCTAAAGTAATTCAGTTTCTGATTTATTCCTTAACATTTCATTCATTTGGCAACTGCCATTACTACAGTTGGATGTAATTGTTACGAAAAGTTAATTAAGAAACGAATTTATTAATTGCTAATAATTTAATTGATAAGGTTAAGATATACCTACATCATATTATAGACAGGTACCTACTATTAGTTAAGAAATTTAAGATAATGACCTTTACAAAACTGGTAAACTAGTAACCTGGAGGCATGTATAGAAACCACCGCCTCAGGAACAGTTCATTGGATAACCAACACCTAGCAGGTCACTTCAAGTCGTTCATTAGGTTTGGTGACTTAGCAGGGGTGAGCAGGTTCAATGGGGTAAGGTTTGTCCAGCTGTTAAGTGTTCTAACATAGAGAGGTGATTCTACATAATGGTTATAGTAAAAAATATCATTTTGCCTTTGGTAAATATTTTTTTGAAATTATATCTTTTTTTTCAAGTAAATTTTTTTCGTAGAAGAATTACTTTTCAATTCAATCATTTTCTTTTTTACCTGAAAACTACCTTAAAACGTTGGTTTTTCGAAAAAACTTCTTAATTTTTCATTCTTTTTAACCTCTTACATTATAGAATCATCTTCAAAAAAATTTTTTTTTTTATTAATTGCCGGCAACCCGGGCGTTTATTGAAATAACATTATCATATACAAACAAGTAAGTAACCCGCCTCACTAGACGATGTCTGTCCTGAGACGGGTACATATAAATGCATACATATACATACACACATACACATACACATATGTATACGCATGCATGCACATAATCATAAAAACATGAGTACATAGAATCTAGATAAAATTATTGCAAATTGTTGATGGTTATCATAAAACCAAAACTCTGAAAAGAATTATTGGTAATTGCTAAAACGTTATCATGGGATATACACAATGTCATAAAACTAAAAATATAAAAATAATTATTGAAAATTGTTATAAGGTTATCATGGAATGTGCTGTACATAGTACCATAAAACCAAAAATCTTAATAGAATTAATGGAAATTGTTATAAGTTTATCATGGAATGTATACGAGTATATATAGTTTTATAAAATCAAGAATTTCGTTAAAACTTTAAAAACACATAGTAATGCCAAGATCTAAATCTAAACATAGCAACATTTCAACAAAATAATATTTAAAAAATTAGAGCACTCTACTCATGAACAACTTGATCAAACAAAATATAAATATTTCATAATTTTTAAAATGGTTTTTATACGAAGCCGAGTGGTTTACTAGACCCAGTGAGAGCTGGTACATCAATGATATTGAAGATTCTAGAACGATGTCGTCACGTACGACCTTTCGCTTTCATAGTTTAATTCCTTATAAATTAATAATATTTCATACTGCCTTTGATCTCGTCGAACCGACACCTTCAGTCAATATTCTTCCCAGAAAACAATGAATTTTTAAACTCGTCACGATTCAGTAGATAAAGCATCGTTTTATAATTCCGGCCATCGTGCATCGCATCGTCTTCACCGGTACCGTAACCGTAATACGTATCAAAGCATAGCTCCGGATACGATAATGCCCGGAGGCTTTAGCAAATCCATAACGTACGTGCTTCCACTTCCTCTTCTCTCTTCCTCCTTCCCACCCCCATCTGCCAATCTTTCTTATGAAGGATAAAACCATAGCTCACATACAGGATTGAGGATTGCGGATTGTGCTCACCGCATTATACCGGATCACCACGAAAAGAGTTCGTGTTTTGTTTTATTTACATAATGATAAATTTTCTTACGGGTGGAACTTCTTCGAAGAAACGAATAAATAATTCCGGTATTTTGGCTCAGTCTGGGCTTGGTGTAGTCTTAAAATTACATGCTGTATCGTTTCTGTTAAAAAAAAAATCATCAAACCTTGAATCTACCTCGAATCTCATCGATATTATTTCACAAAAAAAACTTCAAAATATCTCAATACAAATAATTAATTAATACAATATTTATTTTATTTTTTAAAGTTAATTTAGGAAAGATGTAGTTATAAAAAGGGTGTTAAGGGAAGTACTGATTTTCTTTAATCAGTAATTCCTGACATTATTTGAAGAAAAAAATGTGAAGGAAATTTTGATCTCCGGTGAATTTATTGATTTTTTTTTTTCTTTAAAACCAAACAAACAAAAAATCTTCTACGAGTCATCACTGGTCACTCAAACGAGTAACCGCTTGACCTTAACTGTTCACTACAATGATTGAAATTTTATTTACATATTTTACTCCAAATAATGTCACGAATCACTGATGAGTCAACTACAGTGACTCCCGCCGCCCCGAGAACATTTATTGAATAACCAACACCTCTGCCATAGGTCACCCCAAGTAGTTCGCTACGTTTGGTGATTTAGCAGGGGTGCCCGGGTTCATGGGGTGAGGTCTGTCTAGATTTTGGAGGCGGATGACCAGGATACAGTGAACCCCAGATTCCTACCCACCCCTTAAACCCTGGGTGGAGCTCATATAAAAAAAAAATTAAAAAATGAACTTCAATCTTACCCTGTTTATATAAATTCATTTTACAGTAGTGAATTTATCATAAACCAGTTAATATTTTTTTCATGTAGGAAACACTTAGTGGGTATACGTAATTAAATATTACAATAATTACAATAAAATAAATTTGTTTTAATTCCACTTTAATTTATATTTTTAACCAACTGGTTTCGGTTCGTCCTGAACCTTGACCAGGGTGAATAAAATATTTAAAATAAAAGAAAGAATTACAGAATATTTCAATGAAAATTAGAAGAGTCAGTGAGATCATCAACTTTGGTAAGAGCGAGGGGGGGGTACCTAAAAGGAAGGGGGTAAAAGTAGGCGTGGGAAAGAGAAATTTGTTAAAAGAGAGCTGTTTGACCAATCTAACTGTTTATTTAGAAAATTGGTTCTAATTATTTTTAATATTTTTTTTAAATTTCAAGAGCTTCTAGGATCTAAATGACTAAAGCGTAGATCTTTCGAATTCTTAAGATAAATTCTAAGGATGAAGTCCTTTTCACTCTGACAGCTGCACGCACCAGACGAAAAAACCTAAAATATTGTGTATCCATTGTTAGAGCATTATTGTGAATACAAACACTTTCTTTCATTGAGAGACTTTTCAACGCATGTCTAGATCGCTAGTTATGAATAAAAAAATGTAAATGTTTGCCGTGTATATTAAAGTTTTACTTTGAAGAAATAAAAACATTTTATCATGATAATGATTTCAAAAATCCTCTGATCTTTGTGATGACCCTGTGCAGATTTCTTCGTGTAATATATTCCTTTTGGTTTAAGAAAACGGGGAAAGAACAATGGTGATTGGTTCTATGCAACGATGCACCATCGTTTGATTAGGCACTTTAAATAATGCAGGTGAATAAACCCGTAATTCTTTCCGCTTTAAATTTCTTCCCCCTATTTCCCTACATACCCCCAGTGGGTTTTTGCCGGATTCAATATATATTATGCCGCGTTTCGCGATGCTCGGGTGAATTCTGGTTAACTCTGTAGTTGAAAAGATGAACACGGATGCAAGAGTTCTTGTTACAAATGCACGATTTTATTAAGTGAAATCTACGGTAGAAAAGGATTCACTTAAATCCTTTTCCCGCAACTGTACTGCCATTTTAATGAAAATATTTCAAACTGGGATTATAAAAGTCTTTTCGGCGCACTTGTTTTCATAAACTGTTGTTATTCTGGTAATCCTCCGTGGTGCACAATTCTTCAGAATTAAACATTCAAATAAATAGGTGTACATACATTGAAATCATTATTCTTGTTATGGATATCGTAAATCACAAAGCCAATTATCCCATTTTTTTATTTACGACGGTATATTTTGACTATGGCATCCCCAATTGGGGGTATGTTGTGAGGCTGAAGGTTTTGGGAAGGGGAATGAGATGGGGAAGAGGAAGGTAGAAAAGTACCTGGCTATTCAGATCTGGTGTTCAAACACGGCAAAAGCCATTTCAAGTAACGTTTCAATTTCGAATGTTAGTCTTACACCAGGGCAATCCTGAGAGTATCCTCCATTCTGGAAATATACCATATATTATTTTTAATGAATTAATTATGAAATAACACAAATTAATCAAATAAAATTTATTTGCCCACGCCGGGATTCGATCTCGCTATCTTCAGATTGCGAATCAAGAGACTTACCCCTCAACATATAAAAAACCGTAAATATGAAAACACATAAGGGAAAATATTATTGTTTATTACTGCACCGGGGGTTTACACGGAAACTTTAAGTCTCCGGGTGTCTGCTGTAAGCACAAGTAGTACGTAAATTCTGAAAAAGTGTGTTATATTTTTTCATACTTCTTATTAAATTGAACACACATTTTCAACTATCTAAATTCTTACTATGACAGACCATCCAGAAGAGCTACCTTCCTAGAAATGTCAATTTCCAAACAACTATTAACCATAGAAAAGTATAGATGGAAAACTTCCGAGTAACCGCTGACAGCGCATCCTGGCGACGAGAACAGTCAGAATATTTTGAGTTACCTAGTAACTTTTTTCTTTATTTTGGCTTCAGATTTTATGTCCGGGTTAAATCTTCCCCACAGGAAAAACTAAACCTTTCACACACTTTTCCACAAATCATCATCTTGTCAATTCACGCTATGCAATTGCACTATACACGGTGTCCGGAAACTCGTAGTACAAGCGGGAAACTAGTAAATCTACATCGCATTCGGAGTAGATTTATGATATAACTTTTTTGATTTGAGCTTTCGTTTTCGAGTAAATCGTGTCCGAAGTTGGAATTTTTTTTTGTAAAATTTGAAAAATTTTGTTCACTAGGGGGTTGATTTCAGCTGTGTAATGTCTTATAAAATGCATCGAAGGGTAAGCCGGGCTCAAAGAAAATTTTAACCCTTTAGTTGCAGAAAAAATGGAAAAATAGAAAAAAAAATATTAAAATCGAAATGCTCAGATCGAAAAAAATAAGTTTTTTGGGTTCTCTACATGATGTAGATTTACCAGTTTCCCGCTTGTACTACGAGTTTCCGGACACGTTGTGTAAGTATTATAAATACAAAATAATATAAGAACAACATGTCAACCTACTAGAGACCAAATAGGAAAATAATTCACCTACTCCTGATATTTTCACATCTGAGGGTTTGGCTCGGTGGAACTCCTAATTGGACCTATAAATCCTAGTGATCCCTCAATATTAATATTTAAAAAAAAATTTGTAATCCTACATGTATTTAAAATGACTGATTGTTGCAATTTTATATATAAATTCTTTAACAAATCTAATATGCCTTAAATTTTGAATGAGAGAGCTAGGTATAATGCCAGTACCCGAAATAACAAATGGTAATATTTTTATGGTCTGAGAATGTCAAATTCTTTTAATCTCATTTCCTAAATCCGTAATTTTTCTTATTTTTTCAGAAACAGATTTTTGAATATTACAGGAAATTGGAATCTCTCTCTCTGGTTTCAATCCTGGGATTGGTTTGCAGCAATTTTCTTTAGTTTCCTCTTCCATTCTTCCCTGTCTTGTGCGGCTCTTTTGAGGTCTGCATATGATAAGCAGCGCACGTCCACCAGCAGGTCCTCCAGGTACTCTCGGCGTGGGCGTCCCCTAGAGTTTGTCCCCTCGGTCATACCCTCCATTATGGAATGCAAGAGGCCTTCTTGTCGTATTACATGGCCGATCCATCTTGCACGCCTTTCGGACAAGGTCCTGAGCAGGTGCCTTCCTCCTTCGATTCTTTGGAGAACCTCCTCATTTGTAATGTGGTCTCTCCAGGAAATTCCTAATAGTTTTCTATAGGACCACATCTCAAAAGCCTCTAGTCTCCGTTTATCTCTTTTGGATAGGCACCATGTTTCGCAGCCGTACATCAAGATACTCCATACATAGGTCTTGATGAGGAGTATTCTCAGCTTTAGGTCTATATTATTTGATTCAATTATTTTCGACCTTTTATTGAAAGCAAGCCTAGCCTGGTGTATACGGCTGTCGACATCGCTCTTAGACCGACCGTCCCATGTTATTTTGCTCCCGAGATAGACAAACTCCTTGGCGTTCTTTAGTGGAACTCCTGACATCTCTATTCGCATCTGATGTTGCGTTCGGCCTACAGTCAGCAGCTTTGTTTTGTCTTTGGAATAGCGCAATGATATAAGTTATTTTTTTTAATTTTGTCATGTAAAACTATATCAGGTATTTCTAAAAATGAATTTGGTATTTCTAAATCAGGTATTTCTAAAAATGAATTTGGTTCATCTTCGTAATATGATACTATATTACGGCAGTCAATCAAGGTATTTTTAATTACCAAACTTTGGTGGATTATGTTTAAAACCTGATTGTGCCTAAATGTATACTCGGACGGCGCTAATACAGAACATCCCGATATAATATTTTCTATAGTTTTCAGAAAAGCCAAACATTTAATTCATAAATAACACTGTATTATTATTTTCGATATATGAAACATTATTAATTATTAGTATGATAAAAAGTATTTTAAACACTTTATTCATTAAAGAGCTGCACTCGAGTAGCCAAATACTGGTGTAAGAGTTTAAGGCGTCATCGATTTTAATTCGGATTAACATAGATCGCACTTCTACTGAGTTTCCGTTCAGTGACATGCATTGTCGATCATTTAAGTATTAGTAAATTTTATTTGATTTATATTGTACACAAAAAAAAAACAAACAAAACAAAAAAAAAATTACAAAAAAAACAAAGAAATAATACCAAGGGTCCAATAACGGTGAAAGAATAAAACAGGGTAGCTACGTAAATCAACAACAATAAATAAACAAAAGACAATTAATGTTAGGTCAAGTGAAGTAAAGTGAGAACAAGAGATTTGAGAAATGTATTAAAGTTCTGAGTGCCATCGCTAAATATGATCTTGCTACTATGTGGAAAGTTATATAATCGACACATTCGCACGAGAGGATGGAGTAGACTTAATTGGTTCTTTGGAAAGGAATATGGAAAGTTTCTGGGTTTCTTTTTATGATATTGTTCACCTTACTAGATCCATAATGACCTCAAAGGTAATAAAATAACGTTTTCAGTTTTCATTGTTGAAGGATTATTTACAACCACAGTGCCGGAAAACAATATTTCTACCGCTGTTATTATCACTTCTACCGGTTTTCACGTAAACATGATATTAAATTTAAGAAAAATTATCATGTTCTCTAAAGCAGTGATATAATATGCACATGTTTTGATGTTAAAAACATGCATTAATATCGATAATTTTTTATATATTTATTAATTTTTCGTAACCAGCTTCACTCTCCCGTTCACGGCTGGTCTAATACTTTAATTTATGGGATCTGAAGGTTTTGTGTAAAAGCATCACGTCGCGTCGTTGGTGTCATAAATTTACATTTGCTTTAATGCATCTACAACATTATGACAACCTTTGTGGCAGTGCAACCTTCACTTTGAACCTAGAGGTCATCATTTTAAAACTGTGAACAATTTTTTTTCAGATTTAAAGAATAATAACAAAACGGTTGTAAAGGAAAGTAGAATATTAGCTAAGAATCATTTGTTTAGAATTTTAATTTCGGTTTCTTTCGGATGAGTTTCAATGACCTTTTAATTGATCATTTGTTCTGAATCAAAATAAACGATAAATACATATGTAAAACGTGTTAATATAAAGCATAATATAAGTGTAAATTCACAGTCCTCCCCTCTAGGGTTTCCTGTTCTGAGGTGGCCTTCAGATTAATTTTTTTTTATTTATTTAGTTTCTAGTTGTCCATACATTTTGTCTTCATACTGTTTGCAAGTTAATTATCACTCTGTTCTCTCAGCCATGTTTTATAACATATTTCTCTTGGACACTTAGGGTTTCTAAAAAAATATATCATGTATGTTCTATGGATGTGAAACATGGACCTTGAAAGTAAATACCATGAACAGGTTAGAGGCTTTTGAAATGTAGCTTCATCGGAGAATGCTCAAGTTCCATGGACCGACATGATCACCAACGCAGAAATTCGCAGGCGGGCTAGAGCAGATAGAACTGCTTACATTAATAAAAATCAGGAAAATTTCATATCTGGTCATATACTTCGAGGGGAAAAGTATCACTTGCTCCATTTAATATTGAAAGGCAAGATAGAAGGTCGCCGAAGGCCTGGTAGGAGACAAATGTCTTGGCTGCGTAATATACGAGAGTGGACCGGTATTAGAAGTAGGAGCAGCTATTCCGGGCAGCGCAAGACAGAGAAACATTTTCAAGAGTGATCGCCAACGTTGAGGGGACCTGATGCGGCACACAAAGAAGATGTATGTTATTTTTGCAGATAATACCTATGTCCTTGCCATGCCGAAACAGTAATTATATGAAATCTCGATAGAAGAATATTGCAAAGTTTGGTCCGAAAATTATTATAAACACGTTTTTTCTGTTATTTTACAAAGTTATATGCTTAAAAAATTTATATTGTTTCTTGAAATGCTCAACATTTCCCGCCAGATTTTTGCTCTATTTTAAACGAGTCGTGTTTATTGTCTTTTTAATATTATCGCGATCCCTCTATCACTCGTATTTGCATATCTCCCCGTGTTCTTTTTTTCTTTATTTTTCCCATTTTTTTTACATTTGATATATATATTTTTTAAGGAAGACAAATATTCCCGGGTTACGAATAACCTGACAATATTTGAAAATCTCAGAAAGCGGATGTTGCTTGTGTTCTGATGGACGACTTAGCCAACCAAGGAATCGAACACGGGACGCCTGGGTGAGACCCAAACGTGATGCCAACTCAGCTACCGACCAGTCATCGTTTTCATGTCGAAGTGATTTGTTTTCATATACCGTGGTACCGCGCGATACGAGTGCCCTAACATACGAGATATTTGAGATACGAGCCGTCGAGCGAGCGAAGTTTTGCTTTGAAATACGAGCAACATTTGAGATACGAGGAACGGCTGGCTGAGCGTTAAAAAACCGTTTGCTTGTAATGACTGTACGTATTCAACTTTTCATAAGAGAGATTTGAAGAAACATATTCTGACTCACAGTGGAGAAAAACCTTTTTCGAAACTCGAATTTACTCGAAAGGGATCTTGACGAACCACACGCTGATTCACAGTGGAGAAAAACCTTTTTCATGTTCCGACTGCGAAAAATTATTTTCTCAAAAGGGAAATTTGACGACATACAGTTTAGAAAAATCCTTTTCATGTTCTTCCTGCAAAAAATCATTTTTCAAAAAGCATGTTTGACAAACCACATGCTGAGACCCAGTGGAGAAAAACCCTTTTCATGTTCCGACTGTAAAAAATCGTTTTATCAAAAACGATTTTCGTCATTCCACATGCTGATACACGGTAGAGAAAAACCCTTTTTATGTGCTGACTGTAAAAAATTGTTTTATCAAAGACGATTTTCGACATTCCACATGACACGGTAGAGAAAAACCCTTTTTATGTTCCAACTGAAAAAAATCGTTTAATCAAAAAAGATCTCACCCGCACCACGTACTTAGCGTAAAAAAACCTTTTGCTTCTTGTGACTGTACGTATTCATCTTCTCATAAAGTAGATTTGAATAAGTGAGATTTTGAGATTTTGGGGGCTGGAACGGATTGATGGCATTTCAATTAATTTCAATGGGGAAAATTGCTTTGAGATACGAACAAATTGACGTACGAGCAAGCTAATGGAATGAATTAAACTCGTATCTAGAGGTATCTCTGTAATTAAAATGACGCCACAAAGTGACTTTGCGATTTTTGATGAAGTTAAATGTATTCATTTCCAATATATTTTTTGTTTGATTTGGAAAAGCATTATGTAATTTCGTGGCATCAAATTTAATATCTCTCAGTCCAAAATATGTATTAAAACTCAGAGTAAACAGTATATTTCAACTTATTGCCTTGGTTGAGTATTTATTTAGTTCATATAAATAATTTTTTAATAAAGTTTATTAATGTTCACCTTTTCACGAGCATTTCCAATATATGGTATTGGTTTTTCGTGGTTGCATACAATAAATAATTAAATGAAAATCGATAACTTTTACATTCGTATTAATAAATCTAGCAATGTACCTTTTTTATAAATATTTAATTTTTTTTAAGATTATACTCATCAGTTCTTTAATCATTGAAGAAGAATACAATATTAATAAATCTAAATGAAACATGAAACAGAACAAGACTTAGAAAATAAAAAGGTAACGGTCGCAATTAGGAATCGAACCAAGGATCTCTGTCTTACCCGGACAATGCCTTTAACTACTCGGCCATTGAGATTTAATAATTTCGTATGATTTTTGTCGACCACATATCTCAATCTTAGATTTACCAATAAATCCTTAAACTTGTACTAGAAAAAAATTGAAAATTTTTGGCTGCCACTTTGTATTCTACCCGATTGAATTTGTATCTTAAGCGTCGATGACACGTGGCGAGTTTACAAGTTACTATCTGGGAAATTCACTATCTGTTAGTAAACTCGCCCAGTGTCATCGTGTTACTTGCTAACTAGCAGCGACTAGCAGATTGTTGACAATCTACGAAAAAAGTTGAAAGGTCGTCAACTTTACTCGCCTACGCGCTTGCTCGTGATTGGTTTATTTATGTTTCCAACATGGCTTCCGATAAAAAGCTGATTTCGACTGTCAAACATCTGAAGAATTAGTTCACGCAGGCGTCGTTATTCTTGTTATACATATAGCAGCGGCCTCAGTTTCCTACACTTCTGAGCCAATGGACAGTTTTGTGTGTCATCATGACAATCTCACTCGCCGATTTACCCGCTTTTAAACTTAGTAGATAGTAAGCTTGTAAACTCGCCACATGTCATCGATGCTTAGAGAGTGTTTCGGATATACCTATTCAATTTTCATTTATTATAACACCAATTGTAATAATCAGGTTTCAATGGTCGAGTAATTAAAGGCGTTGTCCCTGTAAGACAGAGATCCTGTGTTCGATTCCCCGTTGCAACCTTTTTTTTGTATTAAATGTTAATGTCTTGTTCTGTTTCATATTTCTTTTAGATTTATTATAATTGTTAGAACAACAACACTACTCTGTTACTGTTTAAGTTCATTAGATTTAGATTATACAAAATTATTATTGTTTTTAAAATATTGTAGGTGTTCCGTTCGATACTTAAGACGAAACCCGGGTAAGAGGAAACAAGTATTTTACCTAACTGTTGCTGTCACTGTCACTCTTACTCCCCCCAAATACTGAGCGAAAGGTACAACTGCACCTCAGCTGATAATGATCGAGGTTTTGTATTCCTCATTTATATCCTCCAAAACTCTACTGATTTTTAAGATTTTAAAAGAAAATACTTTATGCCTGTACTTTTTTTAAATAAATTGTCTACTTTGTATACTTAACTTCTGCTGATCGTGTTCAACCAGGCAATTTTAACGATTTTTGTAGGGTCCTATCTCCTATAAGAAGTAATTTACCAAAAAAGGCAAAAAACGTACCGTCGTGGTTGATATCTATTTTATATTAAAAAATATTTGCAGTAATGTCAAAATCCAGAGAGAAAATTTGGGAACATGGACAAAATGCCGCCCGATTTCCTCTTAACATCAAAACTCAAAACAAAGAACTCTCTTTGTACATATGCGTGTTATTTTATTTATAGGTATTTATTCTTTCATTTGCTGCTTACATATGTTTTACGCACGTTCAGTTTATTATTACCTCATACGTTTATTTACATTAATTTACTAAATGGTTACTATGTTTAAATTTAGATCTTGGCATTACTATGTGTTTTTTAAGTTTTAACGAAATTCTTGATTTTATGAAACTGTATATATACATTCCATGAAAAATTTATAATAATTTCCATTAATTCTGTCAATATTTTTGGTTTTATGACACATGTACATTCCATGATAACCTTATAACAATTTTCAATAATTCTTTTTATATTTTTGGTTTTATGACATTATGTACATCCCACTATAACCATCAACAATTTACAATGATTTTATCTAGATTCTGTATACTTATGTTTTTTATGATTATGTGCATGCATGCGTATACATATGTGTATATGTATGCATTTATATGTACCCGTCTCAAAACAGACTTTGTCTAGTGAGGCAGGTTAATTACTTGTTTGTATATGTTAATGTTATTTCAAAAAACGCCCGGGTTGCCGGCAATTTAAAAAAAAGTACTAGAATTAAATGATCTTTGGGTTGTTAAGATTTTGACCTTGATCAGTCGAATTTAATTCTAATAAAGATATATTTATTAGCATTAAAACAAGTGGAAGATTTACGTGGATTATTCTATGTCAAATGATTGTTTCTCCGGGTTCAAAGAATCTTGAAGTCATAAATGTCCCCGAGGTTATTAATGACCCAGTGGCATTAAAATTTAACCCATTGAATAAAAGTCACAGTTGGCACGGTGCTTTATGAGAGTTTAATGCAATTAATATTAATTTATCGGTATTTTCTGTAATTTTTCAAGAACTTCGGTCTTAACACGTCCTAGGACGGATTTGAACAGTAAATTGCATTGCCCTAGTTTTACATTAAAGACCTATCATAATAACGCGAAAAAGATAATAACGAATTGAATTAAGTATTTATTAATTTGTATAATTCGTATTTAATTCGAAGTAATAATTGTTTGAGAGCTCCCTAGTAATCGATATTTTTTGTTACGTGCGTCGTTTATGTAAATGTTGGGGAAACTACGAAGGATCAGATCAATCAGGGAGGGGAAGGAGATATGGAAAATGTTCCTGACTATTCAGATCTAGTCTAAACACAGCTAAAACCATTTCAAGTAATAAGACTAAACCTACATACACAGTAGACCAGCGTAAAATTTTAAATAAGCATGTGATATAACTTTTTTTATCCGACTATATACAGGCGGATATGTTTTCTGTCGCCCCGGGAACTATTTATTGGATAACCAACACCCCGGCTTAACCAACCAATTGGTTAACCAACTGTCGGCGGACCAACTGTTGCAGGATCAATTGTCGCCGGACTATCTGTCATGAAACCATGAACGCTGTAGTATCGCATACGGGACAAATAAAGAAACATTTATTTTTGCTTATGAATGTAGGTTAAAAAATTTACAACAGAGCTGCGGTTTACCATTTTTCAAATATGAATATTTTTGACAGTGAAAACGTGCTGCATATTTCCAACGTATTCGAAAACATCAATTCAGAACCAGACCCGAATAAATTAGTATCCACCGATTTCGTAGTTCAAATGAAATTGACATTTCAATTCAACGTAATGAATAACGTTACGTTCAAATTTCAACGCACAGAGAACATTTCTATAATACAATGTATTAAATTACTACCTCATAACCTGCGGATATTTTGATAATAACGATATGATCAAATAGTTAGCGGCAACATATAAACTAAACGATGTTTAAACGCTACGGTTCGCGGTGGTTTCTAATTTTATGTATAAAAGAAACGTGTAAATAAAAAGGATATAAAAATATCTACTACGCGTTATGTCATTCTTGATTTGAATATGGAATCATAGGATGGGGATCTGCTACACAAATAAATACCTGAATACGATTCAAAATGAATCATAAAGACCATATTGAAAGTACCCATTAGAAAGCCTTCAATTGAAATTTTCAGTAGCTTTGACGTACCAAATGTATAACAAAAATATGCCAAAAACATATTATTGAAGCTTTTAAAAGTACTGAATCCTCTACTAGACTACTAGATCTATTAAAAAGAATATAAAAAATACTCTAAGGTATAAAACCACATTCGGAGAAAGAAACTACACATACTTTGCAACAAAACTCCCAAACAAATTTCCCCAAAACATAAAACTAATAAAAAATTCTAATAAATACAAATCGAGAATAAAAATAAGGCTGAAAGAGGTCAATAAAAAAATACTTATGAAGACATTAAAACGACGTAGAAGACAAATACACTGTATTTAAATAACTTTAGTCCGCCTCGGCACAGGACCCCCTAGTGAGGGGGACTAAGAAATTCAATATTTGTGCTGAAATTCACCATTATGCTTTGTATGTACAATTATTTTATACAGTCGTTAAAATAAAAAATAAAAATCTGAAAACTTTGGTTGAAATGGCTTTATCCGTGTTTTGTAACTGGAACTGTATAGCCACGTATTTCACAACCATCCTCTTTCTCATCTTTTTCCTCTCCCCACTGCCTCAGCATTGTAATATTTATTCGTCTCATACTTTAATCTCACGCAAGGCACGTGCTTTCGGCATATTTTGTAATGTCAAGAATTTCCACATCAATTTAGTCTTCAAGTAAGGAAGATTTACCTTGTTTGCATTATCGATAAAATTAAACCTATGAAACTCAATTAAGGGAAGCAGAATTATTGTTAAAGTTGGGTAAAAATTCCAAAATACCGTTATAATCCTTACAATAATATATAATATCCCCCTTTTATCCTTATAACTAGCTGACCCGGCCACGCGTTGCTGTGGGAAACGAAACACAACGCCATCTACTGGATGGTTACCCAACCATTCTAACCACCGCCATCTGTTAATTTGCATACAAATCAAATCAAATACCGTTCGCTTGCCAGCTCGCTCTCCACCACATACAGACATTCTCCTTTATATTTCAACCAATTTACAAAAAAACCTAGACAAATTACATACCTATAAACCTTCCTCTTGCATCACTTTATCTTTTGGTGAAAACCGCATGAAAATCCGTTGTTTAAAAGATCTAAGCGCACAAACGGCTGGAGCGACTTCATTTTATATTATGTAAAGTTAATAATAACTATACTTTTGGATGAAGCTATAACTTTGTGGTTATCCATTATAGATAAATTAAACAATTTAACTTTGTTTGAACCACTTTTATATTTGAGTAAATCCGACCGGTTTCAGAACGACCATTCCTTCTTCAGGGCAAATGTATACTGATTTGATAGTTTTGAAATATGGATGGGAACAATGTATTATTATGGTAGGGGTGGAGCCGTTGCTAGGTATTAATTAAGAATGGGTGGGTAGGGGAACATATCCACGATTGGGCTATAAGACAATATTTTTAGTTTGTTGATAATGGATTCATTATTTTTAAGGGATTTTTTTTATTTCCAAGGCTTCTAAGTTATCTAAACGTTTTCCTTTATGATTAATATGAAGAATATTTATCCCCATATTTTTTTGAAAACTATGATTATTTTCAAGTATATGGTTAGCGAACTCAGAAAAATTATTTTAATTAAGACACCTTAAATGTTCTTTGATTCTGATTTCAAAATTATGAGTTTCTTTTCCAAAATAAAAATCAAATTCCGTTGCCTTGAAGAAGGAACGGTCGTTCTGAAACCGGTCGGATTTACTAAAATATAAAAGTGGTTCAAACAAAGTTAAATTGCTTCATTTATCTTAATAATAACTAATTTAATTAAATTAATATTAATTGAATTATTTAAACTGAAGTTCTAACGATAATGTAATTGGTTTTAGAATTGTTTTGAATATTAATTTTACATATATTTTATAATAGTGCTGTGCAAATCGATGGTGTGTATTTTTGTTTTTAAATCTATTTCGTTATGTATTTAGTACACACAAAATATGTATCAAGAACCCACACAATATCATTGTTTGTTATATTTTATGGCACCAGCTGTTCAAAAACTGTATTTTTCTGTCTCTTTTATTGTATAACGTTAAACATTTTACCTACCACCTTTATACTGTACCATATCATATACGGGTATTACACATACCATGTATAATATGTGTAATGTAATACCCATTTATGTTATTTTTGTTATCTAAACCTTTAACATTGTTTTTGACACCATAAATGCATTAAATCATAAAAACATGTTAAAATATGTACAAGCCCATAAGCGCACGAATGATTGATAAATAAATAATCCTAGGAGACAGAATTGGTGTTGAATTATGAACATAATTCCCTCACTTCTCCCATCTCATAATATTTTGTAAAAAAGCGCTGTGTTTGACAAATCGACACATTTCAAAAGAGAAAGCCCTCATTATATAAAAAAATATTTTACAATATGATTCAATATATTTTTATCAGAGAACATTGTTGATTTTAAGTGAGTTTATGTTTATTTTTGATTTGTTCTTAAAATTGCGTAACAAATTCAATAAATTTCCTAAATGCCTCTCTCATTTTAATTTTTTTAAATGAAGATTGATGGAAACCTTACATCTCACGCATTATCATAACGTCGCACTTCATTACTTAATCTCTCTCTTAACGTAGACTTTAGACTGTGCTCATTTTTTTCCCTTATTTTCGTCAACATCCCCTCGGCGATAAAAGCACAGCGTCCCTTATCCAATTCATAACGCTTATCTCCCACACTCCCCCCTAATGCCATCTCCTCCGCCGTCATACATCGTCCTCCCCGAGTGCACTTGACAGTTCCCCCCTCCGTCTGCATTCATTATTCCAACCAACCCCGTCTGCCCCATCTTCCCCGTCTTAGCCCCGAGTAACCCTAGAGTCAGACCTTCTCCAGCTACCTTCTTGCCCCAGACCTGATTGTCGTAGTGTTTTATTTCTCTAATTCGAGCCTTTAACGTGATGTGCTTACCATTTCGTCGAGTCGCAGACAAATCGGCTTTCTGATCTCAAGAGACAGAGGGGTTACTTGACAGTTTTGTTTTGCTGCCCGGAGCCAATGGAACCATATACATATTTCTCTTAGATCTAAATCTAATGCAATGAGAATCTATCATTACCACATACTTGGGTTAAGTGGGCGTTTTTTAAATATATGTTGATGTCATATACAGGGTGTTAAGGGACGTACTTGACTTACTTTAATAAGTGATTCCTGACATCATTTGGAGTAAAAAATGAAAATGAAATTTTGGTCTCCGGTGACTTTTTTTGACCACTTTTTTTTTTTTCAAAACCGTTTTCTTCAAAATCAAACAAAAAATTTTTTCTTCCGCATGGCATCACTGGTCACTCAGCCGGGTGTCCGACGAACCCCTTACCCCGCCTCCAACTGTTCAACAACTACCATTTTTTATGTTTTTGTAGAAAAAAAAAAAAAAAACATCAAAAATGTCACCGGAGACCAAAATTTCATTTACATTTTTTACTCCAAATAATGTCAGGAATCACTGGTTAAAGTAAGTCAAGTACGTCCCTTAACACCCTGTATATCTAATTTGAGCCTTAAATGCGGTGTACTTATCGTTTCGTTCTCTTTCGGATAACGGTTATTCAAACTGCAAAGGTTTTTGTTTACAACGTAAGCGTAGCCCTTTAAACCTGCGTGATATCCTTATTATTTAGTATTCCGTGATCTCTTCTGAGAGATTCTTAGAATTTTTTAAACATTATCTTCACACAGGAGGTCTAGAGAAAAATCTTTTCCCTCAGGGCCTGTGTCTTCTTTAGGGATGCTATGTCTTTTTAAAGTAGGGAATACTTTTGAAAACGGGGAAAGAAAGTTCTGGGAAGGAACAAGGTATGGGTAGGAATCTGGGAGTTAGTGTGTCTAGGACGTACGAATCCATCCCTCCCACTGTGGTGTAGTTGGTCGTTAGACGCAACCGCTGCCAAAATCTGTACAAACTACTCTCCGTGAACTGGGCAACCTTGCTAGGCAAGTAACCAAACGTGGCAAACAACTTGAGGTGACCTTCTACAAAGGTGTTGGTTATCCAATGAATGGGTTTAGAACGGAATACAAATACCTTTTCTTATATTTTTAATAATATTGTAATATTATTATAGTTTTATTATAATTTTAATAAGTAATATTTGAAGTGTGAAAAACACCGATATCATAAATATTGTTGCCGTTGCACTGTGTAGTGTAAATATTATATTGTATAAATATTTTGCTAAATTAAATTTACAAACAACTTAAAGAGGTTGAACTATTTCCGTCACATCGTTATTTTAAATGACTTGGACTTAAGAGCGTTTAACCAGCCAGCGGACGAAAATCCACATTTCGTCGAAAGTTGTTCTTCCGATCGTGCAGGGCGGTTACAATGAGAAAGATTAATTATTCTCCGTACCAGCTTTTTTAAATTATAACTCAATATCGAATTTATTTCAATCCAAATTAGCTTTAATTTATACCTTCATCCAAAAATGCTGAAAGGTGTGATGATAAAACTATTAAAATAGTGTACTTTTTGTAGTTATTTTTTGATTATAAGTATTTATCATTTTTCAATAATGTCTAAATTTAATAAGAATGTTAAAAAAATCTGAAATATATTAGTTTGTAAGTGCGCAAATAAATACACAAATGGAGCAATTTTCGTCAAGAAACGCATGTACGTACATATTTTTTAATGATTTTATTGAAACTAAAATTAAAATTCTAATACATACGTTTTCTAGATAATGTATTGATTTATTTTACTGCATGATTATATTATTTGAAATGGGTGTGGTATAATACAAAAACTTTTTTGAAAATTTAACAAATCTGCCAACGACCTATGGAATAACCTTATTATAATAAAAAATTTAAAAAATTCTCAAAATTTATTACCTGTGAATGCTAGATAAAAGAACAATCTTTCGAAATCCATTTATAATTTTTTGTGGAAAAGAGTCAACACGTCTAAAACCTTTTTTGAAAATGACGTATTTCCGGTTTTCTCTGGTAATGCCCTCCTAATGCTTCCACGACGATATTAACGCAAACAGATGACATTCACAACAAAATAAGGGTTATTCCAACAACCTTTACACATTTTACTTTCTAATACTAACAATATTATTATACCAATACAACCTCACTTCATTTACTCTAACTGAATAACGCGCAGCCTTCCATTTCATAATATTATACTCAACCGCCCTTTACAGGAATACCATTTCCATGGTTCTTGCAGAAGTCTAGTTTAAACTCGCATTGAACAAACAAACGGCGGGTCTGGAGGAACAAAAGGTTCCGCAGCCCTGCTAAAGAATTACGTTCATTACACAACATTTATTTTGAATTCACTTAAGGCTTTCATTATTTCCCATTACACGACAGCCTTAAAGCCAGCAAGTTCTGATTTCCTTCCATTAGTTTCTGCCTTACAACGTACAATGGGCGGTATCAAAGGTTCAGGAATTTATTGTTATACGAGTATACTGAAATATAGATATAGATGAACGGAAATCATGCTTTGCTTTTAATAATAATATTTTCCTTACCAATATAAAATAAGGCATTATTTTTTATACTGCGTTAAAAACATCAAGGCTTTTGAACAAAGAGTCAATCATTTTTTTTTACATGTTGCGTTCTGCTTCGAACGTAGGATTATCTCAAAAAATGTCATCAGTTTTGCTGTTTCTTCACGATTCTCATCCATTCCAAATATCGGTTATCTGACTCATAGACGGATTTAGGAGGGGGCACGGGGGCACGGGGGCACGGGGGCACGTGGCCCCCCAGACGGTATTTTTGTGTACTGTGGAGATTCCATCACAGGACATACTTAGAAGCAGAAACTGTCTTTATTGAACATTTAATTTTTCTATTGTTTTGACACTTTCGTAAATCTTCCTATATATACTTGAACTTGTAATTGTCCGCCCCTTGTGCCCCCCCCCCCCCCCCCCAGAAACAAATCCTGGATCCGCCCTTGATCTGACTTAAGTTTTCACCAGTCTCATTTGTTCTTTAGCTACAGTTATTTTTCCGAAAATATTGTTATTGATGACATGTCATCCTGTATCGACGTGCCCTCGTTGTACTTGTAGAGTAAGTATTCCTCAATAAAAACGAAAATGCTTTAGATCACTCTACTGAAGTAAAATTTCACTAACCTATATCTCCCTCTCAAATTCCGTTCGCCTCGCCCGATCACACATTTCATAACGCTCTCGTCATGCATTCACCAGCTTACTCCCCAAGTCAAGCGTGGGTAAAGGCCCGACCGTTTGCCTTGCCCGATCAAACTTTTCGTAACGCTCTCGTCACGCATTCACCAGCTTACTCCCCAAGTCAAGCGTGCGTAAAGAAGTTTTACTTCAATAAAGATGGTTTGAAATTCTCCAAATTTACGATACAATGCAGTTCTTAATCCTCTATTTTTTTTAACTCGACACAAGAGGCTCTGATGAAAATAGTTTCCCTTGTAGCCTATGTCATCTTTGGGGAAATGTGAGGAGGGTCTTTTTGAGGAAAGGAAAGAGTGAACCTGGATCTTGGATGCCTTAGGAGGGCGGAAACAAGGAGATTGGCAAATCATTCGAGCCGTTAAACTCAAGACCAGGAGCTCCAGCACGGTGAAATCGATAACTTTACAATATCGGATCGATTGGCGGAACTTCCGATGATTTTATATCGATACCCCTAGCACAGTTTCACCGTTGATAACCGAACCGATATTGACAGGGAATAAATTAGAAATCGATATACGCAGGCAACTCTGGCTGATCTGTCCACGAACTTGCATTTCGAAATATGAAACGCCAATCAATTACGTAAATATATTATTAATATGGCAATGTCGAATTGAAATACTAACCTAAATATGCATCGGCAGTCCGCATTAACTTTTTGACACTAAGAGGGAGTTAAATAGTTAATCAGGTCTTTATTCAAATTTCAACTACTTTAGTTTCTCAAAACGTAAATAAATTGGTCGCATTAAATTAGTTGAACTATTCTAAAAGCTTCGTTAATTAAATCCGTTCATTAAATAAGCCAGCAATTTTGCATAATATTATCCAAATAAATGCGTATATTGACATTTATCCGAAATTTAACTGATACCAAGGAGGCCGTGCTAAAAGATATCTATATTCTGTATTGGTAAGAATATTTCTTACCAATTGTTGACTGTGATCGCAAATATTGATAACTGACCATAAATGATGGATTTGGTCAATAACGGATTGATATAAAGTTTTATCGATCATCCATGCTAGGTACCCAGGTGGTTTTTCGGTTGGTATTGTTACGTTACAAAAGATAAAGAATAGACCCCCTTTTTCCTGTTGCGAGGAGCTAGTGAATTGGCCCCCAGTGCACAGCTCGCCGTACCGCCCCTCTCCGCCCCCTCTCCGCACGCGGAGGTCCGTGGCCCCAGTGCCGAACAGCACCCGGCATTCATTCCCCGGCTGGTCGCGGGCTTGACAACAGTGATTGCGCTAGTGCGCTGTTCGAGAACCTAAAAACTCGTGATTGTTTCTATAATGTGTTTTGTGCACGAGAAGGCTCCAGCCCACAGTAGCCTGTCTGACGACTACCTCATATCCTGCTTTGTGAGTAAAATGAATCTTTGTCCCCTCTGGTGTGTTACATCCCGCGTTTAAATTCACTAATACGTATTGAGAGTTGAGTAGAGAGAAGTTCCCTGCCATGTTAGAAATTCTATACCTAGCAAGTACCCATGTGTGGTTTGCCGAGGCTGGCAATTGTAAAACCCTGTCTCCTTCTAAATGAATAAACCCTTTACGTGCAAAACTGTGTTCTGATTGAGGAAAGAGACCTGGAGATTGTGAGGAAAGAAGGGGGAGGAATTCACAAGCGAATCACAACACTCGCCTTGGTTTTAAGAGGAACCTTGCTTGCTGCCGGCTCTGAGCTAGTTCTTTTGGCCTATGTATTGCGTGTCCTTTCCAGGTTTTGGTTTAGCAAATGGCCGTATAAGCGGCAATGCTAACAGTATATACGATATATTTTGTTTTTAAATTTTTTTTCTGTCGTATTTATGATACAAAACATTCAGGAATTTTGCAACTGTCCTGTATAACGTAGAAGCACAAGTTTAAACTCCATATTTAAACTTTCTTTGTACGCATTTGGTAAGAGAAACAACACGTATCTCAAATGGGAAAACTGATGTTTGGAAGTTGAAAGCGTGTTAAAGTTTTGTCGTGAAGGTTATTGAATATTAATGTCACCACATGGGAGAGAGGGGGTGGGTTAGGAGGGGGGTTTACTTCGTTAGGTTGAGTGATATAAAATCTGATGTGTAATTACATTCGTGGAACAAAACTTTAAGGGGGGAACAAATTTAATTAAAGTAATGTTGTTACTTAGAGTTTGTACACAAAAAAGTGACATTTTGATTGTGATTGTGTCGTCATAAACATTAGAATTAATTTTGCTCTTTTTTTACATTCCAAGGTTATTGCGGGAATCAGTGGATTTAACTTACTTTCCAATGGTAGAGAAAGTATAAAATAACTTTCTGCGATATTTATATCTTAGAGTCTTCGGGTATTATCTCTGGTTATATCCATCAGCCTTTCTGACCGGTATGCTGGGTATTAATAGCCTCACCGATAGTAGGAAAACTGTTTTGCTGATAACAGCATATATCTTCTAAATGGTCATATTCCCGATGTAAATAAAAATTAAGTTTTATGATCCCGACAACTTCACAAGAGCGCGTAGGAACAGGACTTTTGCTGTTCCGAGATGCAAAACTAACTTACCGTTGATTGGCAATGCCATTTGCAAAAACGATTTTGTTATTATATTACTGTTCCGCTGACGTAGATATTGTTCAACATGTTAAAAAAATTATTTTAAACATAACTAATATAATCTGACGTTAATTAATACTCCAGCGTCTGTACGGTTAACATTTAAGAATCCGACTACGAATACATCTCTGACGCCGCGCTTTACGCAAAACCGTTTTCGCACTTGGAAATTGTCACAAATATACTTTTGTAATAGAACTGAATTAAAGCAATGCCAAATGATGGCGCCACTTATGTTAACAGCTAGCGTGAGGAGCGTCGGCTGGCAGGCGTAAGCACTATTGGATGCGTACTTTCGTTGACCTCTTTTGGTATGGAGAGGTGGATGGTATGATTATTGTTATAACTGGCAGTTGTGAACGGTAATAATACCAGGTTGTGATTTCTACCACGCGTCTGTATATTATATATGACGTTATTGCCTGTCCCGGTGACTAGCTGTAACTGGATCCGAGGAACCGTCTAATTTTGGAACCAGTTCCTATCGGATTTTTTAACTTCTAGTATATGTTAATCGTTGGATATGTTAATAATAAATGTGCATTTAAAATAAAATAAATTAATTATTTTAACCGTTTTGTTTATGTGGCAAGTATTGTAAAAATGTTTAATCGTGCTAATTCTCGTGCCTGGATTCGCCATATTTTGTTTCCATTTATTGTATTCTTCAACACTTGATGGTATTTGTTTGAAATGTTTTCATCTTCGACCACAAAATTTTTGATGTTCTACTCTTATCACATTGGTGTTTTTGATGTTCCACTCGTAACATTGGGACATAAAATTGGCCATGAGAGAAACTATTCATTGGGATATTGCGCTCTTGAATTGGCTCGATCGTATTTTTTGTATCTTTGTGATTATTTTCTTGTTTTTTGCAATACGTACTCGAGTAGTTTTGCCCTACAAATTATGAAGATGTTTTTATTAAGCTCAAAACGGAATTTCTCAAATGACACCTTATAATACACCGCTTATAATACCAGAAACTTTTTTGGGACAATAAACTTTTCAATATCAAAGTTTTCTACGCTTTTTCATAATTATTCCACGTTCCTCACAGATCTCTTCATTGAAAGTTTAAATAATATCTTGATTCTGTAATAATAAACTTGGTTTTATAATAATGAACCTTTGTTACAATAATGTAACAATTTTGGAGGCGGGTACGGTTACCACCGCTCCGAAAATCATTTATTGGATAACCAACATTTATACCTACCATAGGTCACTCCAAGACGTTCGCTACGTTCGGTGACGTAGCAGGGGTGCCCGAGTTCTGGGGTGAGGTTTGTCTAGGTCTTGGTGGCGGATGCGTCAGCCCAACTGCGTGGCAGGCCAGATTGGGAGACTCTGGATGAGGGAGACCTTTTGACTTCTCCAGCAGAGTTTTCTCGGAACATCACCTTGCACCGCAGTGGAAGGGATGGAATCATTCGTCCGTCGCTCATGGACATACTGACTCCCTTATTCCTGCCCACCCCTCATACCTTTTTCCTTTCCAGAACATCCTCTCTTTCCTTTCCTAAAAAGGAGGCGTCTACTAATATCTACAGGAATTCCAAAAACTGAAAAAATCGAACTAATATCTATCGAACCAAAGTGTTGACGAATATCTACAGCTCAAACTGTTGACTAATATCTATGAGAACCAAAATGTTGTCGAATATCTACAGCAGTGGCAGAGGTTGGATTTGCAATTATGTATAGCATATTGGAATAACGTAACATTGCGAATGCAATTTAAAAAACTTAATTTATGTAAGTATGTATGTAAAAATCCCTAATATCGGACTATTGGACACATTTAGCTGATTAGTCCAACCTACGCTCTGTAGATATTAGTCAACTCTGGGACCGTCATAGATATTCGTCCGACCTTAGCTCTGTAGATATTAGTCAACACTCTTAAGTTCGTAGATATTAGTTCAACATATGAACTGTAGATATTCGTCCGACATACAGGCTGTAGATATTAGTATCTGGAGTCTCCTAAAAATACCCTCCACACAGTATCCCCTGAGATGGCATTGGCCCTGAGGGGAATTATTTTCTTCAGCGCCTCCTGTGTGGAACTATTGGAAACAAAAAAATACCAATGTGGCTGATATTTTGATGTAGTTTTATTATTGAGTGTGATGAAGGAATCCTTTTACGGTCGTATGAAAGGCCTCCATCTCAATACTTAAATAGACAATGTTCTTCTGAATGTCATTTCGTGCCAATTTACAGCGTTTTTACGACACCGAGTGACTCGTGACTCTGGAAGTTAACCCCACTCGAACGTATTACAATCCTGTAAAAAGAACGATAAGTTGTTTTTAAGATTTTTTTTAATGTAATGTATCTTTCTAAATGGTTTTCTGCGTATAATTTCATAGGTGTAAAGAGCTCGATGATGTCAAGCTAACACATCGAGAAACCATTTCGGAAAAAATGCGTTACACTCCTATGTTCACGTAAAGAAAAAACTAATGCGTCTGTATGTAAATGATGTCGGGAATGATGTTCGTTCCTTCTACGGGTAAACTTTGCGTCATTCTTTTTTAAATACCTACACACTAAATTTCATAAAGTTCTATCAGAAATATTAAAAACTTTACAAAAATAAACAAAAATTTTAACAAAACAATAAAACGACTCCAAAAAATGCACTAACAAGTAAAAAAATAATTTCGTATTCTTCTACAACTTTATAATCAACTTACCTTTTCTACTCATCAATATGTACGTACGATTGTTATTTTTGGAGTCGGTGTCGGCGGGAGAGGAGCTGTCAAGTGAACACGCCGGGCCGCGGGTACCTTGGTTGACACCGACTCCAAAAATAACAATCGTACCTACATATTGATGAGTACAAAAGGTAAGTTGATTATAAAGTTGTAGAAGAATACGAAATTATTTTTTTACTTTTTAGTGCATTTTTTGAAGTCGTTTTATTGTTTTGTTAAAATTTTTGTTTATTTTTTGATTTTTAGTGAATCTGAAGTACACTAACTAATTCGATTAAGATTCGGCCGAGTATCTCAAATTTGTTCTTCAGAATTGGAGAGTTCCGTTATTTTGTCATGGATCCCATAATCAGAACCTAACCAAACTCTCATCAAACTACCTTTGAAGTACATCCTTTCCAATAAAAAAAGAATCATCGAAATCGGTTGGCGTGATATTGAGTTATTCGTCCATTTGTCGCGCACATAATTGATGCAAATTTAAGACTTATATGATTTTCTAATGGATGCCGTTGTCAAAACTGCACCCGCTTTCAAATAAAAAAAGAATCATCAATATCGGTTCACCCAGTCGAAAGTTCTGGGGTAACAAACATAAAAAAAAAAAAAAAAAAAAAAAAAAATACAGTCGAATTGAGAACCTCCTCCTTTTCGAAGTCGTTTAATGATGAAACATGAAACATAATTAGTTTTTAATTAATACCTAATTCTGTTTCAAGTTCAAAATCGGTTAATTAACCACGAACATTTTCTGCATCCTTTTTTTAATCCGTCAATTAAAACATACCAAAATGTAACGATCATTACTAAAACCTAAATTACTTTCTTGCAAACTTTAAATTTAATTTATTTCTACAATTTGTGTTTATTATTTTCGAAGAAAACTTCTTTTGAAAGGTTTTCACTTTGTGATGGCATTATTTATTTTATTAATATATTCGTGAACATCGTTCACGAAACATGTAGATTGTGAATAAAAAATAAAGTGATGTTAGCAAAGTTATTAGTCTTTTAATAAAATTTATTAATGAGATACGTTTTAAGATTTTCACGGCCAAAAGCATTTTCGTTAAATGTTTTTGGTGTGTTGTGTCGTGTTGCGCTACCTCCCCCTCAGCCAACGTTTCGGACATCGTTGTCCGATGTCCGAAACGTTGGCTAAAGAAGGAGGTAGCGCAACACGGCATAACACCCCAAAAACAAATAACGAAATATTTATTAATGTTCAAAGTTTTGAGTCAAATGTTTTTGGTATTATAGTATTTTTGCAGGTGTTCAACAGGGATGGATACTAGGCCCTAGATTGTATTTTTTATATGTTACTGCGATGAAATTGTTTTTTTCTCAGCTTTCTGTAAAACATTATGATTATGCTGATGACACAACTTTAATTATATTACATGAAGCAATCTTCCAAAGAGGACCTCCATCGATATGCTTGGTGTAACTCTAAGTGACCAGCTCAGGTACGGGGGCTCCATTGAAACCATAGTTAAGTTAGCCTCTCAGAAACTGGGCGTACTGTACAGGGCCCGCAGATACTTTAATAATACACACCTGCTAACCCTGTACAAATCGCAAGTGCGCCCCACGGTTGAATTTGGCAGCCACCTCTGGTCTGGAGCTCCAAAATACCTAAAAAAAACCCTTGACTGTGCAGAAACGGGCGGTCCGTTTGATAGATTCTCCCATCTTAACAGACGGACTGCAATCTTTAGAGCACAGGCGTCAGGTGGGAATGCTGTCCTTGTTCTACCGGTATTACAATGGAAGATGCTCCGAGGAACTAGCGTCATTGATCCCCTCGCCACCGGAGTCCGGAAACACGCCAAACACGCGCCCAACATTTGTACACGGTTGACATTACGTCGCCTTAGTTCTTATTTGTCCAGCAGACCATTTTAGTTTTTGTTCAATCTCCACTTTAAAATTAAAAACAAAGTATGGAAAATGATAGTTAATCGTTTAACTAAGAATTATTTAAACTAATTGGACCTTTACCTTTACGGAAATAGCTTTATCTTAAACACCTATCATAATGTTTTATTGAAATAATTAAAGAAAACCTTCTGCTCCTGAAAATTTTTCTAATAGTCTGTTGGACAAATACGAACTAAAGCGACGATTAGTCACATGAGAACGGGTCGTTTCTATGACCCAAAAGCTGAATAAAAATATAAACATTATGTACCTCAATTATTGTTACACAATTCTGTAAATTTACTATCTATTCGTGCTATGTCGTAGCTTAAAATTATGAGTCGGCACACATCTCAATCTGAATATAACAAAATAGTGGAACATGCTCACAATACACGACAAACTGCTTGTTTTTCTAATCTAAATAAATACGGTCAAAGAACCTTAAGAAGGCAGAGAAAACCAGAAATATGTCATTTTCAAATCATATTTTAGACGTATTGACTCTTTTTCACAAAAAAATATAAATGGATTTCGAAAGATTGTTCTTTTATCTAGCATTCGCATGTAATAAATTTAAAAAAAAAAAAATTTTAGTATAATAAGGTTTTTCCATAGGTCGTTGGCAGATTTGTTAAATTTTCTAAAAAGATTTTGTATTATACCACACCCATTTCAAATAATATAATAATGCAGTAAAATAAATCAATACATTATCTAGCAAACACATGTTTTAGAATTTTAATTTTAGTTTCAATAAAATCATTAAAAAATATGTGTTTCTTGACGAAAGTTGGTCCATTTGTGTATTTATTTGCGCACTTACAAACTAATATATTTTTTTAGATTTGTTTAACATTTTTATTAAATTTAGACATTATTGAAAAATGATAAATAATTATAATCAAAAAATAATTACAAAAAGTACATTATTATAGCAGTTTTATCATCACGCCTTTCAGCATTTTTGGATGAAGGTATAAATTAAAGCTAATTTGGATTGAAATAAATTCGATATTGAGTTATAATTTTAAAAAGCTGGTACGGAGAATAATTAATCTTTCTCATTGTAACCGCTCTGCACGATCGTAAGAACAACTTTCGACGAAATGTGGATTTTCGTCCGCTGGCTGGTTAAACGTTCTTAAATACAAAATTCCTAAAATTTACAACATGTAACCAAACTCAATTAAAATTTATGAACACATTTTCGATCAAGAATTTTTGCTCTGATCTATTTTATCTCTGATTTTCCCTGTACTTTGTGTTTATCCGATTCTGCATTAATTTTCTGTTGTTAACGTATTTTTTTATTTGGTTTTCTTTTATTTTTAGTATCTTACATCTATGGTTCAAAACAAAAATGCTAAATAATAATATACGAGTATACATAGAACCTAAATTTAAAAAATATAAAGTAGATTGTTGAAAAGAACCGATATAATAATAACTATCACCAAACGTAGCAAACCAGATGTAGAAAAAGTCTGGGACGCCCGAGAAAGACTTAACGCATTGTCTCTGCACTGGAACGAGTCGAATTAAAATCGATGTAATGTATTTTCTTAGCAGTTAAAATGTAGATTCAAGATACAACTTGAAGTAAATTTAGAAAAAGTTGGGGACGCCCGAAGAAGACATGCTAAGATTCAATTAATCAAATACTTATGTGAAGTAAAATTTGGCATATGAAATGAACAAATAAAGGGGTTTAAAAACAATACATGATGTGGAAATGAATGGTAGAAGAAGTCCAGGACACCCGATTAAAATATGCCACGATCAAGTGAATCAAAAAGATGCTTAAAAAAGAAAACTTTTTCTTCTTACCTGTAATATTATCTCCGCCTTAAAAATGCACCCAGCTTTCAGATACACTAAATTTTCCTCCAAGAAAGGGGGTTTCGTTATGGGTTTGTTTTTTAAACAAATCTACAGCTAATTTCGGGATTAATTAAAATTTTCAAAGTAGGAGAAAGGTCATTGTTTAGATGAAATTTAGAAAAAATCATCAAACCCCCTTTTTCTGCCCCTTAAAGCAGAATTTTGATACTTCTCGATAAAATTTTGCACACTTTTCAATCAAAATTTTGCCGCCTACATCTAATTTCTAAACCCGGGCGACGCTGGGGACCTCAGCTAGTATTATTTAATCAATTCCTAAAACAAAAAACCTTATAACTTTACAAGCCCACAATATCAGCCACCACATGTCGCAAGAAAAAGCTCCAGGATGATAATTTCGGGCGCTTTCGGCAACTTTACTCTTTCAGACAGTTTCCATTTCGGCCGAGATAAATCTTCCCCGTACGAAATATCGATACGCTTCACGCGCGTTCCTAACTCCGAAGTTCAGATATAGAGCTCACGCGTGAACTTTAACTTGGAAGTCCAAAGTTTAACATTTAACATACGACTGCCACTTTGCCAGCGACGTGTGAACATTTCGACGTACAATAATTTATTTATTATTGATCGTATCTGATTTTCGTCTTCGAGGAATATTTCGTTGGTTCTATTTCGGTACATGTACTTTTCACTACTTTCAGTGAAGCATTTTGCAAGCAAATTTTTCGTTTATTTTTTTAAATCTTCATCAATTTGGAAGAGGAATTGCCGCCCCGGGCACCATTTATTTGATAACCAACATCCATGCAACAGGTCAACCCAAGTGGTTCGTTACGTTTGGTGACTTAGCAAGGGTGCCCGAGTTCATGGGATGAGGTTTGACTAGATCTTGGTGGCGAATGCGTTTGCATATTTAATGCGTTGCGGGCCGGATCGGGAGAGACTGGTTGAGGATTTTTTTTAAATTTTTCTTTATTCATTGCATAAAATTTTATGGTTACATTAATTAGTGTATTTTTCGACCACCATGCTAGGCTGATGCCCGTGTTATGGTGGTCGACTATAGAATACCTTACCTAGACCTCTCCCGTGAAACTCTTTCGACCCATTGCCTTGCGCCGTACTAGGAGGAATGGATACACACGTCCGTCATTTCTGAACACATTGACCCACCTCTCCTTTTTCCTTCCCAGAACTTTCTCTCCTTCTTTTCCGTCAAAAGACCATCTACACAGCATCTCCAAAGATGATATAGGCCCTGAGGGAATTTTATTTCCTCGGGGCCTCCTGCGTGGAGCTATTGTAATCATCTACGACTATGATAGCGGATGTATTGGTTATTGCAATCCAAAAAAATGAAAACAGGCTCTAAATGGGGATGTCACATGGTTCGTCACGGGGTTCTTAATTCAAAATATCTGAAAAGAAAAAAGTATATAGTTTTTACAATGTCAAAATGTTTTAATAACTTTGGATACTATTACCACAATTTAAAGTGAGATACACTCTAAGTACTTATTCAGAATGGCAACATTGTATAAAACGGATTTAGCTGTATTTAATGTTCTGTTTTGAATATACTTCTTCCAAACATTCACAACATGGGTTCACATTTGCAAAATGGCTTTTGGGGTTCTTTTACGGTTTCACGTATATAAATAAATTCTTGGTTATTTTATATTTCACATTCATCTGTTTACTCTCCTTAGCAGGTAATTCGAGCAGTATTAGTAACTCAGCTTCGTGTTCAACCATAAGTATTACGTCGTATCTTATATAAACCTTACCATAGAAAAATATTAAATCATGTATCATTTTTTTCGGTAAAAGGTAAATCTCGTTTTCCCTCATGGACGGCTTCTGAATGTCCGCGACTGTAAAGGTGTAAGGAAAATCATAACAAAAGACAGAACTACGTAATACATTCTTCACATTTAATTAGTTTTCTGACGTCCCTTGGCTTAGACGTCCGCCATCACCTCCTTTCATAGAACTGAAAGGGTTTATAGCGATGATATAGAAAGCACAAGAAGACATTACTATGTTTTTAAATAAAATACTTTAATTATTGAACATTTTATTTATTTATTTATTGTTGTTATACGCCCGTAGGGGCTATTACATAGATTAGAAAATAATATTTAAGATATCTAGGATTACACATACCTACATAGAATTTATACCAAAAGTTATAAAAGTGAAAAAACTTTTAAGAATATACAAGTAGTTTTTAAAGAAAAAAAAAACACTTGTATAATCTAGTGGAAACCCGTGAAATATTTTAAACAATGTAATATTTAACAATAACATAGAACAAAATATAATATAAACATTACAATAACAAATCAAATCGTTAAATATATTATACCCATGTTACAATAATTTGTAGGATTCAACAAAGTGTTGGTTTAAATTGCATTTTAGAATGTAAAGGGAATCAGCAAATACATCTACAATACCACCAAACTTGTTGCCTAAATAATGCATCCTATTGGTAAGTGAGTGTGATTGATAGTTACAACTAACTATCAATATATGTATGTGTTGCAAAAGAATGTTATATTGTGTCTAGTATTCCTTGTCGGTACAAGAAGTTTAATAGTAGAAACGATGGCAGGGCTGTCAATTAGGTTGTTCATAATTCTGTACAATAAAATTAGGTCTGAAATGATTCTTCTGTCAGACAGCGTAATTAAATTTAGTCGATTCATTAAACTTAAATAATTAATGTTTTCTATTGGAATTTTGAGTTTGAAATTTAAGTACCTAAAAAAATTGTGTTGAACTCGTTCTATTTTGTTAGAGTGTACTTTATAGAAAGGGGACCAAATAGGTGAATTATATTCAACTTGACATCTAACTAATGAAATGTAGAGTGTTTTCATGCAATCCAAGGACTTAAAATCAGGGGTTCTACAAAGGCAGCCAAGAATCTTTAAAGCCTTATTAGTTATATTATCTATATGTGGTGTGAATGTTAAGTTTGAATCGAATATAACTCCCAAGTCGCGAATTTGTAATACTGGTGTTAATTTAACATTATTAAAATTATATTCATGTAAAATATGAGAATGAGTTCTGGAAAATCGTATTACTTGACATTTCTCAGTATTCAAAAATAACATATATAATAAAATATTTTATACAATTCTCTCTGTTGTTGATCTGAAATATTAATATTTTTGTCTCCTACTAGGAGCATTACTTAATTCTTTACTTTTTTATATTTTTGTATTATGGACCTTTAACCAGCCAGCGGCCGAGAATCCAAATTTCGTCGAAAGATGTTCTTACGATCGTACAGGGCGCTTCCAATGAGAAAGATTAATTATTCTCCGTACCAGCTTTTTAAAATTATAACTAAATATCGATTTTATTTCATTCAAAATTTGCTTTAATAGTTTTAAATTAATTACATCCAAAAATGCTGAAAGGCGTGATGATAAAACTTTTAAAAATATGTACATTTTATAATTATTTATTGATCATTTAAAATTTTTTAATAATGTCTAAACAATATAAGAATGTAAAAAAAAAATCTTAAATATATTAATTTGTAAGACCGTAAATAAACAGAAAAAGTATTTTCGTCACAAAATACGTACGTGGATTTTTTTGAAATGATTTTATTTTAACTAAAATTAAAATTCTGAAATATGGCTCTCCCAGAAAATTTATTGATTTATTTTACTGCGTTATTATATTATTTGAAATGTATGTTGTATAATACAAAATTTTGTTTGAAAATTTAACAAATCTGCCAACGACCTATGGTATAACCTTATTATACGAAAAATAAACATTTTTTCTAAAAATTTAAAACATTCCTATACTAGATAAAAGAACAATCTTTCGAAATCAATTTATATATTTTTTTTGTGGAAAAGAGTCAATACGTCTACAATTTGATGCAAAAATGACATATTTCCGGTTTTCTCTGCTTATTCCCTCTTAAATGCGTTTTGTACTTTTCATTAGTTTTTACATATTTTGTAATTTACACATTTCACTTACAAATTAATTTATGTCTTACCTTTTTACTTTATATTTGTACTTAATACTTTTGACTAATTACTTTTTACATTTTCTTTTTACGTTACACTTAAACTGTTACAGTCTTTATGTTGTTGTACTATTCATATATTAATTTAATTAGTATTTTAATTGCATTGTATGGCATGGTTGTGGGGAAATAAATTTATTTTGACTTAAAATATTTAATCACTAAAGACAATATTAGCGACTCCCAATCGAAAATTTGAAACAAAAAATCAGAAAAATCTAGGAATTGAACCCAGAAAGTTTTGAGTTTTTCTCATTTAGTTAAAATAATAATAAATATTTGTCCTAGAGTTGTAGAAAAATCAACAAATGTTGCATATTAAATTAATATGGATAATCAAGACCCTATTTAGCATATAGTTCGATTTGAATCTTGCAATCATTGATGTATAAAGATAGCCGCCAATAAAAATATGCGTTAAAAAAATGAAGCTCGCCAGATCTGGTCACTAAACAAAGATAAAGGCATTTCGAATAACGTTTCGATTCTAAACGGTTGTCTTTCATTATTACAATTTTGAAATGAGAACATGTATAGAGTTATCATTGTACTCTTTCTAGAAGTACAATTTTGTTGGTTGTAACGTAAAAAAATATAAAACTCTACACAAATATCTCATTTGGTTCTTGACCAAAACTTTTGAATATCATGCAAACACCTTGGTTTACATATTATTGCATTAATAATGTATGCAACAATGCATGTTACGATGAAGTATCGAGCGATAACAATGTTTCATATCTGAGGTATTAAAATTTGGTGACCCGACGACTAATCCCCCGACAGTTGGCATCCCGAAATTATAATTATTATAAAATTATATTGTTTCGTTCATTTTTTACCAATTTCAAAACTAAAAACGACTTCAAGTAAACCTTTAATAAGAAGTTGGTATGGATATCAAACAAATTTATTTAGAGTGTCTTTTTATACTTATACACTGGTTATACAAGCGGTTTTATCCTTGATGTATTTTAATGAAATTATGTATTATTCTTTCGTTATTTAGCGATACCCTTCCAGTGCAAAGAAAATCTTGGAGATACTTATTTAAATTTTGAGTAAGTAGGTAAACCGTATTTTTCCTAACCCGACTGCATATTGTATATAAGTATGTCCGAGGGCAATTGTCGAAGGATCAACTGTCATGGAATCAACCAATTTAGAGGTCTATGTTAATAACGTCAAAATGAAGACAAATAATGGTAAAAGGTTTCTGAATCGGTGGAATTTACACCTAAAATAATTAGATTAGATTAGATTAAAACCATCAGAGAACACTATTATAATTTAATTTCATAGAAAATAATATTCTTCTTTATTATACGGCTATGTTGTTTATTTTGTTATTTTGACGACATTTTTATAGGTTTCCTTAAAGGCCAATCTTACGCCGTCTAAATCAAGGCCTTATATGAAGTCAAACAACTCCCTCAGTTATCCCAAGTATAGCTCCACATAATGCGCTTAGACTCAGGAGATAAATTGGGATCAGCATCCCGTGCAGAAAGGATTTAGCCGGCAGGATAAATAACAAGCCTCGGTAAATAGAAGGAGCCGTATAATTATTTGGTAGGAGATCCTTCTAGCAAACGGCGAGGACTCTCGTGCAGCGAAATACCCGAAAAATACTTTCATTTTAGTTATTGCTTTGTGCTGGAATTCGCTTATTTTTCGCCGGAGGAGAACGTCAAATGCAATTTTGCGATAGCGAATGGAATAAAGCCGGGACATTCTGACGTGAAATTTTACAATGAGAATGAAATATTTACTCTTTTGAAACGTATACGTTATTGTGTGTCATCCACAAAATATCTTTATTATGAATTCCGGTATATTAATTGTTTTGTTTTTTTTTCGTTCAATGGTCCAGTGCGACAGGTCGCGGGGTCATTAAATTCTCTGTTAGCTAAGTCCTTCATAAAATTTCGCACGCGGTAGTTTTCGCTTATAATGACGATAGTTGGAGCATTTCAAATATTATCAGGATATTCGGAACCTGAGAATGTGGATCATTTTTAAAATATCTTTTTTTCGTGTAAAACAGACTGTGTGTCAATTTACAATACACATGTGACACAAACTACACCTTTATTTTATTTTTTTTTTACTTGAATACCGCACGAGAGTCCCAACTGCTCCCGTCTGGAGCCAGTGAGACTATGGCATCCCCAATTGGGGTATGTTGTGAGGCTGAAAGTAGGGGGAGGGGAAGGAGATAGGGAAGAAGAAGGTGGGAAAGTTCCTAGCTTTCAGATCTGGTCACCAAACACGGCTAAAGCCATTTCAAGCAACGTTTCAATTCTGAATGGTGGTCTTACACCAGGGCGATACTGAGAGTATCTTCCACTCTGCAACGTGCCGCAAATATACTATATATTATTTTAAATGAATAAATTGTGAATTAACACAAATTAATCAAATAAAATTTATTTTCCCCACCGGGATTCGATCCCGCGACCTTCCGAGTGCGAGTCAAGAGCCTTGCCGCTGAACTACACCGGCCGTCAAATTTATGTATCAATTAAAGAAAAAAGTAAATAGTAACATGATATACATACATATTATAGCAGATAATGTCGGACACTTATATGCCTCTTGAATTCTTCAAGGCAGACTACTGTTAAAAATGTCAACAGTTTTGGAAGCGTTATTTAACAACGCCATACCGCCATGCTAGTAGGTCCGTTCTGCTATGTGGGATACATAGAAGATTGTGGTATCGTCCCTGGCTGTAGTTGTTCGGTACAAACAACTGATAATATTCCAGAAGGCACGGGCTATCTATTAAATTATTATTAATAATTTTGTACGCCGTTATTGCAAGGGCACCACTCCTCATCGTCGATATCAGCCAATTCCTGATCAATGCTCACGGAAGGCCTGGTTAAAGATCACCAATAAGAATCGCAACGATGCTTAAATTGGCTTTAGCCGTGTTTTATGAGTAGATCTGAATATCCAGGCTTTTCTTACCCTTCCTTTTCCCCATCTTCTTCCTTCCCCACAACCTTCATGCTCACAATACACTATAATTGGGAAGACATGGCTCCGGTTAGCAGGGAAGCTGTTAGAACTTTTGTGCGAAATTCACATAAAAAAAGCCTTTTAAAGCTGCTCACACTCTGCCACGTGTTTCTGCCTAACTTATTACCTATTATCTAATCGATCCAGAGGGTTTCAGAGCACCCTTTAACCCTCTTATTTCTCCAAACGATATGTCCTGTCCATTGGCATTTTCTTTAATTAAATACTTCGTCGGTTACTTTCGCTTACTTTTATACATTACTCATTTGTTTCTTCTATCATTTTTTTAAATTATTTAACTATTCTATATTAACAAACTGATTCAATAATGGAATAAATATAAAAAAAGCTTTGAAATTATCGAATTTATGTGCAAAATAGTTCGTCTAACTTCATGTAAAAGGATTACGTAATAATTCTGAGTTCTGACGTTATACTGCTAAAAGAACCATCGCTTATCTTTCGGCTCAGAATTTAACTCCTTTGGCAAGTGTACTGTGAATCTTTCTTATTGTTATTAGTTTTTTAATACGATGTTGAGATATAATGTCAACATTGTTTATTAGTGCTTTTATATTATAAAATTTATGTTTATTGTAATTATGTATGAAAGACACTTACTTTAAGAAGGAAATAAAAGTTATAGTAAGAGTTATCAATATATATATAGTTAGTTGAATGGCAAAGGTCAAGACAAAGATTGGAGTTTCAACGGTTTCAGTTCACTATATAACATTAATGAATTTCAAAAATTGAGATCCAGAGGAAAATAATTTCTTTCAGATCCTATGTCATTTTAGGGGGTGCTGTGTGAGGGTTTTTTTAAGGAAAGGAAAAAGAGAAAGTTTTGGGAAGGAAATAAGTATGAGGGGTGGATAGAAATCTGGGGGTCAGTGTGTCTAGGAGAAACGGACTTATAAATCCATCCCTTCAACCAATTGGTCGAGGGATTCTGGCTGGAGAAGTCAAAAAACCTCCTCAACTAATCTCTCCCGATCCCGCCACGCAGCACATGGACGCCAAGACCTTGACAAACCTCACCCCACGAATCCGGAGACCTCTGCTAAGTTACCAAACGCAGGTAACCACTTGGGGTGACCTATTGAAGATGTGTTGGTTATCTATTAAATTGTTTCTGAGAAAATGCAATGCAATTCATCCTATAATACATGATTTCCAAAAAATTCGAATTGAAAAATGGAAAAAAATTTGTCGCTAGCTTTTGTATTTTTATGTATGTGATAATTGAAAAAAAGGGGATACGAATGTTAAAAAAGTTTTCATGACACGTTCACAGTTAACTTTATTGTATTTTAGTTTTTCCGAGATACGTTATTAAATTGACTTCAGGATAAGTGGAAAATATCTGTCTCTGAGAAAATGCTTGTATTCGGTGCATGTCCTTCGGATAAATGAAAGCTGTGTCTGGTTGGTTCTCGAATGTTTGTCGTGGAATTGTTTGTTTGACCGTGGGTTTTGCAGGAAACTGGTTAAAAGAATGTTGTGAGGTAAATTGTTACTCCTATGGAAAAAATCATCATTGGAACTGTATACATACCGCCAAACTCCGATATTTAAACTTACAAGAAACACTGCGAAGACATTGAATTTCTTCTGTCAAAAAACCCTACATCGAAAATAATTATCGTCGGTGATTATAATCTTCCCAATTTAAACTGGACATCTAGTGAAAATGGTTATATTACTAACGAGAGTTCTAACGACCCAGCACGTGAAGTGATAGATATGATTAACTATTTAAATTTGCATCAACACAATTTTGTAACCAATATATGTAATCGTCTACTAGATCTCGCTCTTTCAAACTGTTCTAAACTATGTGTTGAAATGTCAAACGATCAGCTTGTGCAGGTGGATAATTATCATCCCCCCTTACACATTGTCGTAAATACGTACACAAACAAACCCCCACTGAAACAAACAAGGCTCAACTTCAAAAATGCCGATTACGACTCTATTAACTACCAACTTAATAATACAGATTGGACTTTCTTGACCAAAAATAGTGATATCGAACAAAATCTAGAAAAACTTTATGAAACATTTTCCGAAAATATAAAATCTCATGTCCCCTCATATATACCTAAACACAGAACATATCCAATTTGGTTCTCCACAGACCTTATACTCTTACTGAAACAAAAAAAACAACTACACAAAATTTGTAAACTCACTCACCAAATCAACGACTACTCAAACTTCTCAGAAACAAGAAAGAAATGTAAAACACTATCTAAACTATGCTATAAAGCACACATCATCTCCATTGAGAAAACTGCGCTAGGAACAAAAAATCTTTGGAATTTTGTTAAAAAAGTAAACAATGAAAGTACAGACTACCCCCCTACAATGCATTATGATGGAAAAATAGCCAACAGCACCCATGATATTGTTAATTTGTTTGCGGATCATTTCCAAAGTGTATATGAAAGCGAAATATCTGACAACAACGTACCATCATACATATACCCAAGCACAATACATTTACAGAACTACCTCATTACACGGGAATCATGCTTAAATAAAATAATTTTCCTTGACCCCAACAAATCTGCAGGCCCAGATAACATCCCACCAATATTTCTCAAACAATGCGCATCTGCAATATCCGGTCCACTCACCACACTATTTAACCACTTACTTTCTTCAGGACATTTTCCAACCCGTTGGAAATCTAGTTATATTACTCCGATTTTCAAAAAAGGTGATGACACAGACATTAAAAACTACCGTCCAATCTGCATACAATCAGCGCTCCCGAAAATCTTTGAATCCCTTGTTCTCGATTTAATTTATCCGTCAATATTAAAAGTTATAGATAAAAACCAACACGGATTCATTTCTGGTAGGTCAACTGCTACTAACCTGTTACTTTACCATAACTATATTACAGAATCTTTTACAAAAAAAAAAACAAGTTGACAGTATTTACACAGATTTTTCCAAAGCTTTCGACAAAGTATCACATAAATTATTACTTAGAAAACTTTATGCAATAGGACTGAGAGGCAAGTTGTTGGATTGGTTCTCAAGTTACTTGTCTAACAGAATCTTATTTGTCAAAATTAAACACTCCAAATCTAAGTTATTTTATGCAACTAGTGATCTACCGCAAGGGAGTCATCTCGGACCCATCCTTTTCCTTATATTCATAAATAATATAATAAGTTGTTTCGACGATGTAGAAGTTCTGCTTTTTGCCGATGACATCAAATTATATAAACAAATATCTAATATAAGAGACTGCCTTATCCTACAGTCAAAACATTGACAAATTACACAATTGGTGTGTTGCAAACAACTTATTCCTCAATATCGATAAATGTAAGACACTAACATTTTGTAGAACAAAGACCCCGTTATCTTTTGAATACACAATAAATAACAAAATCTTAGAAAAAGTCAAAGAAATCAGGGATCTTGGAGTTTTATTTGACACCCAATTAAATTTTATAAACCACATACAAGAAATAACCAACAAAGGCATGAAGACACTAGAATTTATAATCAGAACCATCAAAGACTTTGATTCACTAGAAGCTATTAAAATTGTATATTTGTCACTAGTACGCAGCTTGCTGGAATACAATTCCATCGTTTGGTCCCCATATTATCAAATTCATATAAAAAATATTGAACGAGTGCAGCACAAATTTTTACGATGTATTAACTTCAAGTTACATATACCTATTCAACACATTAACTATACATTCCTACTAAATACACTTAAATTGCATTCCCTAGAAAACAGAAGAAAAATAATTGACCTAACTTTTTTGTTTAAAATTATTCACTCCGAATTAAACTGTTGTGAACTCCTGCATCTCATTGACTTTAAGGTACCAACCCGAGCGACAAGGCAAAACATATTATTCTGTAACAATAATTCTCTAACCAACTATCACACACATGCATCAATGTCTCGACTTCACACACTAGGGAACAAATACACCTCAAATATCGATGTATTTAATATAAGTTTACCGTTATTCAAGAAATATCTGAACAATATTTTTATGTAGAATATTTTGATATCTAAGGAGCATCACCTAGGGTCTATTGCATATATTTGTGTATTTCTATATTAATCTACAATGTAAAAACTTGTTAACGTTTTCTTTTTATGTATCTTGCATTTTGTCATGTATTATTCATGACATAATCAGTCACCTGTAAATTTTGTAATTGCTAACATACCTACTAGTTTATTTCTATGTCATTTACAACTTAGAAACTTTCTCTTTTATTGTAATGCACTATCATTCCTAAATTTATCTGTATGATGTTTACCTACTAGTTATATTTTTATAGTTCATCTTTTTTATTAAAAAAAAACTGTCTCTGTCATGTAAAAGCCCATCAGGGCGTTGAAAATTAATAAATAAATAAATAAAATAAATAAATAAATTGCCGTCAACTGCTTTTTTAGTTAGTAGTTATTATAGCCATAAAGCTGGTAAGTTGCTGTTATTTGATAAACTTATTCTGTAATATTTACGGACGTAAAAAATATTACAAACAAAAAGGAAAAGAGAAGCTTCAACCAATATTTCTATTTCAAACTGTACAGTCATGTAAAAAAAGTATAAAAATTTCTATTTCAAACTGTATAGTCATGTACAAAAGTATCTGGGAGCGGAGTTTTTGAAGTAAAAACTTCTTTAACACTGTTGTGATTTGAAACTCAATGAAACGAAAAAGCGAACTAAAAAAAGACAAACCTATTCATACTTTAGTTTTCTGAAGGTTTCATTTCTACCGCGTGTGAACTGCACACAATTTTTTTTATCAAGTCCCAACTACTACCAACCATCTAGAACCAGTGAGACTGTAGCATCACCAATCGGGGTTTATTGTGGGGCTGAAGGTAGTGGGGAGGGGAAGAAGATTGGGAAGAGGAAGGTGGGGAGTATCTGGCCATTCAGATCTGGTCACAAAACACGGCAAAAGCCATTTCTCGCAACGTTTAAATTCTGAATGGTGGTCTTCCACCAGGCTTATCGAGAGAATCTTCCACTCTGAAAAGTGCCGCAAGTACGCCAAAGGTATATTATTTTAAATGATTAGATTGTGAAATAACCCCAAACTACAAAATAAAATTACATGCGTATGCGTTCGCCGGGATTTGAACCCGCCACCTTCGGATTGCAAGTTGAGAGCCTTACACATCGACCTCGAAGGCCATTTAAGAAATATAATTAAAGATACTAGAAGAACCAAAATAAATCAAGATTATTTTAATAGCATTACATAACAGTAGAAATACGAATATAAGAAATACAGTTCCATTTCACGATAAACTTTTTCGAACCATCTTTGCCTCTAACTCGTCTACTTCATGGACTTTGTAAAAAAAAATTATTTACACTTATCTGTGTTTTACATATATGCCATAAAATGAAATTTTTGATCGATTTAACGATTTTGAAATGTCCTACTAATGACTTCCAGGGCATCAACGTATTTAATTCACTTAAGTTAATCTGCATCATAATCGATTTGGCGGTGTTTATGAGTAATCTGAGTATTGTACCAGATAGAAGGTACACTTTTTCGGTGATAACTGACTATTCAACCAGTGACAACTTACGACATCACGTATCACCAGGCCCGGACTGGCCAGGTCCGCAGGTCCGCGATCGCGGAGGGCCCCCGGCGCGAGGAGGCCCCGAAGGGGCCCCACAAAACGTACAAAAAAAAGTTTTTGTCTTGTTAGTAGTTATTTTGTGTTCTTGGTAATGTTTGTTTACATTTTAGAAAAAAAAATTACGTTTTCAAAAGTAGAACATGTCCAACAACTGTTTATATCTCGCCGTGTATACGAAAGCTTTATACGATCCACTGTCATCCGCATCGTCTGCGCGGTGACGTGAATACTGACAACTGCACCGCGATGTCCTATCAGATCAGCTGATCATTCAGTAGGGCCGCGCAAGCGCATATCGTTCTTCCCCTCCCCCCTTTCCTACATTTATAATAACATCCACCCCACACTATTATTTTCAAGCCACTACTAGTCATAGCGATTAGATTAAATTAACAGCGCAGTTTTTTTTAGTTAAATTAATTTTTTTTTTAGAGTTGAGTTGTGGTACATTATTTGATTAATTAATATTACGAACGGAACAAAAACAATGAAGAGAACTTACAAGAGTGGTTTTCAAAAAGAGAGGAAAATAAGAAAAAGAATCAAGAAGATTTTCAGTGTGCTAGTTAAATGTTTACGTGGTTAAAATCATCAAGCGCCTCAGAGATAAACGATGACACGACTGTAAGTAAGGTCATCGAAATTTTAGATTATTATTTTTATTATCGGTTGTAATTTTTTGAAATTATGATCTATTTATTCTACATTTTTACGTCACGTACTAAGAACTTAACAATATTAGTTTTTGCTTTTTTTACTTTAAAGGTATTTACTAATAGGGCTAATTAATTGTTATATAATTTAAACAAAATAAACTGTATAAAAAACTTTCTCACATTGGGGATAAATTCACAATAGAAATGTTTTAAGGCCTACGTCATTAGGAGGTACTTTATGCAAAATATGGATAGTAGTTTGTCGGTTTATTCATCAATGGTCAAAATATAATTATTACGAGCAACGTTTTAAATTAATTATATTGTAACTACAATTAGTTATGATTTTGAAAATCATAATTAATTCTAGTTACAGTATGGTACAGTAAAGGGGATTCCTTAGTGAACAGCATCAACTTCTTCTTGTACAGTTGAGAGTTGTGAGGCTCCTGCTTGCAATCAGCCACATATAGACCATCATCCATCGTCTCTTGTCGGCGAATCAAGCTCCAATTCTGATTCAGAAGATGATGAAGAAAATCAGAAGACCTATGATGCAGCTAAACAACAACTTGGGTGTTTCATTTGTCCATACGAAAGTGATCCAATCACGATTAAAAAAGCTTTCATGGAAAAACATCATATTCAAATTGTAGAAGGAAAGGGTACAAAATTGCCATTTGAGCCTTCTAAACTTTATTACCGATATTTGCCAAGTGGTGAAAAAATACACCGAAAATGGTTATCATATTCAATTCAGCTGAATAAAGTGTACTGTTCGTGATGTATGGCTTTTGGAGATAAAGGACACGGAGACTCTACCTACATTACTTGTTATGAAGTTTCTTCAAAAAATGTGTATAAATTAGTAGAAATACACGAAAACTCTACCCATCATGAACTTGCTGCGAAAGCAGCTTTTCAAGGTCAAAAGGGCTACGATATTTCAAATCTCCTGAATACCAACCAAACTTAACAGCAAGAAAGTGAAATTCAAACTAGAAGATTGGTCATCCAACGTTTGATAGACATAGTTTTGTTTATAGGAAGGCAAGGCATTGCCTACAGATGTGACAAAGCAGAAACAGCCTACGCTCTTGATTCTTTACAAAATCATGGTATTTTCCTTGAACTGGTCATGTTGGTGGCTAATTGTAATTATGATGTAATTTTGCAAAGCCATGTAAAAAAATGTATCAAAGACAGCAAAAAGCACAGAATAAAAATAAAGGACAAAAGAGAAGCCACAGGAAAGCATTCTAACAAGCCCATTGGACGAGGATCAATGTTGACTTTGTTATCAAATACTTTCATTAACAAGTTAATCAAGATAATTAGCTCGATGGGTCGAAACATTATTTTGAAAGACCTCCAGGGTAGCATCATCTACAGCGTAATGATGCACAGCACCCAAGATATAGCTGTCATGGACCAATTGGCAATATGCGTCCGCTATGTCGTTTAAGGAAAAGTGTATGGAAGACTTTTAGAGATTGCAGTTGTTAATGACTCAAGTGGACTTGCGTTGTACTAGCTTATAAAATTTAAATTATCTGAGTATGGAATTGCAACGTCAAATATTATTGCTTGTTCATTTGATGGAGCCAATAACAGGAAAGGCTGTTACAATGGGCTACAAGCCCATTTAAAAAAATAAAATGAAGACTGTACGGCACTCGTACTGAACCTAGTTATAGCTGAATCAACAGTGAAGTTACTACAAGCTGAGAACTTGTTTGGATTAGTGGAAGAATCTGCAGTATTTGTAAGCTCATCGCACAAGAGAATGGCCGTCTGGGAAAAGGAAACAAAGAGGACAACATACTGCTCACAACAAGTTGTACAGGTTGCAAAAAATAAGAGCAACGAGGTGGAGAAGCAAACATAAGGCGCTTTCATCAATTGTTGATGATGTGATGGTTCAACCCCCCCCCCTAATGAAAACCTTAAAATATTTCTTCTTCTCGTGCGTTCAGATCTCCGGTTGGTAGATCTTACTCTCGTACCCTGAATGATTCGCCATTAATGTTTTGAATCATGACTTATTTTTCCCACCCCTGTGACTGAACACAGTAAAAGGTAGTTTTCCGGGAAATTCTTACAATAAACCCTTTTCTCCACGTTGTGTAATTTTTTGTTTCGGAGCACCTAGAACATCTAGGATAGGTATTTAATGTCTTTCGTGGTAACTTTCGGTTCTTTTAGGTAAGGTGTGGAAGAATTACTCTGTATCTCTTAGACGTCTGAAGGACACGCCCTGTCTAGATTATCCTAAATTTGTCCCCGCTATGATTCTAATGATATACACTGCTCCAATATTCACATAATGAGCACTGTTGTTATTACTCTCGCTGGGCTATAAAATTGATCTCTCCCCCTCTACGTCCTAATAAGTTTTAATGTACGTACCTGGAATGTTTCATTTCATGTGGATAATAGGCGAATCTCTGCACCGCTCTCCATGGCTATATCCTATACATAATCGTGATAATATGTTCTGTTGTTAGTAAACACAAATTTATACCTAGGATGGAAGCATAAAGACGGGATAGAGGATAGGATGGATGGTGACGGGAAGGGAATTCTTTGCAAGCTAATACTGGCTCCTCCACTTGACCAAGTTGACTAGGTGGTCAGCTCTCCGGTCACGACCCTCCGACCAATGCATGATGAGGCTATACCCATGGCACCCGGAAAATCTCTTGACGATAAACCAGATACCCGGACCCCGCCATAACAGAAGAAGAACGGCATGCCTTCAAACCTTTCCCAGACAACTCCAGTATCGAACACCTCCGGAACTACTTTACTGGCTCTAGAAGGGGTAATCTATTTCGTCCCTTATCACGACTCTATTCACGGTACAAGTGGGGTAAGCTTGTGACAGGCAGATCCGTCCTCCCACGTGACCGACCTAGCGTTACACTCCACCTCCAGGAGCTGACATAATCCTCACCTTGTGGGCATTACGTTTGCTTCTGGGTCGACAGGACTAAAAAATGTGATGATGCTACAGGAACCCGTCCCACAGATGACCTGTTGGCGCATTTCCATACTACCTTGCAGGCAACGCGAGATGCTTTCGGCCAAACGCCTCCGTCTGCGAACCATGCCCTGTCTTACCATTGGCATCTCATTTCATACGACCCTGTTGCGCCCATTCGCTCGACATAGTCCCGCGAAAGGGAATTGCTTCCGGCACCTCGCGAGACCCGATCAGTCTATGGAGGGCAACCCTCCTCCTCCCTAACATGACAATGTGGGAAGGACCCTTACCACTCGACCACCAATTTCTCACATAATGTGTAGTCTCGGTGTCACCAACACATTCGTCAATCATGAAGAACTTAAAAAGCGTAATTCAAGAAGTAGGAATTCAGCAGAGTACCTGTTAGTTTTATTTGTTTCATATTTTATATCGTGATTCTGCTCTTCTGCTCCCTTGTTTAAAGATGTCTGTTCGGGTTGCAGGTAATCGCCTCCAATTTGATATGTCGTACTCTCGAGACGCTCCCCATTTGGTTGACTGTATTCTCTGTGTCAGGTTCATTTTTTGTGTCAGCTCGGCATCAGCCGAGTGCCGAGAAAAGGTCACTGTCCAGGGTGGTGACTGGTAACATCTGTGAAATACGCCTAGTACCTATTCTGGGATAAAATTACATCAATCTATTCGATACAGACACTCATGCAATTAACTGTCCAAGATTCGCGTTCTATTCACGTCACTCTGCAAACAAGTACATGTACCTTATTCAATTATAGATTTATAGGTTCCGGTACCGGGAATCGAACCCGAGCCCACTGGGCGAGAGCCAGGTATCCTCTACGCTGGTTCCGCACGTGTCTACCCCATTTGGCCTAGCTCGGCATCAGTTGTCTGCCGAGAGAAGGTAGCTGTTCTTGTTGATAACATCTGTGAATTATGCCTGGTACCTATTCTGGAATAATCAAAACATCAGTTCATTCAACGCTGGTACAGTTAAATAATACAGGGTCAGCGTTCTCTTCACTCCATCCTGCAATCAGTGAGGTCCTGTAATATAGGTTAAAGTTATTTGACTTACCAAGAACATGGTTGCTAAAACCGCGACTCCCGGTAGGGTAAACGCAATTCCGCGTCTTAATCACACGTCCTCCCTATAAATGATCAAACTCCCTATTTGCTTTCCTTATCATCGTACAAGGTCTTAATGTAGGTACTGTAATTTTAAAACCCCTTTTTCTCTAAGCTGCATTGTGGGAAGATCTTCTCTCACGTCCTGTGGCCCCTTACCAGACTATTGCGCAATCATAACTACCAACCTCCCCCCCTAACTATACACGGTAACGTCAGGCCTACTTTATATTTAAAAAGCCTCCTTTCAAAACTGCATTTCTAGCTTTCGACTGACTGTACATTTTATCTAAACTCTAATTATTCTGGCTAAAACTTCTCAACCGAATTAACACCATTTTTCCACTATTTTTATTATTATCATTATTTTATTCGTTGCACTGTCCTTAAATGAAGGATGGAATGTTTTCTACGGGATTATTATTATGATCCGGGACCATTGTCGTTACTCAAGATAAATATTTATTGTTATATTTTTGTCTCTACATAATGAATGATAAGTTGCAATTATTATTTATGTAACCAATCTATTATGTGATTACATTTCAATGTAGGCCTGTTTACGAGAATTATAAGTCGACTTAAAATTTACGGCCTCAACACGGCTAGTCCAGTGGCGGATTATTGGGAAAACCTATATTATAACCGTTTTATATTCTTCACTTATCTAGTGTTCGTATTTAGGGTTTTCAGTTGATATCCCTTTTTGTACTTATGTAATTTTAAAACCACTGTAAGCATTAACACTGAGTCTGCATTTTTTTATTATTATCTCGCAGATCTCGTTCAATAAGGATATTATTGTTATTATTATTAATTATGACAGGAGTCCAATACTTTAATAAGTCTCTATTCCCAAATTTAAATGTTTATCGCGCGGCAATCGATAATTTTAACAACGATTATCTTTATTAAGTAACACAACACCGAACTTCTTTATCTTACACCATAAATGCAAAATCTTCACTGAAGTTAGTTTTAACAAACACTTCTCGTTTTCGCTAAGTCCACAGCGAGCCACAACACTCTTTTCGAAAATCCACGACCAGCCTCTTCTCCGACTCAAGGATGTCTGTCCAATCTACCCTCCTTCCAACTCGCATGTCCAATGTCAAACCTACCTTCCAACGTTTTTTACATTAATTTATCACTCATAAGTTCTCAGAGTTATGCGAACTGCACTTCAGGAAAAATACTTGAATTTGCACATAATTTAAAGTTCTGACAGGACATTAATTTTTATTAGTTTCACTAATTACTTTCTTGAATCTCGTACACGTAAAATCAAGAGATAAATTCAGCTTTAATGTATCGATCTTGACAACCCACTAAAATACAAGGGATCGAACACATTTTTCATCTGCGTTATCTAAATAACCCAAAATCCAAACCGAAACCTTAGGGTTTTGTCACTAGCGTAACCTATTACTTACCAGACTCGCCGATTTCAGCCGTGAAACCAACTGTCATCAATTCCCTCGTGCTCCTCATAAAAATGTGATTTATGACCAGGTTAGAAGTGTTTTTACCACTTAAAATAACTATCCCCTAAAACGTGGGACAATATTTTGTTCTAAATCCACCAAGAGGCATCAGGTTTGGCCCTTTCCTGTGATTGATGGGACGCCCCTAATATGGTTCGATATTTATTCTGATTTGTTGAACGCTTTCGTTACCCTAGTAGATAAATCCTTCTTCGAAAGGCCAGCCCCAATTGCTGCAGACCCCTTTAATTCCACTATCGAATCTACCCCACCGGTGTCGGTAGTATGCTCATATTTGTTATAAGAAAAAAAATTATTTGCCAACCATTTGACAAAGCAGGTTCATCACAATGAAGAATTCTTAATCAGTGAAGACAGTGTTAATTCAGCTAAGTTCTTTAATTTTATTTCTGTGTTTAAAGAAATCTCTGATGGAAGTTTTGACAGCAAATCTCGATTCACAGCAAGAAACCGGATAAGTCAATGGTCCAATTTTGAAAACTTGTTTATGGCGTTTGTTTTGCTAGATTTGTTTTTGGTCACTTCCCCTGTTTCTAAGTACTTGCAAAGTAAAAGCATTGATTATGCTTTAGCTTGGAACTTATTACAAACACTGTTCCATTAAGTTAAGGACAAAAGGATTGACGCGTATTTTGAAGTATTGTACGCAAAAACGAAAGCCTTTGTAAGTGCAGTTAATCTTAAGCTAGACGAAAATAACATTGACGTTGAGTTAGAATTGGACTTTAAGAGAAAAAGAACGTCAAAGAAAAAATTAATGCCCGGTGAAAAATCAAAAGATGAAACTGACTCTATTTCAACAGTTCAACATTACAAAATCGTATATTTTGATATTTTAGACTGTGCGAGGATGAGTATTGAAGAAAGATTTTGCGCAAACAAAGACGTTCTACAGGATTGCTCTTGGTTGGACCCCAAAAAGTTTGACTTTATCTTGAAACTCCAAATATTCCACATAAGCTCTGCACAATGTTTCTAAACTGTGTAAAATTGAAAGAAGTCGGCTGTTGATAGAGCTGCGACAGTTTGCACAACAATACAGCAACTTCATAGCGGCAGAGTCCACTGAGAACTACGGAGACAGATGCAGTGACGAAGTAGACGATTTAGACCCAACGGCAGCGGAAACAAATGCTGACATTTACTGCTCTGAAAATAGACAATTTTTGCAGTTTTCGTTATTTGTAGATCCGGTAGATGATGGACACTGCAACGATGTCCGAAACGTTGGCTAAAGAAGGAGGTATCGCAACACGGCATAACACCCCAAAAACAAATAACGAAAATACTTTTGGCCGTGAAAATCTTAAAAATGTTTGCAGTGTTTGACATGTGCTTTTTCTGTTCTGTTTGAACTCACTCAATCTGGACTGTTGACCAACCTGTATATTGTATATAAATTTGTTCTTACCATACCTTGTACCCAAGTCACATGTAAACGAGTTTTTTCTACACTTAAAATCGACTTCGGTCGTCCTTAGGCCAAGTCTGCTTTTTATTAATGTTGAGAGGGATTTATTTTATAATTTGGACCAAAATAAAATAATAGATGAAGTAGCTTTAACAAGTGTTTACAAAAAAGTAGCTTTAACAAGTGTTTGTTGCTTACAAAAATGTCGAATTGTTGCTTAAAAAATGTCGTTTGTTACTTTAGGGCTAGGGGAGCAAAATGTCGAATCATTTCAGTTAAGTTAAGCCCCTTCTATTCTAGTATTCAATATTGTGAACTGTAAAACAACCAGGATTTTTTTTAAACGTTAGTATTATTTTTCTAATCCCTGAAATCCGTTTGTCGTTATTTTTACTACACAAATAATTTTGACATAATTCATTAATGCTATGGTGTGAATAGAATCCTGCCCTTTATTTTGAACTCCGTTATAATTATTGGCAGTTCTACAGCATGTGTTTAGTAGTGTTGTGGTATCCTAAAAATACTGTGAATTTCTTATTTCAATAAATAATAAAGTCAACAAAAGTCGAAAATCATAATATTCATATAAAACCTATCTGAATTTCTTCTTCTTTATAGGTGCCAATATAGCGTAGAAACGCGTTTTCATTGTTTTCAAACACCTAATTTTCAAAAATTATCCGGGGGAGGCCCCGCACCCCCCGTTTTCTGGAGCCCCCCCCCCCCCCCCCCCCCCCAGTCCGGGCCTGCGTATCACCTTTATTTGGAATGCCTTTTGAAGCGTATAAATAAATTAATTCAAAATATGAATGGAGATGCATTAAAAAATATATTAATTAAAGGAAAACAATCACTTTGTTTGTAACCACGATTTATTGATTTAATTTTTATTTACCGACCGGTTTTGCTTAATACAAGCATCTTCAGGGTATAAATTAAAACTGATGAATCAGTACCAAACAGAATCTACTCACCCTCAGGGACCGATTGATGTTATACTAACTATCTAAATTCACCACTATTCCTAGCCAAACCGCGTCTCGTAGTTTGCCACAGGATGTTCAGCAAGACCTCCAGCCGATCCTCATCTCGCGGATCGCAACAGGATGATCGGCAAGACCTCCAGCCGATCCTCATCTCAACAGGATGGCATCAGAATGGCGACCAGTTCGCAACAGGAGGACCAGCAAGACTTCCCGACACCTTCGCAGCAAAGCAGGGCTCCAAGGGAAGTGGAATTCCGAGGGCGAAGTTACGGGGCTTTCATAGCAAGCAAGCGGGACTGATAGTATTACCGTACGTGTAATTGTTAATACAAGCCGGTGAGCGTGATTATGGTTCTCCACGCGATTAATGAGTCATTCTTATTGACGGCACCCAACAAGTACATACCGGCGCGACTCGTGCAGCGTAATACTATTACCGATTGCCTCGATAATTTTCGGTAAACTTTTCGAATAATTCTAACTACCGCGGAGACCAATCTCGCGACATTATTGATTAAATTCTTTGATGCACTTTCACATCTCGTATCAGAGATCGTTCCACATTATTTTAACGCGCCAATCGACTGAATTTTAAAACTTCATCCCTTATAATTAATTAATTCTACTTGACTGTCTCAGCCATGATCCTGCCCAAAAGATCATGCCAGCGAGAGTGGGTTCCATTACCGGACCCGGAAAAGAAAAAAACAAGCCCCCCTCCATGACGACTAGTGTTGCCAGTCCTCCCGTTGTAAACATCACCAATTAATTAACTCAATAGTTCGTGCCGCTAGGTTCGACGTTATAAAGCAGTGTTCATATTTTAAAATGAGAAAAGGTAATGATCTCAACACTGCTTCATAACATTGTGTTTCTTTTAATGCTTTCATTAAGTTGTTGGTAATTAATTTTCTTTTTTTTCTATTGTTATTTGTAATTTTTTTAAATTCTTTCTTCAACGCACTACGACTGTTAAAAAAATATTAAATAAACACATGTTTGTAAATGGCACTTTGTAAATTTAAATAAATAAATTTTAAAAGTCATTATTGGGATTTTCACGGCCAAAAAAGGATATTACACTGTAAAATTTTGGCTAAAGAATAATGCCCAAAAAATAAATCACTATAAAAATTAAAGTGTTGTTCATGCACTTACTTTAAAGAAAAACGTCTTTATTCAACGTATGTAAGTAACAATAATACCTGCTATATCTTACCCATTAAGATTAAATCTTTTATTTTGTAATACTATTATAATCCTTCTTGGTTCTCTTTTTCTACCCCAGTATAATAAATTGTCTCTCCACACACTCTTCTAAGTGACTTTCTGTGTATTCAGTCTGCATTACTTCTGCTTTTTCTTTTCCATATTATTTCAAGGACATTATTAAAAAATAAAGCAAAGGTTCATACAAGTGAGGACTTAGGGTTGGCCGTAAGGCTTTTCCTCGCTGCTCTTTCAGGCTTTTTTGTTTCAAATGAAGATTCTTTCATCTTCCATATAATATTTTGCACAAGAAATATACCTGTCTTACGTTAAAGCAGTAATTCCGGATCTCATTCAGATTAAAAAATATGTAATTTTTTATAATAAAAACTCTCTTTTATAACCTTTAAAGGTTATTCCCATCACAATGTAATATATCATTGAAGAAGAAGATAACAATAATAATCTAAACGAAAAATGAAAGAGAACAAGACACAAAAAAACAGAAAAAAGACAATGGACGCAACTGGGACTCGTTTTTTTTTGGATAAGATTATTATTGTTATCTTCTTCTTCAAGGATATATTACATTGATGGGAATAACCTTCAAAAGTTATAAAAGAGAGTTTTTCTTATAAAAAATTTAATATACATTTAGATTTTTATAAAAAGTCAATAGTTCCATATGAATAAATTCGGATACATTTATCCGATGCGCTATCCAGGATACAAACCAATTCTTAGAATAATTGTTTCCAATAAAAAGGGTAGTTGCCCATAATATGGAAAAATACTTCGTTGAAGATAATATTGTTAATTCTAAATTTGAAATTATGACGATTTTGACGAGATTGACAATTATGACGGTTTGTTAGAAGGTGGCAATAGCGAAATTGATTAAGGCGCACGTCCCGGTTAGACGAGAGGTCAGGGTTCGAGTCCCAGTTGCGACCATTGTCTTTTTTCTGTTTTTCTGTGTCTTGTTCTCTTTCATATTTTCGTTTAGATTATTATTGTTTTCTTCTTCTTCAATGATAAAAAAAATGTATTCGTTTGGGCCTGAAAACATTTAAAAATTCATTATTTTTACGAAGATGGGTTGCAATCGCGGGTTTTATTTTATTTGGAGAACCAACAGTTACAATAATTTATAATGTATGATAAGATACGTGTAATTTATTTAACCAATAATAGGTTTTCACTGACGTATATTAATTATTATTTAGTGAAATAAGAAAAAAGAGTTACATTAGCTTATGCAGATGGGATTGTGATGGTGATACAATTGTACCATTTACAGGTTTCCGCTTGGGTATTTATGATATGTAATAATTGAGAGATGGTAATGAAAAATTACATTACAAAAAATACGTTGTTTAGGTAGAAAAATGGAGAGTGAAGGATGGGGGGGATTGGTTTATAAAAGTATGCACAATAAAAAGTTTTTAAAAGACAAAATGGATTTTTTTTTTTTTTTACAGTGAATACTGCACAAGAATCTCAACTGCTCCCGTCTGGAGCCAGTGAGACTATGGCATCCCCAATTGGGGTATGTTGTGAGGCTGAAGGTAGCGGGGAGGGGAAGGAGGTGGGGAAGAGGAAGGTTGGGAAGTACCTGGATATTCAGATCTGGTCACTAAACACGGCTAAAGCCATTTTCAAGCAACGTTTCAATTCTGAATGGTGGTCTTACACCAGGGCGATACTGATAGTATCTTCCACTCTGGAACATGCCGAAAATATACTATATATTATTTTAAATGAATTAATTGTGAAATAACACAAATTAATCAAATAAAATTTATTTGCGCATGCCGGGTTCGAACCCGCGACCTCCGGAATGTGAGTCAATAGTCTTAGCCACTGGACTACGGAGGTCGTCAAGAGTGTGTTAGACGTATCTAAAGTTATTGTAAATTATCGAGAGACCGCCTGCGTGATTTTAAGTAGTGTGATTTTATGGAGTGTGGTGCAGAGTTAAAAATGTCTAACTATCAAAACTAACCAACCATCACGCCGTTTCCCGCAGGGGTAGGCAGAGAGGACGGACCGCCAAACAACTCGGTCTTGGCACACACTCTTTGCCTCGTTCACAATTCATATATCGTCTCATACACGCTCTTCTATTATTCTGACTCTTGACATGACCCAACTCAAGTATCTGATTCACTCTATCGGGCGTCCCCGACTTGCCTTACCATTCACATTTGAGTAATATATTCTCCTTACACACCTTTCCTCGTTCATTCGCTCTACATGCCCAAACCATCTGACCGTTCCTTTTTATAATGTCAAATTGTGTATTATGTGTATTGAAAGTGTGTAATGCACGTTAAATAAAGGAGTTCTGCTTAGAATTAGTGTTACACCGAGAGAAGCTAAGAATTATGTCTGGTTGGGGTATGTCAGGTACGTCACTCTCCCTTTGTTTTTTTTTTCTGTTACACCTCAATATATTTTTGAAGTAAAACTTCTTTACGCACACTTGACTTGGGGAGTAAGCTGGCGAATGCGTGACGAGAGCGTTACGAAAAGTTGAGAGGGAGATATAAGTTAGTGAAGATAGAAAGAGAGAGAGTTACGTTTCGTATATTACTGTAGGGGCAAGAGAGAGAGGTGCGAGTACACATTTATTTGCCAGCCAGTTACGTTTCGTATATCTAAGACACAGTGCAGGCCTATTGTATGTATCACACTGTAGGAGCAAGAGAGAGCAGTGCGCGCGCACATTTTCTTTCTCTCTTCCTATCATATAGATGGAGCTAAAGAAGTTTATAGATGGAGCTAAAGAAGAATACTCCTCATCAAGACCTATGTATGGAGTATCTTGATGTACGGCTGCGAAACATGGTGCCTATCCGAAAGAGATAAACGGAGACTAGAGGCTTTTGAGATGTGGTCCTATAAAAGACTATTAGGAATTGGAGAAACCACATTACAAATGAGGAGGTTCTCCAAAGAATCGAATAAAGAAGGCACCTACTCAGGACCTTGTCCTAAAGGCGTGCAAGATGGATCGGCCATGTAATACGATAAGAAGGCCTCTTGCATGCCATAATGGAGGATATGACCGAGGGGACAAATTCCAGGGGACGCCCACGCCGAGAGTACCTGGAGGACCTGCTGGTGGACGTGCGCTGCTCATCGTATGCAGACTTCAAAAGAGCCGCACAAGACAGAGAAGAATGGAAGAGAAGAATAGGGTAAATTGCTGCAAATCAATACCAGGATTGAAACCAGAGAGAGAAAGAAAGAAGTTTTACTTCAGTCGTGTGGCACACTTGGTTTTTTTACTTTTAATTCATTAGTAATTTGTAAAATACATAAAAGTGGTATTTATAAGCGAAACTACATTGCCCACTCTCCGATACAACGATTTCAAACTATGGTAAATCAGTACTTAGGTGATGTAGACATATTTAACATAAACTTGGCAAATTTTGTTGATCTTGTGAAAAATTTATTCCAAAACTATTCCTAAACATATCTGTATCTTTGTAAACCTATGAAATCGCTGTATTCTTGTATTTGTATGACTTGTGTGCTTTTTTATCTAATTTTATTTTTATTATTTCTTTATATGTATAAAAATCATCTGTCATGAATTAATTGTACTACCAAACATGTAAAAGCCCTTTGGACGTTAAATAAATAAAAATGTTAATAAAATTGTTTTTTTTTTACATTCACACGGAACGCCCTGAGAGATTTTTTAGTTCCTGTTTTGCAGTTTTTGGAAATGCCATGTGAAAGGGCTGTTTAGGTTAGTTTAAAGAAAGGAGAGAAAGTTCTGAAAAAGAAAAGAGTATTTTTTTTTTTTTTTACATTTTTTTAGAGAAAATGTGTCCTTACTGGGGTACCCCGTTCTAAGGACACATTGTACAAGTTTTATTATTTGAATTATAAGTTAATACCTATGCTAGAATATTACCGAGGAAAATTATGAATTTAGATCTAAAATATAGTACAAAACAAACATTGGTTGCAAAATTGATTCTATTTTCTTCCTTCCCATGTCCATAATCCATATTTTTATGCTTCTTTTGAAGGCGGTTATTTTTTTAATGGATTTCATTGCAAGAGGGAGTAATTTTAATAATTTTATAGAGAAGTATTGCATATTTCTTTGTCCAAAAGTCGTTTTAGTTGTAGGTTGGTAGAATGTATGTTGTAATGTAGATCTTGTGAATCGGCCCGAGTTTGTCTGTGTAATGTTATCCTGATTTTTTAATGCGTAAATTAGAATATCTTTTGTATATAATTGTTTCAGTGACATTAAATTCAGTATAAGGAATGGGTTGGAATCTGCGGGTCAATGTGTCCAGGAGTAACGGCTGTACGAATCCATCCCTTCAACTGCGCTTCAAGGGATCTCGACCCAACTCCAGATGGCAAAGACATTCGCTCCAAAGACCCAGACAAACCTCACCCCGCAAACATGGGCACCCATGCTAAGTCACCAAACGTAGCGAACCCCTTGGGGTGACCTATGGCAGTGGTGTTTGTTATCCAATAAATGGATCCCGAAGCGGCGGTACTTGTGAGAATGGTTTTGGTGGTACTCCTGCTTTTTAAATATGCAAGAGCGGGACGACAGAAAAGGAGTATAAAAGGTGATGGATGTTTCTGCTCCCTCTTCTTAATCTCCAACAGCTCTATTAGCTAGTACGTAGCTTTACAACACAGACGTATTATATTGTGCAAATAAATAACCATCTCGTCCACGCGCGTTTCATTAAGATCATCAGATCTCATCTTACGCCTACACCAATAATCGCATACCCGCCTCCCAAATTATAATACATTAACTGGGTAAATTTAAGTGCCTACTTTCCGTGAAAGTACTACATTCACACAGAAGTTCTCTAACTTACTACCGGGATGTGAAAGGAAATTTTATTTAAAGAACTTTTGAAATTCTAATACTTACCTGAGTCTCTATGTAAATTTTCCGTTTAATAGCAGTGTATAAGGTACATTGTCATCGTGACATAACGTTTTTGGTAGAATATACTTTTTTAATCAGTACAAAACTTCATGACGTCGCAAACTTATATTTTTCATATTCATATTTTCGATAAAATATTTTTTCTGTATTTTTGTAATTTTATTCGTATTAACATAAACTTCAGATTCAAAAGACGGTGGTGTTTTGAGGCCCACGATAAATTATTCATATTCAAAGTTAAAACAAAGCGTGTTTTAATTAGAACGATAAGGAAATTTTAATATTCATTATGAGCAACGATAAAGAATTATTCAGGTAAACCTTTTTTAATAATGAACGGAAGAAGGATTTTTAATACTTATTTTAGTGATTAAATATTCGATCCTGTTTTACATTAAACACCGAAACTCGAATAAATCACACAAATTCTTGACCAAAGAAGCAATTCTTGTTCACGCGCAAAAACTTCTTGGAAAAACGTCACCCTACCGTGGTGAACAATGCAACCTTCTTATAAAGTGTCTGTTTACTTCAATCAACTACAAAGTTGCAACTTACAGGTCACATTTTACTCACTGCACGTCACCAACTTGTACTGATTGTTACGTAGCGCTTCCTCAACAATGTAAAGAGCAAACGTAAATCCAATCCAATTTCAAACGCCCCGCGGCAATAGTGGTTCGCACGCCTGCCACAGCAAGTGACGGAGCCACCTGTCGGCATATAAAGCAGTAGATGCGTGCGCGTAGAAAAAAAATCGCCAAGTATGCTCTGAAAATTATTATAAACACGTTATTTCTGTTATTTTACAAGTTATATGTATGAAAACATTCACAAAACTTTAAATGCTATTTAAGACGTTTCTCACGAGATTTTTGCTCTATTTTTACCAAGTCGTGTTTTATTAAACATTTTCATAATTTTCGTATAATTATTACCGTTGTTTTTAATATTAGCGCGCTCCCTCTAGCATATGTCCATTCTTCCTTTTTTTGAGCGATTACTACCGAGCCTTAACCCAACGAGCGACTAACGTTAGTTACGCATAACGTGGGGCCCTTTTTTAAACTAACATGATCTTGGCCACCATGCTTTTGTGAACTTCTGTGCGAAAAAGTACATACTCAATTGTTTGTATTTTAAAAATTTTATTTTAATAATGTTTTTTAATAAGTTCCGCGAGTATTTTAGATTTTATATTTGTGGCAGCTGTTTCGGCTTACAAGATAATTTTCAAACATTTTACTTGTAAGTCGAAACAATTAACACAAAAATAAAAATAAAATACTTGCAGAACTTAATAACATTACTAATTTATTTAAATTATTTTTTTATTGAATGGAGTTCCACGAAATAAAAACAAAAGCAATTACAATGGTTTGTCGCTAAGCAATTTTGGATTGGCAGGACCTAAGGTTCATAGAAAATGCGTTTAAAAAGGTTAACTCATACGGGCCTTTTTCGAAAAAAAACGAGTACGCTTTAGACCACACGACTGAAGTAAAACTTTACTAACTTAGATCTCCCTCTCGATTTCCGTTCGCCTCGCCCGATTGTTCGCCTTGCCCGATCACACTTTTCATAACGCTCTCGTTACGCATTTCAAATCAAATCAAATCAAATCAAAAAATATTTATTGTAAAATAAAAATTACAAAAGGTGTAGCTTATGGGTAGACCCCATTTCTTCCAGCTAACCACATTTATTTAATGTTTATATAATATTATTTGTTTTATTATTATTACAATGTTTATACAGATAAAATAACAATATACCAATGAAAAAATAAAAAAAAAATACAAAAAATACAAGTATACCAATAAAAATAGGCGTTTCATTTACGTGAGGTATTCACTCAACGTGTAGTGACATTTATTAACAAGGAAAGTGTTTAGTGACGATTTGAATTTGTGTGTATCTCGTATTTGTTTAATGTTATGTGGAAGGTTGTTATATACTTTAATGGCCATGTAGTATGGTCCTTTTTGGAATATTGTTTTGTTTGCTTTTGGCATTAATAGGTTTTCTGTGAGCCTTGTAGCGTATTTATGTGTTGAGTTTTTTAGTGGGAACTTGTCTGTAGATGATCGCACTAACATGCATAACTCCATTATATATATGTCTGTGACTGTCAGAATTTTCAGATTTTTAAACATAGGTCTACATGAATCTAAACGACCAGAGTTTGTAATTTTTCTTATGCATCTCTTTTGTATGATGAAGACATCTTTGGCGTTTACCGGGTTTCCCCAAAAAATAATACCGTATTTTATTATTGAATATACATAACCATAGTATGCGGCTATTACTGATTCGGTGTTCAATATTTTTCTCAAGGTACCCAGAACATAAGAAAAACTACTGATTTTTGCTACAATTTTTGAGACATGTTCTTTCCAGTTTATGTTTATGTCTAATTCTATTCCCAGTAGTGAACAGGTTTGGGAAGGTTCGATAATATTATTATTAATGTTTACATTTATATTTATAGGTGTAGCTTGTACTGGACAAAATTTTAAAATTTGGTTTTTGTTTGTGTTGAGTGATAGATGTTGCGATAACAGCCAGTTTGCTATTAATTGGCAAGTCTTGTTAACTTGTTTGTTAAATACGTCAACGTCTCCATTACATTCAAACAACAAAGCGGTGTCATCAGCGTACATTGAACATTCTGTGCCAGCAATTATTGGGAGTTCGTTTATATAGATAAGGAAGAGGAGAGGCCCAAGAATGCTTCCTTGTGGCACACCCTTGTTTATTTTTCTCCATTTGGATTCTACCATGTACTGGACCATTTTTTCATCGATATTTGAAATTTGAACTTTTTGCTGACGATTTTTTAAGTACGATTCAAACCATTTTAATGCTAATCCTCTAATACCTACATGTTCAAGTTTAATTAGAAGAAGCTCACCAGCTTATTCCCAAGTCAAGCGTGCGTAAAGGCCCGACCGTTCGCCTCGCTCGATCACACTTTTCGTAACGCTCTCCTCACGCATTCACCAGCTTACTCCCCAAGTCAAGCGTGCGTAAAGAAATTTAACTTCAAAAAGTCGTCGGGCCGCTCTTGAAATTATGAACGCGTGACGTAGCTTGAAGTAAAACACTGCCACTTGCATTGCAGTTGTAGCGGAGCGTAGCGTATGCATTGAATAGCCTTTTAAATATTTTATTGCACGGGCAACACTAAAAACCCCGCGCTAGACGCACGGCGAACTTGCCTTTCATTCTGATTTCACGGCCCAATCGTCGAGTCGCTTTTCGTACGCTACCTTTTCTACATACGTTGAACCCTTCTGATAAATGTAATAACCTGTGTCGGTTTTGTGAAGTTAATAAATGAAAGTCAAACGTTTATTATAGTATTTATTTAAATACACCGACCATCCTTTTGGTAACGTGTCTGGAGTCCACGTAAGTATTGGCCGCCACGGATCGCCAAACCACCTTCACCAAACTTGGTGACCCCGACGTGATTTCTCAATTCAATTCTCCCATTGGAACGTGAATTTCAAGCCACGTCAATCACCGCTCTACCCACTCGATGAGCTAAGCTTGTTAAACTCGTTTTCTACAAACCTTGCCTACTCCGTGCGCAGTTGTTTTCTGTCAAGCTTTTAAACGTATTATACGTATAACCAACGACTGCTGAGTTATGGAAAAACAAATAAATTGTACGTGTATCGTAGTTATCAGTAATACGATCATCATTATTTCTCCCAACACCTTTGACTCACGTATCATGCTTGTTTAATGTTTACGTTATTATTGTTTTGATAAAGACAAGGTTAACTCCCAAAGAAGTTAATTCCTTCCATAGTTAGCCAACTTCCACTAACGTTAGACTGTTATTATAACTCCTGACTTCGCTCCGAACATTATCACGTTGTAATTAATGCACTACGTGACATTAAACATAACATTATCTAGTGTTAAACATACGAGATCGTAGCTGGTGATTAGTAAAATCATTTAATATTATTAGTAGAAACATCCGTACAGCTGATAATCTCTTTGTAAATCTCTGTAATGAATTACCTTATATTTTTATATTAATTTATTTATTTCGAAAATCGACTGATTTTTTTTACATCATTTATAATAAACTTAACAATACAAATAAAAACTAATAACCTATTTTCACGTAACATAAAATTATAACAAAAATCTAAGGGTCCAGTACCCGTTTTCTAAAATATTTACAATATTGTAAATGTTAAAAAATAGATAACATGAGAACGTAAGTAAATGATAATTTACAAGGTAACTAATAAACTGCGAAATAAATGTCAAAGCATATTATATGAAAATATTTCTCCATACTAAAAAAAATAAAAATATTTCTCCATACTAAAAGCAATAATCACTACAATATACCTATTATGATTATTTATTTACCTTTTATACTACATAACTTAGCTATATAAAAAAAATTATGTGTGTTTCATGTAGTTCAGCGGCAGGAAGGGAAGGCAGGAGGGGGAGGGGAATTCAGGAGGGGCGGAGGGGAACGAACGAAGGGGTGGTCATGGGAGGGGGGAAAGCGGGAAAAATGTAAAACTGTGGGACACGTGAGGGAGGGGGATTGAAGGGGGAAGCGGAAAAGGGGAGGTAAAAGGCGAGGAAGGTGGAGGGGTAACACGGGAGGGGAAAAGTTGGTGGAAGGGGAACGGGAACGAATTAGAAAGGGCACGCAGGGAGAAACAATATCTTTATTTAAGTGGAATTGCAAGGATTTCCGGGAACTCGCTAGTTTAAAAATTAAAATTAATAAGAATTAAAACAAAAATTGTCAATTATATTTTTATGTTTTCAAATGTCAAACTAAATGATAGCTTATTTAAAGAATGTGGATCGATCCAGAGTGTTAAAAGCTATTTAAAACTGCTCACCAATTTAAGCAGATATATGCATTAGAAATATGACAGCAGTCAAGTACAATAAACGTGTTTATACGTCAACGCGTGTGTCTCCATAGAAATCGTTCTAACTCCGTTATTCTTTTAGTAACATCCCTAAAACAAAAAGTAAAAGGTCGATAGTAGATCAAACTGTACATCCCTATTCAAGTTGTCAATAGAAATACATAACAAGAATATTCTGTCAGTGGCGCGGTTGACACATATTTTTCCCGCCAAATTGCCGGGTAAAAATTGCCGGGCCGCATGACATTGTTAATTTTCACTAAATAGTTTTATATGAAATGATAAAAAAGTGAGGTTACAAAAGTGTTCGTTATACATTTATACAATAGAATAAGTATTGTTGCTTACATAATCTGTGAGTTTAGTACCGTTTTTATATAAAAACATCACGTGAGTCATTTTTACATATTTTTTAATGTTTGCATTCTAAATTTTAATATTTACAAATGTAAATATTTATTTGTAATATAATAATTCGAAAGCTTCTATTGTAACCTTTCTAAAACAGTTTTTACTATTCGGCTACGTTCAGAAATGTTTCATTTATAGAGCTTTAATTGTGAAGCGGTAATAACACAAAGTTTTCGTAAAATGTCATTTTGTTTGAGACATCTTAAGCGAATATTCGCGAAAATTCGGAGGGGTTAAAGAAAATAATTTATCAGTTTTTTTCAAAAGGAACATCCGAAAAACCTTAGAAATATGTTAATTAGATTGCAAATATTTCTGCAAGGTAAAAAGGTCGCGTATTTATAGTTGACGATATCAAAACAATATCATCTCGTATTTATATTCCGAGATGAACTAATAATACACGTTTCATCTAACAACAAAACAATCGAACACACGAGGTAAGTTAGTATTCAGACTTGTCAACAAATAGGTTTTAAAAATAAATATTAAAAAAAAAACAATAAAAAACGTTTTTGATCTTCAGGAACGAGGCGCTTCTTTTTTAACCTTTCAAGCCCAATTAGGAAAAGGGGGAAAATACATGCGTTTGAATATTACAACATACGAGTACATTAAAACGAAAAGAAAGTAGGAAGCATTTTAGAAAATGTTTTACTCCTTTTATTATATTTTTCAATTACATTCTTAACATCGTTACACAACTCTGCCAGAGCATGTTAAAAATTCGTATAAATTTCTACGACTCGTCACAGGTGATGCGTATTATGCTCCATAGATAGAAAATGGAAAAGATTGGTTTTCTTCTTACCAAATATATCACCATATTATAGTTAAATTGATTTATTGATACCTTAAATTGATAAAGTTGATAAAAATCTGAGTTAGGTAATCTGCATACCTTTACTTGATTCAAGATTAAATTACAATAAAATAAAAATAAAAATTACAAATAATATTAATATTTAGTGAAAAAATATACGTCCTACAAAAACAGTTGACCTTTATGGCAAAACAACCTGAACTTTCGTTTTGAACCCAGAGGCTTCCGGTTCAGAATCGCTTCTCACACGGAAGACGGCCGGCGTGGTCTAGCGGTAAGGCTTTTGACTCGCAATCCGAAGGTCGCAGGATCGAATCCCGGCGTGGCAAATAAATTTTATTTGATTCATTTGTGTTTTTTCACGATTAATTAATTAAAAATAATATAATATGGTATATTTGCGGCACGTTACAGAGTGGAAGAGGCTCTTAGTATCGCTCTGGTGTAAGACCACCATTCAGAATAGAAACGTTGCTTGAAATGGCTTTAGCCGTGTTTGATGACCAGATATGAATAGCCAGGTACTTCCCTACCTTCCTCTTCCCACTACGCTCCAGGCGGGAGTAGCTGGGACTCTTGTGAGGTATTCATACAAAAACAAACAAATTTAAAAAAATGTTAACACTCATTATAAATGTTCAATTATATTGAAGACAATATTTGCGACTCTATAACGAAAATTTGAAACAGAAAAATCAGGGAAAGATATCGTCGTATCTAGGAAATGATCCCAGGACCTTAGCCTTGCCGAGGCTTTGGTCACATTTAAATGTATCACACTTCACTGAGGACTACCAACATTATCTTCATTTTTAATGCATAATTGTATTGGCTGCTACATTTACGAATGATTACAAGATTCTTCCCGAACTAAATGCAAATCCAGAAAGCGTCTTTATTTATCTATTGATGATCCATTTTTATTTGTCTATTGAATTTTCGGTAAGTTTTCTTTTTAAAATAACTTAAAGAGTAAAACCTCAAACTGTAACATTTAATCATTGAAGACAGTATTAGCGATTCTCAAATAAAAATTTGAAACAGAAAAACAAGAAAGAGATAAAGTCACATCTAGGAATTCGAATTCTATTCTAGCATTCCTAGATGCGACCGTATCTTTTTCTGTTTCAATTTTCGCTTAAAACTCGCTAATATTATCTTCAATGATTAAATACTACAATTGAAGTTTTTCTCAAAAAGTTATTCTGAAAATAAATAAAATATAGTGTGAAAATGAGCCCTTCATTTGAAAGTGGGCGAAATTCTCAGTTCCACGTGAGAGACCAAAATGAAATCATTTATAAAAATTGTTCTAGCTTTCTTGTCGAATAAGATTAAAAGCAACATTTTCCGCTTACTGTGGTGGTAGTAGGAAATTTTTTAATATTGTCAGGTGTAATGGTCCGACACTCCTGGCTTTTGACACCAATTGTGATGAACCCTACCTAGCTGATTTACTTTTCTAAGCTTCTACCTCGTAGTTTAAATCTCGTAGCTCCTGTCTCGTAGCCACGCTCATAATTCTACCCTTATGTCCTACTGATCACACCACTAGGTATGATGGCCTGACTCAACCCTCCTTTCGGTTTATTTCTACCTCAGGCTCGTGATTTCTAAACCCCTATACCTTATAATCTAGCTAAACCTACCCTATCTTCTTAAATCCCTGCGATTTTCTCACAGTAATCAAGATTCAAGATTTTAGTTCACATTATTTCTATAATCTGCGTTGTGTAATTTTTTTTGTTTAGATTTTACATCTGTTTGCATACTTAATATGCACACATATGTAGAGAAGATAATGTATTACGTGTGGTAACCCCTAGATTCTTTTAGAGAAAGGGTGAGAATTTTCCGATCAATTTATTTATTATTATTTTAGAATATTTAACCGAGTTTGATAAACTAACCCCGCCTTTAACTTTGTGTCTATTTGATTTCCGTAGGAATTTAGTGTGTTTATTTAATTCTTCCTATCACCGCTGATACACCGATAACATAAACAACAGTCAATAAATCAAACATTTCAAGATAGCAAACCTTACCTTACCGGTGTAGGATGATCGTACTCGAAGGTCCAGTTTTCTCAATTGAAGTCCTTGTCTGCAACCTCCCCTAACATAATGTTTTGTATACATAGTTAGTGTTATTTGTTAGTATTCGCAAAACTGTTGAAATAGTAAGGATGGATGGATATGGGGAGGGGGATAATATGTTTGCTGAAAAGTCGGCTCCTCCGCTAACAAAGTGAAAACCGATGAACAACAATTACAAACTCGAATTCTCCCAGTACGTTTGCTAGGCTTGTCCTTAGATCCGAGTTTTACTCTCTTCGACGAGCGTCTCATGCTATAAAAGGGGCCCTTCACGCCAGCAGGGGGAATACCAAGTCTTCATGCCGTTTTTCTGTCCCACTCCGACTTCCGACGCCTCCGGGTTGAATTTAACTCTACTGAGTCTAGAAGGGGTATTTCATGTCTTCCCTTATCATGCCTCTATCCGTTGAATGTGGCGTAAGCTTGTGACGGGCAGATCCTTCCTCCCACGTGACCGACCCAGCGTTACACTCCACCTCTGACTAGCTGACATAAAACTCACCTCGTGAGCCTTATGTTTGCTTTCAGGTTCGACAAGACTCACGGTATGCGAATAACCTGTGGCTTTAATGCCGCGTCAGCGTACTGTCCGCATACGTCCTTCCTCTTCCCCGCATGCCCACCTCGACAATACCGCCACAAGATCAAAGCCGTCCGTTCGAGAAAGGTTGACACTTACATTTCCAGATGGCTCATACCCACATACAGGAGCCTCGAAGCTTACGTTCGTGAAAAGTTAGGAAACAGGACTGTATGAGTATTTGAACACCAGTGTTTTTTAAATGAGGTCACTAGCTCCTCGTGTGTTAGGTATTTAGGATTTTTGGGTATTTATGGGTTCTTGGATACCTACTTGCTATAAGAAAGATTTAAAATGAGATAAATCAAGTTGTCGTTGAATCAATGACCTCCTGAATAATTGTGATGAGCTCTCTTAGAGTTTGAAGCTAGTCGCAGTACTTTACTTTGCGAAAATTTTGCACGCTAAAACAATGCTACCTATGGGCGATCGCTCTAGTACAGATAAGTCGTTTAAAATTGAGTGAATTTAACGTCAATGTCGCCTTCACATTTTGACCGCAGATTTCATCGCAAGCTATAATTGATAAACTTGTCCCTGACGTTAAGTTTTGTTTTGTTTATTCGTTAATGAATTTAGGTGACTGGGTCAATGGATCGCCTTGAACTCAAATCGAAAATTTTGGTGCACTATCGAAGGTCATATAACCATACCCTAATCGTGCTAGTGAAAAGAAGCGATAGGTATTTACTTTGTAAATACGCTTAAGATACCAAAATTGATTAAGTGATGCATTTCTATCTAATTATGTGTTAAGTATTTGTTTAGCAACATTTCATTCTGTATGGGAGGTGTGACATGCGAATGCTAATAAATTGGTTAGTTATTAACTTACACTTACTTGGCGTTACGTTCATCAGTGTCAGGATATCCACAGGAACCTGTAAAAGCTTAAATATTGTAAGGACTCACCAAAGCTCTAATGTCTTAAATTCAGCTCCATCGGGTAATATCATCGATATGAATTTTATTAGAGCATCCAGACTCCCTGTGTAACTTATCGCACTTTTATTTCGGTTTCCCACTTTTAACGACTTAACCCTACAAGACCCGGAATTCATTTCCTTCCCTTCCCCTTTTCTTCCATATTTGATTTCAATCTAAAGAAGAGAATCGATTCTTAATAATCGTTCGCTCGAATATTATTTGATATATATAACTATACTTATTTACTCTTTAATAAATTAATTTATTAATTCGAATTTTCTTTAATTTTGTATTATTCCACTTTATAAAATATTTAAGTTTTATTTATTTTTTTTCTCAATTTAAATCATATTTCCTTTTTATAAAACTTAAGATTTTCTTTAAATTTTGAATTATTCCACTTAAGGACAAAGTTAAAGTTTTATTTATTTTTTCCAATTTAAATTAGAATCCTTTTATAACGAATAACTAAATATTAGTCTTCACCCAATTTACAACAAAACTGAAAGGACCACTTCCACTTTATTTTATAACACTTTCGTTTAGCAACAAATTAATAATTTGGATTATTTATTTAAACTTCGGGATAAGTATTTTCCAGATTTCGGATCAATTATTATTATTGCTTTGTCACCTAACGATAATTAATATTTCGTAATAAAATTTCCGACTTTCGACTTAAACGTAAATTTTTTATTTAATGAAACTTATTAGACTGTAATTTTCTTTATATAACCTCGGACTAAATAACTCTATTTTAACCTTCATAGAACAAATTTAAACCAATTCAAACACACTATATTAAACTCCTTCCGCATTGAATTTGTGATTAATTAATTAATTATTAGATTTTATTGAATCGGAGGCTATTGCAAACACTGATTTTAGATTTATTATAAGATCATACACTCCGTTAAATTGCACGATTAATCCTATGCGAACACTCCATCCTCTATTTTATCACTGATTTTTTATATAAGTATAAACTGACACTATTTTTCCACTGTATTTTTAAAGTATAAAACTGACGCTATTTTTCCACTGTATTTTTAAAGTGTAAAACGGACGCCATTTTTCCACTGTATTTTCAAAGTATGAACTGATTCTAAACTCTATTAATTAATCACCAGGGTAATTCTCACGACATGCGCGACGTTTTAAGCAACCTTGCCAGTTGTCGAAAGACTCCCGAATAATCCCAAACACGCTAATTTATACCCATCACAGCTCCAAAAGGGCATATTCGTATTTTCCTTGACGAGGAATTATAATCTGTAATCACTCGAAATTTTTTAAAAACCCCATCTCGTTATCCTTTGTTCCTACATAAGATCTTTCGATTTTTCCTCTTCCTAAATCTCGGTTCGTCCCACAACTTTGTCTCGCTTCCCTAAGGTTTTTAGTCCCGGACTTAGTAAGCTGCCATCCAGTTTGCCCATTTTCCACATGTCTTCTGTCTTCATAATATGTTTTATAAACATGGTTTTAATCTTGTTTTTTTTTCCAATTTGAACATGCCCATAAGTGATCTGCTAAAACTGTATTTTAATTGGCATAAATATTAGGGAAAACGTAGATTCTTCAGTCTCCTAGTTTTAAACGCTAGTTGTCCTGTATAAATTTCCACGAAAATTATTTCTTTTCCCCTAGTCTACGTAAGCAATTATGTCTCAGAACCGTATTTTCATTATTTATGTGGCATATTTAACTTTTCCATTTTCCCACCTAAATTTCCTTCAAGTAACGGTATTTTAGCAACTATTCTTAAATGATTTTCCCTTCGTTGTTCATAAGGAATCATATCCTGGTTCCGTGTCTACTCTACTTATAACGTTTTGAGTTTTTCCCATTTCCTTATCTGAGTTTTCCGGTTATGTCGGTTTTTTTTGTTCTCTCCCCCTCCCTAACTCAAGATCCCTTATTGAAATTTGACGTTTGCCTTTTATGTCGTAATTCCATCCCCCGCTAAAACCCTTTTTTCCTTTTTTGATATATTATTTATGGTGTTTTCCGGCCCACTAACTATTCCTATACTGGAATATCTGTCAAGTTAACTACTTCGATCAAATTCCGCCCAATTTTCCATCTCTCTCTTGCTCAAAATCCCATAAACTATAAGCCCTGACATGTGTATACATTCTAACTTCTACATACCTGGCGATAAATCCATTTTAATGTGTTTATAATTAAATTTTACGGAAATTCTATAATCTAAATACTAGGTAAGAGCAATGTTAATTTTTATGACCCTTTTTAATAGCTAATGGTATTAATCTAAACAATTTTCATGTCCGAATATTCCTTGTTTATATCAACAATATACATATGGGGTCGACAACCGTTGTAAGGTCTCACTTTCCCTCGCAGTCTCGTGTAACTTTATGTTATGATCCCTACTTTAATTACGTAAAATGACTCTTTTTTATGAATTAAATCTATCGCAATGTTTGCAGTATTTCCACCCCCCCCTAGGTATACTATTCCAATTCCTTTCCAAGCACCTGCTACTGCACCAAACCCTTGTTTCGTCCTCTTGTTCAATCCTTAAACTCTAAATTTTTTTGAATTTTCCTTCCCAATTCGCTTTCCTAATCTCTCCGTTCCGTCTAGAATTGATAACAATAATTTTCCATTGTGTTATGTATATTCATTTTCCTTTAGTACGTTTTTCCTCGAATTTGGCCTCTCGGCCGTCATATGTAGTTACTCTATAATTGAGAACCCTCCCGCAAGCATGCCCCCTCGTCCCCGCGTCTTCCACTCAATATATTACTGATAATTTTTTTTATCGTTATCCAAGTGTGTTTTTCCGCAACTAAAAACGCTCTAATGCACTCGAAACTAAGGTTTCCCGACCCCTTGAAGGTACCCTTTATTAATAACATTACTTGGGTTCGTTGTACTAAAGACCTTGAATAATTCGATATTTATCTCTTAGTTCATTCAACCCTGATCTCTGTGGGAACGTCTAGACCATAAATTTCTTCACTAATCACTCGGGTCAAAGTCCAATCTTTTGTGTCCAAAATGGGCACGACCCCCTTCTTGCTGATAGGCTGAGTTGATTTTTAATTGCTTTTCCTGCTATTTAATTGGTTGTCTCAACTCTCGCGTTTAAAATCGTCCCTAAACCTGTGGTTCCCGTTAAATATCAATCTCATCACCATCTGTGTGTATTTAAGGCAACTATAACACATCAAACAACTTAAAAATACCTCTATTTTCGAGCAAGTTTTGAATTTGACCATACAGATGTCGTAGTACTGCGCTTTTCATCTTAAAAAAAAAATTTCCCGTAGGCTTTCTCGTAAATTGGAAGTTACCATTCATCACACAGGTAATTTGTAACTCGGAATGTTTGTCTTTCTTTTTAAAAAAATCTTATAAAATAGTTTCATCTCTAATTTCCTTCCGTAATATTGTTGGGGATGCGATTTTTCGAGGAGCTTCGGTTAGGGCTCATTTTATGTGGGTTATTACAATAGAAGAGAAAATCTATTAAAATGTGCTTTCCACCGATTTCTAAGTGGCCACAGATATTATCGTCAATTAACTTAATAATACCTCTCTAGGACTGTTTGAATACACCATTGAGCCGAAATTAGATTGATTATTTTATTTTTTATTTATTAATTTTATTTTAGTAATTTGTACATTTAAGTTTAAAAATTTCTAATTAATTATAATATTTCATATTGCAAACTAAATTTTATGTAGCTTCTACAATATGTCTTGAACTTTCCAATTGGTGTGGACTTCAAAGTCTCTGGTAGCTTGTTATACAACTTCATCCCCTTGTACAGCAAACTGTTCTGCGTATTCGCCTTATCCTTTTTTTGAAACCTGATTTCTTTGCATGTTCTCGTGTTATTTCTGTGAATGTCCTTGTTGAGTACAATTTTATTTGAAAAGTATTTTGGTAAAATGTTGTTAATTATTTTATGTATAAATATCATCGTATTCAAGGTCAGCATCTGTTTCACGGTTAGCCAATTCAGTTCCTTTAACATTTTGTTTACTTTTGAAAATCTATTCCGCCGTAATATTATTCTCATTGCACTGTTTTGGAGAATTTGAAACTTATTTTGTTCTCGTTCGTTACATAAGAAAAGGATAGTTGAGCAATAGTTAAAATGTGGAGCAATAATCGAAATGTAGATAGTGATTGCAGTTTTACTAGATAGTTTTGGCCGAATTCTTCCCAAAAAAGATATTTTTTCCCCAATTTTCTTTTCTGTATATTCAGCATGCCTGTTGAATGTTAGTTTGGAGTCTAATATAACTCCTAAATATTTCATTTCAGTAACATTTTCAATAATTTCATTATCAATTTTAATTTTGCTTTCACTGGATGTCTTCTTGTATCCGATCACCATACATTTTGTTTTTTTGTATTTAATTTAAGCTTATTAATTTTTAGCCATCTTGATACATTGTTTAGCTCATTATTTAAAATATTTATTAGTTCTTCATAGTTATCTCCAATTAAGTATATTAGTGTATCATCGGCAAATAGACGTACTTTGCATTTTGAAAATATTTTCACCATGTCATTAATATAGAGTATGAACAATAGAGATCCAAGGACCGACCCTTGCGGTACTCCTAATTTATTTTCCATTGATTTTGAAAACTGATTATTAATTTTTGTTATCTGTTTTCTGTCTTTCAAATACTCTTCTATTAATTTAATGGCTACAGATGAAAAACCAATTTCTTTAAGCTTTTTTATCAGTATTTCTCGATCTATAGTTTCGAAAGCCCTTTGAAAATCCAAAAATATTGCTAAGATATATTTATTACTATTCATTCCTTCCTACCATTCTTCGACAATTACGTTTAATGCTGTTTCACATGAGTTATTAGATCTGAATCCTGATTGCTCTTGGTATAAAATATTGTGTTTATCTAGGTGTTGCAAGATTTGTTCTTTTATTATTACTTCAAGAATCTGTTCATATTTTGGTAAAGTATTGATTGGTCGAAATTCTTCACATTTTCTGGTATTTTTAACCTTTGGAACAGGTATGATAGTAGATAGTTTCCATGACTGTGGAAATTTTCCTTCTTCAATCGTCTCGTTGATAATATTTAATAGAGTAGATCCAATTATTATAGCGCTTACGATATTGTTAGGGAGTATTTTTTGTCTAACTAACTAACTAACCATCACGCCGTTTCCCCGCAGGGGTAGGCAGAGAGGACGGACCGCCAAACAACTCGGTCTTGGTACACACTCTTTGCCTCACTCACGTTCATACATCGTCTCATACATTCTCTTCTATTATTCTGACTTTTGACATGGCCTTTTTGCTTGAAAATGGCTTTAGCCGTGTTTGGTGACCAGATCTGAATAGCCAGGTACTTCCCAACCCTCCTCTTCCCCACCTCCTTCCCCTCCCCACTACCTTCAGCCTCAAAACATACCCCAATTGGGGATGCCATAGTCTCACTGGCTCCAGATGGGAGCAGTTGAGATTCTTGTGCGGTTATTCACTGTAAAAAAAAAATGGCCCGACTCAAGTATCTGATTCACTTGTCTCATGTCACATGTCTTCCTCGGGCGTCCCCGACTTCTTCTACCATTCACATTCGCATTCCTGTCCTCCTATATTCATACCCACACCTTGTCACCCTATGTACGTACGTGAAATTACAAGGTCAGTGCATTGACAATCTTAAACCTGACATCAATGTTCTACGCTCAGTATCTTGACTGCGAAATTACAATTACAATTATTATAAGTAATAATTATTAGCCTGAAACAATCATCTACATTGAAAAAATCTCCCGAGAAAAAATACATACCGCCGACGGGACTCGAACCCGCGTCCTTCTGATTTTCGATCAACTACTCTTATCCACTGAGCTACGTAGGCTTATCTCCTGCCCACCAAATAATTCAATATATACCAGTGTTTCATTCAACAATTACTGCTTATTACATTTTTCCACCTGCAAACAACCAACCTTATTTTATATGAGAAAGGCATTGTAAGTGCTAAATCTCCCACTGGCGTCGAGACAAATTATGTCTTCATTTTTTGGTGAAATACATTAACTCGTCAAATGTTAATTATTATTTTTTAATTGATAAACTAATGTTTAAGGCAATATTTTTATGCATAGCACAAAGCTTTGTGCTATATATATTGTCTTAAACATTAGTTTATCAATTAAAAAATAATGATAAAATTACAGGTTACGTACAAAACCTTCAAAATTACAATAGAGAACTCCAGTCAATTTTTTTTATTTTTTATTGAATAATGACCTATTTACTTAAATAACTGCATATTTTATTTTTAGAGTTAGATATAATTGTCAAAGTTTTAATTTTTCAAGACCCCCCAAAAACCACCGCATGTGTATTGAATCGTGTGACGTCATCACTCCTGAAAAGTTATTTTTATTTTCAACAGGTGTTGTCAGTTTGTATGATATACGGAAGAAAGATGATACTATTCGATAGTGTAGACAAACGATATCAGCGGATCGATTGCGGCCATTTTCATTCTACTCCACGGCCAAATTTTGGCCTATGTAGCATTATGATATAGTATATTTATACGATTTTTTCGTATAGTTTAAAGTTTTTCAATATTTTAAATAATAGAGATACCTCTATTTTTGATACTGAATTATTAAGGCTTAAATATTATTTCAATAAACACAACAACTAAATCTCTATAAACAGTATGAAATAACGAACAACATGACATGTTATTAATACTGATGGCTTGTGTCATACCTACATAATCAAAGTTTTAATACAATGACTGGTGACGCGTGACGTCAGCACTAACCATTCAGTAATGCCAACTTTACAGTGTGTTTTGACGAGAGGTTTAAAAATGCACTTTTTAATAATTTTTTAATAACTCTACGTTTAATATTATAAAAAAAAACTTATTTATTCAGAATCAGCGTTTATTGGTCTGTATGAACATATTTTTTTAAAGCTATAATATTTATCACTGGAGTTCTTTATTGGTGATGAAAATTATAACCGATGCAAAGTGGAAAGTGTTATTGGACAAAAGATCCTGCCATCAGTGAATTTTTATGCTTCCTTTTCCTACCTTCACAAAGTTCTAACAGACCTACCTCTCTAGTGTGTTAATTTCCAGCCTAACACCCCCTTGTATTACGCGAATACATCATGCGACTCAACATGAACACCAAACACAAATATAAACTCAAAACATCGCGTAAAGGCGCACATGCGAGTATTTTCCTTCAACGCTCGCAACTTTACCGCGTAATATTCCACGGTACACCCCTGCCTGACTCTATTACTCCAGGACAGGGGTGTATCAAATAATTAACAATTACCTTCTGCAGGTTGTACATGTGTATATATGCGTCCTGAAAAGGACTTTAACTCCTGACGTTTCGGACAGATCTCACTATCCATCTTCAGAGGTCTTATGTCTTGAGTTTTTGTCTCAAACTGATAGCTTTCGCATGTCTATTCGGTTCAGATGCTCTATAAGGCCTCTGAAGATGGACAGTGAGATCTGTCCGAAACTGAAGAGTTAAAAATACTTTTCAGGACTACGTTACGCGGGTAAACCGAGAAAATTGTTTTACATCTTACACCTGTGAAAACCTTAACCTTAACCATATATATAAATCATGATATTGATATCTTGAAAGAATGGTTTGACGAAAATTTATTAACATTAAACATTGAAAAAACCTATTATATACCTTTTAGTATAAATAACAAAAAATCTCCCCCTATCGCCATAAATATTAAAATTCATTCAAAAAAATGTACCACTAAAATATTAGCATGCCAAAATAATGACTGTCTATTCATAGCAAATAAAAGAGAAATAAAATATTTGGGTGTAATAATAGATAGTAACCTTAAGTGGAAGACTCAAATTACCAATACCATAAATAGATTAAGAAAACTTATATACATATTTATTAATTTAAGAAATATACTTAACTTAAAAATTCTAAAAAATATATACTATGCTCTAGCCCATTCGATAATACAATATTATGGTATCGTTGCATGGGGAGGAGCTTACAAAACCTCAATTTTACCGTTGGAAATTACTCAAAGATTAATAATCAAAATTATTACTAAGAAACCATCAGATTATTCAACCTCTCAACTTTTTCAAGACTTTCAAGTCCCACCTCCAAAAAATACATATATAAAAAATACACTGCTTCAAATACACAAAGACTATTCTAAGAAGTCGCACCACGCCATGGTCCGCGTTGAGAGCAATAGGCAAAACACAGTGGGTCGCTTGTGTACGCCATTAATGCATACCAGTTTTGCACAACACTACTACACGTACAATGGAGTGGTGTGGTTTAATCAACTAGCAATAGAGCTGAGATTAGAACCTGACTACAATAAATTCAAAAATAAATTAAACAATAATATCTTAAATAATTTAGCCACTTAGAACCGCATTTAACGTTAAATTAACAATACTTATTCAAAAATTTATTTTATATTATTATTTTTTTTATTTTTAATATTATTTTTTTTTTATTTTTTTTACACATTTGATTTACGTAAGTACGTAAATATAATGTATGTGTTATAATTTTTAATTTTAATTTTTTTAATTAAAAAAAAAAAAAATTTTTTTCTCTTCCCTCTACACACGAGTAGTTACACTCTTGTAAAGGTTATGTATTATATACATATATGTTAGTATTTAATGATTTGAGTTAAATCCGATTGTAACCTGAAAATGCAATTACTCATGATTATATTACATGTATATGTATATAAAAACTAATAAAAAAAATAAATAAAATATATATATATATTTTTAACATCATCTTCACACAGAAGGCCCCGAGAAAAAAAATCATCAGGGCCTATATCATCTTTGGGGATGCTGGGTGGAGAATCTTTTTAGGGATAGTAAGGAGGGGAAGTTCTGAGAAGGAAAATGTATGAAAGATGGTTAGGAAACTGGGGGTCAGTGTGTTTAGGAGAGAAAAACATACTCAACCAGTTACTCTCAATCCGGCCCGCTATGCAGTAGGTGGGCAAAAGCGTCTACCGCCAAGACGTATACAACACCCCTCTCATAAACCCGGGCGCCCCTACTAAGTCACCAAACGTAGCGAACCACTTGGGGTGACCCTTGGTAGGGGTGTTGGTTATCAAATAAATGGTACCCGGAGCAGTGATACCCATACCCGCGTTCCAAACGAAGAATACGTGACGTATTCTTCTTATTTTTTTTTTAATTTAGGACGAGGTACAGCAAAATGTAAAATTATATGTTTTTGTTGAAAAATAAAATATATTTTATAGTAAATATTTATACAGATGCTATAATTAAATATTGCAAGCAGAACACATCTTGACCTTTGAAACAAACAGATTCAGGAAATTCAGCTGTTGTTTAAGTCTTTTGATAAGTTCAGAAAAACAAAGCATTAAGCCTTTTTTTCATAATTTTTATTCCAGTAAAAAAGAAAATAACATTTTCACTTACTTAACTAGAATATTGAATTATGTACTTTTTACATTATATTACATAATTTTTACATTTCATAACCTTAGATTACATTAGATTGCAATACTAACATTTACATGATATTATATTACCATACGATATTATTCACTATCACTACTTTGTTTTTTGTGAATAAACATGAACAATTTTTTTTTTTGAATTTGCACACACTTTTTTCGTTTTTGATATCATCTGGAAGGCAATTATATAAATTGCCCCCCTCGTAACTAATTGATTGCTTACCGTAGTTAGTATGAATAGTGTTTAAACGCAAGTTATCGCGTAAAATGTTTGTGTACTTGGGACGTTTTAATGAATTCTGTGTTTGTACGTATGAGTTTATTATTTATTTTGTATATAAGGACACATATATTGTATTCGTATAGTTTTCTTAATCTTAGCAGTTTTGTTTCCAAATATAATTTTTTTGTGGATGTTTTGGATTCGTAGTGAAATAGTTTTTTGATTATCATATTTTGAATTACCTGTAATTCATTGATGTATGTTTCATACGCATTTCCCCAGATTTCAATCAGGTAATTTAGGTGTGAGTGTACGAGACTATAGTATAAACTTTTTTAAATCTAATTGGTAATAGATATGATAGCCGGCTAAAAACGCTAATTAAGATATTTTTCCTGTTTCAGGATTTGCAAATCGTTATTTTCAATTTTTTTGGTACATGTGGAGGAATTATTTTACGGTTTGAACTTAAAATCATGTATCCTGTTTTTTTATATTCATTGTTAGGATATTTGATTGGAGCCAACCGCAAATTCTTTCTAGGTCACTTTGTGCATTTTCTAGTAGTATGTTAAGATCTTTACCCCAGTAGAATATTGCAATATCAGCTGCATATAAGAAAATTTCCCCGTAAATTTTATAAAATCTTAAAGCAAAATCTCCTACTTACCAACCCTTTTAAGGACATGGTTTTTTTGTATAATGTGACAAATTAAGTTCTTTTTAAAATAATAGGACAACATTGTAATATTTGAGCCTGAACTTCGCAAAATAAAATAAATTATGGTTTTTCGTGACATTTTCTTATGCGTACATCAAAAAAGGCAGCCGGAGTTAAGGCTCTGCAACCGGGCCCGAAAAGAAGAAGATGGAGAGATACGAAATTACGAATGCTAGAGGAGAGCGCTAACATTTACAGCTACAAAATCGATGCGAAAATTGCGAAAATGTTTAATAAAACACGACTCGTTTAAAATCGACCAAAACTCTCGCGGGCATTAAGGGCCCGTAACCCGGATTTGTACCGATTTATTACCTATTTCCCTTAAACGCGGTAAGTTTTAAAGCTCAAATATATGTTATTCTTAAAGATAATATCTAGACTTTGCCCGCGCCGAAACGCAAATTATAAAATTCTCTCTATAGAAAAAAAATCGCAAATATGCTCCAAAAATTATTATTAACACGTTTGTTTCAGTTATTTTACAAGTTATATGTAGGAAAAAATTCACAAGCTGTATGAGATGTCCTGGTTCATCAGATTATTATTATCGTTGATCGTAGTGGTCACCATCCTCGACTATAATAAAAAGCCTGAAGGAGATGAGGAAGAAGTTGTAAGTCACTAGTTATAGATTTTAGTTGTAAGCCATTAATAACAAATCATAGCTGTAAGTTATCGGTTATAAGTTATAAATTAAGTAGTAAAGTGCCCTTGTAGTGATTTTCCCATGAATAGGGTGCCAAATAAATAATTTGTTTATTTTTATTATTACAAGAAGAGATCTGACGCCATTAATTTTCAACGGCTTTCGTGTCCTTGCATCGTAAATTTCTTTCATTTTCATTTATTATGTGCATCTATATAAAAATTAATTACATATATTTTTTTGGCCTTGCCTGTCTCACTAGGAAATCCTGTGTCGAGACAGACTAGTTTACAAATATTTTATAAATATTAAATGAAGTATATTTTTCAATAAATCAAAAATATTTGACAAAAATTTTCAGGTTGGTAGGTAGTGGTAACAATAATGAGATAGAGGATTATATTTGGGTGAGGTGACTAATTATTGCACGGCCTTTTTCGATGATCCATTGTTTGATCAGGATTTTGTATTTGTTAATATTATTCTATTGTCTTGTTTTGTCAGGAAGGTTATTCGGATCGGATCTGCCGGATCTTCCCTGATGATGGACACTACAATGATGTCCGAAACGTTGGCTAAAGAAGGCAGTAGCGCAACACGGCATAACACCCCAAAAACAAATAACGAAAAAGGTAGGTTATTGTATATTTTAGGCGCAATATATTTGAAATTTCTTTGACCAAATGTTGTGTTTGTTTTTGGTGTTTGCATGAGTTCTTTGGTTTTGTGCCGCTTGTTTACAATATTTTGGGTATTTTCATAAAATGTATATGTTTTATTTTTAAACAGATGAATTTTGATTGTTTTTGTGTAAATTTGTCGAATATCTAATACATGGAATTTGTTGAACATATGTACAGTACTTGTTATTATGGGAACTTTAAGAATAACTTTCATAATTAATTTTTGTGCCTTCGATAATGAATCTATAGCTGATAGTGTTGCACCTCCCCATGCGATTATTCCATATTCAATGATTGATTGACAAAGAGAGTAATAAACTATTTTCATACATTTGGAATCTAGAATGTTTCTAATGTTTTTGAAGAAATAAATATGTTTTCTAAGTTTATTCGTGATAAGTAGGCAATGTGTATTCCACTTAAGATATTGATCAAATATAAGACCAAAGTATTTGATATGGTCCGTTCGATCTAGGCAAGGATATTGACAGAATGTATCGTGAATACAAGACCATTCATGTACTTTTATTTCAACATCTTGATTAGGTTAATTAAGTATAGTGTCAGAAGGATTCAATGAAGTTTTTTTATGGAGTAAGTTTCTTTTTCTTATACCCTAATGAACTTTGCAATACCTATTTACTTACCTATTAAAAACTTACATAAGATTTGTGGTGTACGCACCGCAAGTGTTCAGTATTCGGGTTTCGCGAATGATTCCGAATGACAAATTCAATTATGGAGCAAGAGCGGATCGAATTGTGATTCATTTAGATATTCAAACTTTTTTAGATATTCAAGCATTTTTACGAACTAATAAATAATATTGTAATTACGGATCTACGCATGTTTAAATGATTTATTTTATCCTCCTCATGTAAGATACAAACACAATACATAACATTACACACTCAAAAGATACTACGACATAAAAATTCTTCGTCCCGAAATTTACGGAAGTTCAAAAAATATATTATTTTGTGTTGGTTCTCGGGCGACGCCGAATAGTACATACTAGTATTTAAAAATATCTTCTGTTCCGAAAATAAGATCTGAAAAAGTTTGCTTTTACGTCTAAATTCAAGTCTAAGTCACTCTTTGTAAAAGTTCAATTCTTTATTTTTGATGTCAAAAAGCTTCCATGCTGTGAAACGTACGTGCCGATATAATGTGTACATAATTTAAACAGAATTGGTTTTCCACGTTATAACAAAACCTTTCCGATTCCCGATCACGTGGTAACTTCATACTTAAATGGCTTTCAGACAAACACAGGTAGTAATACTGCGAAAAAGCTTTCCGATCCTGCGTCAGGGCAATCAAAATATCGATCAATTACAGCAGAAAAAAAGTCAAAACGTTTACGTTCCGCCCGATGAAAAGTGTGTTTCCGAAATCGAAACGAATAAAGAAAACGTAAAACGGGGCACGTAGAGACGTGGTAAAAGTCACGCACCGCCTCTGACTTCGGGTCAATTTTTCACCGGTTTTCATATATAATATAAACGTCCTCGCGGAGGAGGCAAAGCGAGGGCATTATGACGTCACGTACGGTGTCAAAGGAAGGCCCGTGGTGAATAAAGACGCACACATACACACACGTGCACACGTGGAGCCGGGTGGCGGCTATATACAGGTGTATGATGTAAGCTGGGATAAACTTGCTTACGTAATGCTCATTATGTTTGTTGGCGTGTGTTAAACTTTATTATTCGATATGTACAATCTACCTGAGATTCATTAACGGGAATAAAAATCATTCGTCAGGTACAGATATTCAATTAATCACTAGTATAGATCCGTGATCAAACAAGGGACTAAAAAAAATTTATAAATTCTTTTAAAAAAAAAAACAGTATTATTTTTTTTTAATTGCCACGGCTGAGAATAGAACCCCAATCAACTGTTTAGAAAGCAACTACACTCCGTCATTTTTTTCAACGGAAGCATAAATTTCGCCATGTGTAATGAAAATGTGAGAATTGTTATGTCTAATATTGAATTTTGTTTTATTTGAATATCACACAGTGCGAAACGTAAAGCAACCAAAATTATATAGTTTTTCTTTACAAATTTGCCATTTTTACTCTTCTGAATGTCCTAGTTTTTTTTCACTCTATAAAAAATAATTCTTTCAGTAAACGCTACCTCGGCTGTATTGCATCGACAATTAACATTAGTTATCCCGTTTCAACACAGGAAACCATATTTGTCCCAGCTCACATAGGTCTCTTATAAATCACTGTAACTTCGTTACTATCGTAGTCAGAAATATGTTCTAAACGGCATTAGAAAGGCAAAACACCACGCTTTATGTTCAAATCTAAAAAATAACCACTAAAAATATAATGTACGCATATGAGAAACCAACGTTTTGAATCGAAATTTGAAAAAAAATTTAAAACTTTGGAAATTTTTTATTAATTATTTTCATAGGGAACGATAAAAAAGTGATACAACAGTAACTTTTATATTACATTTGTCTAATCAAATAAGTTTTTTTTTTCATTATCAGTAATTTTAGTCAGAAAAAAGTAAGGTGAGCCATTTTTAAAACGTTTTTATGTTTCCGTGCAAAAATTTTATCTTTCAAAAATCATATGTTTATTTCGAATTATAAAATTTGACAGAGTATTTCATCACCCTTCAAAAACAGTTTTTAGGATTCGAATATGTTTAGAAATATTCCGTTTATTTGCATTTTATTGTAAAGCGAAAATATTTCAACACCTGAAAAATACGCCAAATTTCTGAAGGGTTTTAAAGTTTAATCTTCTACGAGTATCTATTTTTGTAAATGAGAGTGGCTGCAGTGGGCGGGCGGGCGGCGTGGATTTGATTTATTATTACATAAATCCACAGTTTTATTCCGAAATTGATTAAATTTTGCAGACTTGACCTTCAAAACTAGAGAAAGGTCACCCGGGCCGTAAAGCCCTTGCAATGACGGGATCTTCAGTTATAAATAGAATAAAATATTTGTTTTGCATTGTCATGATTTGTTTTTGGGTACTATGCCGTGCTGAGCTACCTCCTTCTTTAACCAACGTTTCGTACAGCGTTACAGTGTCCTTCATCAGGACAGAACTCTATAATATGCATTATAGAGCCTAAGAAGTTGTATGAATTGTACATAATGTTGAGGTGATTTTTCATAAAAACGGCGCTCTACCAATTATTCAATTATTATTATTTTCTGATGATGGACACTTTAACGCTGGCCGAAACGTTGGCTTAAAAGGAGGAACAACCACATAAACAAATCATAAAACTTTTGGCGGTGAAAATCTTAAAACCTTATCTGCATATTTTTGCATTCATTGCTTTTAGCCCACAAATCGGGTGTATGATGTGTGGTCTAGTTACAAATGAAGTAAATTATTTGGATAAAATTGATATCATTATGTTTTATTTGTGAACAGACATCGCAGTTTATACCGAGCGCAAGGTAAACAAAGTAAAATTCTCGAGTTGAGTAGATTTACGCATTTTCATAAAAATATTAGAAATCATCGTATAAGTATTTTTTCTGAAATCTGTTCAGTAACTTTAAATAACTGGTAAAAAACATTTATAAAAAAAACTTTTTATCCATTTTGTTTTGCTGCCATTCCTACGAAAAAGTTCTAACAACTTTGCTTTTTTTCTACGGTAATGATTGGAAGTTTTGCAAGAGTTATTTATAAAATTTATACTACTTATTGAATTATTACGGTAGCGTGTTCCACCCGTATCCTTCCAGAGGTGCTTGTAAGGCTTTACTAGACTCTCGGTTTTCGAATCCAATGACTTCAGGCACTATGTTTGTTGGAGGCTGTGTAGTTGTGGTATTCAGAACATCTTTTGTATTAAATGAATTTATGTCATGTAAAGGTAACATTCTGAGAACATGCGACGGAATATCTTTGAAAGGAAGGTTATTTGAAGTGCACGACATATTAAATGGAAATTGAAATCAAAAATGTCTTGCGATGAAATGTATTATAAGGCTTTACTTATATTTCAGTTTAGTTCTTTCTTGTATATTGTTTTTCTTGTATCCAAAAAACGGTCACTAAATTAAGGCAGGACAGAGTCAGAAATATTGTAAAAAATAGCTGTGTGTGATAATGTGATAATTATGTATTACGAATGCACTATATATTTCGTTGTTTCCCAATTTTTTTTTTTTTTTTCCTTTACTGTTTTTTCTTCCATACTCACTGCGAAAACACTGTTTCTTACATATTCGATAATAAATTGATTCTAGAACCTAGTCTACCACTACTATCCTGCTGTATCGTATAGTACAGGGTGCGGCAGAGAGGATGGATGGTTTTTAAAAAACATCATAAAATAGTTAATTTTTACTCAAAAACAAATTTATTGATGGAATCAGGTTCGCAACGAAATAGCATTTGAGACAGTCAAGTGTGGAAAATCACATCAGGCATGTGGTGGCCGAAATCGTTGATGCAGTGCTGGAGGCGTTCTTGGAAGTTCGCGTAGACTCTCTCCAACATCGCTCTCTCAATTATATGAATGGAATCTGTGAATGTTAACTTTACTTAATACTACATATATGAATAATAATGTACCTACATACCCAATATAAACGAAACCTGTCAATGACTGTCCTAGAACGGGAGACCTTCCTAGTTGGACAGTCAAATCTTCTTTATACTGTTAAGAGCGTTTAACCAGCCAGCGGACGAAAATCCACATTTCGTCGAAAGTTGTTCTTCCGATCGTGCAGGGCGGTTACAATGAGAAAGATTGATTATTCTCCGTACCAGCTTTTTTAAATTATAACTCAATATCGAATTTATTTCAATCCAAATTAGCTTTAATTTATACCTTCATCCAAAAATGCTGAAAGGCGTGATGATAAAACTATTAAAATAGTGTACTTTTTGTAGTTATTTTTTGATTTTAAGTATTTATCATTTTTCAATAATGTCTAAATTTAATAAGAATGTTAAAAAAATCTGAAATACATTAGTTTGTAAGTGCGCAAATAAATACACAAATGGACCAATTTTCGTCAAGAAACACATGTACGTACATATTTTTTAATGATTTTATTGAAATTAAAATTAAAATTCTAATACATAACTTTGCTAGATAATCTATTGATTTATTTTACTGCATGATTACATTATTTGAAATGGGTGTGGTATAATACAAAAACTTTTTTGAAAATTTAACAAATCTGCCAACGACCTATGGAATAACCTTATTATACTAAAAATTAAAAAAATTCTAAAAATTTATTACATAACTATGCTAGATAAAAGAACAATCTTTCGAAATCCATTCATAATTTTTTGTTGAAAAGAGTCAATACGTCTAAAAACTTTTTTGAAAATGACGTATTTCCGGCTTTCTCTGGTAATGCCCTCTTAATGCATTCTTTATTACAAAATAAATAAATTTAAAGAAATAAAAATAACAAAATAAATGTATAATTTACTGAGTCAGGATGTTGGGTAGTAAACCTTCCTTCCACCATTCCTATTTAGGAGGCGGGTATGGTACCGCCGTTCCGGGAACCATTTATTGGATAACCACCACTTCTGCCAAATGTAGGTCTCGACAAATGGATCGTTTCATTGGGTGACTTAGCAGGGGTCCCTGAGTTTATGGGATGAGGTTTGTCTAGGTCTTGTCGACGGATGCGTCTGCCTACCTACTACGTGGTACTTCCGGATCGGAAGAGACTAGTTGAGGGAGACCATTTAGTCTCGATTCTCACGACTCATCGCATTGCACCGCAGTGGAAGGGATAGTTTCACAAATCTGTCACTCCTGCAACCACTCCAGGATTCCTACCCACACCTCATACCTTTTTCCTTCCCAAAACAACCTCTCCTTCCTTGCCTTTAAAAGATCCACCACACAACATCCCCAAAGATGATATAGGTCCTGAAAAATTATTATCCTCGGGGCCTCCTGTATGGAGCTATTGTAAACTAAAAAAACTCCTAACTGAAACTAAAAGAAAATAACTTCAAGCAATATTACATTATTAAACCGCCCTAAAAAGCTTGCCGTTGTGATATTCACTACTTTTTCTGGTTTCTAGTTAATCGTGGATTACAGTTATCAGAAAAACAATACCCGTTAAATTAAACCACCTTTTTATTTCATTCATCGAATGGCATTAAATTATCGATAAAATCCTATAATATAACAGAACTGTTAACTCTAACACACCAAACAACATATTTATAAAATTCGATTATGTCATATTTCAGTAGGAGCTAAGTTAAGAAGTTAGGCCTTTCGTTTAACTTTAATCATCTTCTTTTATCACAATGTTTTGTAAAATCTAGACTTGGAGGAAAAAATATAGAACTTATTTCCTAGTTTCATTATAAGAATTCTATGCCTAATCTTCTGTGCTAGTAATGTATCTAGTAACCATTCCCATTACAAATTAAAACTATTAAATATGTATAAAAATGAATGTTTCTTTGTTTGTCCCGTATGCGTTTCTAAACCATTCATCCGATTGCGCTAAACTTTTGTGATTTGATGTGCGCAATGCGCATGCCCGCGATGGTATAATAGTGAGTTCTGGAGTTATGAAATTATTTACTATACTATTCATTCAATTGGGATGAAACTTTGGTCAGTTGTTTTACGCACGCCTGCAAAGGTTTCTATGTATACTGCTGAAACTGGCACTGCTGAAAACCAGCTGCATTCCAGGAGAAATCCTGAATTGTAGCTGAGCGGTAACCTTTTCATCAACAGAATCAATGATAAAAGAACAAAATATGTAGTATTATAAACAAAAATTTTAACAAAACAAAAAAACGACTTCAAAAAATGCACTAAAAAGTAAAAAAATAATTTCGTATTCTTCTTCAACTTTATAATCAACTTACCTTTTCTACTCATCAATATGTACGTACGATTGTTATTTTTGGAGTCGGTGTCGGCGGGAGAGGAGCTGTCAAGTGAACACGCCGGGCCGCGGGTACCTTGGTTGACACCGACTCCAAAAATAACAATCGTACCTACATATTGATGAGTAGAAAAGGTAAGTTGATTATAAAGTTGTAGAAGAATACGAAATTATTTTTTTACATTTTAATGTATTTTTTGAAGTCGTTTTTTTGTTTTGTTAAAATTTTTGTTTATTTTTTGATTTTTAGTGAATCTGAAGTACACTAACTAATTCGATTAAGATTCGGCCGAGTATCGTAAATTTGTTCTTCAGAATTGGAGAGTTCCGTTACTTTGTCATGGATCCCATAATCAAAACCTAACCAAACTCTCATCAAACTACCCTTGAAGTACATCCTTTCCAATAAAAAAAGAATCATCGAAATCGGTTGGCATGATTTTCTCATGGATGCCATTGTCAGAACTGGACCAAATTAAAATGGGACCACACGGGAAGCACCAGCTTTCAAATAAAAAAAGAATCATCAATATCGGTTCATCCAGTCGAAAGTTCTGAGGTATCAAACATAAAAAAAAAAAAAAAAAAAAAAAATTAAAAAAAATACGGTCGAATTGAGAACCTCCTCCTTTTCGAAGTCGTTTAATAAAAAAATGTATTGATGAATAAACGTGTTTATTATTATTATTTATTATTATATACTGGTGAGCTCTGGCGTTATGAAATTTGTTTAAGAAAATTGCAATGGATGATGCGCGAGTTGTTTGGAAAATGAGTGTATTTCATAAAGTTTCGCGACAGGAATGGAATGAGCGAGGAGGAGGGGAATCCGTGAGAGGGAGGGGGAAGGTGGATGGCGAACTTGGGAGAAGAATGGGACGCAGGAGGGGAATGGGGAGGGAACGGGGATGCATAGGAAAGGACACGTAGGGAAAAACAATTTATTTGTTTAGGTGACATTGCAACGCATGCCGGGTACTCGCTAGTATATAATAAAAACAACAAAAGTATTTTTTTAAATCTTCTTAATAACTAAATAAATGACATCTTCCTATGTGTATGGACACACAAGCATGGCTTTTATTTGAGATATAAAATACAGATATCAAATTAGGAAGATGAAATATTTCGTACATTATGCATTTTCAATTTGGGAGGCGGGAATGGGGCCCGGGTTCATGGGGTGAGGTTTGTCTAGGTTTTGGAGGTGGATGACCAGGCCACACTGAACCCCAGATTCCTACCCACCCCTTAAACCATTTTCCTTCCCAGAACTCTCCTCTCCTTCCTTTCCGTAAAAAAATACCCTCCACTCAGCATCCCCAAAAATTATATAGACCCTGGGGGAAATTATTTTCCTACGGGCCTGCTGTATAGAGCTCATGTAAAAAAATGTAATTATTACATTGTTATCAATTGTGTTCATATTTATAAAAACAATTTTCTTTAAAAAAATAAATATTCTGTATGAACTGATATAAAAATATTTCTCATAGAGGAGGTCCGATTAGCGTGGGACTAATGGCACCTTGATTTATATGTACGTAATACATTTTCTCTATTTATACCTATAACTAGAGCAGACTCGTGAAATAAAGCAGCGTGGGATTTGTGAAGCTGAGAGTGTTTTTTAAACAAATGTGCCCCTCAGGATTATTACTTTCTAAAGAAAAAACCATATCGAAAATTAGTGAACTTGAAAAAAATTACGAATTTATAAAAGTACAAGACGAGTTATTCAATTTAGCGCTGGAAAGGGCCATCCGAAATGCAGGTATACAAACCACAGGCCATATTTTTAACAAATTTGTTCAGCTCCTTGCTTATGCTGACGATATAGATATCATCGCACGCTCAGAATATGAACTAAAATCGGCGTTTAAAAGCTTAGCTACGTCGGCAAGGAACATGGGATTGGTCATCAACGAGGGGAAGACAAAATATATGCCCGTACATGGACGCCAGAAACCACCAAGTATACAGATAGATAATTATACATTTGAAACTGTCAACGAGTTTGTATATCTCGGTACTATGGTGACAAATGACAACAATGTATCCAGCGAAATCAAAAGAAGAATAGTAGCTGCAAATCGATACTACTTTGGGCTACAGAAGCATATGAAATCTCGCCACCTTACCGGAAGAACTAAAGTCCTGCTTTATAAGACCCTTATACGACCTGTTCTTATGTATGGTTCGGAATGCTGGACAATCAGTAAGGGTGATGAAGGAGCCCTAGAAAGTTTTGAAAGGAAGGTGCTGCGAAGGATTTACGGCCCAGTCTGTGATAATGGAGAATGGCGTATCAGATACAACCAGGAGCTATACGATCTTTACGAGGACCCTAATATCTCCAAGGAAATCAAAACTGGAAGACTCAGGTGGGCTGGACATATCCAGAGAATGAGCGAAGGAGATATCCCAAAGCGAATTATGGATGGTGCACCTGGGGGTCGGAGAAGAGTTGGAAGACCAAAGCTTCGATGGCTGGATGGAGTGGTGAAGGATGCAAGCACCATCGGCATCCGAAACTGGCGCAACGCAGCACAACACCGACAGTCATAGAGGCAGGCTCTGCTGAAGGCCAAGACCCGACCTGGGTTGTAGAGCCACAGATGATGATGATGATGACAAGACGAGTTATATTCATTCTAATCCAACAAAAATGTAGCAGCGCTTATGAAAAGGATAGCCAGTCAAAGAATTCATAAAAGCGAATGAAATTGCTATATGGATGGCTCTTGTATCCACTGGGCCTAGTTCGGCGCTACCTCAGAAATGTTAGTATATTCGTATTACGAATAATGAATTATATTATTTTTGAAGTGAAAACTTCTTTAGCACCGTTGTGATTTGAAACTCGATGAAACTGAAACGAGCGATACTAAAAAGAGACAATTACAACATCTTTAGGATTTAGCCAGAGAGAAAATGTTATAGCAATAAAATATTTATTTAATTCGCGGTTACACAGTTGCAATAAAATCTGATAAATCCACAGTCCCATGCAAGTCTTCTTTGGTGTAGTAACGAACCTCTGCAGATATTTAGCGGAACAAATTCTACAAAATCCAAAAAAAAATCCAAAAAAATTTTATCAATATCCAATCTTCAAACGATTCTAAAATGAACAGACATAAGAAAACACAAAAGAAGCGACTCCGACTTGCGACTGCGAAGTAGAAAACACAAATACTAATAAGTTGACCAAAGGTATAGGAAAAGGCGCACTGGAATTCTATGACAAAAACATGAAAAAAATTATTCTCCACTTTGATGAAAAGTAAAGAATAATTTCTCCACTCTTGTCTACTTTAGTTTTCTGAAGGTTTCATTTTTACCGCGTGTGAACACCACACTCTGATTTTTTTGAATAATTTTTATTACTCAAGGTGTTCTAATTTATAAATTTGAGGTTCATTGAACTTGCTTGCTTGCAGGAAAACTTCACATTAAAATTACTATGTTTATTTAACGTTCAGTATATTCTTTTCCCATCCAATGGGGGAATAATTAAGACACTAACTATTATCTTGATTCTGTAACCAATAAACTTTACTTAAATATTTCAAAATATTAAATAGTTAGATTTTCTCGAATAAAAAATCCAGTGATCATTAATTACAACATTGATAACAATACTTTCGAGACATTAACAAAAATTAAAGACTTGGGCATCACTTTTCAATCAAATCTTTCATTTGTTAACCAAATAACAGAAATCTCAAATTTGGGCTTAAAAATGTTGGGATTTATAAATAGGCTTACTAGAAATTTAAACAACATAAAGTGTATTAAACTGTTATATTTTGCATATGTTAGAAGACAACTTGAGTACAATTCTCCCGTCTGGAACCCATATTATAATATACATGAACAAACTGATGAAAGAATACAAAACAAATTCTTACGTTTTCTTAATTTTAAAATGTTTACTCCGCCAATTATGTTGAACTACAACACTATTTTAAATGATATGAATTTGCTCAAATTGTCAGACAGAAGAATTATCTGTCACTGACTAATCACTGTCTTGGTATTTCTGTATAAAATTCTAAATGATTTAGTTGACAGTCCGGTATTGCTCGAATTGATAAGCTTCCGGATTCCACTACGAAATACTAGAAGTCAGGATTTATTTCAGTGTATTAATTCTGGAATTAACTACCATATGTATTCCTCTTTGCCCAGAATACTAATGGAGGGAAACAATTATACCAAGTCAGTGGACATCTATAAAATATTGTTACAGAGGCAGTTCAGTTATGTACAATAAATACTGTATATTTCACTAATAAATGAATATTTAGTAGAACTTATGGTGACTAGGAGACATTTCTATCTTCGGGCCCTAATATTGATAGAAAAAAACGAAACTTTTAATCACGGCTGATGTAAAATAAGTGCACTATAAAAATATATTAAAAAAGCCTTGTTTTGCATCAGCAAAGAACCCGTATAAAATCATCCGTTATGGATTCCCTTGAAACATCTTGTCGAGAGTTACAAACTATCTTCTATGTTTCCCGCAACTTTCGTTGCATAAAAGTTTTGACGAGATTTTACAAGAGAACAGGCTAGAAAAGCAACCATAATATTGCAAACAATATCGGTACCTAAGGGGAAATATGTCTCATCTACTACTTTATGGGGAGCCTGATTAAGAACACGTCGCATTATTTTATTAACCCCAGACTCAAGGAGCGATGTTATAAGTTTCACTTTCTGAGTGTCTGTCTGTGGCATCGTAGCTGCTAAACGAATGGACCGATCATGATGCGTTTTTTGTTTGTTTGAAAGCTGACAAGATCGAGATGGTTCTTAGCTACAATTCATGAAAATCTGTCCAGGCGTTTCAGGGTCATCAGCTCTCTATAACATGATAAAAAATATCAAGTGTTTCATATATCTTATCGTAAGTTTTTTAATCGTATGGCACTACTTCGCGTATCATGACATTATTATGAAATATTTTCTCCTTTTTTGACACAGTAAAACATGCATAACGCTAATGATATTGAAATATAAGAGATGTGTTATCCGCAGTTTTTGGGACTGTGCTTCCTGTTGTCGCTGATATTGTTTACCAATTAAGTAAATGAACGAATTATTTCCGTATTCAAACTATGTGTATTGATAAGCAATACTAAAGCATACCTTCAAAAAATCAACGAAATGAACTAATTCTTTTTGTATGCAAACTACTATTATTTCAATATATTTGCATAACGCCATAGACATTCAAAATTAAAAGCATAACGCCTACAAATTTGATAATGGCGCATCATCCCCTATTCCTTCCTATTTTTATATAATGCACGATGCAAACTGTGTCAAATGTCGAAACAGCTGTTCCATACCCAAAACAGCAAAATTTAATAATGAAAATTATTGAATTTCTGTTATTTGGATACTAAAAGATTTTTGAAGTGAGAACTTCTTTAGCACCGTTGCGATTTGAAACTCGATGAAACGAAAGCGAGCGACACTAAAAAGAGACAAACACGAACATCTATAGGATTTAGTGTGCGAGAGAATGAGATAAAATATGTATGTATTTCACGGATACCCGGTTCCAACATAATACGATAATTGCACGGTTCCACTTGTGCAAGTGCCCTTTGGTCTAGTGAAGAACTTTGTGTTCAGACATTCAGCAGACCAAAGATCGAATCCAAAACAAAAAAATTTTTTTTTTTTAAATCAATAACAATCTGAACCACTCCAAAAGGAGCAGGCAATGAAAACACAAAAAAGGCGACATCTAGCGACTAGCGTCTCCGAAGGAGAAAACACAAATAATAATAAGATGGCCGCGTAAGAAAAGGTGCACTGGAATTCGACGACAAAAATATGGAAAAAATCATCCTTTCACGTCGATAAAAAAGTGCTTCGTAGTCTCCCCACTCTTTTCCACTTTAGTTTTCTAAAGATTTCACTTCTACTGCTTGTGAATTGCATACTCTGATTTTTTTGTATACTTGAATAATGAATCTCAGAGGTCTGAACCCACCATTTCATTTTTCACTGAAATTCAAAACCCGACGGCAAACAACTCTAAACATTACAAAGAAATATGTGAATTTTCCTACTTTAATAGTCTTTACTTTACGTATATGAGTACAGAACTATTTGCAGCTTTGAATAATGCACGAGCTTATAAGTTGCTACGAGTACTTTATTGTGGGAGGAAGTGCATAAATTTCAACTCTGTAAAAGCAGCGTCAGTGGACTTAGTTTCGTATGACTTTTTGCCACTCTGTTTCCCCTGTATCCTTAAGACCGTGCGAGCGTAAGTCGCGCCGCACACCCACACACCTGTACTTTTTAAGGATAATATACAAAGTACACCCCCATACACGGGTTAGTACAGTCTCATACCAAGTCTAGAACAGTACAATCCCATATCCCTTACCTACTTTACAGGATGTTGCAAATGATTTATTTTCTTTCTTTTGTATTACTCATTCGCTTCTAGGAAAGTACTGACTGTTCTGGCTGTTTTTTGTGGTCTAAATTATATCTTGTTTTGGTGGGTCCTCACACACAAGGTGGACAGAATGGACAAGTCCTCCATTCCTCGTAGTTCTGCGCTGTGTGGAGCCTGCCAATAACTTTTTTTTTACATTAGCTCCACACAGGAGGCACCGAGGAAAACAATTTCTCTAGGGGCCTATGTCTTTGAGGATGCTGGGAAAATAATTTCCCTCAGGGCCTATGTCATCTTTGGGGATGCTGTGTGGAGGGTTTTTTTTTTAGAAAAGGAAGGAGAGGAGAGTTCTGGGAAGGAAAAGGGTTTAAGGGGTGGGTAGGAATATGGGGTTCAGTGTGTTCAGGTCATCCGCCTCCAAGACCTAGACAAACCTCACCCCATGGACCCGGGCACCCCTGCTAAATCGCCAAACGTAGCGAACCACTTGGGGTGACCTGTGGCAGAGGTGTTGGTTATCCAATAAAGGTTCCCGGGGCGGCGGTACCCATTGCCGCCTCCCAAATTGATAAATTTTAATGGAAAGGCAGGAGAAGAAGATATGGGAAGGAAAAAGGTATGAGGGGTGGGTAGGAATCTGGGGGTCAGTGTGGCCAGGAGTGACGGACGTATGAATCTATTCCTCACACTGCGGTGCAAGGCGAAAGGTCAGGAGAATCCGCCTGGAGAGGTCAAAAGGCCTCCCTCAATCAGTCTCCTCCGATCCAGCCCGCCACGCAGCGGTTGGGCAAACGTATCCGCCACCAAGACCTAGACAAACCTCATCCCATGAACCCGGGCACCCCTGCTAAGTCTCCAAACGTAGCGAACCACTTGGGGTGACCTGTGGCAGGGGTGTTGATCGGGATATTTCGGGGCCATACCCGCCTCCAATTAAAAACTTTGTCAGTGACTATGAGTTTCTCCATTTATATCTTCAAATACGTTATAGGTAGATAATTGCAAGTCTATCGTGGCTGCCTCGCTTCTTTTTTTAAAATATGAATACCTCACAAGAGTCCCAATTGGGGTATTTTGTGAGGCTGAAAGTAGTGGGGAAGGGAAGGAGATGGAGAAGAGGAAGATAGGAAAGTACCTGGCAATAACAGTCTGTAGCGGTCACTTAACCCGCTCTGATAAAATCTACCGCTGCGCCACTGGACTCTATCGAACTCGCGAGAAATACCTACAGCGTAAAGTACCGCGCGCCGGCCGGTACATCTAACTACAGCGGTTAATAATTCTGCCACTTACGCGAAAGGCCTAGAACTTGTGGCTGTGCAATACAAATGCCCGCAGAACGTTCGGCAGATACCTCCACTTTGCGTGAATTCTCGCAATATTACCTGGCGCGCTAGCGAGCTACTCTGCCGATCGCGCAAGTATATAAAGCGGCTCATTTCGGCGCTCGCTCAGTCAGTCCCAGCACTTCATTCATCGATCAAGCAACACAGTCCGACCGGTGCCGCGACCAAAGTCATTACAAGCAACGTTTCAATTCTGAATGGTGGTCTCACACCAGGGCGATACTGAGAGTATCTTCCTCTCTGGAACGAAATTTATTTGCCTACGCCAGGATTCGATCCCGCGACCTTCGGATTGCGAGTCAAAAGCCTTAACACGCCGGCCCGAATGGGCATATTTATGAGTCAAGCTGTCCATGTAATCTTGAGCACGTTTCTTCGGCATCATATTTCAAGGGCGGTTTATCCGCTTTCTTTCGCTGACTCTAAGTGTTAAAGTTCCACTTGAATTCTCTGGAAAAGATTCTGTTTTTACCTGAACAGATTTCAACTCACAGTCGCAAAAAATCGCATCCCGTGCCATCAATGGTGTACAAGATGCGACATTTCTAAGAGAAGAATCGACTCTTATCTCATGGATTTTTGTCTAAGCATCTGATACCCTTTTACTTCTATTTGAAAGTCGATTTTGATTTCTTGAATGAATTAATACAAATCTGGATTGGATGTCGGGAGTGTGTGGAAATTAACCCTACTCCCGACATCCAATCGATCTAAAACACAGCAGATAGACTCGTTGTCGATGAGAACCACGGACATATGAATATATCTGGACCTGCCCTAAGTGATAAAAACGTATTATTTCCCCCTCCCCATGGAGCCGGCTATAGGTCCGCCTTGGAGCCAGCTGGGCTTACGAAAGCCTCGCTTGAATAAAAAAAATGTGACGTCATCATTCTTGCCCTGACCAGCGTAGAGCTAACATCTATACATTTTACCAAATAACACGGCAATATATGAGAGCTTGTGCTATACACCTACCTAGAACATAGCGAATGTGGGCGTTTCTCCAGTGAGCTCGTCACTGGTTACAGGGGTAAGTAAATTATGAAGCATTTGTAAAAGTGTCTTAACTAAATACGGAAACAAAATATGAGATGTAAGATTGATTTTTTAACGAATCACAGTCATCTTTCCCCTCTTCCCCTCCCATAGTTTGGTTTTACCCCTCATCTGTATCTTCTGGTCTATTGAGTTCGGATGTCTATGATGAGAACGCATTTTGTCAACTTTTGGTGGCACTCATGCGCCACACGCGCGCCCAAGAGATGGTACAACTAGGTCGAAATTTGAAAATACATATATATTATAGCTGTTAATACATATATATTATAATTATATATTTTAAACTACTAACACTTAACCTTTCACTAAACCTTAATCAGTCAATTACAATTCATTGAGCAAATAATTCTTGATTTTTAAATGTCCCTTTATGCCCCCCCCCACCCCCCTCCCTTAATTAATTTTTATTATTATTAGGTTATTACATATGTCAGGCGTAACTACCAAATGATATTCTATGCTTACGTAATAGGTACATAACCATTTTAAAAATTTTACATCTTTGTTTTCACGCTGTGATTTCTTCGTGTTTCATTTCCTTGTCATTACTTACGTCGGATGTTAGACGGATTTGATTATAAGAGGTAACCAGCATTCTGAGACAACACAATCATAATAGACATGCATCTTATAATCGATACAATACTTTTTTTTTAATTTCAATAACTAGATGCCGCTATTTAACACCCTGTTTCATTGCAGACTTGTAAATATGAGTGTGGAATATACCCCTAGCCAAATAAGGCAGTTGGTATTCCCTGTAACTACCACCAGGTTTGAGGGGTGACATTTAAAAGGAAAGGAAAGCAGAGGAAAGAGCTTTTTGTACCAGAAGAATGGGATTTTCTCTCCACTGTTTTTTTAAGGAGCGGGGATTTTTTAAGGATGTTTGATGGACTAAGATAACATCATCATATTATATGGTAAGTACATACGGACAAGATAAAAAATGGAGATGACTTAACGTTTTCATATGGGGAGGGATAATTTATAATAATATATTATCTCCTATGAAGGGAGGGGGAGGAATACACACTGAAGAAAAACCTTTATGGATCGTAGAATGTTTTTATACCATATTTTTTTACTTTTAATAAATGATATAATCTAGTCAATCCTAAAATTAACGGAATTTATTAAGGACGGGTTATTTAAAATAATTTGAACAATTCATCAAGTTTCAAAGTTAATTTTAAGGTTATGTGAAAGTTCTATTCAATTCAAGACTATCGTTGTTCATCTGTATAGTTGATTTATGTATTTATTCTTATTTTTATTTCTATAAAAATAATATTATTTGTTCTTTAATTTTTATTTGTTATTCTATTTTATTTTTATTTATACAAGATTCACCTACTTTAACTCCTTTCCTGTATGTGATCATGTATTTAATACTAGGATGAATATTTTCCTTAATATGTATGCTATATGTTTGTACTTTCATCTACATATATGGATGATTATACTTAATGTTTTATATTTAATATAACATCTTATGTATCTCGACTACCATAATACGGGCATCTGCCTAGCTTGGTAGTCGAAAAACCGTGTAAAACAAACCTGTAACAAATAAAATTAATAAAGAAAATTTAAAAAAAAAAATTATAATATTTTTCCACAACACACCCATTGAAAATATTGAATATATCCTACTGCCATTTCAGTAAATGGAAAATGTTCGTTTTGTCAATATGGCGGATGTAGCCAGCCGAGGAATTGAACTCACGATGCCCGCGTGAGGACTTGACAATTTGGGAGGCGGTTGTGGATACCGCCGCACCGGGAACCATTTATTGGATAACCAACATCCATGCCATAGGTTACTTATTTATTTACGCCCTAGTGGGCTTTTACAAGGATAGATAATAATAGTTAGGCAGGTACGGAGTACACAATTATAATTATTAAAATAATAATAAAAAATAAAATTAATTAAAATCAAAATCATACATTTCATTAAAGTAATTATAAAGACTTCTTTTTATAACTAATACAGAATCTGCAAACATGTCTACAATATTCCCAAATTTATTACCAAAATGATGTAATCTATTTATAGGTGTATGAGCCTCATAGTTTGTTTTAAAATTGTCACAGAAGAATTGTTACCCCAAGTAGTTCACTACGTTTGGTGACTTAGCAGTCATTCCCGGGTTCATGGGTTGTGATTTGTCTATGTATTGGCGGCAAATGCGTTTACCTACCTACAGCGTGGCGGGCCGGATTGGGAGAGACTGGTTGAAGGAGACCTAACCGAGAACTCTCCATCCGGACTCTCTCGACCAATCTGGAGGGATGGATTCATTCGCCCGTCACTCCTAGACACAATTACCCCCAGATTCCTACCCACCTCCTGAACTTCCTCTCCTTCCTTTCCCTTAAAAGGTCCTCCACACAGCATCCCCAAAGATGAAAGGCCTTTAAGGATTTTTTCCTCGAGACCTCCTTTGTGGAGCTAATGTAAAAAAAGGCTCTATGACAAATCAGCCAATAACCGGTCTAGTTTAATAATATGATATACTAGCTTTTACCCGCGGCTTCGCTCGCATGGTATTAGGGGGAAATCTATGTATATAAAAAAAAAGAAACAAAATATGCTTGCTTCTTATATATATTTTCCGTATGCCCGCGATGGTTCTCCCTGCGTGTCCTTTCCCATTCATCCCGTTCCCATTCCGTCTCCCCTTCCTCTCCCACATCCCCATTCCCTTACGCGTTTCCACTCCGCCTTCCCTCTCCTCACTCCCCTATCCCGCTTCTCCCGCCCCGCGAACCCCCCTCTCGAGTTCTCCTCTCCCCTCCCGAGTTCTTCTCCCCCCTCCCGCATTCCATACATTCAATCCGGTACATTCGGTTTTCAAACAGCTCGCGTGCCGCCTATTGTATTTTTTAATACAAATTTCATAATGCCAAAGCTCACCAGTATATACAGAAACATTCGCGAGCGTGCTCACAACAACTCACCAAAGTTTCCTCGCAATCAGATGTACGGTTTAGCAGCGCATTTTCATGACGTCAGAGCTCGATACTATATTTAGAAACCGTCGCGAGAATGCGCACATCAAATTCCCAAAGTTTCGTTGCAATCGAATGAATGGTTAGCAACGCATAATTTCATGATTCCAGAACTCACTATTATATATAGAAACCATCTTAGCCATGCGCACATCAAATCCCCAAAGTTTCATTGTAATTGAATGAGTGGTTAGCAACGCCTAATTTCATTATGCCAGAACTCACTGTTGTATATTTCTGTACTTCTACCATCGCAGGCATGCGCACATCAAATCTTCAAAGTTTCATCGCAATCGGATGAACGGTTTAGCAACGCATAGCGGACATACGTACAAACCCAGAAACAAACATATTTTGATTTTTATATGTATATAAGATAAGAAAAAATAATGTAGTATGTACGCTTTGTGTGATTCACAGATTAATATTTATGTCGTCTAAGGACTTACGTTACTTAAGCTTCATCAAGGCAGTAAATTGAAAATTATTAATAAATTACTGGGACAATCAGTGTCTGCTTATAATGGGATTAACAAATTAATATATTAATAAATTAGAGGACCATTCAAAGATATTGTTTTACTTAACCAGCGATAATTATAATGAATGTTACGTAATGAATCTAAAAATAAGCTGAGGGGTTCGATCATTCAAAATAGCACGTGTTTGAGCTATTTTTCAACAAACGTATACACTTTTTCTCAGAGGATCAATCTGATACATAAAAATCTCGTGTCACGGTGTTTGTGGTCGCACTCCTCCGAAACGGCTGGACCTGGTATTTGGTAGGTATGAGAATATGTCGTAAAGTATATTTCATACCGCTAAATGATTAGGATGTCCCTACACAGACTAAATTTCGATTTTTAATAGAATTTTTTTTTTTTTTTTTCATCAAAAAATACCTACATCCCCAAATTTTCACCCTTCTACCCCCACTTTTCCATTTTTTAATCACAACCCTCCCATTTTTTAACCGCGATTTTAATATTTTTGTATGAACAAATTTAACCGACGTTCGCATTTCAAACAGAACGAAATTATTTATGTTGTTGAATGACAGATGGCGCTATGTCCACCTCATCGAATAAATTAATATAAATATCAAAATAGATACCTATGTCCTGTAATTATTTGCCTAATGCAATGAAAATTCAATATTTCATTTCATTTTTATTATAATTTATATGATGACTTATGTTGCGTAGTCTCTAATCACTTTGACTCTGTAAAGGAAGATTGGGGATCACCATCCGGTGTGAGTAAATTAAAAACCTTTCATCATAGAGACGGAAATAATACTTAATATTGATTATTATTTTTGAATTGCTAAACTAATGATACGATTTTAGATTTTCACGGCCAAAAAGTTTTTTGTTATTGGTTTTTGGGGTATTATGCCGTGTTGCGCTACCTCCTTCTTTAGCCAACGTTTCGGACAGCGTTACACATCTGCCCTGATGATGGACACTGCAACGCTGTCCGAAACGTTGGCTAAAGAAGGAGGTAGCGCAAGACGGCATAATACCCCAAAAACCAATAAAAAAAAAATAAAAAAATGCTAAACTTATGTTTAAGACAAGATTTTTATGCATAACACAAAGGGTAACAATTATTATAAATAATAATTTATTAGCCTGAAACACAACATAAGTTGACCGGAAATCGGAAGGACGCGGATTCGAGTCGCGGCATGTATCTTTTCTCGGTAGGTTTCAGGCTAATAATTATTACTAAATATTGTTTTAAAAACGTATACTTTAGGAGTTACAGAATGTACTGATGATTTTCAAAAAATAATGTTTTCGAGTTTTAAATATGTATGCTGTTAGGGATTGTGTCATGTGTGACACAATCTGTTTTGTTGTGTGGTATTTTAGCTGCGTGACTTTTTTTTACATTAACTCCATACAAGAGGCCCTGAGAAAAATAATTTCCCCCTGTCATCTTTAGGGATGCTATGTGGAGGGTCTTTTTGAGGAAAGGAAGGAGTGAACATATGTCTTGAAGATATACACTGTATAGGAGGGAAGAAGCACAGAAGCCAACAAACCGTCCCATAACTGAGTTGATGAACTTAAGAACGAGTCGTAGAAAGGTACACTTCTCATGTGACTGTCGCGTTTGGCGTGTATCCCGACTATGCACCGATGCCATTTTTGCAGACTATCGATAAAACCCTGTGTCAATACGCTATTGAATAAATTCGTCATCTATAATCAGTTATTTATATTTGCATGGTCAACAATCTAAGAGAGATATTCCGACCGACGCGTGACCATTGATAAATTTTAGCGTGGCCTACATAGTTTCAGATAATTTTCGGGTAACTGTCAATATACACACTTTTTTATAATGTCGTTTGTTGCGCAAAATTTCTGGTTTATTAATGAACGGATTTGATCTAACGAAGCTCTTAGAATTGAAAGAACGATCAATTTATTCTGTTCTATCTTTGAGAAACGAATGTGGTTGTAACATGAATAAAGACTTCATTAACTATTTAATTCCCGTTTGGTGTCAAAAAGTAAATGCGGCTTGCAAATGCGTATTTAGGTTAGTACGAGGATGTTCAGAAAATAAGTGTACTGAATTTTTTTTTTCTAAAGTGTATTAGAAAAAAAATTACAGGATATTGCTGATACACTTGTTGACTGTTTTTCCGAATTCAATTGCCAACTCGTTAATTTTTTTCATTTTTTCGAAAGAGCCGTCCGACAAGCCATACGCTGACTCACAGTCGAGAAAATCCGTTTTTGTGTTCTGAGTGCAACTATTTATGTTCTCGAAAGAGCCATCTGATGACGCACGTGCTGACTCACAGTGGAAAAAACGTTTTTCATGTTAAAAAGAGAAATCTGACGAACCACTTGACTCATAGTGGAGAAAAACCTTTTTCATGTTCTGAGTGCAACTATTTATGTTCATTAATACTAGAAACACTGGAGCCTTCATTTTAACGGCTGGCCGAAGTAATGTGACGATATAATGCTTAATAATTATTGATTTTTTTACATTTCATTTTTTGCATGTGGTGAGCCGTGGCACAGGTTTCTTTATGCCCCTCCTCGAAGAATTCTCCTGCCAGCTCCTTCTCACACTTCAGGACCACTTTCTGCACCTGCTCGTCGCGTCGGTTGAAATTTTATTTTCATCCATAGATGCTTTTAGGAAGGTGAAAAGATGATAATCTGAAGACGCCACGTCAGGGAATTACGGAGGGTGGTTCAAAACATGCTAATCAAATGAGTCCATGATATTTTTGTGGCTAAGGCTGTGTGAGGACGGACGTTTTCGTGAAAAAAGCACACTTCTCTGGTCAGCATTCCCCTGCTTTTATTTTGAATGCTCATTTTTAGGGTGCACAATATTGTTGTGCATTGATGGTCTCAGCCTGATGCCGAAATTCAACCAAAATGATGCCTTTTCGGGCCCAAAACACTGAGGCCATGATTTTTTTTTTTGCCCCAAATTGCGGTTTTCAATTTTTTGACAGATGGGGAATTGGTGTGACGCCACTTTGACGACTGTTTTTTTTCCAGACATGTAATGAGTCACCCACTATCATCTCCGGTCACAATAGAGCTCAGAAATCCTCACCTTTTTTCTTGTAGGTGTTATTCCTTCCGTGAGTTAAAAGCGGATCACAGCACTTGGCGGGATTTTTAATCGACATCTTCCACGCGACTTGTCACTACAACTTGAGTCCACGTTCTGCGGTGTTCCTGCGATGCTTGCTCTGTTCAGAAGACCCCCCTCTACCACTCAGTGATGCCAAATCTCAAAAAACCACAGTCCGCTACTGGTCACAGTACACTTACTTTCTGAACATCCTTAGTATTTCGCTACGTTTGGTGATTTAGCAGGGGTGCCCGGGTTCATGGAGTGAGGTTTGTCTAGGCCTTGGAGGCGGATGACCAGGACATACTGAAACCCCAGATTCCAACCCACCCCTTAAACCCTTTTCCTTCCCAGAACTCTCCTCTCTATCCTTTCCTTTCCTCCACACAGCATCCTCAAAGATGACATAGGCCCTGAGGGAAATTATTTTCCTCAGGGCCTCCTGTGTGGAGCTCATGTAAAAAAAAATTTCAATCCAACATTGCATATTTATTAATATTTTTATGTGACTGTTTGGCGTTTGACGTTTCTTATTTGTCAATGTCGGATCGGTTGTCAACAATGAAACCGTGGTCGCGATATCTAGGTAAAATCATCGGAAGTTAGCTTGTCGATCCGATATCGTAAAGTTATCCATTTCTCTGCTAGACCTCCCGGTGTATGTTTCCATTTGAACGCCGAAGATTTCATAGCATTTAAAATAAAGCGTTTTTTTCTGGTTGACAAAAGAAACATAAGTTTTGTATTTTAGCGGGCTTGTGTTCATAAAAATTACAATACAAATACAAATGCATCATTTTATTATAGCCGCATATAAGGAACACCAATCCATTTTTTTATGAATTCCTTCTAACATAAATAACTGCATTTTAATCTTTATTTTTAGAGTTTTTTAATAGTTACAATTAAAATTATAACTCAATATCGATTTTATTTCATTCCAAATTTGCTTTAATTTATACCTACATCCAAAAATGCTGAAAGGCGTGATGATAAAACTATTAAAATAAGTGTTTTTTGAAATTATATTTTGATTAAAAGTATTTATCATTTTTTAATAATGTCTTAGTTAAATAAGAATGTTAAAAAAATCTGAAATACATTATTTTGTAAGTGCGCAAATAAATACACAAACGGACCAATTTTCGTCAAGAAACGCGTGTACGTATATATTTTTAATGATTATTTTTTAAACTGAAATTAAAATTCGAAAACATGCGATACCCAGATTTATTTTACTGCATGGTTATATGATTTGAAATGTGTGTGGTATACTTTATAATCTATTTACTATAGATTCTCAACTAGGCACTCAAGTACTTCTGGGGGCCAAGTCTCTATCTTTTATTGTTTACTAACAGCCTATTACTTAACATTAATTACGTCACAAAATTCCGCATTACGAAATTAATAGAGACTACAAAAAATAGCGTTAAGGTCAAAATACGTGTTTGTGACGTAATTAATGTTAAGTAACAGGCTGTTAGTAAACAATAAAAGATAGAGACTTGGCCCCCAGATATCTTTACTATCAGACTGAAGAGAGATAGCTTTTAAATGTATTATTTAATTAAAATTTTTTTTTTTTTAAACCAAAACTATTATTAAATATTTAACTGACAGCCCTGAAACAGTTAGCTAATTAGCAATACCTGCTTAATAATTTCAAACAAAGATAAATTTGAAGGTAACAATAAACTCAATGCAAACTTACTCTATTTAGTGCTTATAAATACTGTTGACAACTTTTTGACAAGTCCCCTTTGTTTAGGTACATCTTTTTTATTCTAAATAATCCATCTAAATTTTATGTTCTCGGTTATTATAACATTGATATTTTTTTTTGGTATAGTAACAGTAGTTTAGTAACACATAATAGTATCTGTATAAAATTCAGGCCTTTAAATATCGAATTTAGCCAGGACTCACACCTCTCGAGATCCACGTAAAAACATTAGGTGAGAACTCTCATAGTTAGTTAGCTAAATTATCAACAGATGTCCGGAAGGTACAAAACTGTGACTAGCCAAGGAAATTTCCTATAAATGACGGTTTTTTAAAAGGATCTACCTCTTTCCTCTTCGTCGCTTCGCTGAAACTACATCTAATTACTAACTCCTTGGTCTGTCTCGGGTAGTTTTGTATCTTCCGATTATAAAAAAATGTAATTGGAAATAGAACGAAATAAATCAAGAGTTCCTTAGAATTTGTCCTGAAGATGAGTCTTTATTTTACCGGTTCCTTACCTTAAAACTTTACATTTGATCCTACGAGTCGGATAGTTTAACGCGAGTGATTAAATTAATAAAAAAGAACCAGCACTGAAGAAGGAACCAGAAATGCAGCCAGAATCCATCAAGCAGATTCCAGCATCCAGAAGACATCACGATAAAAAGGGCAAGTGACCAATCCATTCCATACTACCCACCTTACCATAAAAATCCTAAAAAAAAAAAAAAGAAAGCAAAAAATTTAATGACATCAATATTGTGCATTTCTCATAAAAAAAATTGTTGCAAGCCGGTATGAACAAGTTTACAAAAAAATAACACGACATTGCAGCCGGCAATTAGATTATCGCAAAAAACTACAACAATGTTATAAATTCCGGGATTAATGGAAACTTTCTCCGAAATAATTATTTGAATCAACCGCGAAGCCGATAAAACAGTTTGTTGCTAATAATACTCTATGGGCGAAATTTAACGGCTTGTCGATTATCGCAGATCGTGTTGTGACGGATTGAGAAGTTGTCAGTGGTTATTACAGGATTAATAGTTTTAAACGGTTATTGTGATAAAATAATTGGATAACTCTGTAAATTGTAAGTACCTGATTTGATAAAAATGGATTTAAAAACGCTAATCGGTAAAAGGGGAATCTGTAAGGGGAAAGTCACGAGATTCAGAGAATTTTTAAACAAAATTTCGTTGACACAAAGTGAGCTAGGATTACGTATAAAACATTTCGAGCTTTTAATGGATCAATTCGAGGAAATTCAAGGTAATATAGAAGCCTTATCTCCCGATGAGGGAGATCAAGAAAGGGCGAGCTTTGAAAACGATTATTTTGATGTTTTATCCAACGCTAAAGAGAGGTTAGGTTCGGACCATTCCGCAGGCAAAACAAACAACAACATTAAACTGCCGATAATAGAGTTACCAAAATTTAAGGGTGATTACTGCGAATGGATAGAATTCCGAGATGCTTTTATATCTTTAGTAGACAGTAATTCTAACCTAGATGCCGTTCAAAAATTTTATTATTTGCGTTCTTGTCTAAAAGGGGAAGCGCTTAAGCTTATAACAGCATTGCCAATGCAAGTTGACAACTATTTAATGGCCTGGGAGATGCTCACGGACAGATACGAAAACTCAAAAATAATTATAAATAATCATGTAAACGCGTTGTTTAAATTACCGGACTTAAAAGCAGAAAATCACGTCGCAATAAGAAGCCTATTGGACGAGGCACAGTTGCATTTAAAATCGCAAAATAAATTAAATATAGCTACGAAAAATTGGGATGTAGTATTGATTTATTTGTTATCCAACAAGCTAGATTCAAATACAAGGGCTCATTGGGAACAATACCCAACAAAAAATAATCTACCTACCTACGAAGAATTTATTAAATGTTTGTATACAAGGGCCCAAGTATTAGAGGCCTCATCAAATAACGAAAAAAGAATTAATCCGGGAAAAACGAATCCGCATAATTATAAAAAGGAAGCTATGGTTTCATTTTCTGCACAAAAATTAAAATGTTTACATTGCAACGATAATCATAAGATTTATTATTGCCGCAAATTTTTGGAATTGAAGCCAAAAGAACGAATTGATAAAATACACATATTAGGCGCTTGTTTAAAATGTTTAAACTTCGGTCATAAATTTAAGGATTGCAAATCAAAATTTAATTGCCGTAAATGCGATGGCGTAAATCACAATACGTTACTTCATTTTAAACAAGAGGAGGAATCAAAACACGAAAGGGCATCAACATCTTCCGCGAAGGAAGCGCCTTTGGTAACAAATCATGCCGCGAAGGTAGAACCAAATTTCGTGTTATTGTCCACTGCCATCATCAACATAAAGGACGATGCCGGACAATCAATTCAAGCAAGAGCTCTATTAGATTCTGGGGCACAAACTAATTTTATAAGTAAGGAATTTGCAAAGAAATTAAAATCAAAAGAGAAAAGGGTCAACATTCCTGTTACGGGAATCCACAATAAGATTTTAAATATAAAATATAAAGTGGAATTCAATATAACTTCAAGCTATTCTGAATATAAAAGGAATATAGAATGCCTGATAATACCTGAAGTGACCAGTAACCTGCCACAAATTTCCTTTCAGAGAAAAGACGCGGGGATCCCTAGCGGTCTCCAATTAGCAGATCCGAACTTCAACATTACCAGCCCGATAGATCTGCTACTGGGAGCGGAGGTGTTCTGGGAAGTCTTGCATACCGATCGAATGAGAATTGGAGATGCTGGACTCACGCTACAAAGGACCGAGCTAGGATGGCTTGTCGCTGGACCTATCTCCACTCCGAAACCAAAAAGGCCAGTAAATTCCTGTAATTTATCCTTAAATTTATTGCATAAGCAATTAGAAAGCTTTTGGAAAATAGAGGAACTAACTCCTGTAAAACATAGAAGCCACGAAGAAAGAGCATGTGAAGAGAGCTTCTTACGCACGCATGAAAGAGATGAGAAAGGACGTTTTGCGGTAAGATTACCGCTGCGGCCCAATATTAATCAAATGGGTGAAACCCTAAAGGTGGCTGAAAAAAGATTCTATAATATGGAAAAAAAAATTTCTTGCCAATAAGGACCTGATGCTAGATTATAAAAAATTCATGAAAGAGTATCAGGAATTGGGGCATATGACGCTGTGCGAAGCACCGCCAAAAGATAAAATTTATTATTATTTGCCACACCATGCAGTGATGAAGGAGTCTAGCACGACAACCAAAACCAGGGTCGTGTTTGACGGATCAGCCAAGTCATCAACCGGTATATCATTAAACGACGCCCTCATGGTAGGGCCAGTTTTACAAAAGGATTTATGTGCGCAATTATTATTTTTCAGAAAGCACCAGTATGCATTAACCGCCGACATCGAGAAGATGTATCGTCAAATATTGGTGCAGCCTGAGGATAGAGATTTGCAGCGCATAGTCTGGAGGGACTCTCCGGAAGAAGAAATCCGACACTATCAACTCAATGCTGTCACCTACGGTTTGGGACCATCATCCTTTCTGGCTACCAGATGCTTGGAACAGTTAGGAACAGAAAATCAAGAAGCATACAGAAAGGTCAGTCGCATCCTCAAATACAACTTTTATATGGATGATTTGATAACTGGCGACGAAAATGAGGCAGATTGTCTCACTATTAAGCAACAGTTGAGCAGCATTTTGGCATCTGCTGGCATGAATTTACGAAAATGGTGATCAAATTTACCCTCTATAAGTTCGAAACCAGAGAGTGATACAGATATGATTATTACTGATAACCCCAAGGAAAAGAAAATTCTAGGGTTGTCATGGAATAATCAGCAGGACTATTTTCAGTACATTGTAGAGCCCTTAGAAGCTTGCGTTAAAAGCAAACGCCAAATGTTATCATGTATCGCCTCTACCTTTGACCCATTGGGACTGATAGGCCCAATAACTTTAGTCGCAAAAGTTTGTGGCAAACTAAGATTCAGTGGGACGAAGATGTTCCATCTAAACAGATGAATGCGTGGAATTCATACATAAATGAATTACCTCTTTTAAATAATTTAAAAATACCGAGAAAGGTAATTTGCAAACATCAAGTTAAACTGCATCTGCATGGATTCTGTGACGCCTCGGAGAGGGCCTATGCAGCATGTATATATATAGTGTCTACTGATGAATCGGGAAACACAACTTCTTATTTAGTCACATCAAAATCAAGGGTGGCACCGTTGAAAAGCATATCACTACCAAAGCTGGAGCTTTGTGGTGCTGTTTTACTCACAAAATTAGTGAACTATGTCAAAATAGCTATGAACTTAAATGAAATAGATACAACCTACTGGTGCGATTCCATGATAACGCTATTCTGGATTCGTGGACAGCCAGCAAGGTGGAACACATTTGTGGCCAATAGGGTAGCTGAAATCCAAGAGTCCAGTCAACCCGCACAATGGAAACACGTAAGATCGGAGGATAATGCGGCGGACGTTTTATCCAGAGGCGCGACGGTGTCGCAGCTACTAAAGTCTGACATTTGGTGGCATGGACCCACCTGGTTGATTTCAGGCGATTACCCGATTACCAGCAGTGAAGTTACGCCGTTGGATCTACCAGAAGAAAGATTAAAACTAACTTTAATTTCAGCCGTAAAACAGGATTGGGAAATATTTTCCAGATACTCTTGCTTAACCAAATTGCAAAGGGTGACAGCTTATATTTTAAGATTTATATTTAATTGCAGAAATTCCTTGTCCAGGCGTAGCGGAGCACTAACTGTTTACGAATTGGAGAATTCACTTCACTTATTAATATCTCGTGCACAATGTTTTGCATTCCCCGAAGAGACGAGGGCCTTACAAGCCGGGGTAAATGTAAAGAATAGTAGTAGGTTAAAGTCATTAAATCCTTATTTGTTTAAGGATTTAATCCGGGTGGGGGGTAGGTTGTCCAACGGAAAAATGATATCGGAAAGCCAACAGCACCCCATAGTACTACCATCACATCATAAACTAAGTGAGCTTATTGTCAGGCACTACCATTATTTATATTTACATGCAGGAACGCAGGCATTGTTAGCGTTATTAAGAATGAAATACTGGCCGATTATGGGTAAAAATTTAATTAAAAAGGTTCTCAGATACTGTATTATATGTTTTAGATGTAACCCGAAAACAGAGCAACAACTGATGGCGGACCTACCTGCCGAACGAATAACGGAAGGTCGCGCATTTCAATCATCAGGCGTGGATTTCTGCGGCCCCATTTTGATCAAATCAGGTGTTAGCCGTAAGACTCACAGCGTAAAATCTTATATATGTCTATTTATATGTATGGTAACCAAAGCAATACATCTGGAACTAGTAATGTCTTTAAGCACTGATAGCTTCTTAAATGCGTTTAAACGTTTCATCTCGCGAAGAGGGAAACCCAGTAAAATGTTTTCAGATAACGCCACTAATTTTAAGGGCGCGAATAATGAATTAAGGGAAATATATGAATTTTTGGAAAATTCAAATGAAAAAATTGATAAATAGTTAGCCAATTTATCTATTCGCTGGAAATTCATACCAGCAAGGGCCCCGCACTTCGGGGGACTTTGGGAGGCAGGGATCAAATCAGTAAAATATCATTTGAAAAGGGTAGCAAACGTTTCACTATTAACATATGAGGAATTCAGTACTGTATTATGTCAAATTGAATCATGCTTGAATTCCCGTCCCCTCTGTCCGCTGTCCAATGACCCCAAAGACCTAAAACCTCTCAGTCCTGGTCACTTTCTCATTGGAACGAGTTTAGCAGCGATCCCGGAGCAGAATTTGCAGAATGTAGCAGTCAATAGATTGAATCATTACCAAAAATTAAACCAACTAATACACTCTTTTTGGTCGAGGTGGCGCAAAGAATACTTGGCTGAGCTGCAGACCCGGACGAAATGGACTGGCAACAACCAAAGGCAGCTGCAACCAGGCCAGATGGTCATTCTGAAGGAAGACAACGAACCTCCTTGTTTTTGGAGGCTAGGACGAGTGCACGCTGTACATCCCGGGCCTGATGGAAGAGTACGAGTGGCCACCATCATCACAGCACAGGGAACGGTCCAGAGGGCAATATCAAAACTATGCCTGCTTCCAATTGAGGACAACAAATGTGAAGACCATCTACCCGAGATGGACCAGGGAGAATAAGAAGCGACCCAGTAGCGCCAACACAGTGTGGCGCCCCCAAGCAAGACATAATAACCAGAATAACCAGATTCTATAACCAGACTTTAAATTAATAAAAAGTACAAATAAAAGCGAAAAACAATAAAAAATTAATGAAAAAATGCAAATAAAAGTGTAAAACAATAAAAAGGCAAAATGAATAACGGTGGTGGAGGTCGTGACCTCTTGTGAAACTCGTGTAAAAAGAAAAACCAGATTGAGTGAAAATTAAAGGTTATAAGCTAACCAAAATAATAATAATAATTAAAAAAAAAAAAAACACTGCAAGTGCCCACATATATTTAATTTTAGACATTTAATAATATTTACAATAAAATTGGCTGTCCTGGAAGGAAGACCTGGTCCCGTCCTCATTGTATTGTGTTTGTCCTAAAATTGAATGTGTAATTTATTGTTATAACTCTTTGATTTAATTTTTAACTTTGAATTTTTAGCTAGAGCATGTAAATATGAATTTGTTAATTGCACAATTTAATCTGGGGTGAAATAGTTAAAGTAAAAAAAATTTGTGAGCTATTTTTAGTATTATAAGTTGTATATTTTTTGATAAGTTTTAAGATTTTCACGGCCAAAAGCATTTTCGTTATATGTTTTTGGGGTGTTGTGCCGTGAAACGTTGGCTAAAGAAGGAGGTAGCGCAACACGGCACAACACCCCAAAAACATATAACGAAAAAGTATATTTTTTGTTCATTTTAGTTTAATAAAAAACTCATTCCTCACCGTTTTTTGGCTGGGAATGTGTATAAAATTCAGGCCTTTAAATATCGAATTTAGCCAGGACTCACACCTCTCGAGATCCACGTAAAAACATTAGGTGAGAACTCTCATAGTTAGTTAGCTAAATTATCAACAGATGTCCGGAAGGTACAAAACTGTGACTAGCCAAGGAAATTTCCTATAAATGACGGTTTTTTAAAAGGATCTACCTCTTTCCTCTTCGTCGCTTCGCTGAAACTACATCTAATTACTAACTCCTTGGTCTGTCTCGGGTAGTTTTGTATCTTCCGATTATAAAAAATGTAATTGGATATAGAACGAAATAAATCAAGAGTTCCTTAGAATTTGTCCTGAAGATGAGTCTTTATTTTACCGGTTCCTTACCTTAAAACTTTACAGTATCCTTTACCTAAATACTTGCTACTTTGTTAAATGTTCATTTCTACTTTGTTATTATTGATAATCTCCTGTGTACCACTGTATACCTACTTATAATACCATGTACTCACTTCAATGTAAAAGCCATGCTATGGCGTTTAAATAAATAAATAAAATAATACAAAATCTTTTTTGAAAAATTAACAAATCTGCCAACGACCTATGGTATAACCTTTGTTCGGGCAAATCTGTACCTACTCCCATCTATCCCTCCCGTCTTACCTACCTATCCTGTTACATCCATCTTGCTATTGTCACCGGTTCAAGAGTGATTCCTGACCGTGAAATCAGTACAATTTCAACACCGCGCGGACGGCAGCCCAAATACTTTGGTGTCTCGTCGCTTATAGTCAAAACCCGGATCCGCGCAAAATATATGCTTTCAACCGCGAGTTATCTTGAGTGCATGAAGTGTGGGACCCAGGAGGTCATCAGCAAGGTAGGATTTCATCTTGTTTTCGGTGGACATCCCATTTTTTCCACTTCATCCCTTTTTCCATTCCAACAGTGATAGGTGGAGATTCCGAACTCCGCGAAAGAAAGTAACAGGCTTCCAATCAGCTATCGAAACATTGGTCCTTCGGCGGATGTACATTCTTTACAGATTAGTTAATTTACATGATTAGAAATTGTACTCAAACTAGTTTCATTACAAGACGATTATCAATAGTAGGTAGTTTCGGTAGATACGGCTTATCAGTTCAGCTGGTAGGTAGATAAATAGAATACTTTATTTGTTACAAGTAGATACCTACTATTATAATTGTTAATTTACGTATTTAATACATTTCAAAATGGATAAAGTTGCTACCAAAATTGGTTCGTTAAAATTAAAACGGCAAAGGCTCTTTGGGAGAGTGCAGGTCGCATATGATCTCATTAAAGATTTAGAACAAAAGACTAAGCTATGTCAATTCAGAGCCCGAATGGATAAATTAGAGTCCACATATGACGAATTTCAAAGTATTCAATGTGAGCTGTCAGATCTGGTTTCACTTCCCGAGTTTGAGTCGAAAAATGATATATTGGAGGTTTCGCGTGTATTTGAGGAATTGTTCTTTGAAGTTACATCGGCACGTGATGCCTTAGAAACGAGTCAGAATAGTCGTCATGACGTGTCAGGCGGAGAAGTACAACGCTCTGGGCCGCCCGGTCGCAGCTTACTAGCTCCGGAAATAAAAATTCCTATATTTAGTGGAAATATCGGAGAGTGGCCACAATATTTTAATTTATTCAGGAGCCTTGTTCATGACAGCACTATTTTGAGTGACATTGAAAAATTTCATTATTTATTGACCTCTTTGAAGGGAACAGCCTTGTCATTGGTTAAGACTATTCCACTGATTCAAGAAAATTATGAATTAGCGTGGGAAACATTGTGGAACCATTATTCTGAATCTAGAGCATTATTTATATATTATGCCAACTCGATTTTAAATTGTAATTTTGCTAATAATGAAGAGATTTTGAATGTCTTGCGTGAAAATCTCTCGGGGCTTCGCGATTTAAACCGAGGAAAATTATTTGAAGAATTCGTTTGTCATATGGTTCTGCAAAAAATAGATTTAAAAACGCGTCGGTCTTTTGAATCTCTTGTTAAAAAAGATGAAATACCGGATACTGGAAAATTAATAGAATTTTTAGCAACTCAAAACCGTATAAATATGTTATCAGATATTAAAGAAAAAAAGATTCCTAAGCGGGTATTATTTTCAAACGCGAGCTCAAACGGGCATAATGTCAAGAAAATTACTTGTATAATGTGCAATCACACACATCACTTGACAAAGTGTCAAGACTTTCTATCGTTGAATATGGTCAGTAGAAGGGACTTCGTTAAAAGGGAACGATTATGTTTCAACTGTTTAAATTCGCACCTTATTAAAAATTGCCGTTCAAAGTTTCGATGCAAACGGTGCAATCGAATGCACAATACTCTACTTCATACTGATGAAAGATCTCCTTCGCCAAACAACCGTGATACTGAAAGTGTTAACCGCAGTGCAACGGACGCGGACGATTCTGTACAGTGTAATATTGCTTACGGGCGATCAAAACGTTCGATATTACCTACCGCGCTAGCAGAATTCCTGGACCGTTCGGGACGTAAACACCGAGCGCGGATTTTAATTGATACGGGTAGTGAAATATCATTTATGTCCGAAAAACTATATAACATATTAGGACTCCATTCACAAAAATGGTCCGGGAAAGTTCGGGGTGTAAACAATGCTATTGTCAACAATGTACAGGGTTTAGTTACCTGTAAAATATTCTCTATTCAAAATCACTGCTTTGTGAAAGGGCAAGCTATAATAATATCAAATATTACTTCTAAAATTACGCCCGTAGATTTACAAGAATCATTTGAAGATTTCAAACATTTAAATTTGGCGGACCCAGATTTCCAAAAGCAAGGAGACATTGATTTTCTAGTGGGATCAGATTTGATTGCGCACATATGGAGAAATGGATATGTATCAAGCCTTAAATGTAATTTGCTAGCAGTGAATACGATATTCGGGTATGTTATCATGGGTTCATGTTTACAAGGTTATAATTCAGCACAACCCGTTGTGACGTCAGCGTTAACTGCGGTTGAAAATAGTGACTTAAACCACGTGGTAAGTCGTTTCTGGGAAATTGAAGAGGTTTCTAACGATATTATTTAAAGTAAGGAAGATAATGAATGCGAAACCATATTTCAATCAACAGTCAACCGGGAAGTGTGCGGCAGGTATATCGTGGCACTACCTTTCAAGAACAGAGATCATGTGGATATCGGATGCACATATGATATCGCCCTTAAGAGATTTTATAATCTTGAAAAACGCTTGTCATTAAATCCAACATTGGCAGCCCATTACTGTAAATATATGGATGATTTCTTACAGCAAGGCTTCATGACAAGAGTTTCTCCATCGACTGAGATACCGAATACTTATTACATTCCACATCATGCGGTTGTTCAAAAAATAGGAAATGATATTAAAATTCGGGTGGTCTTTGACGCCTCATGTAAATCTGATAAACAAATTTCGCTAAACGATTGTTTATATTCGGGTCCAAAATTACAAAATGAAATTAGTCACATACTTTTAAAATTCCGTGTATACCCGATAGTACTCACTACGGATATACAAAAAATGTTTCTACAAATTCGTTTGAGAGAAGAAGATACAAATTTTCAAAGGATTCTCTGGCGATCTTCACCGTTACAGCCGGTAGGGCAATATATACTTGGTACTGTCACATTCGGGGTGACTTCTTCGCCCTATTTGGCCATAAGAACTTTACATGAACTGGTGAAGGATGAAGGTACTCGATTTCCAAAGGCTTCTAAAGTACTGTTGTCGGACACATACGTGGACGACATCGTTACCGGTGAATGGGAACCGGAAAGCGCCGCTCAGCTGCAGACGGAGCTGAAAGAACTCCTTACAAAAGGAGGCTTTCAATTGAGAAAATGGATGAGCAATTCGCAGTCAGTTTTAAATAACATTCCAATTGAGCACCGGAGCCACACGAGTGGTAAAGTTGCATTTGATGATGGAACATCTTTCTCGTTGAAAATTTTAGGTTTAATTTGGAATCCTGATAAGGATACATTTTCGTACTCGGTAGAAGAAAAAGAAAAGGTTTTTACAAAACGTCCAATACTGAGCTGTGTTGCACGCATTTTTGATCCCATTGGATTAATAACACCTGTTGTTTTTAAGGTGAAATGCCTTCTACAGGAGCTATGGAAATTAAAGCTAGGTTGGGACGACTCCCTCCCGGAAAATATTGTTAATTTATGGGAAAATTTCTTGGATGAATTACCTAGGTTATGTTATTTACAAATACCGAGACATTGCGGTACAATAAAAAACTCAAATTGTACTTTAGTAGGATTTTCAGATGCGAGCGAATTAGGTTACGCGGCGTGCATATATTTGGTTACGAAAGAAGCACAGCCTCAAGTCACATTACTTACGAGTAAATCTAAAGTTGCACCGCTGAAAATATTATCAATACCACGTCTCGAGCTTATGGGAGCTTACCTACTTTCAAAGCTTGTAAAAATGACGAAGTCGTCTATAGAAACTCTCGTGAAAATTACAGAAATAATATTGTTTTCCGACTCGACCATAGTTTTATCATGGATCAAGACACCCCCTCATACTTTGAAAACTTTTGTCGCGAACCGTGTTATCAAAATTATTGATGAAATCGAGGACGCAAAGTGGCACCACGTTGCGTCAAAGGAAAATCCAGCCGATTTTGCTTCTCGCGGTTTATGTCCATCGCAAATAATAGACAACAAATTGTGGTTTCAAGGGCCTCCTTGGTTGGCTCAGCCAAGTCAGAAGTGGCCATTGTCTTTACCGGAAAAATTAAAGGTTGAAGAGCTACCGGAAGTAAAATCCCACGTCTCAACAGTTCACAGGCCGCTTGATTACTATGAGGGCCTACAATTTTTCCGATTTTCTTCTTGGAACCGTCTTCGGAATGTGGTCGCTTGGTCGCTTAGGTTTATTTACAATACGCAGCAACGGACCAAGGATGCTCGTAGATCTGGAATTCTGACCAGCGCAGAAATAAATCGCGCGGTCACCCTAATAGTTAAATGCGATCAGCAGTTTCATTTTCCCGAGGAATTCAGAATGCTGCAAAATGATGCGGTCAACTCAGTGGCATTTCAAAAATTAAATGTGTTTATTGACCACGAAAACATACTTCGCGTTGGCGGGCGGCTCCGCAACTCTCATTTAAAATATAATACTAAGTTCCCAATAATCTTGGCAAAAAACAGTAAGATTGCGGAACTGTTAATATCTTATTACCATAAGGCCTATCTACACGCTGGTTCACGAACTCTGCAATTCCTGATTCAGCAAAATTATTGGATTGTGTCGGCACGTAATAAAATCAAGAAAATGGTGTCCAAATGTGTGAGATGCGCGAGATTGCGAGCGTCCCCGCAAAATCCTCTCATGGCCAGTCTGCCAGAAGCGCGTGTCACACCGAACCGCGTATTCAATCGGGTGGGGGTGGATTTGGCCGGCCCATACGTCTTAAAGGAAGGAAAACGCAGAGGTGCTAAGACATACAAGGCTTACTTTGCGATTTTTGTTTGCATGGCAACGAAGGCGATTCATCTCGAGGTTCTCTCAGATCTCTCGTCTGACGCTTTCATCGCTACCCTCGATAGGTTTGTTTCACGACGGGGTATTTGTCAGGCCATTTATTCGGATTGCGGTACGAACTTTGTTGGGGCGAAACGCCATTTGATTGGAACACAAAATTTTTTAAATAGTTGTCGTAATGATGAACAAGTCATGCGTACATGTTCAGAAAAGGGAATAGTGTGGAACTTCAACCCTCCCTCCAGTCCTCACTTCGGAGGACTATGGGAAGGGAACATTCGAGTCGTTAAAAATCATTTAAAACGAGTAATAGGGGACACTTCATTGACGTTTGAGGAATTTACAACTATATTACATAAAATAGAAGCCATACTAAATTCTCGTCCCCTCTGTCCTCTAACCTCAGACCCTGAGGACATTCAGGCCCTTACTCCAGGTCACTTTTTAATTGGAGAACCGTTAATTTCGATTCCAGAATATAACTATTCAGAGGTTAAGATAAATCGTCTCAATCGGTGGGAACATTTAAAGAAAATGACACAACATTTTTGGCAGCGCTGGAATACAGAATATTTACAAGCGTTACAAAATCGAGTCAAATGGTATAAGGCTACCCGTAACCTTCAAGTAAATGACCTAGTGGTCATCAAAGATACTAGGAGTCCTCCATTGAAATGGCCGCTCGGCAGGATAAGGGAGGTGAAACCGGGCTCTGACGGGGTCGTACGATTAGCCTCAGTACAAACCAGCGATGGTATATATCTACGGCCTGTGGCAAAGCTTTGTCTTTTACCTGTAGAATGAGATAGCAACGTTTTTTCTTTTTTTTTATATGAATATTGGAATAGGTTCATATATTTTTTGTTTTGTTTTTTATGCCTTCGATGGTTTCGCATTGATTGCGATTCAGCTATCTTTTGTTTTAGTTATGTCTTTCGAGTTATTATTTTTTCATTACATTCTGCACGTATAGTCTTTAGTTTCACGTGCACCTAGTTTGTAAGGAGTAGGTTTCTGTTCATATTCTTTTAAATGTTAGGAGTAGGTTTCTTGGCCAGTTTCGATGGGTGTTGGAAAAATGGTATTTTTGGCGGGCGGTATATGTTCGGGCAAATCTGTACCTACTCCCATCTATCCCTCCCGTCTTACCTACCTATCCTGTTACATCCATCTTGCTATTGTCACCGGTTCAAGAGTGATTCCTGACCGTGAAATCAGTACAATTTCAACACCGCGCGGACTGGCAGCCCAAATACTTTGGTGTCTCGTCGCTTATAGTCAAAACCCGGATCCGCGCAAAATATATGCTTTCAACCGCGAGTTATCTTGAGTGCATGAAGTGTGGGACCCAGGACGTCATCAGCAAGGTAGGATTTCATCTTGTTTTCGGTGGACATCCCATTTTTTCCCCTTCATCCCTTTTTCCATTCCAACAGTGATAGGTGGAGATTCCGAACTCCGCGGGAGAAAGTAACAGGCTTCCAATCAGCTATCGAAACAACCTTATTATACTAAAAATAAACATTTTTTCTCAAAATATAAAACATGTGAATGCTAGATAAAAGAACAATCTTTCGAAATCCATTTTTAATTTTTTGTGGAAAAGAGTCAATAGTCTAAAATCTGATTTAAAAATGATATATTTCTGGTTTTCTCTGGTAATACCCTCTTAAGCAAGACCAACGCCAATATTGATAGTTACGTAATACTACGCCAATCTTCACACAAATTTTGATATCAGTATGTAATATTAATATTATATCGTTCATTACATAAAAAATGTGTACATAAGAAGTAGCAACGTGTTTTATGTAATTTAATATTACCTTATTAAGTTTAATAATTTGGTCCGGCCCTTGACTCGGAGACAGAATGATAATTTGGCCCCAGGCCTAGGAAAGGTTGCCCATGCCTGGTCTATATGAACATATATTTTTAAAGCCATAATATTTTTCACTGGAGTTCCTTATTATCCAAAACCAACTTCTCTTTGCAATATCCTAAAAACGCTCAACTTTTGATTGAAACCTGTATAAATTAACCTTTTAAACTTTAATGTTCTCGTTTATACTGCGCAATCCTTCTATTTTCCCTGAAATAAAGGCATTAAATTATCAAAATGATCGTCTTAAAGAGCTTTGAAAACACCTTTATTGCTTCGCCAAATCCATTCAGCAATTTCATTGTTCTTGGCGATTTTCCTCCGAGCGAAGAACAAGGCGAGCAGTTAACGACATCTTTTGTATTTTTTGACAAACATGAACTCCACTGAGAAAAATGAACAATGCAAAACAATCATTGATATAATGCGAAATGTTGGCCTTTGCAGAACAAAAACGACCCATTAATCATGGTCTGGAAATGTTAAGACATAAATCCTCTCCCTCCGCTTGTAGTTAATGCATAACGCTTACCTAAAATTGATATTTACGAAAATAATCCTTCCTGTGTATCAATTTGGGAGGCGGGAATGGGTACCGCCGCCCCGGGAACCTTTATTGGATAACCAACACCTCTGCCATAGGTCACCCCAAGTGGTTCGCTACGTTTGGTGATTTAGCAGGGGTGCCCGGGTTCATGGGGTGAGGTTTGTCTAGGTCTTGGAGGCGGATGACCAGGACATACTGAACCCCGGATTCCTACCCACCCCTTAAACCCTTTTCCTTCCCAGAACTCTCCTCTCCTTGCTTTCCTTAAAAATAAACCCTCCCCACAGCATCCTCAAAGATGACATAGGCCAAGAGGGAAATTATTTTCCTCAGGGCCTCCTGTGTGGAGCTCTTGTAAAAAAAAAAAAAAAAATATTTCTTATTATCTCAACATGAGGTAGAGTAACGTTTTCTGTTAAAGTAGGGATGATACGGAATACGTAATATTGGTGCACTTCTTTTTTTTTGAAATATGAAATTATTAAAGTTCCATAACCTCATAATCACAACTTATCTAAAATGGACCCGTGCAATTATCACCTCCCATGATGATCTCTCAGTGAATTTAATATGACTCCGAAATATGAAATACTGCATTGAAGATCCATAACTTCTGATGATTAAAATGACACCGCAAGTTTAAAGAATTTGCGTTGTCCTAAAGAAGTTTTTGAGGATAGGTTTTGCAACTTCTGGACGGGAAATAACTCTGGGGTATGAGTACCCTTTTTTCTTACGCCATTTTGAAGATAATATAATAATAATAATGATTTATTGTCTTCCTTTCTTAGTAACAATTTGGGAGGCGGGAATGGGTACCGCCGCCCCGGGAATCTTTATTGGATAACCAACACCTCTGCCATAGGTCACCCCAAGTGGTTCGCTACGTTTGGTGATTTAGCAGGGGTGCCCGGGTTCATGGGATGAGGTTTGTCTAGGTCTTGGAGGCGGATGACCAGGATATACTGAACCCCACATTCCTACCCACCCCTTAAACCCTTTTCCTTCCCAGAACTCTCCTCATGTAAAAAAAAAAAAAAGTAACATGTAGAGAAGATGATATCCCCACTGGGATCTCCCGTGCTGAGGATTTCATTTACATATTATATTATATTATCATTACTACTGTTACTAAGAAATGAAGACAATAAATCATCATTATCATTATCATTATATTTTAATTCTAAGAAATTAATATGAATTAGTTATAAACATAATATATCATGTAGTATTTTTTTTAAATAATTGTAAAATAAATAAGATAGTATTTTTTATAATTCAGTTCAGTAGATTTGGTTTTAGTCTGTATTTTACATCAGTATTTTCTATTTTTGATCTTCATATAGTTAGTATCCAGCTTTTTATTTAAGATTTAAATGTTATAATGTTAAGGTTTTTGAGTGAGAGTGGTATTTTATTGTAGAGTTTAATACCATAATATAAGAAGCTTTTTTGCACAAATGTTGTGTTAGTAGTTACTTGTTGGATATGTTGGATACTGTTGCTCCAGAAAACATTAATCGGATAACCAACACTCTCCCCAAGTGGTACGCTACGTATGGTGACTTAACAGGGGAGGTTTGTCCAGGTCTTGGCGTCAGATGCTTATGCCCACCTGTGGCAGGCCAGATTGGGAGAATCTGATTGAGGGAAACTTTTAGGCTTCTCCAGTCGTAATCTCTCGACCCATTGACTTGAATCGCAGAGGAAGAGATGGATTCAAAAGTTCGTCACTCCTAAGCACATTGACCCCCATATTTCAACATTTTTCCGTCCCAGTACTTTCTCTCCTTACTTTCTCTACCTATCGTATAGCATCCCCAAAGATGACACAGGCCCTGAGGGAATCTTTTTTCCTCAGAGCCTCCTGGTGTGGAGCTAATAATATTAAAAAATTATCTTAAATTTTTCACATGTATTTTTATCAGGTAAGGTTTAATATTTCTAACTCTTCAGATTACGTGGATTGCAATTAATACAAATCCTACCGGGTGGATACACCGAAAATTAGTACTCTGTTACCCACTGGAGCGATTTCGGTCGAAAAATGGACCACTTTTATTTTTCTGCGATTGATTTCGGTCCAAAAACGGACCACATTTTCCTACCATTCGTAAAACATTTATTGTAATTATTTCAAACATTTCCTAGGCCCGCCGTTTATTTTAACACGAAGCTATTGAAATGCTTCATCTATTATGATCATAGATGTTGCAAATCCGAACTTCGTAGACTATTTTAGAACAATGTTAAAAATAAATTTTTAAAATATTTTTTTCCCGCCGAATTTTTGAACAGCTGTTTACGGATAAAATTAAGTCCTTTTTCCATAGATATGCACCTTTAATTATCAAGTATACCACAGACAACATACAGAAACTAAAAATATTCTATGTTGACCCGAATAAGTATACCTCACGGCAGTTTCATGTAAAAAACACCCAGGATTCACGCGATTATAAATTTTAAGATTTTTTTATATTTTTTTCATAAATCCTACAAATATGGAATAAACGGTAAAATACAGGTTATTTTATTGGCTATATAGAACTATAATAAGTTTTTATGTCTCCATGTCAAAATTCGAAGGTATGATTTTTTTAATGTTGACGAAAAATTTAAAAAATTACCATCCTGGAAATCTCAAGCAATCGAAGCAAATTTATTTATTTCGCGTGATCGCTCCAGTGGGTGCGTAGATATTATGTCACTTCAATGTTATCTGGTTCTCATCTAGTTGACGTTATATCACAGACAACTAAGCAATATTAATCTTCGTTACAAAGATTTTCCGTTTGATATCGTTAAGCCTGTATTTTGGTTATAACCTCTAATGTACCCCTAAACATAATTGATTAAGATTAATTGAAATTTCAGGCGCTTTTCTATTTTAAAAACAAAATAAACAAATTACTCACTGGCAAAAAATATATGAAATAGCATCAATGAAAATTTGTTGTTTTTAACCCCTGAATTTAAGTGAAAAATAAAAATTAAGATGTTAACCAACATTAATGCAAAACTGGTCCATTTTATATATTTTAAAAGTTTAAAATACTGCACATTACACATTTGCAAACCTGTTTGATGTGTATGAGTAAGTAATTTTAGCTACGCTATTGAAAAAAGGAAAATCACAATCTTTTCCCTCAGGAATTCCCGATATTATGGATTTGAGAGATATTTCGTGAATACTGTTTTATTTCGTTCTAATCTTTAATCGATCTTAAATTTCCAAAATTTTTTTTTACATTAGCTCCTCACACTTGGCCCTGAGGACAATAATTTCCCTCAGGGCCAATGTCATCTTAGGGGATGCTGTATGGACGATTTTTTAACGAAAGGAAAGAGAGGAAGTTCTGAGAAGGAAAAGCTATGAGGGGTGCGTAGGAATCTGGGGGTCAGTGAGTCCAGGAGTGACGGACATATGAATCCATCCTTTCAACTGCGGTGCAAGGCGGTGGGTCGAGGGATTCTGGCTGGAGAGGTCAAAAGACCTCCTCAACAAGTCTCTCACGATCCGGCCCGCCACACAGCAGACGCGTCGACCGCCAAGACCGATACAAGACAAACCTCATTCCTTGAACTCGGACACCCCTTCAAGTCACCAAACTTAGCGAACCACTTGAGGTGACCAATGGCAGAGGTGTAGTTATCCTGTAAATGGTTCCCGGGACGGCGATACCCATACCCGCCTCCCAAAATGTAAAATTAATAAGGCAGAAAAAAGAATATACATATTGTGACAATGCGACGCAGAAATGAAATAAATCCCTGAGTTACATTAGTAGTCACTCTGGTAAAATTGTTGAATTAATGTCTCAATATATAATGTATAAAAAATGAATGTAAACCTGATGTTATCTTTATTAAAATTGTGCAGGTGCTCCATCCTGTCTTAGGTTAGCTATAATCAAAGGAATCTTTATTCTACAGCCTTGAACGCCTCAGCGGTATTGCACTCGTGCCAGTCACGTTTGTTTTAAGTCATGGAGCACAGCGTCTTTCTCTACCGCAACTTATTTTCTTTTTAAGAATGCAAATTGTATTAACAGAACATCGTGCTGATTCTGATCTAAACCACCTCTGCCGGGAGCTTTGGTTTGGATGCGCCGAGCTTTAAGCGTCACGTTCACGGAGGCATGGAAATTATAAATGCTGAGACAAAATTGAATTTGGAGAGTAAACATGTTAAAAAATTACCTATAAATAGAAAAGATATTAATTCAATCACAAGGAAAGTTCTTCTGACCAGTTTTCACTTTGTGATGCCATTATTTTTTTTATTAAAATGACAAATAACTTAGTTTACATAACTTTTTATACACATAATCCACATTGTTCACGAAACGTGTAGGATGTGTAGTAATATTAAGAGCCATTAACCAGCGGTCGTGAATTTAAATTTTATCGAACGATGATCTTGTGATCCTACCCTTGCAACTGTACAGGACGGTTCCGCTGAGAAAGATTAATTGTTCTCCATACATAACATAATAACAATTTCGATTTTATTTCATTCAAAATTTGTTGTATTCAAAAATGCTCAAACTCATGATGATAAAACCGTTCAAATTATGTACTTTTTGTAATTATTTTTTGATCACAAGTATTTATATTTTTCAATAATGTCTAAGCAAAATAAGAATGTTTTTTTTAATACATTAGTTTGTAAGACCGTAAATAAATAGACAAACTTTTAAATAGAATTTTCGTCACAAAATATATTTTAAATAAAATTAAAATTCTGAAACATGCGTTATCCAAAAAATAATGTATTGATTTATTTTAAGATTACATAATTTGAAATATATGTTGTATAATAAAAAAAATTGTTTGAAAATTTAACAAATCTACTTGTAGGTGGGCAAACTTATTCGCCACCTAGACCTAGTAAAACCTCATCCAATGAACCCGGGCACCCCTGCTAAGTCACGAAACGTAGCAAAACTCTTGGGATATCCAGTGGCAGAGGTGTTGGTTATCCAATAAATGGTTCCTGGGTGAAACCTTATTGTACTAAAAATAAACATTTTTTTTTCTCAAAATTTAAAACATGCTTTACTAGATAAAAGAACAGTCTTCCGAAATCAATTTTTATTTTTTGTGGAAAAGAGTCAATATGTCTAAAATTTGATTTAAAAATGACATATTTCCGGTTTTGTCTGGTTATTTATTCCCTCTAAAAAATAAAGTAATGAAAACTAAGTTATTTATCTTTTTAATAAAATATATAATAATTAATGAGTAGCAAATATTTAACAATAGCATAATCGCATTTTTTTTCTTTTCTAATAAATTCGATGGCGTTATTTATTTCTAAACGACAACCGGTCAGCAACGTAAGCATATATGCGTTAAAAATACGATAGCAGCCAAGTACAATAAGCGTGTTTACATGTCAACGCGTGTCTCCATAGAAATCATACTAACTCCGTTATTGTTTTAGTGACATCCCTAAAACAAAAAGTAAAAGGTCGATAGTGGATCAAGCTGTACATCCCTATCAAGTTGTCCATAGAAATACATAAGAAGAATATTCTGTCAATCGCGCGGTTGACACATATTTTTACCCGCCAAATTGCCTACGGGCCGCTCGACATTGTTAATTTTTATTAAATATATTTATATGAAATGATAAAAAAAGTGAGGTGACAAAAGGGTTTTATATATATTTATACAATAGAATAAGTATTGTTGTTTACATAATCTGTGATTTTAGTACCTTTTTCACACAAAAACATCACGTGAGTCCTTTTTACATTTTTTTAATGTTTGCATTCCATATTTTAATATTTACAAATGTTAATATTTATTTGTAATATAACAATTTGAAAGCTTATTTTATAACCTTTCTAAAACAGTTTTTACAATTCGGCTACGTTAAGAAATGGTTCAAATTTATTGAGCTTTAATTGTGAAGCGGTAATAACACAAAGTTTCGTAAAACTGACATTTCGTTTGGGACATTATAAGTGAATATTGGCGATTTTCGGAGAGGTTTCACAATTGACCAGTTGGTGGCTGAGTTGCCAAGTGCTACTCTGTCTGATTCCAACTCAGGCTTCGTGTGTTCAATCCCGTTGTTAATCTTATCTATCGTTGCACAAGCAACATCTTCTCCTTTTAATGATGGTTATGGAAGTTTTTCAAATATTGTCACGTAATTCGTAATCCGGAAACGTTTGTCTCTCTTTAAAAAATAATTAAATCTTTTAGGAATAATAATAATTGAATCTTCTTTAAGGGATTAAAAAGATCCTTATCAATTAAACTCCCACCATCACCAAACCAAAAAAAAATTGAATTTTTTCCGGAAACAAACCAAATTAATTAAAATTATTTTTTGATAAATCAGAACTCATTATATTAACTCAATCCAGTTTTTTTCCCAACTGAACGAAGAATAAGTATTTCTAAAAGGTCAAAGTACTCACCTCAATTAGCGATCGATAATGTAGATGATTAATTCTTCATTTAACTCGAGATTCTGTCAAGTGGCTTTGGCGGATAGTTCTCTCTATTTAACTACGATTGGAAACGAATCTATTATTTGGTCACGTCTCTCATTACTTGGAGATAAAAATACTATTAACCGTCGGGTTTGTAGAATGAATTAAGTGTTTCCGAGGAATTAATCAATTGTCTTTATAGTTTCTTTACTTACTCCTGATTTTGCGGAGGTAATTAAGATAAAATCACAAGTAAATAATCAGAGTGTGCAATTCACACGCGGTAGAAGTGAAACTAGAAAGTCGCTAGATGTCGCTTTCTTTTCTTTTGCCTGTTTATTTTAAAGTGGTTTGAAGATTGGATATTGATTTTACAATTTTACAATATTATTGATATTGATTTTATTATAAGATTAAATATTGATTGTTGACCAATTAATTTTACAATAAAATAAAAATGTTTATTATTTTGGATTTTGTAGGATTCCAGCCTCCGTTAGCTGGATGTCTCTCTGGCCGCTCTCGAGCTGTGAATTTACCGCATTATATTAGAACCGAGGACCCGTCAAATAATAAATTTTAGTGACGCACTTCCGTTTCATCCGAATTTGAAATCACGATGAGGCTAAAGAAGTTTCACTTCAAAAGTAAAACGCTAGCAATTTTGAACTTCAGTGCTTCAAAATCTAAGTGTCATTTGATATTTCCAACGCACTTAGTATAAAAAATAGGTACTATTGGATTAATTAAGGTTTATGATTGTAACAACACACCTACATTTTTCATTGCCTGAGAAGGAAAATCATAAACTTGCCACCTATTCTAACTTCTACAAAATCTTGCGTGTTTGAAAATAGTTTTTTAGATCATAAACTTGCTACCTATTCTAACTTGCCACCTATTCTAACTTCTACAAAATCTTGAGTGTTTGAAATTAGTTTTTTAGATAATAAACTTGCTACCTATTCTAACTTGCCACCTATTCTAACTTCTAAAAAATCTTGAGTGTTTGAAATTAGTTTTTTAGATAATAAACTTGCTACCTATTCTAACTTGCCACCTATTCTAACTTCTACAAAATCTTGAGTGTTTGAAATTAGTTTTTTAGATAATAAACTTGCTACCTATTCTAACTTGCCACCTATTCTAACTTCTACAAAATCTTGAGTGTTTGAAATTAGTTTTTTGGATCATAAACTTGCTACCTATTCTAACTTGCCACCTATTCTAACTTCTTCAAAATCTTGCGTGTTTGAAAATAGTTTTTTGGATCATAAACTTGCTACCTATTCTAACTTGCCACCTATTCTAACTTCTACAAAATCTTGAGTGTTTGAAAATAGTTTTTTAGATCATAAACTTGCTACCTATTCTAACTTGCCACCTATTCTAACTTCTACAAAATCTTGAGTGTTTGAAAATAGTTTTTTAGATCATAAACTTGCTACCTATTCTAACTTGCCACCTATTCTAACTTCTACAAAATCTTGCGTGTTTGAAAATAGTTTTTTTAGATCGTAGTACAGGGCCCAAAGCTTAAAGCTTCTTGTAAATCTTTAGGACTCTGCAAAAATTGTATTTCTCAGATTCCACAATATGTAGTTTTTCTGGTCAAAGAAAGCTTCAATTTCTGACCAATTCGAGACCATCTTGCATTTCCAAGAAGATGAATATAAATATCGTATATTGCATAAGAAGTATCCTAGCTATTGCGTGTCAGAATGTTTGAATTATAAATCAGGCCAAAATCAAGATATAATTAAATTTCCCTTCAATTTCCTTGAAAACTTATAAGATCTCTTACGGTTGTTTTAATGATTTTTATATACCCACCTAATTTTATAATTTTTCTTAAATATGAACGTAAATCATAAAATTCGAAAATAAATTATTTAATCGACCCCAAAACTTGATCGAATTTTGCCGAAAAAATTGAACACAAAGCAAAGCGTACGAAAGATTTCACTACAAATACGCTAAATATGAAACAACTCTCACAAAAAAAAAATTATATTTAAAAATAAAATGGTAGCCTCTCGTAGCCTTTGTTTATAACCTTCTATTAAAAAAATGTCTTAAGAAAAACCCAAAGAATATCAAGAATTTTACATATTAATGAGAAATGGAAACCAATTTATTACACCTAATTTTAAAACAATTCAAATACAAAACCATTATATTTCCCAAGCCATAAAAAACTTTAATAATCTCCCATTCTGAATTATACGGTGTTATCAACCAATCAGAACAAATAAATAAAATTAAAGAATTTTCAAAAAAAAATTAAATTAAAAAGTAAATATTTATGCAAAACAATAACATACAAGCTAAGCAGGAATTGTGGCTCTCTTATCAGGCACAAGAGCTCCTCTTTTCTGATAAGGTGCACGTGGCCAATATATACGTATGAATTTAACTTGCATTCAAAGTTTTATTATGTACATATTTAAATACAATAAAATAAATATGAATTGCCTGTTTTGCGATTCTGTGGGATGCTGGAAGTGCAGAATTTGAGTTAGATATCAGAAAGTAGTCTAAAATGTACTTTCTTATAAACTTACAAAAAAAATGCAGTCTTTATAATTCGAATTTCAAAATGATTTCATACAATTGTATGTCGAATACGTAAATTGTTCAGCGAAGACAATTATTTGTCGATTTCTTAGCAAAGAGAATGTCGAAAAATTATGTTGATTGGATTAGATTAAATTAGACAGGTTGTTTTAACTTTTACAACCATTAATCTCATAAACTATTCAATAAGTCTTTCGTAGAGCCATTGCCTGGGTATCTAAAGATTCCTGATATGTCGATATCATAATATTTTTCTAAAGAGAAAATTATTTCTTAGAAATTTTTTTGTTGTTCTTTTTACTTAGGTATATGTTGATTGGTACTCCTTTTTTCAAATTCAAATAAAATGTATCATAATCGTTCATAATCCTGCCACATTCACTTGACAAGGAATAAACGTGTCATATTTCAATGAAACAATCTGTTCTGTCTCACAAAAACTAAAGGTCCTTTAGAATTCAGCGCGCACCATATTCATATTAAGTGCTTAATGTTTTGGTAAATTCTCGTTCATTTGAAGCAACAAACAACAACGGTAAATAAATAATCTTGGTAATGTTCACACAGAACCAAGAAACAAACAACAAAGACACTAAACACGCTAGATGAACCTTCCGCCAGAAAAGTACTGCGTGAAACTGGGATTAGAAACTGAGATGCAAACAGATAGCGGTGTAAGAAGAGTAGGAACTAATTTGTTTGATAAACTCATAATGTTTTATATTTTTGAATTTAGCTATCACTTTGTGGTTATCCATTATAGAAAAATGAAACAATACAACTTTGTATAAACCACTTATATAATGCGTAAATCCTACCGGTTTCGGAATAAACGTTCCTTCTTCAGGGAAAGCTTATACTAATTTGACAGTTTCGAACAATGTTTTATTATGGTAGGGGTGGAGCCGTTGCTAGTTATTAATGTAGGGTGGTTGGGTAAGTATTAATGTAGAGTGGGTGGGTAGGGGAACAAATCCATGATTGGGCTATAAGATAATATTTTTTGTTTGTTGATAATAGATTCATTATTTTTAAGGGATTTTTTAATTTCCAAGGCTTTTAAGTTATACAAACGTTTTCCTTTATGATTAATATGAAGAATATTTATCCCTGTATTTTTGTTAATTTCTGTATTTTTTTGAAACTGTCAAATTAGTATAAGCTTTCCGTGAAGAAGGTACGTTTGTTCCAAAATCGGTAGGATTTACGCATTATATGAGTGGTTTATACAAATTTGTATTAAAACTTATCTAACCAAAGTTGTATTGTTTCATTTTTCATAATGTTTTAGCTTTCCGAGGTGATAAGTGCATTTAAAAAATATATTTATGATAAAAATAATATTTATTTCCAAATAACGAAATAATTGAATATACTGTGAGCTTTTTAACATTCCTGAAAGATAAAGGTTGTGTTATTTGTTAGCTTAATCAATTGGAATGTCAAGTTTTTTTACATTAACTCCATACAGGACCCCCAGAGAAAAATAATTTCCCTCAGGGCCTATGTCATCTTTTGAAGATGTTGTGAGGAGGGTCTTTCTAAAGAGAGGAAATAGTAAACATAGGTCTTGAAGAGACTCATGTTGTAAAAGGGAAGAAACACGCTGAGCTGTTGAACTCAAGAACGAATCGTAGAAACGACCCGTTCTCATGTGACAAATTTCAACCGTTTACATATGTTGGGCGCGTATTTGGCGTGTTTCCCGACTATGCATCGGTGCCGAGGGATCAATGACGCTGGTTACCGAAAGAACAAGGACAGCATTCCCACCTGACGCCTGTTCTCTAAAGATTCGTGGTCCGTTTGAGAATCTATCAAACGGACCGCCCGTTTTTGCACACAGTCGAGGGTTTTTTTCAGGTATTTTGGGGATCCAGATCAGAGCAGGTACACTATTAAAGTATCTGCGGGTCCTGTACAGTATGCCCAGTTTCTGAGAGGCGGACTTAAGGTTCCGCAACCGGGCTCGAAAAGAAGAAGATGGAGAGATACGAAATTACGAATGTTAGAGGAGAGCGCTAACATTTATAGCGACAAAATCGATGCGAAAATTGCGAAAATGTTTAATAAAACACGACTTGTTTAAAATAGAGCAAAAATCTCACGAGAAGCATCTTAAGTATCATTTAAAGAAACATTGTGAATTTTTTCACAAATATAATTTATAAGATAATAGAAACAGACTTATTTTTAATAATTTTTGGAGCATACTTAGCGTTTTTTTCCATTAAGGGAATTTCATATAATTTGCGTTTCGGCGCGGGCAGCATCTAGACATTATCTTCAAAAATAACAAATATTTTTTTAAAAGCTTAAAAACTTCAAATTTTTAAGGAAGATTTGTAAGAAATTGGTAGAAATTCGGGTTGCGGGCCCTTAACTCTGGCTTTGATGGAGCCCCCGTACCTGAACTGGTCACTTAGAGTTACACCAAGCATATCAATGGAGGGCCTATTTGGAAGTGTTAGAAACGATGTTTTATGACGCATCTTTTTGTACGAGTTACCTAGGAGTTAATATATTTTGACATCGATGCTGCTCTTCAAAAATGGAACATTTTACCTATCTCGTTTTCTTGGAGTATGTAATAAAAACAGCCAGAATGTTAAGAGAATAAAGAAAGAAAGGATTAATGTCTTGTCTTCATAATTCTGACGTTTATACCTAATAATATGAGGGTAGGTGGGACTATCTGGTTGTTTCTCTATCAATGAACGAATACATATTCAGCTGTCATCGCGCTGTAAAGAGCAATGAGTTAGCAGAACTAATCAAAAGTTACAATCAGCCAATTGTGAGGGGGGTGTATCATCCCTCATCCCCTAAATTATTCATCAAGCTAATTATTTCTTGTAAATATTCATGAGAACCCTTCTAGCTGTAACTTATCTTGTTGTGAAATTTGTTAGAGAGTTATTGTGGCTCTAGGTGTGTTACCTACCAACCCTACATATAATCATGGATCTCCCCTCTCGGATATTAATTACCCTGTGAAGGTAAAAGCTCAGTGAAAATCTATTTCTGAAATAGAGGTTTTTTTGAAAAAAAAAATAATAATCACACGTTTTATGTATCAGCAGTCTTTAAAGGGAAATTGTGAAAGGAACGCAGGAGGGTTCCTGAATGTGAACATTAATTTTATTTTTTAAATAATAATATGTATTGTTTAGTTCTGAAACATTTAAAAACTAAACCCATGTTCCCGAGTCATTATCCCTTTGTCTTCCTCCATTCCTTGAAAGTCCCTACTTATTTACGACAAAGAAGAGGAAGGTATTCCTACCTACTGTGGAACACATCTACAATATGCCACAACATCTAAAATTACCCACCTCAATGAGTTAAAAAATCGCAATGATATCGATCAAATCTCGCTTTCGAAATCTCGCTAATTGATCAATATAACCCCAAAGAGTCGGTAATTGTGACCTATGGTGGTGCTGTTATTGTGGATTGCAGCCAGCATCAAAATCGCCCAGGGACAGCGGATGAACCCATCAAGAGGTAGGGACTTTTCCTTCCAACTGCCAAATCCAATGATTGAGGTTAAAAAACGCATAGAATTGTCTTGATTCATAAAAATTAGATTTACAGTCCACCATCTCTCTCGTGATTCGATATTGTTCGTGACAAATGTTGAACTTAAAAAATGTTTCATTTCTCTAAGACTCATTTACGCCAGTAAGTTTTTAGTCTCTCTTAAATCTTCAAATTATAAATTGATCTTATTTACTTATACAAATTAAAATATAGTCTCGTTACCCTATCCCCAACAATTTTGTCAACAATCTAAAATTGCTTCCCATCCATTCAACATAACGTCTCTTCCAAGTTGAACGAATTTTGCTCCAATCTGTTATATGGTTATGAAATTTTCCCAATTAATTTTTATTTTAATGTGAATACCTTACAAGAGTCCCAGTTGCCTCCGTCTGGAGCCAGTGAGACTATGGCATTTCCAAAATGGGTATGTTGTGAGGCTGAAGGTAGTGGGAAGGGGAAGGATCAGTGGCGGCTCGAGCACATTTTTTGTGGTGGGGACCGTCATTTTTTGTGTAGACATTTTCGTGTTTTTTATGTTGTGTTTTACAAAAAAAAATTAGTTATTGCGTTTGTCATGTGCTCCCACGAATTTTCGTGTTTTGTCAAACTTTCCGATAAATATTTAAAATATATAAGATTAAAATTAGTTTTAAACCTTATACCCAGCTTGAGTACACCGTATCACCACCAAAAAGTATACTTAGTGTATAATTTTCAGTCAAAAGTCGACTTCATTAATTCTTTTTAATAGATTTTTTATTTCTTACCAAAAGTATAATAAAAGTATATAAAGTAAAATAGATCAGAGGATAAGTCACGCACCTAACCAGGAACACCAACTAGGTACCTACATACTAAGTTTAATAAAATATTAAGTTTAATAAAAATACACAAGACAATCATTGGCACTTTCGTCTAAATTACCTTTGATGTGTATTTACCAAGAGAATGGCGCTATAGAAATAATCCGATCAATTTTATTTATCAAATAAATAAATAAATCGACGACAATATTACGATTTACTAATCGTCAAATACGATTATAAAACGCCTAACATGAATTCCGGCCCGTGCATAACTGATCTACTTCAATTAGAAATAAAACAAATATTCACAATCTTCACAGGGGGATTCTTGAACCGGTCCCCGCGATTATGGTATAGATGGTTCAAGTGCGCATGCGCGGATCCCTAAAATCACATACAAAAATATTCAGCGCGCGCAAAAACTTCATTTTAGAAGGAATACATCGCCGTGTTGTCCCCTAACTGCGCAGTAGTCAGTGCGCACAGTCAAGCGGGCGCTAGTATCTAGTACCTATGCGTCGAGTCGAGTCCGAAGTGGCCGACCGGTCGCGTTTCGCGTTAGTAGTTAGTATTAGTTTAGTATGCTCAATGCTATAAGGAAGAAAGGAGAGCGGTCGCACGTTTGTTCGCAGAAATATCTCAAATTTCGAGCCTAAAAATTATCCAAATTAATTTTTTAGATTATATTTCTAAGCGCAATGACACTTTTATGTTGAGAACGCATTAATTATTTTTTGTGAACACAAAGAATTGTCAATTTTTTCTTGGTATGTTTCTGGAATAACTGGTGGGGACTGTCCCCATGGTCCCCTTATGGAGAACCGTCACTGGGAAGGATGTGGGGAAGCGGAAGGTGAGGAAGTACTTGGCTATTCAGATCTAGTCACCAAACACGACTAAAGCCATTTCAAGAAACGTTTCAATTCTGAATGGTGGTGTTACACCTGGGTGACACTGACAGTATTCCACTCCGGAACTTGTAACTATTAATATTTTAGCAATAGGAATACTCAGTTCAAATCATGTGCTCAGTAAAATAAGGGATATATGAATGAAACAGAAGTTCAACTTTAACATTAATTGTAATCAAATAAACAGTTTGCAAGCATGAGACTATTATCTGTTCAAAGATTATTATTATTAATATTCATCGAAACTCAGGATGTGGTCCAGGGTTCCTTGAAGAGGAATCTCCTGTGATAACAAAATATGCAAGTCACAAAAGAAACAAGGATCAGCGATGTGTGAACATAATTATCTGAACTAATAACAAACCTTTAATCTGTATGTCGGGCGCCAAGGCCAGTCTCAATGACATGACCGTAAATAAAATATATGAACTCCTATTTGAAAACCAGTATAAAGGAAACTAACGCCAATCCGCGATACCAGAAGCCATGCCAGCCGGAGACCAGGTTTTTCAGCACCACCTTTCGGTTCACGAGAAATCCGTAATACGTAGAGTGCCCGCTCTTCCATCTCCCTCCAGATGTCGCCACTGTCCCGTCCGAAGTTAGCAATAACAAACTCATAGAGTAAGGTGTATTTGTATCGTCAACATCCAAATAATTGGGGTAACAAGTTAAACTGTTACAAACGTGCCGCGAATAAACCATATATTATTTTAAATGAATTAATTGTGAAATAACACAAATAATTAATCAAATAAAACTTATTTGGCCACGCCAGGATTCGATCCCGCGACCTTCTAATTGCGAGTCAAGAGCCTTACCCCTCGACCACAAAGGCCATCATTATTAATAAATCTTATAAATTTCCTCCATTCAAAGAACTTCCTCTCCTTCCTTTCCCTAAAAAATCCTAGACAAAGAATCTCCAAAGATGACACAGATCCTGAGGGATTTTTTTCCCTCAAAACCTCCTGTGTGGATCCTTTGTAACAAAAAATAATGAAAAATCGCGTAATATTTTAACCATATTATTTTTAGACTAACGCTTTCTCCCACAATCTTGCTTTGCTCCCCGTAACTTCGGAAATGTATACTCTTCCCTCAACCTACGCTTCCTTCCCACAGGAAGAATTGTTAAACTCAATTTTTTACCGGTAAATTTCCTTTTATCTTGTAAATTAATTTTGGGCACGAAATTCTCCTTACCTTCCGAGATGCTGTTTGCTCATTCCCTTTTATTAAGATGGAAGGTTTATGTTTTGGTCTTTAATAATCATTAGCGATAGGTAAAACGATAAGCCTTTTTTGCTCATTAAAGCGATAGATATTTTGAAAGGTTCAAAAAATCAATTACGAATAGACATTTAAAAAGGCTGAAACTGATATTTTAACGATCTTTTCCGTTGTTTTTTAATTAAATTTTTTCTCGGAAAACTCTTAAACTCGTCTTAATGGATATTGTTGAGAAACCAATATTAAGTGGAATGTAAATTTGGCAGTGTTCAAAAATAAATGTTTTATTGGTTCTTGAAAGTGAATGGCAGCAACCTTTATTATCAAAAATACTTCGTTTATGTTTACTTGCGCGCAAACAAACCTTTCTTTTTTATTATAATTTATACCATTATTTCGGCGAATAGTTGTGGACCTCGCGTCCAAAAAACGGTTTTCTAATTTTCTTTTAAGTATTAAATCAATATCAAAATTTCCTCTAAAATCATAAGATTTGTAAGTAGGTGTAGGGTATCTAAAAGCTTCCGGCTTGCTCACATAGATGGCAGTACTAAGAACTGTCCTAAGTCTCCGCTAGATGGCAGCTAGCCAACATAGGGTCCAACAGCTCAGAGAGAGTCTTCAGCAGATCTCTCACCTCAGATTCCAATTAGCCAGTTCCTAGATAGGTCGACTATGGTGGTCAACACTGTGTACATGCATAAAAAAACCAGATTTATACTAAAATGAACATTACTCTACTCATTTAATAAATCTCCTTCCAAGGTGAGTTGAAGAATTGTTGGTGAAATACCACAGTAGATATTTACCTGCTTTACCTTCCTACTAAAAATAATCTCAAATGAACCATTAAATTGGCCGCCATCTTGAACCGAAACTTGAACGTTAAAAAAATTGCAGACAGATGATCGAGTTAAAGCAGGACTTCGCTACGCTCTGTCAATTATCATTAATTCTCCCTCTAGTAAGCCTTTGGTCATAGTCCCATCCAATAGTATCTACCTATTCCTTTAACAGTTGTCCTGTTCGTTAAATAAAGTTCCCCACGGTTACTATTGTAATTCGACGATGTCGCCTGGTTCCACAAATGTGTCTCTAAAATGACAGAGTTCGAGATCGGAAGACGACTTGCATCTCATCAGTAACCAGACGAAAATGGTAAATCTCGGAACGAAACGTAACAAAATCATTATCATGTTTATCTTATTTTACATGTTGGTTTACCACATTAACTTCCTTATAATACTTTGTCATGTTTAAAATGTCATCATCACGCCCTACCTTTTATTAATCTTCCTAATATTTAATGTCGATTTGTGATAAAATAGCGTTGTGACATTTTCATATAAATTAAGTGATCAAATCTTCTTCGAGTTTGATCTACTCCCTGGCACATATTTAATTAAGAATCTTTAAAACAAACCTGCATTTAGATTTAACTACCTAGTTAACTGCTTAGCTTTATTTTTCTGAATAAATTTGAAATGGTTCAACACAACTTCCTTCTCTTCATTTTATAGGATTGTCTTTCATGCATCTTCAATACACGTTAATACACATTTTGTTATGAAGTAAAATGCTGTAATGGTAACATTTCACTGTGAAGTAAAATGCTGTAATAGTAGTATTTCACTGTGATGTAAAATGATGTAATAGTACGATTTCACTGTAAAGTAAAATGCTGTAATAGTACCATTTCACTCTGAAGTAAAATGCTATAGTAGTAGCATTTCACTGTGAATTGAAATGCTGTAATAGTAGCATTTCACTATGAAGTAAAATGCTGTAATAGTAGCATTTCACCATGAAGTAAAATGCTGTAATAGTAGCATTTCACTATGAAGTAAAATGCTGTAATAGTAGCATTTCACTATGAAATAAAATGATGTATTCGTAGCATTTTACTTCATAGCAAAAGGTGTATCCGAAGAATCCTGTGTAATGAAATGAAAGAAGATATATGAAACCATATAAAATTTATTCAGAAAAATGAAGCTAAACAGTTTGCAACAGTTTGGGCAAGTACTGGCCTAATAGAGACGGAGTTTCTAGCCACGCGGGTACCTGATGAATTTGACAGCCTTTAATGTACAGGCGCCGGTAGAGGGCGAATCGAGAAGAAGTTTCGATACGTTCGTCAGTTGGTTCTGGGGAGTTTCATGGTGTGACAGCTGAACTACAAGCCGCCAAAGGTCATGGCCGAAACACACGTGAGCGAATTAATAATTAGTAATGGATCATCACGAGATAGTATAGCTTAACTTTGGTATTTTATTATCCTTAGCATTTAATTTAAATCCTTCTAAATATGTTCGGTTATCCGTACAGGCGCCCTTCAGGATTAACAAATATTATGCTTCCATTTATTGAGACCCACATGTTCCGAGATTATAGTTTTCACATTAATTTGACTTACCTATGGTAATCAACCACCCCTGTAGATTTAAATCAATTTAATCATGCTCTACCCATAATTGTTTGAAAGTATTTAAATAAATGTTGCATCTTTGTTACTGGTATAATCCGTCTTTTCTTACACTGATCTACCCACATGTCTGCACTTGTTTTTTATTTGAATACGAGAGAAATATTGAGAGTATTTGGATGGCGGTGATAAGTAAAGATACATATTAGGTAAATATACCGTTGCAATCTGGGCCCAACGTTATAAAAGAACTTAATGTGGCGTCTCGGACATGTGCTCGTGTATTTTATTGTTCCTTCATTTGTATTATCTCGTGATGATTTGTTGTTCGTCATGTGTGTTGTGGTCAACGGCGGCTTGTTGAACACCTGCATAGACACGTGTCTCCCGGTAGTTTTTAAGTTTACAATTTTGCTTTGCAAAGGAACCAACTCACCGGCGTTTTTTTTGCGCTTTTCAAACGTCTCCAGTTATCTGGCGACATTTTATTTATAATTTTATCTTGAGATGCATGGGAAATATTTCCGAGTATTGGTGTAACATCTTGTGTTGTCGCATGTTCTAATAACTTTTTGTTTTATAATCCCTTTGTAGTTAGGTTATGGAATATACAATTGTCACAAGGAGTAAAGCAGATACAATCAACATGGCGAAACCTGGTGATAACTTAGCTGCATCGATTCCCGTTTCGTCCCCTTTGTCGGTTCCTGTTCACAAGTGGAACATTACGTTTGACGGCTCAGCTGGCGTACACGATTTTATAGAGAGAATCGAAGAGCTCGCACTAGCTCGAAATGTGAGTAAAGTTTCACTTTTTACATCTGCTGTTGAATTGTTTTCTGGTGATGCACTCTTATGGTACAGAGTAAATCGCTCCTCATTTGCATCATGGTCTGACATCGTCGTGGCTCTGAAAGAGGAATATGAGTTTCTGGATCACGAGAGGCGACTGTTGGCTCAACTGAGAGCTACCGTTCAAATGCAGAAGGAGAATTTAAACTCTTTTATTACTCGCATTCTCATTTTAAATAATCGTTTGTCATCGAAATTACCTGATGATGAATTATTGGAGATTTTACAATGTAATATGTTGCCTAGATATATTCAAAAGTTATCGCTATCGGTAATTCCGGATATCAGTACTCTGAAAAAACTTGGGAAAATGATTGAGTTAGCGGACAGCCGCTCCAGTGACAGGGTTCCTTCTACTACTGTTTCATCTAATAATCAAAATTTTGTCAGGAATAACAATTCACATAACAGGAACAATGGTAGGAATAATAATAATTCAGGAAATGTCAATCCCAATTTTAGAAATAACCGTCGTTTTATGAACCATGATAATCTTAGCCCGTCTAATAACGTTTCCAGGGGCGTGCATTGTTTCCGCTGCGGAAGACCAGGACTGAAGTCTCCAGATTGTGGCTGCCGCCGTTCAAAAAACTGAATACCCCGGAGTTCCAGACAGCGGGCGATAAGACGTCGACGCTCGCCGAGGAGACGTCCGGGGAATGGGCTTCCTGGCTGGCTGTAGTAAGAGATTTTTATAAAAACTTAAATACTTCAAAGGAGATGGGAGCGGTAAACAGGGACAACCGTCCTCACATTTCTTTTCAAGTTTTAGGGTTAAATTTTTCTGGTCTTTTAGATTCGGGCTCTCACATTTCCATTTTAGGTAACAATTTTCATAGGAAATTCTTAGATTTGGGTTTCAAGCTTTCCAAGCTTGACACTAAGTTTTCTTTAGTTTCGGCTACAGGTCATTCTGTTGTTTGTTCGTATAAAATTACGGTACCGATTCGTTTTGATAACACAGAGAGGGTTTTCAGTTTTGTGGTTATGCCTCAGATAAATGCTAACATTATTCTAGGCTGTGATTTTTGGAAAATCTTCAATATTTGTCCAAGAATATCAAAATTGATGGCTTCTAAGGAGTCGGTCAAAACACAGTGTAGAGCTGATGTAATAGGTTTAGAAAATGCAGAAAACTTATCCATTTCGCAACGCTCAGTCTTAAATAAAGTAATTCGGGAGTATGTTTCCTATTCGGGTAATCGGTTAGGTAGAACATCCTTAGAGAAGCATGTCATTGACACAGGTAATTGCTCTCCGATTAAGCAACGCATTTATCCGATTTCACCGCACCTACTTCCGCAGGTACACAAGGAATTAGACAGACTGTTAGCTTTGGGAGTGGTTGAACCCAGCAATAGCGCGTGGAATAATCCAATTGTTTTAGTACCAAAAAAGAATGGCACGTACCGGTTATGTCTTGATAGTAGACTTTTGAACGCAAACTCTAAACGCGACGCCTACGCAACACCGTTCATTTCTGACATCTTGAATAGCTTGGGGGGTGCTCGGTATTTAACAACGCTAGACTTGAATGACGCTTTTTTTCAAATTCCTTTAGAAGAGAATTCAAAAGAAAAAACCGCATTTACAATCCCTAAAAGAGGCTTGTTTCACTTTGTGACCATGCCTTTTGGCCTCCACGGGGCGAGTTCCCGCATGATGAGGTTAATGGACAAGGTGCTAGGGCCACAATTTGATGGCAAAGTGTTCTGTTATCTGGATGACATTATTATAATAAGTTCTTCATTTGAAGAACATATAGAACTTCTAAGACAGGTGAAACAGAAATTACAAGCCGCAGGCCTTACTATAAATGTGGAAAAGTCTGTTTTCTGCAGGGACTCTTTAAAATATTTAGGTTTCATTGTAGACAGTAAAGGGCTTCGCACTGATCCCCAGAAAGTAAAAGCAATTGTGGATTTTCCCACCCCTACGTCTCAAAAGAGTCTACGTAGATTCATTGGGGTGCTATCGTGGTACAAAAGGTTTATCCATAACTTTTCAATTATTGCGTCTCCTTTACACAACTTAACAAAGAAGGAATTCGCGGGGAAAAAGTTTGCGTGGAATCAACAGGCGCAATCGGCTTTTGTTAAATTAAAGAATATCCTAGTTAACGCTCCGGTTCTCGCATGCCCTGACTTTAGTAAGCCTTTCACTATTAGTTGTGACGCATCGAGCGTAGGCCTCGGGGCAGTTTTAAGTCAATTTAATGAAAATCAAATAGAGCACCCGATTTCATTCATTTCAAGGTCGTTATCTGCACAAGAGAGGAATCACTCCACAACGGAGAGGGAGTTAAACGCTATGATTTTTGCTCTGGAAAAGTTTAGAGGTTACATTGAGGGTTCACCTATTCCGGTTAGAATAATTACAGATCACTATAGTCTCAAGTGGTTAACACAATTAAAGTCGCCCAGTGGACGACTCGCACGCTGGGCAGTAAGACTGCAGCAATTTAATTTTGAAATTATTCACCGAAAGGGTAAAGACAATGTCATTCCGGATGCGTTATCGCGTGATCCCCTACAAGTAAATGCATTAGCGCAAAAGTTTAGTACTTCCGACTCGTGGTACATCAGGCTTAGAGAGAAAATTTTAGCTAATCCGGATAAATATTCAGCTTGGAAAGTGGAAAATGATAGGATTTTTAAACACATCCAAAGCATGGACGCTCTTCACAGGTCATATGACTGGAAGGAAGTTATGCCAAAGGAGGTTAGAAAGAACATTATTTTAGAACACCACGTTCCTCCAGTGTGTGCTCACTTCGGGATTATGAAAACCTTGAATAGGATTAAACTTAAATATTATTGGCCTAAAATGTCAGCTGATGTCAAACGGTTCATTAGTAAATGTCAGATTTGCTTAGGGTATAAAAGCACCAATTTGTTACCGCCAGGGCTAATGGGAAATCCCAAGTTGGTGCAGCGTCCTTGGCAGATGATTGCCACAGATCTGCTGGGTCCGTATCCGAATTCTTACAAAAAAGGATATACATACTTGTTAGTAGTTTCTGATTTTTTCTCCAAATTTACTAGGCTATTCCCTCTAAGGAAGGCAACGGGTAGCAATATCGCTAGTATTTTAGAAAATGAAATATTCTACAAGTTTGGAGTGCCAGATACTATTGTGTTAGATAATGGTCCGCAGTACATATCTCGGGACATGAAGGCTTTGGTTAGCAAATTTCACATTCGGCACCTTTTCTACAACTGTAGATATCACCCTCAAAACAATCCTGTTGAGCGAGTTAATAAGGTTTTAGTCTCTGCCCTCGCTTCATATGTAGGCACTGACCACAGAATGTGGGCAAATTATTTACCTGAGATAGAATTAGCGATCAACACTGCTGTGCACGAAGTCACTGGTTACACTCCTTTCTTCCTCAATTTTGGCAGGGAAATTATCATTTCAGGGAAGGACTACATAGGAGCTGACTTCAACGCGGAGGAAATTAAATTTGCTGAACGGGATTCCTGGGCTGCAGGTTTGCAAGAGTTAAATGATATTTTTTCACAGGTGCGCACATCTTTGCGACAGTCGTATGAACGCAACAAACGTCAATATGATCTTCGTCGGAGGGAGGTTCAGTACGCGGAAGGCGACGTAGTGTGGCGGAGGTCTTTCGTTCTTTCAGATGCTTCTAAACACTTTTCAGCTAAACTGGCTCCAAAATTTATTAGAAGTAAAGTTGTGCGGAAAATTTCCCCTGTGGCATACCAGTTGGCTGACATGGATGGGAAGCTTTTAGGTATTTTCCACGCGAAGGACATTTTAAAGTCTGAGCATGCTGAGGAGTCAGCGGTTTAATTTATTTCCTTTCAGTAAGAAAATAGAATCTTTCCGTAATGGGATTTAATTCGGTCTAAAGTACCGATAGTTAGTAAAATTTTGCATGCATTTTGACCTTATGTTTGCAAAATACATTCAATGTGATGACATGACTTTGACATGAAACTTGTGTCCACACATTGAGTGCTATATGTTAATTGTTTTGTGGTTGTTTGTCCTTTGTATTTGTGATAGTTAGTGTAGTATATGAATATTGTAATTTGTATGAAAATTTTCCTTCAGAGCATGGGGGTAATTGGCCATTACGCTCATGCTTTGAACTGATAAAATTAGTGGGTTCCTTTCCCTGTAGGTAAACCTTGCTATTTGTAAAATATGAATTGTGTTTATAATGATACTACATGGTTTTGTACATGGTTGATAATTTATGGTTACATGTAGTAATTATTGACTTGAATGGTGTCGTGCATACGGTTTCTACCTTGGAAAATTCCACATGTATTTTCATGGTGATAATTATACATAATCAATAGCCTCAGAAGCTGACAATAATCTATTTGGGAGCTTTAGGAAGTTTCGCAGCATGGGAATTTTCCAAGTCAAGGAAATGGGTTTTCTTTACTTATATATGTATAATTCGTATTTTTCTTGTGATTTTGATGACATTCAATTAAAACACAATTGAGTTTCTCTGTAAAGAAAGAGGAGGTTTATTTTGTTAATCTCACAAGATTTACATAAATAAAAGTATCTAGTAACAAAACAAACCTGTAAAGAAAGAAACGACATTTAATGTTATTAATTGCAATGTCGATCCCTTGATCACAATATCACAATCACGATAGTAATCACTTTTAATTATTGAAATCAATCTCATCAATTTGCTAAATTTGCTTTATCATGGCCATAGATTATTTTTACTATATTTTCAATTATCCATAGATTATAAAACATTGAGTCGACTGTTAAGTAGGAACTGAGGCACATACCAGTGTCAGTCTATGGTACATACACAATGACCAGTCAAGATCGGCATTGTGTTAAATTAAAGAAAATTATATTTTTCTTTACATCTCCCCCCCTAGGGAAGATAATAAACCAAAACCTATCATGTATCCTCTTCATTGTTCATTAAAGGTGCTGGAGTTAACTTCGAGATATGGAAAAAATTTGATTCTGATTTTTGTCGACCAGTGTTTATCTTGTAAATTGATTTTGAAATTTTTTCTATGATTTCGTAGGGTCCGATTCTCAATTCGTCGAGCTTCTTCCTATTAAGTTTGTTTCCATTCTCCACAAAAACGGTATCACCAACTTTGAAGTCAAAGTGTTTCCTGGTTTTATCGTAAATTATCTTGTTGTAATTATGTGATTTCAGAGTATTTTCCAGAGCTTTTTTTCTGTCGTGAATCAAATCGATGTCGGTCTTCTTAAGTTTTAACTCTTTTGGCAAAATCGTAACATCTGTGCCGTTAAGTAGGTACTGTGGCGCATATCCAGTTACAGTGTGCTCCGTTTCATTATAGTTTTTTACACAATTACGCGCTATAGTTGTCCAAGCTACTTTTGAATCATTTTCGTTAATTTTGCATCTAATTTTATTGACCAGCGTTTGATTTAATCTTTCATTTAATCCATTTGAGAAAGGTGAGTTCACTGCAGTAAAAATTATCGGTATATTTTTTTCATCCAAAAATTTTTTGAATTCTCTAGAATTGATACCCGGGTATTGGTCCGACAGTATCATGCCAATGTTATTAGTTTCTGTGGAGTTTAAGAGTTTGATGAAATCATTGGTATTTTGAGTTCTTGACGTCAAAATATATGCAAACCTCGTGAAATGATCTGATAGCAGGTGCAAGTATCTCTTTGTTGACCGTGAACCCCCAAAACCGCCTATTGTATCAATAGAACATATTTCAAAAGGTTTTGTTGCGGGACCCAAGTGGGACATCAATCCATATTTATTTTGACCTCTTGATTTGTTCTTTAAACATACTGCACAACTTTCGCAGGTTCTCTTTATATTGTTTGTCATGTTTTCTGCTGTGTACCATGAGCTTATCATTTTTTGCATTTGTGTAATTCCTATGTGACCTAGGTCTGTATGAACATTTCTGATAAAGTGTATGCTGAATTTTTCTGATAGAATTATTTTTTCTCTTTTTTTTACTTTTTTGTAATAAACATTATTCTTCGATATTAATTTATCTCTTCTGTACTGTATCTTCTCATTTTTGACCTGATCTTTTAAGATATCTTCTAATTTTATTAAGTTGACAACTTTTAATTGCTCATCTGTATTTTCATTTGAATCTAGCACTGGATTTCTGCTTAGACAGTCAGCTTCCAAATTTTGTTTTCCTGGAGCATATTTTATGTTAAAGTCATATTGAGAAAGATAATATGTTAAATCACCCAGCTCTTCATCGGTTCTAGATTTGAGATTCATGTTTTCTAGTGGTTTGTGGTCTGAATAAACTGTAAATGGTTTACCTATCAACCAGTATTGCCAGTATTTCACTGCTTCTTTTATGGCTAAGCATTCTAAGTAAATTGCTTTTTTCTTTTTCTGGGCGCTATTTAGTTTTTTCGAAAAGTAAGCTACAGGTTTTTCTTTTCCATCCGACTGTGTCTGTTTTAAAATAGCTCCAAGGCCTTCTAGAGAAGCGTCTGTATATATATTAATTGGTAAATCTTGATCAAAAATTTCCAGGATTGGTTGTGAGCATAGTAGGTTTTTCATCGTTTCAAAAGCATTTTGGCATTTATCAGTCCAAATAAACTTTTGGTTTTTCCTTAGTAAGTTATGCAAAGGATCTAGTATTATTGCACTCTTCGGAATGTACTCATGATAAAAGTTGATTTTTCCTAGAAATTGTCTCACATTCTTCTGTGTTTTTGGAATAGGAAAGTTCTTTATTGAAATCAAATTATCCTTTACTGGCTTGACTGAATTATTCTGAATTATGTGACCCAGATATTTTACCATGTCTGATGCAAATGTGCATTTTGTAAATTTTAATCTAAAACCTTCTGTTTTGATTGCATTCAGCAACTTTGTTAAATGATCGATGTGTTCAGAAAAAGTTTTTGAAAATATAAGTATGTCATCTATGTAATTGACAGCAAAATCGGTTAGTTTATATTTTCTCAATATATTGCTTAATATCCTCTGAAAAATTGCCGGAGAGGTCTTTAATCCAAAAGGTAGGCAGGTCCACTGATAATGCCCCTCCTGTGTTACAAATCCTGTTTTTTTTTTGTCTTCAATCCGCAACGGAATGGACCAAAAAGCTGAGTTTATATCCAGCGTTGAAAAAAAATTGCAATTTCTGGTCTTTGTCATTAAGTCTTCAATCAATGGAAATGGTTGAGCTTGAGGTATTACTATTTTATTTAAGTCTCTGAAGTCTATGCATAATCTGGATTTTTTGTTTTCTTCTTTTTTAAATGCCAGAGTGACCGGTGCAGCAAATGGGCTGTACGACTCTTCTATCAGTTTGTTATCTAATAATTTTGCTATTTGCTCTTCTATTTCCTTTTTATCTTCTACGCTGCATCTGTAAGGCCTCTTACTACAATATTTATCCACCAATAAGTCTATCTTCGCTTCATATCCATTAACAGTACCAACATCGTATTTACTTTTCGCAAACACTGATGTGTATTTTCCTATTAGTTCATTTATTTCTGTTTTTTGATCATTATTTAAATGATTTATTGTTATTTTAAAATCTTCTTCGTTAACATGTTCATTAAAATTAATTTGGTGTTTTTCTATAATGTTCTTATTTTCAGAATGTTTAAATTCAGTATTCGTCTTCATATTTGTAGAAGTTTCTTCTTTTTTATTTGTATTATTCAAGCAGACTTTCTGTGATATTTGTAAGTCTTCACTTTGGATAAGTTTGAAGTCTTTTATCATGTCTAATCCAATCAAAAAGTCATACTTAAAATTGTGTTCATCAATAATGTACACATCAACATTTTTCTCCAATTCAAAAATTTTAATCTTTAACGTTGTCAAACCACTCGTCTTTTTAACACCATTAATCGTTACTAAATTTGCTTCATTCAAATTGTTTCCTTTTCTTTTTAGTTTCAAAAACTTAGAATTAATTAGAGAAACATTTGAACCCGAATCATAAATTCCGTATATTGTTAATTTATCATTTAGTAATAGTTTGACTTTTATTAATGGTGTTACTATTAGTTTTTTTGATCATTTTCATTTATCTCAGTCTCTATCACTGAATTGTTAACATGTTTAATGGCATTTCTCTTAAATTTTTCACCCTCTTTTGTTTTGAACCAGCATGTGGCTTCAGGGTGGTAACGAGTGCCCTTATTCAATTTTTCACAAATTTTACATGGATTTTTATCCTCATTTTTATTATGTTCTGCATTCCCAAATATTCTCTTGTTCATGAATCTTTTTTTGTTGACCATATGTTCATACTTGTTTACTTCATTAAACAAATCCACAGTATCTTGTAATCCTTCTCTATCGATCTTGTTAAGTATGAATTCTGGTAGTCCGGAAGCAACAAGATCTATCAAAGTACCGGTGTCGATTGATCTTCTCATATCCAATAGAAGTTTTTCTTTTCTCATAGCATAATCCAACAGAGAACCATCTTTGTATCTAAATAATAGTGCGTATGTGACAGGGTTCCATCCTTTGTTTGCGAATGATTCACAGAATTTGTTTTTCCATGTTGACCACTCTGAGTTCATTGTTAGTTTAATAATCATGGAACTATACCAATCTACACAAGTTTTATCCATGAACAATCTGAGTATTTCTATTTTTTTTTCATCCGTGATCACATCAAATCGTAAACATTCTTTTTCAAACACTTCTATCCACTGGCTTGCATTTGTATTTTTACTACAGAATTTTTCTATAACAAACTTCTCAGCAATGTTTTTTAAGCTCTGTTGCTTATCTTCCATTAATTTTACCATCAATCTTCCCAATGTATCTTCTTTTTGATGTACTTGTAAATTTTCTTCTTCCAATTCTTCGAGGTATTGGTCTCCGAACTGTAGGTTTCCATCTTCATCTACATATGTTTTTTTTAGTTCTTCCTCCATTGTTAACCAGACTCTTCTAACCTGGTATCTTTTTTTTAAACTATTTTTTACTTTTGCAAAAGCACTACTTTTCATAATCTCCTGGTGATGGCTGGCGGATTGTAGCATTTCTGGTATTTTAAACACTTTTTCATCACTTGTGACTATTTTTGTAATGCTAATAATATTTGACTTGTAATCGCCTCCAGGTAGTAGCGTAAATTCAAATTGAAGTTTCTCCATTTTTGGTTACGAAAAATGTCGTTTTATAATTCGTATTTTTCTTGTGATTTTGATGACATTCAATTAAAACACAATTGAGTTTCTCTGTAAAGAAAGAGGAGGTTTATTTTGTTAATCTCACAAGATTTACATAAATAAAAGTATCTAGTAACAAAACAAACCTGTAAAGAAAGAAACGACATTTAATGTTATTAATTGCAATGTCGATCCCTTGATCACAATATCACAATCACGATAGTAATCACTTTTAATTATTGAAATCAATCTCATCAATTTGCTAAATTTGCTTTATCATGGCCATAGATTATTTTTACTATATTTTCAATTATCCATAGATTATAAAACATTGAGTCGACTGTTAAGTAGGAACTGAGGCACATACCAGTGTCAGTCTATGGTACATACACAATGACCAGTCAAGATCGGCATTGTGTTAAATTAAAGAAAATTATATTTTTCTTTACATATGTTATAATAATGTTAGCTCGGGTGATGCATTCTTCAAAGAAATACAGATAAAACAGTATTCTTATTTTATAAGATTTAAATTTATTGATTATTTTACACAAATTATTAAAATAATTCTCCGTAGAGAAACTTTACGGATAATTTGTGTTTATAGTCATACAATCTTACTTTGATACTTGCGCATAATCTCAGAAGTTCTCAGAAACTATCTATTTTGAGTTTTAGGAAGCTCCGTTGCATGTTTATTTCAAATAGTCAGGAACGAGTTCTTGAGACATACGATAATGTATAAATTTACTTCGGGTAACATAATTATTACCAATTAATAAATTAAAATAATAATAACAATTCATATTTCATAAGTTTTAATTATATATGCATTCTAAATGGAAATTTAATTAGTATCTCTATAGAGTGAGTACATAATATTAGATGTTTAGTTTCACAGTTAATTTTTAACAATTCTTGCACAGTTCCTTTTTGACACGGCATGTGACTTTAAGTCGGTTCTAGAGCTCGGAACTCATTTGAAGGCACATGTTTGTCTTTTAAAATGGAACTGTATGACTGATTTAAATTCTTATATTTTCTTACACAATCTTGGAGTTTTATTCCGGGATCTCAACCATTTAATATTGACAGGATTATTCATCTTTCTCCGCTGTTCAACAGATGTCAGTGGTTGTTTCATTACCTTAATTTTATGTTATTTTCTTTTGAGGGGTTGGTTTTCTACAATTTGGAATTTTTATTGGTAGGTGTCAAGATTTTAGATGTTATTAAATTTTCAATGGTATTATAACAGTATTTTGGATAAATATTTCCATAAGTTTTGAGTGGAATGTGGGTTTAGAGTCAAGTTTCTTTTGTTTAAATCTTTTCATGTTTAGGTCAAATTATTTTTAGCTCAATCTAAATATTTGCTTTATATAAGTTTTTATTTCACCTTTAATACGTAGTAATTGTTTCTTCTTAACGATAGCTCAGTAATTATTTTTCGCTCACGTGGTTTTCTACGTTCTTCGAGGAAGTTTTAACCCAAACATTTGGACTGCGTCAAAAGAGAAATTCTAGAATAACATGGCACATCACTTATTTATGTCAACCGACTTTCAGTTGCTCTTGAATTGGCAGAAGTTTAACCCAAACATTTGGACTGCGTCAAATGGAAATTCTACAACAACATGGCACATCACTTATTTATGTCAACCTACCTTCAGTTGCTCTTGAATAGGCAGAAGTTTTAACACAAGCATTTGGACTGCGTCTAAAGGGAAATTCTACAACAACATGGCACATCACTTATTTATGTCAACCTACTTTCAGTTGCTCTTGAATAGGCAGAAGTTTAACCCAAGCATTGGTCTGCATCAAATGGATTTCTTCAACTACAGGGATCAGCACTTATTTGCATCAACCTACAGATTGTGGCTCTGATATAAGCAGAGGTTTGAGCCCTTATTATTTGGGCAGTTTGAAGTTTCATTCACTGCTTCACTGAATCATTATCGAGGGAGGCTTACTGGTTTACAACATCATCTTGAGGATAATTCATCTCTACATATTTGAGAAGAACATTACGAGAAGTGACACAGCTGGGAAGGCACTAGAAGCTCAAACTCATTCACCACAAATCTCGTTAAGCACTTTGGAATTCTTGGTGGCAGCGGTACCTTCGCTCTTCAGGATTTCTGACGCCAGGTGGCGTAGTGGAATTTTTTGCAAAAATTCTCTTGGCCTCGGGGGTAATGCAACAGTTTGGGCAAGTACTGGCCTAATAGAGACGGAGTTTCTAACCACGCGGGTACCTGATGAATTTGACAGCCTTTAATGTACAGGCGCCGGTAGAGGGCAAATCGAGAAGAAGTTTCGATACGTTCGTCAGTTGGTTCTGGGGAGTTTCATGGTGTGACAGCTGAACTACAAGCCGCCAAAGGTCATGGCCGAAACACACGTGAGCGAATTAATAATTAGTAATGGATCATCACGAGATAGTATAGCTTAACTTTGGTATTTTATTATCCTTAGCATTTAATTTAAATCCTTCTAAATATGTTCGGTTATCCGTACAGGCGCCCTTCAGGATTAACAAATATTATGCTTCCATTTATTGAGACCCACATGTTCCGAGATTATAGTTTTCACATTAATTTGACTTACCTATGATAATCAACCACCCCTGTAGATTTAAATCAATTTAATCATGCTCTACCCATAATTGTTTGAAAGTATTTAAATAAATGTTGCATCTTTGTTACTGGTATAATCCGTCTTTTCTTACACTGATCTACCCACATGTCTGCACTTGTTTTTTATTTGAATACGAGAGAAATATTGAGAGTATTTGGATGGCGGTGATAAGTAAAGATACATATTAGGTAAATATACCGTTACAAGTTTCCGAGTTTGTTAAATATGAATGCAGGATTGTATTAAATACTATAAATTAAATATGTCCCAGGGTGTAGAGTAAAATCGAAAAAGATTCGGCTCTATCTACCACCAAGGCGGGACATTGGCAACGCAAATTAACCTGTAAATCTACATCTTATTCACGTTTTCCACAGATATTGAGACTTTCTCTACTACATATGCCTCCTGAGGTGACAGTATCCTGTTACTGTCTTCCCTTTGTGAGTTTATATCCGTATATAGTATTTGCCTGACTAACTTGAACCTTGGACAATCAATGAACATATTGGGCTGTCTCATTCCTATAACATGATGCGATCACATATCTACAAACTTCTAGGTATGAAATACTATCCTAAAATCAATGTCCTAATTGACACTAAGTTTAAAAAAAAAACAGTAATTTATCATAACTTTTTCTCAGATAATACGCCTTTCAGAAATAATAAATCTACCCTGACTTCCACTATAAATTCTTTGAATTCTCGTCACTTAAATTTGTTTCCATTATTTGGTAAACTTTCGAAATCCAATTACTGAATTTAACGATCAAATATTTGTGGAGCTCCAAGTTCGTTGGCCTTAGTAACAAAACAGAAAAACTTGAAGAATGACAAAAGATTAATATAAAGCCGGTCCTAGAATTAGATAAATTGACATTTTTAATTTATTTATTAATTTTCGGGAAATCGACAGTTTACATTTATTTCAATTTGTACATAGTATTAAATAGCCAAAATAAAACCAATTATGGATTTCCTCCTTGTGAATTTACTTCTACTAAGACAGCATAATAAGAATAGAATTGAAATTATTCTCATTAAGAATAAGTAAATTAATTTTATAAAAAAGGAATATGAATCCAAAAATGAAATAAAATAAAAAATATATAAAACAATATTTTTTATATACCTAAAACCATGGAACTATTACTCTTAGCCTAAACCTCTTATATTTGGTAAGTTCGCAATTGAAAATGTCCACATTGGATAATACGCTATGTTGTAACTATTGCATAGTCTGTTCAGGCAAGAATTCTGCTTACAGTTTGTCTTGCATTGATCCACACTGAACAGGACAGAATAGCGTGTTGAACGTGCAGGTACATTGAATTGAATTTTATTTAGCAACTCTGGACATTGAAAATTATTTATAACTACTTTATAAAGGATAGTGCATCCATATGATGCCTTCGTACACTCAATGAATCAGTTACAAATAACTTGACGGTGGCTTTTTAAAAAATTTATACTTCGATTTCCACAGGAGGAAATGTGGAAAATAGTTTCCCATAGGGCATATCCCTTAGTATATATGTTTGGGGATGCTGTGTGGCGGGGCTTTTTAAGGGAACGAAGAAGGGAAAGTTCTGGGATCAAAAAGGTATGACCTTTGGGTAGGAATCTGAGGTTTGATGTTACGATGAGTTCCGGACGTATGAATCCGTCCGTCCAACTGCGATGCAAGGCGATGAGTCTGGCTGGAGAGGTCGAAATCTCTCCCTCCACCAGTTTCTCCTGATCGGGCCCGCACGCACTAGGTGAGCAGACGCTTCCGCCGCCAAGACCTACCCTTAAGACGTATCCTTATTAAGACACCAAACCTAGCGTACCACTTAGGATGACCTATGGCAGAGGTGTAGATTATCCAATAAATTATATCAGGGGCAGCGGTCAGGGCCGTAGCTAGAGTTGAATTTAAGATAGGGCAGCGGCAATTACAGGTAGGGCGCAAACAAAATGATCTGGGTCGGTGGGGGGGGGAGGAGGTGCACTTCGGGCGGCACCACTTTTAAGGGGCGGCAAATTTCACAATAAATAATAATAATATCTTGTTAAAATATGCATATATGATTCAGACCAATTGAAATGGGCACGGAATTTTTTTATCACTTATTCTGTGACAAACCTGGGGGATCCCCTTTCTTCAAATGAATGTATAATAATGTCATCTTGATAACTTCAGCGACTGGCAACACCGTCCGGGTCGAATTTTGTTTTGCGCTTGGATTTTTTATGAAAAATAATAATATTCGGTGAGAATGATTGAGAGAGGTCCGTGGGCGATGCGCGACAATTCTAAGAAAGTTTCATGGATCGTCAAATCCAATGGATCATCAAACCATCCATGTGTTCCAAGAACAAAAGTAAGAGGAAAACCATTTTCTTGTTCTGGGTGTAGGATCTGAGCTTAAGCTGAGGACTTAGCAGATTAAATCCTGGGTTAAAACCAGTTTCATGTTCCGAATGATTTGTCAAAATTCCAGTAGCGGATTAATCTGCTGACACATTTCGAAGAAAACCATTCAAATATTTCGAGTGGAGTTAAAATTTTTATTTCAAACCATTCCACAAAATTCGTAAATCGTAGGAAAACCGTACTACGCAACGTCATTGACTACGCATTGTATGAGAGTAATACTAATTAAATCTGTGGACACGCAAGCAGATTCACCCTTAATTTAAAACCAGTTTTGTGATCAGAATGTAAATTTCCAGTTTTGGATTCATCTGCTGACATATTTTGAAGGAAAACGTTCTCTTATTCGAAGTGAATTGGAGGTTATCCACCACATAACCGCCCGGTGTAAGTAAGAGAAGGTTACTATGTAACAAAGACTCTTATTTTTTTATAGAACGATCCTCCAATTATAATTAACTATAACTAGACCCCTTTTGTCCCTGCATACGTTGTTAGCGAGCAGTATGCAAGTGCTTGATCTGATGACAAACCGTTTAGTATGGAGAAGGCCCGAAGATATCGATCTAGGGATTGGTTTATTTATGACTCAACCGTTGAATAACATCCCCAAACTGTTTGGGAATTCCCCCTAAGCAGTGATTGCAATACGCGCACAGCCTCTCACCACTTACTTCAATTCCATCTATGGGCAGAATAAAGAATTGATATAATATGATTCTTTGGTTAATTCGAAGCTGTTTAGTTAGATGTCGCTACGCTACCCTAATAGGAAGTATTTTTTTTTTCAATCATGTCAAACAATGAACAAACAGTTTACTAGTATATTATCATAGTCGATGGTATTTCTTAAGGTAGGGCACAAGTATTTTAAGGTAGGGCATTGCCCCCTAATGCCCCCCCCCCCTAGCTACGGCCCTGGCAGCGGTACCCGTAGTGTTTAATGTATATAAGAAAGAAAACAGTAAAGAAAGACGCTCTCATCGGTAAAAAATAATTATAATAGCAAGTGTTTTGATGTGCTCAGCTTAAAGTTTGGCAATTCGAAAATTATAAATATGTCCATAAAAACAAAACCAGGAAAACAACTAAAGAACCAAAATTATATTTAAAAAAAAATACCATCTCCCACCCTTACTTTATAATTTAATTAAAAAATACGGATGGGTCATGATTCATGATTGTCACGAGGTTCGTTAATCTCAAACTACATACCACTCCGACGCTACATCATTTAATAGTATGTAAAGTGCAATCTAACTTGTCTTTAAATTGGTCTGACAAACACATTTATTTAAAAAGAGCAATTAGCATTGCAACACCATAACAGTAATCTGAACCCACAAGTGCCGAAAATATCAACAGCAATAAAATCGTCTTAGTATTTTATCATTTTTATTTTATTCGCTTACACTCGGCGCTCTATTTCGTAGACAGTTCTCCGCGCGCAAATTATGCCATTTTGTTTTGGCGCGTACTCTTAATTACTTCCGATTGTCTTTGTCTCCATTTCTGGACCATTAGCTGGACCAGCTTCCGGTCTCTGGGCTTCGGAGAGGATTTCGGGTCACATAAATATATTTTGACGCCAGAAACCAAAATTATGGCATTAAGGCAGCGGGGCCAGGCCGCAGAAACCGACGATTTTACTCGGCCGTTTCACACGTACTGTGTAATGGGGGTTATATTGTGCTCAGAGGCGTTTATTACGGCAATAATTAACGTTATATTACGTATTTTAATAAACGTATTGGAATGGGGTAACCGATTCACTGTCGTCTATCGCACGGTGGCGTGCGGTCACATTCAGGTATGTGATTATATCATAGACATCCAAATGGATAGACCAGAAGATACAGGTGAGGGGTAAAACCAAACTATGGGGGGGCGAAGAGGGGAAGAAGACTGTGATTAGTTGAAAAATCAATCTGACAGTATATAGGCATCTCGCATTATAATATCACCATTTAGTTCTTAAAACCAAAATCTGCTTTGAATGAATAGACCTTTTTACATGGGAGCGCGAATTGCTTGCCACGATAATAAAATATTTGCGTAGGCCAAATGTACACCCCAAAAAGATTCGCTCGTTTTCACATAGCAATATTTTGTTGCCGTGTTTAGTTAAGACACTTTTACAAATGTTTCATAATTTACTTACCCCTGTAACCAGCGACGAGCACACTAAGGAACCGCCCACATTCGCTATGTGCACATTGATATGTATTTATGTCGTATATCACAAGCTACTGTTTTGGCGTGTTATTTTTTCGTTAAATGTATAGATGTTAGCTTCGCGCTGCTCACGGCAAGAATGATGACGTCACCCATTTTAGATTCAAGCGATTCTCTATCCCCTCCACATGGGGCGAACTGGCGCCAAGGAGGAGCTCCAGCCGGTTCCATGGCGAGGGGGAAATAATACGTTTTTATCACTTAGGGCAGGTCCAGATATATTCATATGTCCGTGGATTATATGTTATTGAAGAAGAGGATAACACTAATAACCTCAACGAAAATATGAAAGGGAACAAGACGCAGAAAAATAGAAAAAGATAATAATCGCAACTGGAACTGAAACCCAAAACCTCTCGTCTAATCGGGACGTGCACTTTTACCAATTCTGACATTGCTAACTTGTTAAAATTGATTGAATTTGATACGGGTTCCGTAGCTCAGTTGGCATAGCATTTTCCATGTAAGCAAAGGGTCCTGGGTTCGAGTCCCAGTGGAGCCAATATCTTTTTCTGATTTTTCAGTCTCCAGATTTTCGATTGAGTTTCGCTAATATTGTCTTCATTTAATTAAATATTATAATTTGAGATTTTACTCAAAAAGTTAAAAAAATAAATATTAGTTTAGTTTTCTAGTTAAGTTTCAAACCAATTATGGATTATAAATAGTGATAATTATTATCAACAAGTTTATTCATTTAGGCCAAAGATGGCGCCAGTAATTTCAGATGTCGCTGATTGTGTGATTATTTTTTGAACTTCATCCCTTCTCAATATACAAAGGAATTTAACTATAAAAAGCCCACGCTACCTAAAAATTAACACTTCTCCACTAAACTTGCATGGAAAACATAAAGTATTTATTACACCTTCGTCCGTTGGGTGGAGAAAAAGTTATGTGTCGGTAACTTGTAACTTTAAAAACGTAGCAATAAAAACGACGGATTTAATTTCTCAAAGGATGCTTTATTTAAAAAACAACACAACCTCCTAACTAACTTTGTTACAATATTAACTACCCCTTTCATTTGAAACAATCGTTCTAAGAACTGGTTTGTAACCTAGATAGCGTATCAAATAAATGTATCCGATTTTATTTATATGGAACATATTATATATTGACCTTTTTATAAATTTCTAAATGAATGTTCAATTTTTTTATAAGAACAACTCTATTTTCATAACTTTTGAAGGTTATTCCAATCAATGTAATATATCATTGAATAAGCATATAATACTAATAATCTAAACGAAAATATGAAACAGAATAAGGCACAGAAAAAGAGAAAAAGATAATGGTCGCAACTGGGACTCGAACCCAGAACCTCTCGTCTAATGGAAATAACCTTCAAAAGTTGTAAAAAGGGAGTTGTTGTGGGAATGAATAAGATTATATATTATACTAGCTGGTACCCGCCATGCGTTGCTATGCCATTTAATAAAGATTTTTTTCTCCCTGCGTGTCCTTTCCTATTCGTCCCGTTCCCCTTCCACCTCCCCTTCCTCTCGCGCGTCCCCTTCCCCTCTCGCGTTCCCACTCCGCCTTCTCCACCTTCCCTCTCCCCACTCCACTCCCCCCTTCCCTGTCACGCGAACCCGTCTTCCGAGTTTCCCCTACCAGATTTCCCCTCCCCCCTCCCGCATTCCATACATTGAGTCTCGGTACATTCAGTTTTCAAACAGCTCGCGTGCCACCTATTGCATTTTTTAATACAAATTTCATAATGCCAGAGCTCACCAGTAGTTATATACAAACCTCATCCTGACAATAACGAACACAATAAAAAAGTCATTTTTATTTATGTAAGAAGCTTGACTGGCAGTCGGAGAGGCTGAAGTCGGTACTCGCAATATAACTCACGGGAACCGATTTACTACTTTTTAAACGAAAAAGTAGTGTGAGTAGAAATAGGCGTAGAGAGATACTGGGGCGCTGTGCAAGCGGGTTCCTTACACAGCATCGGACCATTTTGAAGGTCTTTTGTCTCAACCGTGGTCATTATCTTTTGCGTAAGTATTTACATTTACATTTAAAAAAAATTGTTGTAAATTTATCTTAAGCAGAAATGGAGAAAAATATAGTACCTATATTCCTTTCAACCCTCTACAACTTGTGTGTATTCGTTTCTCTTATCTGTTTTATTCACCATTACTTCTTTTTCAATCACGTTTATGGTATGAACTACGTTTGCAAAGTGATTAAATCAGCAGTAATTGACGTGATTTTAGTGTCAACATTTTCGTGTACATGTCTTAACATTCGTACATTACGTAATAATTTACGTTATGAACGTTATGTTTAGTAGGTTAGAGATCAAACACAACCACCCAAAATGAAAACACACTTATTATGCCTGTCATATGTATAATTACTTTTTTGCCAGAACGTCAAAAGAAATTCACGACAAGAATCTTTGTTTTTGTCATGTCTTGAATTATGTTGATAAGTAAACGGGAAGATATAAATACCTTTTTCTTCAGAGGGTACTCTTCGTCGCACATACGTTCGGATCGCACAATTAGACGGCCAAAAACACGTTCTCTACAACAGTAAAATAATGTTTAAAACATTGTATTTTGATAGGATACATATTATAGGGTATATGATGGGGTTAGGTTTAATATGTATGTAGGGTGTTACAGTTCTTGACTTTCTCAGTGATTCGTGAATGAAATGAAATTGAAATTTTGGTCTCCGGTGACTTTTTGGTGTTTTTTTTTATTTTATTTTTCTTAAATCCAAACGAAAAAAACCTTCCAGGTTTCATCAGACGAGTAACCGTACAAACCCTCACTCCACCCCTAACTGTCCGAAACCTTGTTTTTTATGTTTTTAGTTGAAAAAAAGCATAAAAAATATCACCGGAAACCAAAATTCCACGTGTCATCTCTTGTCCCTCAGACGAGTAACCGCCCAACTCCTCGCCCCGCCCCTAACTTTCAATATCTTAGTTTAGTCGTGTTAGTGCCTATACCATTTACCATTTTTAAATTAGTACTTTATTATACTCGTATCTCGTGCAACAACAAACAACGATAACAAAAATTCGATTTTGTTTTGAAATGTTATCTTTTGAATATCAATTCGAAAAAACCTCACATAATATATAGGTTGTCCCAAAACTCATGACGCACCAGAATATCATAGTATGACTTCAGTAAAAAATGATTAGCTTTAGATAAATTGGCACTTTCATGAATTTTGTGAAAACGGACACCTTAGATAAGTTTTTCGAGAACCACAGCTATTAATTTCATAATCTAAGATTCTAATTTTATTATGCAATGCTGAATAGCACCCCTATTGATTACAGCCTGAAATAAAACTAACGATTCATATGCGTTTGAAAAATAAAAGCATTTTAATCCGATTTAAGAATTAACTTGAACTCCTATAGTCGAACAGAAACTAAGTGAACGGTCAAAGTCCAAACTCAGTAATAAAATTTACAGGTAAAGCAACACGAGAAGGTTCACGACTTAAAATTAATTTTACTGAACAAAATGTTTTTATTATGTTCGGGACTGAATTTAAGTCTGAATAAGGATTGAATGAAAATGCGTAGGTGTTTAAAAATACCTACAAGGTGTCCGGTAACTCATATTACATATATATTTCAGAAACAAGGAAATTCTTAGACAGGTTTTTTCAGATGCTAATTAATAAAGCGGTAACCAATTTATGAGATATTTAAATGTTAATAATACTTGATTTTTACCCCCGGCTGGGATTTTACAAAATTTATTTTTTTAAAGAAAAAACTACTTAAATGTGCACATCAACATAAAACAGCATATTTTTTACAATACAATGAACTTGTTACATCGGTAAATTTTTATTTGTGATTAAAAAATATTTATTTTACATTCCAATTACTGAGGGTTCTTCGAGGAATGCCACAAACTGATTTTCAAACCAATTTTTGAAGACTTTGGAATTCATTTCAGAATGGTAATCTGTATTCGACATAACCTTTTTCGTACGGAATATAAATTTACTCCCCGTGATAAAACCCGTTTTTGCTGAACCACAATGCAAAATGATCAGCCGGCTTCCTTTTCCAACTGGCACTTTTAAACCCCCATTGCCCTCACTATTTTGCCACATGTGTGTAATCGAGTGATTTTTATTCACCTAAATCTCGTCCAAATAGACTATTTGCCGTCCGTCGCTAGTTCATTTTCATTTTGATTCATTTTCCTCAAAAAATCTACACGCGCTGCAGCAATGTCTAATCTTCCCATTAAATACTTTCTTCCATCTTTGCGTATTTTGAATTTTAAACCAATATCATGCAAAATACATCGCAATGACTCGTGAGATCCAAAAAAATATTTTATCCATCATAACTTTGTTAAGATTTGCAAGAGGGGAATATTGTCCATTGTCATAAAAATCCATCACACTGCGACGCACAACAACCTTTTTAAAATCTTCCAATCCCGTTGAGGCCGCAAGCTGCTGCCAATAAATATATGGATGTCGTCAGTCCTGCTTCCAATAAATGTACTTGCTTGAAGTTCAATGTTTTGATGTATTCTGGATTGTCACGGATTTTTTGGAAAAACTTACAACATTATAAACTATCGTTTTTTCACCTGCCTGCAATTCGTATCGTTGATATTAGATCACACAATATGTAATTACAATTACACCGATTAAATTAACAGAGTCAAAATGACATTAATAAAGTATAAGTATTAAATCGAAAATAAAGTAATGGACCGGTTTTTGATCTTATGAAGTCAATACAGTACTTATTACCCAATGTGGAATCATTAATTGTTTCCTTTTATAGTAAGTAGCATGATATAAATAACAATGGAATTTCCAAAGGATTTAGTCGCCTAATTCTCGGGAATAACCGCCAATGGAATTTCTAAATTTTGTATCGCAGCGTGTAATTATTAGGTATCGTCTGAAATATTGTTTTTAGAATCCAGTTTAATGTATTTTCGAAAATAGGAATTTACGAGGGACGTATAAATAATAAGAAATGAAAAATATTAAAATATTAATAATATAATGGTGGAGTGCCTTTCGAGTTTGGGTTTTTCGGAGTTTTGACTGTACGTTAATCCCCGTGTGAAATTTTGGGAGTGCATTTGGTATCTGTTCGACTATAATTTGGACACCGCACTTAAATTTACTACGCTAAACTGGCAAGTTATTTAAAAAATGGTAATTGAGTGTAATTTTTATAATGATACGATTATTACGTTTTAATCATATTTTACCCTACTTATGATTATTAGCGTACAATTTTTTTTAATACAAATATTTTATTATGTATTTTTTAAATAAATTAATTTATTACGCAAATCAAACAATAAAAACAAACAGAATTTGCAATTCATTCAATTGCATTGAACCTTTTCCTACACATTTGGTCAACTTATTATTGTGTTTTCTTCTCCGGAGTCGCTAGATGTCGCTTTCTTTTGTGTTTTCTCTTTCCTGTTCATTATGGAGTGGTTTGAAGATTGGATATTGATTTTACAAAACTAAAATACAATGTGCTTATCACGAAATCAGTGTTACCGTTAAAATCAAGCCATATAATATATTATTATGTCGGAAACTCATTTTATTTTTGGTCAGCTTAACTTGTTGTTTTGTGTCATTGTGCATCGTGTCTCTTTCCACAGATCTGATCGGGCAGGAGATAAAGAACAAATTATAATAAACTTTGTACACGGCCAATATTAAGATGTCTCGTGATGTTATTGTTGTAATATCCGGGTCGGGGTTGTGCGCTGGTCTAATAGATGAAACTAATTAATTTGTGTTGTTTATCTTTTATCTATTTCATTATTTGTATTCTGGGAAACCCGGAATAATCATAACCATTCGTGTATGGAGATCTGCTGACACGTGTTAAGCCTGAGGCTAAATATAATTGTAATGGTACTGTAACAACTACTGACTACACAGTGATTGGTAGGCAGTGTTTGTGAATATGAACACATAGAGTTGATTGTCAGAAAAGGATGTATTGTCTGCTATGTCGAAACGAAACATGGAAATTTATTTTGTTTAACAACTTTTACAGTCAACTTTTGAGGTAATAATTTTGTACAGGAACATTTTATCAGCTACATGCCTCGTGTTGAGTAGTTTCGTGATATAAAAATGTTTCTCGATTTTGTCGTAAGAAATGTATACGTTGAATGAACCAAAGGGCATGATCGCTTAACCCTTTTGCTAGAAGTCGCTCACGCTGTCTGTACGCTTAGATCTTTTAAACCATGTAACGGATTTTCATGCCGTTTTCACCATTAGATAGAGTGATTCATGGGGAAGGTTTTAGAATATATTATGTCAATGTTTTTACTTTATCCAACTGAGGAGATGATATATGAAAAAAGTTCAATTAAAATCTTTAGTAAAATCACACAATAATCTACAACACATGACAAAAAGTAGTGTCCGACCGAGACAGGACTTTCTACCGAAACCGAATCTTCGGTAGCTGTCTCAGTTTCAGCCGAAACCGAAACCGAAACTTTTTTAAACATGTTAAATATCTATTGTTTGCTGAAGTTTGGCTTATTTTTACACTTATATAAACAGTTAACATGTGTTAAATGAAATATAAAAGCAATAATTAAGTATGTGAAAAAAAATAACATTACTAAAAATTAACAAACAAGTTAACTACTGGTGTAAGACCACCATTCAGAATTGAAACGTTGCTTGAAAATGGCTTTAGCCGTGTTTAGTGACCAGATCTGAATAGCCAGGTACTTCCCAACCTTCCTCTTCCCCACCTCCTTCCCCTCCCCACTACCTTCAGCCTCACAACATACCCCAATTGGGGATGCCATAGTCTCACTGGCTCCAGACGGGAGCAGTTGAGATTCTTGTGCGGTATTCACTGTAAAAAAAAAAAAAAAAAAACTACTGCTTGGAACAAAAATTTGTCAATAATCAACACTAATGTGCATTATAAAGGAAGGACCTCATTAATTGAGTATTTTAATTTAAATTGCGTTTACAATCACAACATTCCTAAGACTAAATTTACCATTTATTGAGATCTTTTGCCGAGTTGCGGTGCCGCTGAAGGTTCGGCAGAAAATCTGCCGAAACCAAAACTCGATTTTTTTGCTGAAACTTGCCGAAACCGAAACTGAAACCGAACCTTCGGTCGGTCACTAGCAAAAACCTATTGAACTCACCTTACATTTTAGTAAACAAAAAAAACGAACGTTGTCTGCATGTTTTTAATTGTTGTCTGTGCATGTGTTGTCTGTACTAAATTTTTGTTGCCTATATTTTTATTTAATTTATATACCTTATATTCACATCGTAACTTTATCTAAACTATTTGTTTTCTCATGTTAAGGATGGAAGTACTGCCTTTATTATTTATTATTTATGTAAAAGCACTCTGGGCGTAAAATAAAAGAAATAAATAAACAACTAAATAAATTAATGTTCTCCAAAACGAGCTTGAAAAATCATTTTTCATATATTTGGATTATAATTGTGTAATTTCTACTATTTAAGAAATTCTAAAAATTATAGTACTTTATTAAAATTAAATAGTTATAAATACATTGTGAATTCATATGTCAAATATTGGTTTATAAATGTGAAAATTCTGATTATGCAATTGTAAATGTTCTCTAAAATGGCCTGGAAAGAATCTCCTTCTTGTGATCTCACTAAAGAAAACACTCATAGAACATTAATAAATGCATTCACTCTGAATGCATTTATTTATGTTCTCCAAATTGACCTTGAAAAAAAAATCACATCTTTGCGATTCTTTTAAAGACATAAAGAAACCATCCCTTAATTATATACAATTCCTAGTGTTCTCAAAAGTTGTCTCGACAGAAGCAAATTCCCGTGATATTTTGAACGTAACTATTTCTTTGTTAAGAATATTATGAACTAAATATACAATTTGGCTGTCCTGAAACGGGTATTCTGCCCAGTTGGACAGACAAATGATCACATTGTAATGTATTTTAATATATATGCATATGTAAATAAATAAATAAATAAATGTTGTCGGTTTTTATGCGATTCGCTGACAGGAGTTCCACTAGACTGGAAAAAAGCGCTGTAGCCAAACGAATTTGTCTAATAGCTATATATTTTCTGTGATTAAACGCACGCAGGTTTTTCCTACGTATAAAGTTATGTGACACGTAGTTATAATCAACATTTTAAGAGTTTGGTAAAATATCCCATAGTCTCCTAGATATTTATTACAGAATTCATAAGAAACCTGTATGAAAACTCTCGAAAAATGTGTGCGATATCTCATAAGCGTGAAATGGTTAATATACATAACATTACCCATCGCCTTTTCTTGCGGGAATGCTAAACATATTGCTTCGGTACGAATAAGTCTCGCTCGCTACGCAAATTCCCTACCCGCATTCTGTGGAACGTACCACACTTTATATCCTCCACCTCTATTTCCCCAAAGCTCTGAGGGCTTTTATTTACATCAGCGGTGGTACCCATTTCCACAAGATCCTACCAATGGTCAGACATCTGAATGATATTTCTTGGAAGCTGGAAATTTTCAGATTAGTTAGTAACGTTGTTACTTGATTTCACCAATTTTTTTTCGGAAAGAGTTAACTTGTATCAAAAACAAGCGTGCTTTCTATTGACAATCTTATATATAAAAAAATCTGACGGGGTTTGTGTTGCAGTCCTCCGAAATTTTATATATATATTTGGTAGGTATGAGAATAGGTTTTAAAGTATATTTCATACTGCTAGGTGATTAGGGTGTCCATATCCAGAAAAAAAAATTTTTTGACAAAAATTTTTTGGTTTTACTTTTTTTATTTGGAAATCTAAAATACCTATAACGCCAAATTTTAACCCTCCTACCTTACCCTCCCATTTTTTAATCGCTATTTTAGTATCTCTGTATGAACAAATTTAACTGTCTTTCGTATTTCAAACAGAACGAAATTATTTATATTGTTGAATGACAGATGGCGCTGCGTTCGCCTTAACGAATTTTTATCCACACATCCGAAAGACATTCATGAGAAGCGTCGTGTCATTTTGATAGTTCATTCGGCATCATGTTCTTGCGTGAGCTTATTTGTGTTGACTAACGACGGACTGACAAAAAATATCGTACACTCAATTGCTCTTCGAAATTCATATTGATTTTCTTTATTTAATTTTCATACTTTAGTTGGTGTTTTTTTTTTGTTTTTATCGGCGGTCATCGTCTACAGCGCTCCATTCCTCTTTCTGTCATAGTCCTATCCCCACACACTTACGTTCGTTATTTTTTATTTAACAACCAAAAAATTCTCTAGAAATAATTTACATGGCAAAACAACGTTTGTCGAGTCAGTCAGATATATATCAAAGTTTAATATTTCTATGGTTATATTGGCATTGCCAGCAGAAAAAAGTTTCATTGACCTTGAAATACTGAACAGAAAAAGTGACTATTTTCCGTGTAGCAAAGCTCACCATTTCCTGCTAATTAGTCAATAGTAGTAGATAATATCTAAAAAATTGTCTGCTAGATGCTTCCTTATTTATTGCAAACGAATATTATGTACTTATCACTATGTATCTCATTTTCGTGGATTCGGGGAATTTTATTCCAGCTTTGTCTGAACTTTATGCCAGCTTACCGGCTCGTATATATTTTTTATATAATATTATTCGTTTTGTGAACAGTGGTGATCTTTTGTCTCACGTCCAAAAAAGAATGTCTCTAATTTTCCAGTTTTTAATAAATCATAACCAATACTCAGAGATCATAAGATTTGTATGTAAATAATCTTTACATAGTATAAAATTAAGTCGCTCCCTCTGTATGTGCGCTTAAATCTTTTATCTTTTTGCTTGATTTTCATGCGGTTTTCACCAATGGATAGAGTGATTCTAGAGAAAGGTTTACATGTATAATACAACATATTATAAAATGAAGTCGCTCCAGCTGTATCTGCGCTTAGATCTTTCAAACTACGCAACGGACTTTCATGCGGTTTTCACCAATAGAGTGATTCCAGAGGAAGGTTTATATGTATAATACAATATAGTATAAAATGAAGTCGCTCCAACTGTATGTGCACTTAGATATATTAAAATACGCAACGGAATTTCATGCGGTTTTCACTAATGGAAAAGGTGATTCCAGAGGAAGGTTTATATGTATAATACATGCATATTATAGTAGAGAAAAGTCGAGAAAATCAAACATTCATTTCAGGCAGCGGGCAGCGGACAGCTGGCAAGCGGTCGGTGTGAATTTGATATGTGTACAAATTGACAGATGGCGTTGGTTATAAAGGTTGGGTAAGCCACAGCAATGTTTGGCCGGGTCTGCTAGTACAATATAATAATAATAAAATTCATTTCAATATCCTGAAAGGTGTAGTCCTGAATTTCATGTTCATATCGAAGGGGTGTGCCAGTCGGTCTTAAAAATGTTAGGGTTCGTTCTGCGAACCGTCAAAGATTTTCGGAATGCCCCTACTCTGAGAATTTATACTTTTCCTTGGTCCGTAGTAGGCTGGAGAGTGGTTCGACCATCTGGAATCCTCACGAGGTGAGGTGCTCCTCATGTTCGAGAGGGACCAAAAAAGTTTCTGAGATTTCTGTACATGAGGGAGTGCGACCACTACCCGTGGTTCTACCCGACGAACTTTCTTCTGGGCATGCTAGGACTTACTCCCTGCAGCTCAGAAGAGAGGGGTATGCCACCCCCTACGTATTCAGACTGCTGAGGCTATATTCATAATTCGATTATTTTGAAACGTATGGGTCTCCATGTTCCAGATAACATAGTCTGAAATCTCTACCTACCACTATTGGAACGAAAAGGATGAAGAGGAAAAAATGGGATGTCAACCGAAAACAAGATGATCCTACCTTGCTGGTGATGTCCCGGGGTCCCACACTCATGCAATAAAGAAAACTCCACGGTTGAAAACACGTATCTTGCGCGGATCCGGGTTTCGAATATAAGGCGACGAGACCAAAGTACTTGGCTGTCAGTACCGCGCGGGTGTTGAAATTGCACTGCTGGTCGCAGTTAGAATCAATCTTTAATCGGTGACAATGGAAAGATGGATATATAAGGATAGGTAGGTAAGACGGGAGGAATACATGGGTGTAGGTATAAATATGCCCGAACAGACAGCTTCATCATAGATTATTCTATCTTCCTGCCTCTAGACCTGTAGGACATTGCAGGAACCTGCCAATGGTTGGAATATGTTGCTCCTGAATATAATCTCTTCCGAGATCGATATATTTAGCGTAATAGAAGAGAGATTCAAAAGGAAAATTATTTTAATCCTTGAAGAATCTCTCCCCACTGACTTCACGACTGCCTGAATTACTTTTACTTGAAATTGTAATATTTAAAAATATAAACTTTTCAATATTTGTTTACTTCCTATTTTGGCAAATATTACATTGTGCAATTTCTTATATGCTGTTAGCATTACCGCATATACGGCCATTTGCTAAACCAAACCTGGAAAGGACACGCAATTAATAGGCCAAACAATACTAGCTCAGGAAGCCGGCGCAAGCAAGGTTCTCTTAAAACCAGGGCGAGTGCTTGTGGTTCGCTGGTGAATACCTCCTCCTCCTCCTTTCCTCACAATCTCCAGGTCTCCTTCTTCAATCAGAACACAGTTTTGCACGTAAAAGGGTTTATTTATTTAGAAAGAGACAGGGTTTTACAATTGCCAGCCTCGACACACTACACATGGGTATTTGCTAGGGCTAGAATTCTATCTGACGGGGGAACTTCTCTCTCGACTCTCCACACGTATTAGTGAATTTAAAGGGGAGACGTGGCACACCAAAGGCAAGGGTTCTCATTACTCACTCAGCCAGCAGGAAATGCGGTAGTCCGTAGCCAGGCTACTAGTGGGCGGGAGCCTCCTCGTGCACAATTCACATTATAAAAACATCACGAATTTAGGTTCTCGGACAGCGCCGTGGCGCAATTACTAAGGACACTGTTGTCATGCCCGCGGCAAACGGAGGAATGAGAGCCGGACGGCGCGGTTGCCGGTCGCTTCAGCGCGGTGCGGGGAATTTACGAACTATTCTGGCGTAAAATGGGGAAACAGTGAGCTTTAGGAAAACATTGTCACTTTGTAACGTAACAACGCATTAAACTTAAATTTTTAATTGATGAAGAATTTAATAAAAAAGTATATTATTATCAATAAGGGAAAAATGCCAGTAAAAAGTCCAAATGAAAACCTCGATTTTACTTATGAAAAAAATACTTTATTATACCATTGAAATGACCACTGTCTTAAACCGAAAAAGGAAAGTATAAACATATTGTTTACAGATAGGCGAAATGCAAAACAGTCAACTTAAAACAGAACTTCGCTAAATTTAGTCAATAGCGAGAAAAGTACTAATATTCTTTGCTTAGCAATCCATAAAATTAGATAAACTTATACACTGTGTTAGAAAATCACTTGAATGAAGGGCTTTTGCTGTAACCGAGAAAAACCTCTTTTTTACTTGCTTATCAAAGTCATATATGATGAGAGTGAACTCACCTAATCTATTTATTTGGCTTATTTTAAAGAATGACAAACATTTCTATGTCACTGATAAACTGACGATAATAGAATAATTCCTACTACTACATACTATAACCGGAAAAGTACTTACTTACCAAAGGAATGAAATCAAGGTAGGCACCCAAAGTTGCGGAAGACTCGACCAACTATCCGATCATCGTCCTTCACTATAATTATTTTTTTTAAATTATTATAAAAGCTTGATGAATCACGTTCAAATTACTTATAATAATATATTGACTATTCAACGTTCACAACGCGAAACTTAAGGAGTAGATTATTCACAAAAAACTTATAAACAAAAAAATTTCATCAGTGCCAAATACAAAGAAAAAATATTGCAAATTTCTTATTTTTTGTGGTTTACAAAGCGTTCGTCTAAGCACATGTTTAAAATTACTGTGATGACCGTGGCCGGTTATATACATTACTTTCTGGACTCCGTTGTGTGGATCCAAATTTCTCTTGATGGTGATCTCAGTGGGATTGCAATAATAATACGTGGGTAGACTATTGTGGTTTATTCCGAGATTGAGTACAGGAGTGCTTCGTAGGAAGCCTAAATGCAAAGAGGACGAATGGACAACATTCACAACCTTTTATACGTTACTCATGCTGTCTCACTCATACACGCATGTCTCTTTTATACCGCAAGACATACGTTCACCACATCCCTCCACACTTAAATCCGAAGACAGTTACACAACATGATGATTATAATAATATTTACAATACATACATTATATTATTTACAATACATTATCATGTTGAGTCGAGAGCTGAGTCCTGTCTTCCTTGACTCATCTGTGTGTCCGAGGTTGTAATTGGTCTTTCCAGTTTCCCGACCTGGAAGCCACCGGTTCACTGGAGCTGGAAGTAAAAGGAGAAGTACCCATTAGATTGTCATCCGGCACACGGCTGGAGACATCGTAGTTATTATACGACATTCTCCTTGTCTCAGACGCGATAGGATTGTTATGGTCATGATCCCTCGCTACACATAGCTTTGACAACTGATCAAAATGTCTTTTCCAGTACATAATTTTACCTCAATTAAATAAACTTTTTTACCTAATTGTTTGTATACCTTCCCTGGTACCCATTTATCCTTATTTTGATTCTTAAAATCCCTTACCATTACATTTTGATCAACTGAAAATCCCTTGGATTGTTTATTATTTCTCTTGTAATAATATTTCTGATTTTCCTGGCACTTATCTCTCCCCCCTCTCGGTACAAAATTGTTTAAATTTGACCTTAATTTCCTTCCAAATTCAAAAGTTATATTTCTCGAATTGCAGAATTTTAGTTCCGCATTCCCATTTAATTTTAATTGCACTTTACTTTTATTAAAACTACCCACTTTCTCCGAAAAAACCTCCTGGAATTTTCGAATTTTTTTATTCACTTTACTTCTACCATTCTCAAATACACTGTGAGAAAAAATTTCACTACCCTCCTGGGATGAAATTGATTGTAAATCACTTCTATCATTCTCATTTACAGCGCTCTTGAGGCGATTTTTCGCAAAAACAGCGCTATATAAGTTGTCCAAATTTATTATTATTATTATTATTCTCAAATACACTGCGAGAAAAAATTCGTCTACCCTTTTGGGATGAAATTGATTGTACTTCACTTTTATCTAAGTCACTTCTATCATTCTCCAATACATTGTGAGAAAAAATTTCACTACCCTCCTGGGATGAAATTGATTGTAACCCCGTGAATCCAATATTAAATTTATTTATAAAGTCACGACCTAGAACCGTAGTTGTTCCATTTTTAACTACACAAAATTCTAACATTTCTTTATAACCGTTATAATCAACTAATAATGAAATACAACCCAATAAATTCAACTTACAATTAGCGTAACCCATCAAGGTTAAATCCTTTGGTTTTAAATCCAAATGTTTGAAGTGTTTAACATAATCTATGTCTGTTAATATCGAAATTGCTGATCCCGTATCTAAAAATCCATTAAAAATCATGTTGGTCACTAGGATTTTGCACATAATTGGGTCACAGTTCACAGCATTTACCACTAACTTCTTCTTACTTCCTTGCGTATTCACAAACACAGAAGAAATAACTGTTTTACCAAATCTGTGACATATTTTACTAATGTGACCTTTGCCTTTACACTTAAAACAAATTACTTCTTTAAGTTTACAGTTTATCGATTCATGATAACTTCCGCAATGTTTACATCTAGTTTGGTTCCTAAATGTAACATTCTTATTTGTACTGTACTGTCTACCTGCTGATGAATTTTGTTCTGGTGACAAAACGTTTCGTTTATTTTTAGCTATCAAATTTACACTATCCGTTTTAATTGATTTATTAATTATCTCGAATGAATCCATCGCCATAGCACATTCTAAAACTTTTTTCATTGAAAAACTTTCAGCCTCGATGAATAATTTCTCCTTAATACGACCAACTCGAAGACCGGTGATAAAAACATCTTTTAAATTATTTTCAAGTCTGTCTTCGAATTTGCAAAATCTAACAAGATTTCTTAAACGTGCTATGAAGTCGTTCACAGATTCTGTCTCTTTCTGTCTCGCAGCAAAAAAAAATTCCCGTTCCTTGAAAACATTTCTTTTAATTCCTATATGATTCTCTAACAATAACAATAAATTTTCGACCGTAAAATCTGTAATTTTGGAAAACATAAATCAATTAACAAATTTATTGTCTCTGTGTGCAAAAGGGATATTAAGACCGCTCTCTTTTTCTCAATCGAATTTATTTTGTCATCATTGACAAGGATGAACTGTTCGTATTGCAACACGAACGTCTCCAGTTTGTCCCTCAAATGACAAAACCTGGGTAGCTCTCCTACTTCCATCTTCACACAGATGCAATCAATAAAAGCAGAAAAAATTAACAAACAACACTCAACTCACGACTCTGTTGACTTGATGCTGCTCCGATCTCGCCCTTCCGCGGACCGTCTCCTGGCTCCTGAACCCTGGTCGTCTTTCTAATGCGCCTTCCGTGAGGTCTGCAACTGTCCAGCTCTTCTCTTGAAGATCCGGACTTCCGTATCCCCGCCTTACGAGAATACTCCTCCAGGTTCTCGGCACTGAATAACCTTATCCAGCGCCTTGACGTTCTTTAGGATGCCGATTCTGTTGCTCTTGCTCTTCCTGCTCCGCAATGCTGTGGAGTCGTGATCTGGCCCGATCCTGCCCGATCACCTGTTGACCTTTGTAGCCTCAATCTCGGGATGTTGCCAAATGTGATTTTGGCTACTGCGTAAATTAGTTCCTTTATCGGCTGCGCCAAATGTAATGACCGTGGCCGGTTATATACATTACTTTCTGGACTCCGTTGTGTGGATCCAAATTTCTCTTGATGGTGATCTCAGTGGGATTGCAATAATAATACGTGGGTAGACTATTGTGGTTTATTCCGAGATTGAGTACAGGAGTGCTTCGTAGGAAGCCTAAATGCAAAGAGGACGAATGGACAACATTCACAACCTTTTATACGTTACTCATGCTGTCTCACTCATACACGCATGTCTCTTTTATACCGCAAGACATACGTTCACCACAATTACTACGGGAAGGAAATTCTAAGAAAATTTAAATAAAGTTTTAAACAGTTTGTATGATGAATTATCCTTCAGCAAAACTTTCAACGCGTTTTTCTCGAAACTACGTTTTTCAATCTGGTTGACAACATATTAGAAAAACTATACATCCGATTTGCATGCACCAAGTCTTAAACTATTAGAAAATCCAGTCACTATGGCACCACATAGGGATTTTTTTAAAAAAGCCCCCCTTCTATATTTTTTAAGAACGCTGAAAATTTTCCATAAAAATCGAATATAAAATTCGCTGGTCCGCCATTTTTCCTTTTCTTTAGATTTGAAAATTTCTCTACGTGGTGCCATAGCCACTGAATTTTCGAACAGTTTAAGACTTGGTAGATGCAAAGGTAAATATAAATGCACTATATAAAATACATAAAGGCGGATGTATAGTTTTTTAAATATATTCTCAACCAGGTTGAAAAACGAGTTAAAAAAGTTTCGGGGAAAACGCATTCAAAGTTTTGCTGAAGGTTAATTCAACATACACACTGTTTTAAATGTTTTCACGTAAAATGCTGTAAAAAAATATTTGGTGAGAGCATTTTTAACTTAAAAATGAAATGATAACATAGCCTTCAGCAAAGGGTCTAATATAGTAAAAAATATATGAAGTGCAATACGTAAGTGAAACTGGAACTAAAACTGTACAGACGTTAGAAAGATTAGTAGTAGTAGTAATTTTATTATAAAAAATGTAAAATACCGGTTCTGGCTGTATTTATTTATTCCTATTTTATACGTATAGGACGATGTTTGTGTAGGTCCTCCCAACTCCAAACCACCTCTTAGATAGGTACTAAGCATATTTTAAAGGCACCAGGACACTAAAAAAAAATGTCACTTTTTATTTCATTTTCTAAAAGATGCATTTGTTAATAATGCCTTCAGCAAAGTCGTAAAATTGACGGAGATACAGCATCTTACATGAAACCGTTTTGAACAGTTTGTGTGTTTATCCTCCAGCAAAACTTTGAACGCGTTTTTTTCAAAACTACGTTTTTTAACCTGGTTGACAACATATTAGAAAAACTATACATCTTATTTGCATTCACCATGCACCAAGTCTAATCGATAATCCAGTCACTATAGCCATTACAGTATTATCCATAAGACGTTTAGGCAACTGCCTAGGGGCCCCGCATTGGGTAGGGGTCTCTAGGGTAAAGGGCCCGAGACGTGCATTACCTAGGGGCCCCGATATGTTTAAGCAGACCCTGGCAGGCTCATTTTGTCCATAAGACGTGTAGGCAACTGCCTAGGGGCACCGCATTGGGTAGGGGTCTCTAGGGTAAAGGGCCCCGAGTCGTGCGTTGCCTAGGGGCCTGACGTGTTTAAGCCGGCCCTGGCAGAGCCGTTTTTTTTTTTTTTTTTTAAATACATAAACGGCTATTCTGCCTTTTATAAATAAACATATAATAGAGTACAAAAGTAAGAAGAATAATATTATTACATAATAGTAGTTTTAAATTAAACATAACATACAATTATTTTATGTATCACAACAAAAAATAACAAAAAAGAACAATGAGAAATATCATCATGTCATTTCAACATGTCCATATTGCGTATATAAAGTTACATTATGGAAAAAATAAAAAACTTAAAAACTGAAACTTAAAACTAACACACAATTATTTTGTGTATCACAACAAAAAAATAACAAAAAAGAACAATGAGAAATATCATCATTTCATTTCACCATGTCCATATTGCGTTTATAAAGTTACATTATGGAAAAATAATTTTTGAGTGCATGTTTATATTGCGCTAATTTTAAGAAATAAATGTCGCCGATGTTAGCATATTCATTTCCCAAAATGTGTAATCGACTGATTGGTGAGTAATAATGTGATAATGTATGTGTGTTATTATAGTAGAACGGTAGAGTCAGTCTATTGTTAGCGCGACCAGGGCAATGAAATCGTATTAGTTCTATTAAATCAGGGGTATCCAAGACCGAGTGAATTATTTTATATAATATTAATAGATCACAGATTTTTCTGCGATCTGATAAATTTACGAGATTAGTCCAGTTTAATAACAAATTATAGTCCACGGATTCTCTTGGAATACCTAATTTAAAATTAATATACCTAAGGAATCTATGCTGGACTTTTTCAATCGCTTGAATATGGATATTGTAATGTGGAGCCCAAATCGTAGAGTTATATTCTAAAATGCTTCTCACTAGCGTTATGTATAAAATGCGAATAGTATCAATGTTACAAAATTGTTTGGTTATTCTAATAATAAATCTTAAAATCTTCATTGCTTTATTAATAATATTAGTTATATGGCTAATAAATGTAAGTTTTGAGTTAAAAATAATACCTAGATCATTTATTGTTTCTACTGAGTTTAATATAATTTTGTCAAGATTGTATTCATAAATGATCGGTTTCTTTATTTTATAAAATCTTATTATTTGACATTTACTAATGTTAAGTGCCATTTTATTGCATATATACCAATTAAACAAGTTGTTTAATTTTTTTGTAAAATTATGCAATCAGAAATATTTTTAATTTTTTCATATAATTTTAAATCATCAGCAAATAACAGGATATCAACATCGGAAAAAACGTCTACAATGTCATTAATAAATAAAATAAACCGTATTGGTCCTAAATGGGAGCCCTGTGGCACACCACTAGTGGCAGAAAAGGCATCCGATATTACGTCATTTAACTTTACAAACAGTTGCCTATTTGTTAAATAACTCTCTACCCAATTAAGAAAGTTCCCGGTTATACCCATACTCCTTAATTTATTTATCAATATTTTATGACAAACTTTATCGAACGCCTTGCTGAAGTCAGTATATATCGAATCTACTTGACATTTATCTGCAAAGGCTTTCGCTATAAAGTTTTCATATATCAGTAGATTTGTCAGAGTTGATCTATTCTTCATGAAACCGTGTTGAAACCTTGTTATAATCCCATTTAATTTAAAAATAATTTTATGCATAATAATTTTTTCAAACAGCTTTGGAATAGTTGACTGTATACACACAGGTCTATAGTTGCGTATATCGCATTTGTCACCTTTTTTAAATATGGGTGTGATGTAACTATTTTTCCATGCAATTGGAAAATATCCCGATGACAATGACATATTAAAAATTAAATAGAGGGGATACGACAAGGCATGTATACAGTGTTTCAATAGAATTGGGGGTATTTTGTCAGGACCCGAACTTTTTTTTACATCTAATTTGTTACAATTATTATAAGCAATAATTATCAGCCTGAAACACTCATCCACATTGAAAAATCTTCCGAGAAAAGATACATGACGCCAACGGGACGTCCCGTTGGCGTCATGTATCTTTTCTCGGAAGATTTTTCAATGTGGATGAGTGTTTCAGGCTGATAATTATTGCTTATAATAATTGTTACCCTTTGTGCTATGCATAAAAAATCTTGTCTTAAAAACGTTAGTTTTACAATTAAAAATAATAATCTAATTTGTTAATATGGGTTTTAATTTCATTTATATCTATGTGAATGTTAGAAATTTGTAAATTGATGTTAGATGAAAAAAAAAGGAATTTCACTATCATCAATTGTGTTGTCATATACATCTTTAAAAAATGAAGCAAATAAATTAACAATAGTTTCTGCATTATTTCCATTTATGCCGTTATAAAACATGCTAGCAGGTATATCTATTTCATTTCTTTTTAATGACTTTGAGTACTTCCATAAAGTGTTGATGTCGTTATTTGCAATTGAATTTTCCACATTATTTAAGTATTCTTTGTAAGAATTTTTAGAAAGATCGTGACATTGGCGTCGAATTGAATTGAATTGAATATAATCTTTAATTGATTTAGAATTATTGTACTTTTTATGTATTTTCTTCTTCAATAGAGTCAAGTCAATTAAATCTTTATTGAACCACTGAGGGAAAACATTATTTTTACATTTAATGTAAGGCACACTTTTTTCTATGAAATTGTGAATTATTTTATAGAATACGTTAATATTTTCGTTAATATTTTCTTGTTTTAAAAAAGTCCAATCAGTAGCATTTAAGCATTCATTAATATGATTAAAATCAGCTTTATTAAAATTGTGAAGTGATTTTTTGCACTGTCGATTTGGTATTTTATTTAGTGATACGCTAATATTTAATGGAGGATGATAGTTATCTACAGGTAATATTATTTCACTTGATTTTACTACAGTTACTGAAGTATCACTTGAAAATACCAAGTCCAGTATTTTGTTATTACAATTTTCAATTTTATTTAATTGTGTTAGATTTATAAAATTTGACATGCTTATTACTTCTTTGTTTATAGTTGACAAGCCAGCGTTTTCTATACCTGTCAATTCCATAAAGTTTTGATTCCAAATGATGTTCGGAAGATTAAAATCGCCAGTTATAATTATTTTTACTTTTGGATATTTTAATTGTAAAATTTCAATATCTTCAAAATGCTTAGTATAAATACTAATATCCGATTTAGGCGGAATGTACACATTACCCAATAAAATTCTGTTTTTACCTGTATTGATCATAACAAATAATTGCTCTATTTCAACGTTTTTTGTATTTAACTGTCTGGAGACAATATTTTTCGCTACTGCAATCAGAACTCCACCACCTCTTCTTTTATTGTTTTTAATGTCATCGTATTGTTTTTAATGTCATAAGGCAGTGTAGGCCACCGCCTTCGAAAATCCAGTCACTATTGCCAGGGCCATAATATCCATAAGAAGTGTAGGCAACTCCCTAGGGATCCCGCATCAAGTAGGGGCCCCGAGGGTAAAGGGGCCCCGAGACGTGCTTGCTTAGGGGCCCCGACATGTTTAACCCAGCCCTGGCAATTGGCAGGGCCGTATTGTCCACAAGGCAGTGTAGGTCACTGTCTAGGGGCCACGCATCGGCTAGGGGCCCCTATGGTAAAGGGGCCCCGAGACGTGAATTTAGTAGGGTCCCTAACATGTTTAATCCGGCCCTGACTATTATACCAGACGAGATAAATTTACCATAAAAAATAGAAAATAAAATTCATTCAAAAATAAAACGCCTTCAAAATAGGCTGAAATATAATTCAACATACAAACTGTTCCAAACGGTTTCACGTAAAATGCCGTATCTCCGCCAATTTTTTGAATTTCCTTAAAAAAATTGGTGAGAGCATTCTTAATAAGTGCATCTATCAAAAAATGAAATAGAAATTACAATTTTTTTTTTACAGTGGTGTTTTAAAGCCTTGTTTAGGGTATGATCTAAGGAACATGGGGCGTTTGGGGGCCCCCCAAGACTGGGGGCCCGGGGCGGACCGCCCCCCCCGCCCCCCTCCCTTAGTCCGCTACTGGTTGGTTGTGCAATTAATAATGGTCTAACCCGCCTCCCAAATGAAAATAAGCAACGATTACACTAGACAATTTTCATTACAATTTTTTTTTTATTCTTAGCTGTTATGTTCATCAATCCCAGTGATTAAGATTAATGAAATAAGTTCGGAAAAACTACAATATGATCGAGATTCGTCGAATTGCTTTATTTACGTTAGTGTAAGTTTTATACTGAAAAGTTAACTAGACCAGATATCCATCCAAATGGAAGTTTATGTTATTAGTTATTAGATATCCTGAAGCTAAAGAACCCGACACTGCGGGAGCCCAGCTATATATCGAGTATCATCGGCTATTCCGTAACCGTTCGTGCAATAGACACGGCAGATAGCCGACCATCGCCGACACGCTTCTAAGGTACTACTTAGCTGACATTTGTTATTAAGACACCTCAAAACAACATATTATGCCAACGACATCTGTTGAAGGTTGTTGAAACTACATTTATAATCCTATATACCACAGTCGTTAGAATTGCTTTGTTTAGTACACTTTATTAGTCTCTCTTTTTTAGATTATGATTAACCATTCCTCACGTTTCTTTTCGGCTATTTTCATAACCGTTCGTGCAATAGACAAGGCAGTTAGCCGACACTCTTCTAAGGCACTACTTAACTGACATAATAAGACACTAACAAGACACCTCAAAACTAATATATCAACGACATAACATGACACTAACAAGACACCTCAAAACTAATATACCAACGACATCTGTTGAAGGTTGTTGAAACTACATTTATAATACTATATACCACAGTCGTTAGAATAGAGAACTCATGTCCATTTTTTAAATTTTTTTATGAATAATGACCTTCTAACTTAAAAAACTGCATTTTTATTTTTAGAGTTAGTTTTAATAGTAATAAAATAATTGTCAAAGTTTTAATTTTTCAAGACCCCCCGAAAACCATCGTATGTATGGTGAATCGTGTGACGTTATCACTCCAAAAAAATTATTATAGGATCGGGCAATCAGCTGATCAACTGCCGCCATTTTGAATTCAGTTGTTCGAAGTATTCTCCCTAGAAGCAGCATTACTATTTTTTTGTGCAGTAGCTTTTTAATATTTTCAATAATAGAGATAAACTAATAAAAGATACCTTTATTTTTGAAACATTATTTAGGCCTAAATAATGTTTCAATAAACACAACAACTAAATCTCTAAAAACAGTATGTAAATAAACGAATAAATTAATACGATGGCTTGTGTCACATCATACATTCTCATACAATGACTTTACGGTGACGTCACTACACGTCGAACAGTGACGTCACCACTAAAATTTCAATAATGCCAACTTGTCGGCGTGTTTTTACGACCCGATTAAAAATGGACTTTTTAAAAAAAATTTAAAACTCTGCGTTTAATATTATTAAATAAAACTTATATATTCAGAATCAGCGTTTATCGGTCTATATGATCATATTTTTTTAAAGCCATAATATTTTTCACTGGAATTCCTTACTGCTTTGTTTAAAACACTTTATTAGTCTTTCTTTTTTAGATTATGATTAACCATCCCTCACGTTTCGTGGTGTGAGCGAGGAATATTGTATTTGGAAAACAATATAAAATAAATTTGAATTACATTTATGGGGCAAATCCCCTACATTACGGCGTTGTAAATGAATACAAGTTAGTTGTGTGGGAGTAACAATATTTTGGAAATATTCTGCCGCCATTACGCGATGTTTTATGTACATTTTATGCCTCCATAAAATTGCATTACACTGAGAGCCGCCGGGAGATGGCGTTTTATTTTTACAGTTTGGAAATTCGTATTGACATTGAGTGCTTTCTTTCGCAGAGATCGTAAATTTTATATTTCGTTTGAAAGACGTTTTGCATACGACTGACGGTAAATTCCATATTATATTTGATCGTAAAATAAAGTGAATACTTTCGAAAAGGAAATGCAATTTAATTCCCGGAAAACAATTCCGAAATTCACGGTAATTTGTTAGTTATGTGACCTACTGCAAAAATGCGAAATTGGCAGTTCGAAATTTTATATAGGTCGCTCAAATAGAGTTGAACCAAATAACCGACTTTGGATTGTGGTGCATATGTACGTAATTTTGACAGAAGTGGCCTTCGCGAAAAGTCAACGAGAAATAGCATCTATCGTGGTTACGCCTCCTATGTTTTTTAGCGACAAGCTGACAACATTGTGCACGTTGTTCGAATTTGAATAACAGAAAACCTTTTACAGTTTCACTAGAATTTCTTCAGTGAAGTCCACTAACATATTGACTGGCTGCAATTATTTTCACTTTGATTTCATAGAAATTTGAACCCGTTCCTTCTCATTCTGAACACATATTTTTTTAAGTTTAAGAGGCCACTTGCATCACATTTTTTTTTTTTAATTTTCCGGTTTAGGCAAATATTCTAAGACAATCTGTATTTTTTTTAATCGTATTTTTGAAACCCTGGCGATTTTTTTTTTAAATTTCAATCCGAAAAACCAGACCATTTTTTATAAACCGGAAAGACGGGACATAATTTTATAGGTGCGAAAAAGCGATAATTATATAGCCTAAAATCATTTAAAAATAACGTTTTCCACGAGAAAGGGCACAGGAGAATAACGAGGCATACCAAAAATATTACATGTCATAAATATTTTTTTCCTTGATCCATCTTATTGATCATAAATCATTATAATGTACAACGTATACATTACTAAATCCAATGTAATATACTTGTAATTATAATAATAATAAGAATATTATGACATTTGATTTTGTTAAAATCAGCACCACCACCATTATACCTCTAAAACACGTACAAACAGAGTAAAATGGCGTAAAATGTACGAAGTTCTCTTCATAACATCTGTCAAAAAGTCAAACCAAATGATACCATGATTTTTCCCAAGTCGTTATGAAATCCATGCAAGTGGCCACCCTAATTGATTTTGGCAGCCACTTCTGACTCTATGCAGAAACGTCCAGTCCGGTTGATAGATTCGCCTATCTTAACAAACGGATTGCAATATTTCGAGCACAGGCGTCAGTTAGAATGCTGCTCTTCTAGTTCTACCGGTACACTTGCAGATGATCCGATGAACTAGTATCATTGATTCCGGTGCGTTGTCAGGAAATACGCCCAATATTTGTATACGGTTGGCATTTGTCATGTGAGAACGGGTCGATTCTATGACTCGTTATTGTGTTCAACATATTTAAGTGAACAATGTTTTTTTTTTGCCTGAAATTACGCATTATTTGACACTAATACCGTTAAAATATCTGTTGGAAATTTAGTTTAAGGAAACATGTTTGTAAAGTCCGATCTCCTATGACTGTTTTCAAAACAATACTTCAAACATTACCACAAACATGTTGTTCGAACATTATTTCATTTTGTCTCCTGCGTTTGTTAAAAAATTGGGATGCGAAGGACGTGGCCACATATATTACGTATTTATGTAACGGTATGTTGCACACTTGATGACTACGATAATAATTACATAGACGTACAATTTCAGGGTGAGTTTTTTGTTATGAGGAAAAGGTGTTAAAGGTTTTACTGATAAGATTGTAGACGCTAGATCATGAAGAATACACAGATTTCAAGTTAGACCTTACATTACTGTCAAAATTGTAATAGGTTTTTATCAGGAATTAAGAATAGAAGACCGATTTTTTTTGGACATTTGCTTCTGAAGCCGATTTGGCATTATATTAAGATTTCTGAGTCTTGGAAAATATCATTTAAAAAAAAAACAAATATTTTCATAAATTATTCCATTGGTTTATCGGGCCCTTTATAATAAATGATTATATTTAGGCCCTCCGCTCATGAAGAAACTGAAAAACACCGTCGCGATTCAAACACTATCCACAGGAAAGAAACTTATGAATTTCTTTGGCGGTTTGCGCACAGGCAACTTGTTAAAGACCAGTTGTTGAGGGCGACGCGGTGACTAGCAGTACTGGTTCAGTTGCCATGTTGACAGGTTGCCATGGTAGAGACCTGTCAAATTTGCGATGTCAGATCAGAAAAATATCGATTTTTTTCAGGAGGTTGATAAATTGGGTTGTGCCGTGATTTAAGTTGCCAACCAGTTTCGGTTTCTCCAAGAGTGAAGGCCCTTAATGGACAATAAATTAATATATTAAATTTATTTAAAGGTGAGTTCATGATTGAAGCCATCATCCATTACGACATTATTTATTTGCAATTTATTAAACAATTTTTAAGCACGATCAGTGCACGTAGAGCTCATGAACCTCAAGAACTCATGCGATGTATGTTCCTTGTATGCTCCGTGAAAGACCGAACTCGGCGGTTGTCAAAAATTACGACCCCCTTCCCTGACTTCCCCTGCTATCTCCTTTCCCCTCTCGATGAGAATGTTTTCCATCCGCTACGAGTTGCACAAACGTTGCGTCTGCAAACTAAATGTGGCCAGCCACGCCTCCATTTAGCACGTTCGAACAAAATGTTTGTACTCGTAGTAATGTTTGAAGCATTGTTTGTGGAAACGGTCGCAGAAGACCGGCCTGAAGGCGTTTCTAAAAATGGGGTGTATAGTAAAAAATACGTTCTTTGGGACCTTTTTCACGCCCATATACATGCGATCGTTATTGTACAACTTTAGGAGGGAGGACATTTATAGGTTGAGAGTATGTTAGCACATTTCCTACCGACTGCTACATCGTTTACCACCCTGGAATAGCAAGAGGGATGCTGTCCTAAGCACGGATACCAACCCTTAGCTTGACATTGAGGTACGCGTCATCGGGGAATCTTTAGAGACTCGAGGAAAGCGACAACAAGACAAGTTCATGTGGAGGGCGTCGTTTTCCATGTATTATGTACGTGGTATATTTCAGAGTGAAAGGTACCTACTCTCAGGATCGCCTTGGTGAAAAATCACCAAACAGTGGAGAAAAGTTGTTTGAAATGGATTTAGCTATGTTTGATGACCAGATATAGAATATACCCCACCTTCATCTTCCCCGTCTCCTTCCCCTCTTCATAACCTCACAAACCCTAATTGGGGATGTCATAGTTTCTTTGGCTCCAGATGGTTGATACTTCTTTAAGGTATTGACATTAAACATGGTGACCCGATAGTGGATCCCCCGACAGTTATTAAATTATAATCAACTAGCAGACCCGGCCACATGTTGCTGTGGCTAACGAAACACAACGCCATTACCCAACCTTTATAAAATCCACATCACCCGCTTGCCAGCTGCCCGCTGCCTGAATTGAATTTTTGAATTTCTCGGCTTTTCTCTACTATAATAAGCATGCATTATACATATAAACTTCCACCTTCCTCTTTAATCACTCTATCTATTGGTGAAAACCGCATGAAAATCCGTTGGGTAGTTTAAAAGATCTATGCGCACTTACGCAGGTTCTCCACCCCTGCAGTATATAAACAAGTAGTTTTGTATTGATGCATTTTAATGAAAATACGTTTTATACTTTTGTTTCATCCTCTCTTGGGACACTTCATTATATTTTATGTAAGAAAGTTTGCCATATTTTCGCTAAACCATATCGTATATAAGTTTGCCGGGGTACCAACTGTCAGGGGATCATCTGTCACAGAGCCTTTAACAATAGGTCGAGATGTATTAAAAAAGCATATTTTCTAACGTACTCATTTCTCGTACTTTTATTTTGAATAAATATAACTTTCATCCCTTATGATGTAACGTTTTTTCTGTATTTTAATTTATTTTTATAACTGGCAACAATTCTGTCTAAATACGAGTAACTGAATAAAATCTCTGAAAAAGAAACTTGTCTTGATTCTGGAGTGGAGAAGGGAAGTAGGTTCTGCTACATTTTAAGAAATACTTCGTAGAATGAGAAGAGTGAATGAGAGAAACCAATGAAAACCTTATCTGGAAGGAAACGGCCTTCCGTCCGAACCTGAAATTTTGAAACCAGGAGAGCAGGCCTTCATGACGTTCAACTTTTCGTAGTATTTTGAAATGGTTGTCTTCTGTGTCTAGATAAATATAAGATACGGGATTTAAAATATACAAACAGTGATGGTGAACCCGTGAACGCTAACGATAGAAAAAATTATATTTTAGAGTGGAAGATGCTCCCAGTATTGACCTCGTGAAAGACCACTATTCGGAGAGGAAATGTTGCTAGGAAATTTTATGGTGCAGTGAAAAGAGGAAAGGTAAGATTGAGAAGTGTCTAGCAATCCGATCTGCTCACTAAAAATAGCTATATAACTGTACAAGTGAACACATAAATACAATGTCAGAAAATGTTCGTAAATAAAATGTCAGAAACATTTCGACTCCAAACTGTGATTTCTCACCAAATTGTGAGTATTAATTATTCACTCTGGATCGTGGTGCAATCATGCCATATTCACAATTTCGATATGAATTATACGATTATTTATGGTAAAACTCCATTTAAAATAAAATACCATAATGGCAAATGTCCAAAGTGAGAGTTTTTCTTTTTTTTTCTTGAAACTCGATATTGTTTTTATAATTTGGCATGCGGTTATGGGCGTAGCCAGGTTTTGATTTAGGGTGTGGCGAAAAGTAAAAATCTAGAATAAGTGCCGAAATGGAGTAGGCTCTTAGAACATATTCATGCTTTAGGCTCTTTGAATAAACTAACTAACTAACTAACTATCACACCGTTTCCCCGTAGGGGTAGGTAGAGAGGACGGACCGCCAAACAACTCGGTCTTGGCACACACTTCTTGCCTCGTTCACATTGATACATCGTCTCATACATGCTCTTCTATTACTCTGACTCTTGATATGATCCGACTCAAGTATCTGATTCACTTGGTCGTGCCATGTCTTTCTCGGGCGTCCCCGATTTCTTCTACCATTCACATTTGCGTCATATTTTCTCCTTACACTCCTTTTCTCGTTCATTCGCTCTATATGCCCAAAACCATCTGAGCGTTCCTTTCTTAATCTTACTCATTACTCATTACGCTTACATCTGCCTTGCATTTTTTGCGGATAATATCTAATAATAATAATTAGCTAGTTTATGTAGCGCCGTTTTCGTGGAAAATCACCTCAAGGGCGCTGTCAAAATCACCTCGAGGGATCTCCACGTTTCTCACACAATCGTTCATGATTTTGCCACATATTCGCCTCAGGGATCTCATTTCTACAGCATTCTTTGAATACAAGTAATGTAAACGGAAGAAGGAAAAAACATCCGGTGAAGTGCAGTAAATTTGAAAACGCGACTCGGTCGACATGCACTGGCCAGCCAGGGTAGGGCAAGCGCCCCACCTTGCCCCACCGTGGCTACGCCCATGGTTCTGGGTACCATCGTTCCGGGAATATTTATTGAATAATCAATACCCCTGCCATGGGTTTGGTGACTTAGGCCCAGGTCCACGGGGTGAGGATTGTCTGGGTCTCGGCGGATGCAACCGCTCCTGCCTCCCCCTGAAAAGACCTTCCGAACAGCATCCCCAAAGATAGCACAGGCCCGAGGGAAATTCTTTTCCTCGGAGCCTCCTGTATGGAGTTAATGATAAAGAAAAGTATTACATTTTTGTACAAAAGTATTTTTATTGGTTTTTTTGTTACATGATTTTCGCCTATCAAACTAGGCACATAGGTACCCGTATTATAATGATTATAGATATAACGATAGAGAGATGTAAAAAAAATAGGAAAGAATAATAATATAGAGTACATAACCACCGTAAAAGCTAAATTAAAAGCACCTGTCGTGTATGTATGCTAGAATTGTAGTACCTAGATTTTTTTTATTTATTTTCATTTATGTACACTGTGGGTAAATAATCATATATAAGAAAAGTAAGCATTTATCTAAGTAAGTTATAGTTTAGGTATACCAGTATTATCTTATTGTGGAAAAAATTAAATAATGAAATTGAAAATAAGAGAATTAAAACAATATGAAATTACACGTAGAAAAAAATAAAAAGGAGGAAAAAAGTTTTTTTTTTATAAGTAAAAATGTATATAAATCATAAGATCAATTTGCTTATTTTAAATACCTAAGATCTAAGGCATTCTTTAATATCATAGACCTAATAAGCCATGGATCATTAGTGCGATTTTGTATGAATGGCATTGAAGCCAAAATCTAGGGCGAGGGGAAATTCTCTGGTAGCCATCTTGTAAGACAAACTTTTGATATGACTTGTATGCGAAGTTGTATATTATAACGAACCGTTTATTTTTAATTCAATTATAACGACTTATTACTTTTGATCGTGTATTTGATGAGGAAAGTAATTTTTTTTAATTAGATTTGTCAACAGTGATTACATTGAACATGGTTGATACTATCACTAATTACATACATAAACTAATTAAATACAACATTATATCATAATACTTACATTTACATTACATTCTTACACACACATGCCATACATTACATAACAATAATAAGTTTTTAGAATAACAAGTTTATAGAACAACATATATGGGAGCTTTAAATCTTGATCAGATTATTTGAAGGTGGCCAATGATGACATTTTCAGATTAATGGAATGATTTTTGTATATCTCAATAAAATTACGGCACATTCTCGATAAAGCTGTGAACATAGTTTACAAGTCGTGAACCTTTAAAAAAATTCTAGGAACTTTGAACCTGACTTGATGAAGTAGAAAAGGGCAGTTTATTTAACCATTAACAATTTTGAAAAGAAAATTTAAACTATATTTAGTCTTCTCTGTTCAAGGGTGCGTACATTGTAGAATTTTAATTTATCGGTGTAATGATTAAGTGATCGAGATATCGATCTATCCTATCGGAATACGCTTGGTGGTACATCTAACATTTTTGAACCCGCTCTATTCGCTGAATATGAACTTTGTACGTTGGCCTCCATTTAGCACTTGCGTACCTACTCCAATACGTTGCAGGGTTAAGGAATTGTACAGCGTTATTTTTTATTTGGATTTTGAAAATGTTTACTATTTCGTTTGATAAATCTTTGCATTTTCAGGGAATTAGAAATGATGTAGTCGATATGAAGTGTAAAAGTTAATTTCTTATCAAAAAATATGCCTAGATCCTGAATGGTTGTGACTTCCTGGAGTTTAGTACTGTCGATAAAATACTGAGTTGGGTTAGAGTTCGATTTACGTGTTAAAGAATTAAGAAACGTTCCATTGTCGATGCACCACTTTGAAACTCTGTAAATATCAATTTGAATTAGTATAGAATCTAGTAATGTGTGGATAATTTTGAATATCTTACAATCATCAGTAAATAATAAAATATCAAAATCCAAAATAACATCGCACAGGTCATTTATAAAAATGAGGAACAAGATCGGGCCCAAATGGGACCCTTGAGGAACTCCAGACTTAGAAATGAGAAAAATTGTTTGCAGTTCACACGCGGTAGTAGTGAAACCTTCAGAAAACTAAAGTAAATAAGAATGGAAAAGTTATGAAGCACCGCACAAAGAGGAGACCGATTATTTCATTCTCTCGCAGGCTAAATCCTAGAGATGTATGTGTTTAGTGTCGCCTTTTCGTTTAATCGAGTTTCAAATCACAACGGTGCTAAAGAAGTTTTCTCTTCAAAAATTAAGCAGATTTTGTCATTTTTTATACGTCGTCCCACTTCCCACTCTTCTCCAGGGCTTATAAAGTTCATGTTTAACATAGTCCCTTCTCTTTACAAATAACCAATTTTGGTTCCCACTCAGAGTCGCGAGCTCAAGCTCAGCTAATTCCTGCATCAAGCTCGAGCTCAAGCTCAGCTAATTCCTGCATCATTGAGTAATAACATTTTCCACAGTTAAGGCGCCGCAACCGGGCTCAAAAAGAAGAGGATGGAGAGATCTGAAATTACGAATGTTAGAGGAGCGCGCTAGTATTAAAAGCGACAAAATCGATGCGAAAATTGTGAAAATGTTTAATAAAACACGTCTCGTTTAAAATACCAAAAGCAAAAATCTCGCGGGAGTTGTCTTAAACAGCATTTAAAGAAACACTGTGAATTTTTCGTACATATAACTTGTAAAATAACTGAAACAAACGTTTATAATAATTTTTGGAGCATACTTGGCGATTTTTTTCTATGGGGGGAATTTTATATAATTTGCGTTTCGGCGTGGGGAATGCCTACATATTATCTTCAAGTGTAACATATATTTTTTAAGATCTTTAAAACTTAGCGTGTTTAAGGGAGATATGTAAGAAATCAATAGAAATAAGAGGAATGGAATTATTATTTTTCGGTTATTCGTAATCGACAATTTGTACCCGCGATCCATCGGCCTCGAGGAGTTAGCTCAATCGAAAGGTCTGGATATATTTTATTAATATATTTTCAAAGGCTTTTTCTCACATTTAAAAGGTTCAACTCACATGTAAACAACATTACAAGCAGTCACCTGTCACAAAAACAAATTCGAATCACAACAGGTAGAGAACAACCTCCCCAAATAAATAAAACAAAATAAGTTGTTTGTTTAAGAGTAATGATAGCGACCTTGTTTCCTATTCGGTGAAATATTTCTCGGAATGTTCTGGCGCTATCGCCGCGCTGTCTCGGAACTTCCCAAGCTTCACAATAGCGTTATCGTGCATTCACTCAAAAACTACGTTTCAACAGCTTTCCTTAGAATCTTCTCTCGCTTTTCAATGTAAAACAATCGTTCAATCTTCTGCTAAGATTGGCAGGTTTATTAGCATTGAAGTTTCATTTTATGACAGTTTTATTTTTAAAATGCGACCGTTGCGTTTATTCGCTGAAAGAATTCACTTTGTGTCAATGTATTTTTTTGTGATATTTAGTTTCACAACCGTCCGGAATCATTGAAACTAAGTAACCCCATTTTATTTAAGGAATTGGAGTTTTTTGCATGAACTTTACACAGAATGAAAATAATCTGCCGCAGGGTCTATGCCATCTTTGGAGATGCTGTGTGGAGGGACTTTTTGTGGAAATTTTATGTTTTAGCCAAATATTAGAGATATCAAGTTCAAATATTAGAGACCATAAAATTACTTAATTATGCTAGAAAACCATCATTTGTGAATCACTCACTTAACGACATTTAGTCAAATTTAAACAATGCAGTAATTGAGGAAACTTTAAAGGGTAAAAACCGTTAATAATTTCCAATATTTTACTCGGAAATCAATAAAGGCTTTGTAATTGAAATAAATACAATAAGTATTTCATCGTAAGTACCTATCTAGAAATAATATGAATACATCGTCTATAAGTGTCCTAAGTCCTAACTACAGTTTCATAATGCCTTCAGAAGGCGAAACACCTGTCATGGGTAATACTAAATTCAAAAGCAGAACTTGTTTTTATAAATAGAATAATAATATTATTGAAAAGAAACTTCTAGGTTTTAAGTCACTTTATAGATATATTTTCAATGTCTACCGGTTTCGGTGCCACCGTACCGTAACAGTCCTTAAACAAGTATTTTTTTTTCGTTTATTAAAAATTCACAATGTGTTTTGCTTCTATTGAAAAAATAATATTATTGAATACATAAAAGAATTTAAAATGAAGTTCTACGAACTAAACGTAATAACAATTAAACATTAAAAATAAATAAATAAAAAGTAAGGAGTGTTGGGTCTTTAAGAGATGCATGTTGTAGGAGGGAGGAAACACAGAGGCCGATGCAGAAGAGATGGGTAACACGGAGGAGATGGTCATACTCGTTACTCTTCAAGATCTTAGTTTTCGCTTCATACTCTTATTGTGTTATTAAACTTTTATACATCAGAATTCTACTACTCTGACTTATATGACATTACATTAAGCTATGTTTAAGTTATAGGACTACGCACCTTTTTTGTAACTCCAGAAAGGTGCAGGTACCTATACATATTTTAGTGCCTTTGGTCTTAGAAGAAGTTCAAAACGATTGTACGCTCTTTTTACCCAGAGGTTACATGAATGACGGACACAATCAATACTAGAACTCCACGACATGTAAATGATATACGGTTTGCGCGACGCCTTCAAATGTCCAGAGTAATTAAGGTATATTGCGAAAAGGATCTCACTGATCTTACTCATATAGCAATAAAACAAAGCGATAACTTGCACACGTACCATAAAACATCGTAAACCTAAAAAAATTCGATTGAATTATGTTAGATTTATAAGGTATCTCTACTTCAAATTTAAACATCATAAACTCGACAGCAAATATGTCATATTTTAAGTGTCCCTTTTTTCAAAATTGAGGATCGTTTACACAAAAATAAATATCATTTTATTCTCATTTTTTTTTTTTTTGGCTAATTCATATTTTCAAAAATCTATATCTGTTTTATGTGTAATTGAAAATTATGAATGTTCGAAAAGTAAAATATCTACATACCTATAAATCTATAAAAAAGAGAAATATCAGGTAGGTATAAAATGTAAAAGATCCATTATTTTCTTATTTCAATGTTTCTAAAAAGACCCCCAGGTATGTAAAACAACTTTATTCCTGATTCTCTACCATATTTGTTGCCTAAACAAACCAAAAAATATTTTTAATAAAAACAATAATATTATTGCAGAACTAAAAGGCATTGACATTTTTTTAAACTTTTTTATGCGTTTAAATATTCCTCTTTTGTAAAAATTTTAAATATTCGACTTCTTTTTAAATAAAGATGGCTTTTCACAAACTTCTTTTCATTCGCCATGTCTAAGAGATTTAAAGATTATCATAAAACTAGCAGACCCGGCCACACGTTGCTGTGGCTTCCCCAACCTTTATAACCAACGCCATCTATTAATTTGCATACATTTCAAATTCACACCGCCCGCTGCCTGAATTGAATCTCTGAATTTCTCCACTTTTCTCTACTATAATATGCGTGTATTATACCTATAAACCTTCCTCTTGAATCGCTCTATCTATTGTTGAAAACCGCATGAAAATCAGTTACGTAGTTTAAAAGATCTAAGCGCACATACAGCGGGAGCGACTTAATTTTATACTATGTAAAGATATTGAGCCCTTGTGATTATTCACTTTTTTACATGATATTTTTCTGCGTGAAAACGCTCGATTACTATTTTTGGCTAGTAGCTGAAATCCCCACTGATCGGGCTTAACACCCACACAGATCCAAATATAGACTTTTATTAAAATTATTTTCGTCTAATTTTTACTGTCTTGGTGTATATTTCGTCAAGATTGAAAATTGGAAAATGTGAAAAGAGGGTAGGGTGGTTTGTCGAAATCTCACCTAGACAGCGAAGCTTTTTCTGTTTTGGAGGTGGGCAAAATTTCGTCAATCTCAGAATAAAATCGTAGATTTATTTAAAAAAACAAACCCCACGCCGTAACGCTCATCTTTACGTAAAGAGATTGAAAATTTTTTTGTGTAATTTTCTGGGTAAACTGCAAAAAATGGGATATTAGTACCTAAGCAAAATATTTTATTTGTGAAATTATTGTGTATAAATTAATCATTTTCATGACATTGATTTATCGAACCTTCAGTGCGGCGAATGTGACCAATCTTTTTAATCTGAAAAACAGAATGTAATATTTTGACTAGACAGTTTAAAACCATAAAACCACCATGAAAACATAAAATAGTTGTTGAGGAAATATTCCCGGGTAAAGACGGAGTGGTTCGTGTGGCACTCGTAAGAACCCCTTCTGGGAACTTTAAACGACCAGTCGTGAAATTGTGTCCCCTGCCTACGCAATAATAATTATTAATTTTCTTTATCTCTATTTATTTATTTTTTCTTAACTTTGTAATATCAATCGCGTATATATATAATTTTAACTTTTTTTATTTTTCACTATAATTCTTTACTTTATATGGGATTGATTGGGTATTGCATTCGCAGACTTGGTGGGTAGATATGTCAAAATCCTGAATTTATCCCACCTACCTAATCTTTCCTTCCCAAATGTCACCATAAAAATTGTTGCAAGAAATACTCAACTTTGGAGAGGTGACAGTGTGCTTTCCTGCTCAGAACAAAATAACATCTCAGACAGGGCGCATGTGTCGTAACCTCTTACTGTAAGAATATTGCGATTTTTAAAATTAAACAGTGAAAAGTGTACACCAAACTGGAGATCAGCGAGGCCCCATCTGCAACGGTGAGTCCTATTTTCCTTATTCCAGTCTGGGCTTATCTAATTTTCCAAAAGCCCAGATTTGAACTATCGACTGACTGACTATCCATCAGGTTTTGCCAGTGTATACTATTCAATCGTCCCGTATAACTTAGCGTTTTCACGTAGTTTCGGGACTGGTTCTTCGAGGGCTGCGTGGGCTTTGCTCTGCAGCATTTACCGCCAATTAATAGTGGAGTCGCAGTTTCGCGACACCAATAGTAATTGATTTAACCATTCTACATCATTTGTATGAACGTGTAATATTTCTTCAAGACGTATCAAAATTGAAAAATGTGAAAAGGAGATAAGATTTTTTTATATAATTTGAAATCTCAAAAAGACAGCGAAGCTATTCCTGTATTGAAGGTTAGGTGGGCAAAATGTAATCAATTGCAGGATCAAATCGTAGATTTGTTTAAAAAAACCCACGCCAAAACACTCTTCTTTATGTAAATAGATTGAATGTTTACTTTTTATAGTTTTCTGGGTAATCTGTAAGAAATGGGAAAGTAGCAACCAAAATCTTTTATTTGGGAAACTCATCATCATCATCACTAGCGGCTCTACAACCCCTGGCGGGTCTTGGCCTCTTCAAGAGTCTTCCTCCACTCGTATCGGTTTTGTGCCAGCTCTCTCCAGTTTAGAAGTTCCAAGGTTGATATATCTTTGAGGACGTTGTCCCTCCATCTTAATTTTGGTCTTCTCAGGCTCCTTCGCCCTATCGGTCTTGAGTTCAGCAGGGACTTTGGTGCTTGATGCTCGATCATTCTCTCAACGTGACCTAGCCACCGAAGTCTTTTCAGTTTTATAAATTTTGTGACGTTTAGCTCCTTAAACAGAGTATATAGCTCATTGTTGTAACGTCTGCGCCAAAATCCATTTTCTAAAACCGGTCCGAAGATACGCCTCACAATTTGGGAAACTTTTAATTAAAAATTGATAATTTTTATTACATTTTTTTTTACAAGCGCTCCACACAGGAGGCCCTGAGGAAAATAATTTCCCTCAGGGCCTTTGTCATCTTTGGGGATACTGTGTGGACTGATTTTTTTTAGGAAAAGAAAGGAGAGGAGAGTTCTGGGAAGGAAAAGGGTTTAAGGGGTGGGTAGGAATCTGGGGTTCAGTGTATCCTGGTCATCCGCCTCCAAGACCTAGGCAAACCTCACCCCATGAACCCGGGCACCCCTGCTAAATCACCAAACGTAGTGAACCACTTGGGGTAACCTATGGCAGAGGTGTTGGTTATCCAATAAAGGTTCCCGGGGCGGCGGTACCCATTCCCGCTTCCCAAATTGAAATCGCCTTCGCGGATTTTTTTGGATCCAATAATAGATTTTCCGAACCTTCAGTGGCGAAGTTTTTCTGTTAAACAGAAAGCAATATGATATGATTTTAGATTTTCACCGCCAAAAGTATTTTGGTTATTTGTTTTTGGGGTGTTATGCCGTGTTGCGCTACCTCCTCCTTTAGCCAACGTTTCGGATACAGTGTCCATCATCTGGGCAGATGTGTGAATGTTAGTGGTGAAATGTGTGCTTAAGTACTTCGAAGCAATACCGTGTTGCGAAACGTTGGCTAAAGGAGGAGGTAGCGCAACACGGCATAACACCCCAAAAACAAATAACAAAAAGAAAGCAATATCTTCACAAGTTCACACGATAATATGTTTGAAACAATAAAGCCGCCATGAAAACGTAATCGATTTAACCATTCTCCATCATTTTGATATTTTCTCAATCAATACAGAAAACGTTGTCGTTTTGTATGTTATTCTGATAATAGCCTAAATCACGTAATCTCGAGTAATTTGTAATCAGACAAATAACCCAACGACGATTTAGTTATTGAGCAATGAGCAACCCACGCTAAAACAAACGGCAGCCCTAAACAGGTTCAGTATTTTCTGAATCCATAATGATTGCATCAAATATTTGTATTGCGTTTCGGCCGTCACGTTCCGGGGGAAACGTGAAACGTGGCAACCTCCCTACGATCAAATATTCTTCTGTGCCGCTCCGCCTAAATTATTTATGCCCCATCCGGCTGGCAAGACCAAGTGACGACGTCCCTGTCGAGGGGAATATACCGGAGACATGAAAAATGACGCCCAGCCGATTATGCAGATGCGAAACTTACCCTATTTACTGCTAGAGGGAGGCGTCGCGCTTCGCAGAACCGACCAATTTATTCCGAGGAGCAATATATGGGTTGGCTATATTATATTCACGAATGTAAACATTCTAGGCGAACAACGTGTATTATCTTTGATATAAAGCAGCAGATCTGTAAGCTAGAGCAATTGGAAAGCAGAAAATGAGTTCAGGCTTCTTGAATCTCGCAAAGCTTTTATTCTAAATTTTCTGTTAGAGTAACTGCTTTCAACTCGAAACGTCTTTCCTGAAATCTTTATCCTGAAGCAGAGAAACCCTTGTAAGATAAACTCTGATATTATGAAAATTGCCCAGATTTTCAAGATCAACTTTACTCGTATTTTCAACTTGACAATACCCCTTTGAAATATTAATTTAATCGCAAAATTTTAAAAAAACACGACGTCAAATTGTTTGTTCCAGATTTCAAAACTATAATACATCTATTTTAAAATGTCTACCTAGTTGCGACATCTCTTGGGTCGGCTGGTAGCCAAATTTCTAAGTTTTTTTACTAAGGATTGGACCTCGTCCCCAGAGAATGGCTCTTAAACTCTGTGAACTTTTAAAATGTCTTTCAAAACTTTAAAAAAAATGTAAAAATTTGTTTGACTAAGGGTTGAATCTTCCTCCCAGGGGACTGGTGTCAATGCCGCTAACTCAGCCAAATCCCAATTGGATAGGATCGACATTTATTTCGTATATTAACTGCTGTCATACAATTGTAAAGAAATGCATATATGTCCGCGTGAGTGAGCGTGATTGCTACCAAAAGTTTATAGAATATATTGGCATGTACAACAAGTCAATCTGCTGAGTTTCAGCTTTATCGGATGTCTGGAAGTGGGATTATCTCCACTTCTAAGATTCCACTTCATTTATTCTTTCATTCAAAAAAAGGAAGAAATTCAAAAAGATTTAATAAAAAAATATCAATATTTATTGTGAGATAGTTTTACTACGTAAATTACCACTCATTCCACAATCAGAGATATTTTCTGATCAATTTCATTTTCTTAAATGAATTTTGTCGTGACTGATTGAAGAAATTCTTCGTCTGTTGCATAATTTATTCTGCAAAACGTCGCTCAATTGTTGCCATCTCAACAAAATTATTAAATATTCACCCTTTCTTTGTTTCCTTTTTGAGATATATCCTAGGGTGGGACTGGGGCCTCGGGTTTTCCATCATCTCAAGTAAGGTAACTGCTGAGAGGTCCATGGACCGTTAGACGGCAAAAAACTGAGCACATGAATATGATATTACTTTTTATGGGTACAAGGACGCACGTAGTCAAAAACCCACTGCATTCTCTTACTAGTTGGACTCTGAAGTAATGGAAGTTTTTTAACATAATTATTTTGGAAGTTATCGTAATTATTTTTGGGGTTAGTTTATTACAGTGAAATACCGGCTATAAAAGGATTAATGCTTGCAGCACTGTGTCATTTCTCATATCTACCATAAACACGTACTTCACCACAATCTATACATCTATCTTAATGATGGACATTGTAAAGCTATTCAAAACGTTGGCTAAAGAAGGAGAAAGCGCATCGCGGCGTAATGTCTCAAAAATAATCACTTAAATACTTTTGGTCGTGAGAAGGTTTTTAATGTTATTTATAGGATTATAGATTTAGTCGCAACATCCTTCAACAGATGTCATTAGTAAAGATGGTTATATGTCGTTTTGAGTGTCTCAACAGATTAAGTAGTACCTTAGAAGATTGTCGACTATTGTGGTTCGTGTCTAATGAACGAACGGTTACGGACATTTCCGATAATAGATGCTAGAAGCTGTGCTCCCACAGTGTTTGGTTTCCCAGCTTCAGAATAACTTAGAGCCTCTTATAGTACGGACATCTGGCCCAGTTAAATATTAATTGTAAACCTTACGATAACGTAAATAAAGCAACTTCTAATCTCGAAAAACGTCGATCTTAATTGAAGCTTTCCAGAACATATTTCAAGTAATCTCGATCTCTGGGATTGAAGTACGTCACTTTTTTTTAACCGTTAAATTATCCTAACTGCCAAACTGGAGCTAGTGGTACTATGGCATCATCAAATCAGATCCTATGAGATCTTGTAGGGAATAAGGATGGAAAGGAGATGGGAAAGGGAAGGTTGGAAGTACCTGGCTATTAGATGTGACACTAAACATTTCAAATAACGCCTAATGTTTCGATTGTGAATAGTGACCGTTCACCTGGGCGGTATCAATTTTTTAGCATTCTTTTCTGGTCTAAAGATAATAGTATTTTTTAAACGAATCCGGGTGTTTTAAAGCACACTACATCTGAGAAGAAAATAATTTACTTTCATCTCAGAGTAGGTACTACGTACCTACTGTCAATCTTACAATTCCTTATTGTTGTTTTAATGATCTATCATATATGAGGGAGCGGTCCGTATCGGTAGAGACGGCAGATAAATGAAAGGCGTCAGTCGATGTATGAGTCAGTCTTTATTTATTGCTACGTAGCGGAGGTCGAAGCGGAGCGGAGTGACAGTGGATGATGCTGCGTGATGACGAGTGAAGAAGGTCAGGAGACTACGGCGGTGAAGATCACTGGTCTTCAGGGAGCCGGCGTGTTGCACTACACCATGGCGGTGTAGAATGACCTTGATCCAGGCGGTCGACCGTCGTCGCGTTGACGAGGTATTGGCGGCTGTGTGTCCAGTGGGTCGGAGCACACACGTGACGCAGGAAGGAACCTTGAGAGGCGATGAGGATGCTGGCGCGTTGCCGGTTGTGGTTGCTGCTCGTTGCAGGATGCTGGTTGACATCTCATGTCGAGATGGTAGTCGGAGAAGTTCCTCGAAGGTGCTGGAATGTTCCTGGGTCACACCGGATAAATGGATTTCACTACTATCTGCGCGGGCCCGTGCCGGGCGCGGGCACGCAAAGAGTTACTGCACTGCTCGGGCTGTGTTCCTTATTCGATGAATGGAAAGTACTGACTGATTGACGCCGAGTAGTATCATATTGTGAAAATAACGAGGTACAGGGAACCCAATCCCTTTGTCTCGCGAACTGTGGTTTGTAGTCACCTGTGGGATGGTTTTTTTTCTACCCGATGTGTGGGCTGCCTTTGGCAACATGAAGGGCTTATGAGTTTATTTAATACTAAATTTTTTGTATTTTATTTTCTTTTTTTTTTTTTTTTGACGTTGGTTATTTGGTTTTTGTTTGTGATACTAAATTTTTTTGTATATATGGTTGCGCTTACTGTTCTTTTATTAGAGCCCACACATCAGGGGGGAAGTGTGATGGATACAGGTAAGGGGTAGGGTGGGGGGTCGCCGGGTCTTATGTGCCCGAGACGGGATATGCTTGGGTTCGGATTTGAAGCGAGTTTGGAGTAAAACGCCTTGGCCAATTCTACTATGTGCGTTTTGAGGGGGGGAATTTTCGTGCCTGTATTAATTATGCTATTTCTGACAAACCAAGGACTTTTGGTATATCTTCTGAGCGCAGCGTTCTGGAATTGTTCGAGTCTCTTGGTGTTTCCTGTTCCCCATATCGGGGAGGCGTATGTCATGACGGTGCGAATTTGGGATCTGTATATGAGGAGTTTGTTTTGGAGGGATGCTTTGGAATTTGTGTGTAGTAGTGGGTATAAAGCTCCGGAGATGCTCCTGGCTTTTGCGAGTGTATTTTTGATGTGAGGTGTCCATGTGAGTTTTTTGTCTAGTGTGACTCCAAGATATTTAGCGGTCTTTTGCCATGGTATGACCTGTCCGTACATCGTCACGACACCCACCGGAGTCGAGCCGACTTTTCTTCGTGAGAAGAGGATCGCCACGCTCTTGGAGGGGTTGACGTCTATACGCCACAGGTCATAAAATTCTTGGAGTCTGTTTATGTTTTCTTGTAGGCGGTGAGTTATCATCCTGGGTGAACTGTATCTGACCATTACCGTTGTGTCATCTGCGTACAGAGCTTTGAGTGAATTATGGTCTTCTGAGAGGGGAATATCGTGTGTGTAGATATTGAAGAGGACGGGGGACAGCAAGGATCCTTGGGGGACACCTGCTGTCATGAATCGTTTTTTAGAGAGAGCGCCTTTGTATTTTACTTGGAAAGTACGCTGGCGGAGAAATGATTTTAAGACACCGAGTAATTGGGGGTCGATGCCTGTTTTGTGGAGTTTGAGAAGTAGGCCGTTCAGCCAAACTTTATCGAATGCTTTGGCGATATCCAGGAAAATGGCGCCAGTTGATCGCTGGGTGTTGAAACCATCTATGATGTGTTCCGTGACTCTGAGGAGCTGATGGAGGGTGGAATGTTGTGATCTAAAACCGTGTTGCTCATCAGGTAGGGTGGATACCTCGTGAATGTGCTTTAAGAGCCGGGTGAGGATAATTTTTTCGTAAATTTTACCGATGTTTGACAGGAGACTGATGGGGCGATGATTTTCACAGAAGAGGGGGTCTTTTCCCGGTTTCGGGAGAACGATGACGTGAGCGTGCTTCCAACTTTTGGGGAAGTAGCGCAGTCTGAGGGCGGCATTTATGAGATTGACTATTGCTAGAATTCCTTTTGGGGGGAGGGCTTTAAGAGCGAAGTTTGTGACGCCGTCCGGGCCGGGAGCCTTCTTGTTTTTACGACCTTTGATAGCTCGTATGACTTCGGCCGGGGTAGTGAAGTGGATATTTGTAGGGGGGAGTGAATTAAAGATGCTATTTACTTGGCGGTTGACATCTGCAATGTGATCGAGGTTGGCGTGTTTGAAGCTGGGACTGAATTGTTTTTCTAGACTGTCGGCGAACGCCTCCGCTTTGTCCAGGTCGTCGAAAACGAGGCCGTTTTCGGCGTGAATGGGGTGGTTCGGTGAGGGGGTAGATTTGAGGTTTTTGGATAATTTCCACAGGGAGCCATCCTGTGGATTTACCTCTTGAATTTTCATATTCCATGTTGTATTTGAATGCTCAGTTAGTTTTTTCCTAATGAGGGCTTGAAGGCGGTTTATGTTGGTTTTTACTTTGGGATTTTGATTTTTTTGCCAGTGGCGGCGAAGACTATTTTTGGTTTTTATCAATTCTTTTATTGTGTTTGGGAGGTTTTCTTTCAGATTTTGATAGCGCTCCGGGATGGTTTTTGAGGCTTCATTTACTGAAGACATTATTGCCTCAGCGAAAGTGTCAACCGCTCTGTCGAGTTCGGCCGAGTTTTGGAGGGAGTGATTAATGGATAATTTGTCCCCGACTATCTGTGAAAAATATGTCCAATCGGTTTTTTTTGAGGGCAGAGGGGGGGAGGGGTCTGTGAATTTATTGAGAGTTAGCAACACGGGGTTGTGGTCGGAGTCGAGGTCGCTGATAGATTCGATACAGTTCATCCAGGGTGATTTGTTGAATATTGCGATGTCTAATTCGTCGGGTGGATGGCCCTGGGCGGAGAAATGGGTGGGTTCCACAGGGCCGGCGACGATTAGATCAGGGTGGGATTTGGAGAATTCGAGAAGGATTTTACCATTTTTGTTTGCGCGCCTACTATTCCAATTTGGATGCTTCGAATTGAAGTCTCCCATCAGAATAGTAGGTGTTTGACCTTCGAGAAGTAGTTCAAGATCAGACTTTTGTAAAGTCTTTGTTGGTGGATTGTATATTGAATTAATTCTCAAAGGGCCTGCTTGCTTGGTAAAAAGGGTTATAGAGGTACTTTCTATGGATGAAAGCGTGGGAGTGATATTGTGTTTGTGTGCGAGTTTAGTTTTCACGAAGATAGCTGTGCCGCCACCTCGTGAGTGTAATCTGTCATTTCGGTACAGTGTATAGTTTGCGATTTTAGGTGTTGTTGATGGGTTCAAGTGTGTTTCATTTACGAGTAGAACATCGAGATTGTGAGTGTTGGTGAATAATTTGAGTTCTTGTAAACTCTTTGTGAGACCGTTCGCATTCCAGAAGGCCATGCGCAGCGCGGAGGACATGGTAGTAGAGTTAGCCATTAGACGGTAAAAAGAGCGAAGAATTGAGGGGCTGCTGTGAGAATGATGGTGAGGTAATCTGTCGGGGAGGAGGCAGATTTGAATTTGGGGATTAGGTCGGCGATGAGGTCACCGATCCTGGAGAAATTTATATTTTTTATGAAGTCAAAAATATTAAAGGGGGTTGAGCCTGGGGGGGGAGGGGGAGGGGGAGGTTGGGTTTGTTGGTTTGAACCTGCAGCCTGGGCGTAGGAGGTCCCGGGGGAGGTGGTGCGGGAGTTGAAGGTGACTATTGGGGAGGTTACCTGAGTTCGGCGAGCGAAGGGTATTGGGTTTGCAGGGCGCTTCGGGCATTCCTTATAGTTTGCGGGATGAGGTCCGCCGCAGTTGGTGCAGGTGGCTGGACCATCCTCCCTCTTCTTCGTGCATTCAGCCGTAAAGTGGTCTCCTGTACACTTTACGCAGCGGGGAGGGAGGAAACATCCCTTTGCGGAGTGCCCGAAGTGTTGACAGCGGTGGCATTGGGTAGGGGCGGTCTTTTTGTCAAGATATTCCACCTTGATCCTCAAGTGGAATATTGACTGCAGGTTGAATATTTGCTGACCAGCTTCTCCGTGGTTCAGCTGGACCAGGACCATGGGGACTTTTGTACGGTCTGGTCCTGTTCTCATGCGGGTTACGGAGATGACAGGCAGCGTCATGTCGAGGAGTTCAAGTTTGATCTCCTCCTCGGAGATTGTGGTCGGGATGCCCCTTATGACGGCTTTCGTCGTTTTGTCTTCCGACAGTTGAAAGGTGTGGAAGTTCGTTTCGTCCTCTTGTAGTAATTTGGTCGCGAGACGGAAGCTGGAGGAGTCCTTTGTATGTAGGACTATACCCTGAGGGATGGCTTTGGCGTTTGCGATGCTGACGCCCGCATCCACCAGCTTTTGTCTCAAAGAGTTCCAATTTTTGTCGGATTTGATAACTATGGGTGGGATTTTGATAGGGCGGGGTTTGCGGGCGGTGTTTTCAGTCTGGTCTTGAGTGTTTTCGAGACCGTCAGACGAGTCCGTGTCAGAGTTTGTCGATGTCGATGATGAATCTGTGTCGTCTTGTTGTAGGGGGGAGAAGCGGTTTGAGGTGTTTGTCGGGGATTTTGGTGGGGGCGTGTTGGGAGCTTTCCGTTTTCTGTCGTGGTGGGTAGGATTTGGTGTGATCCAGAGGGGGGGGAAATCCGAGGAGGAGTTTTCTGGGAGAGGGGTGTTGAAGGCCGGGTCGGGGTTAAATGGTGGAATAGGCGGCACTTTGAACTTTGACGGGTTTTTCACTGTACTAAGGTAGTGTTCGAGGGTTTCGATTGGGGGGTCGAGTTTCTTCAACTCCAGCATGTACTTTTCCATGATGGATTGCGTAGTTACACACTGTAAATTTTTTGTAAAAGTAAAGACACTTTTTTCGTTTTTTCACGACACAGCACTGTGGGATTTTTGTTAACACTTAAAACTTTTGTGGCCCATGTAGAGTTAGTTAAGAAACACTCACGTGTCCCATGGACAGAACGGGGCCACGCTTTTACACGGGAACGGCACTGTAGGTTTCACACAAACCAAAACAACCATTTTTTTACGAGCACGGGTGTCGTCTCAAAGAACGTAGGTTAGTCGCGGAGCACGAACCATGAAAGTACACCGTTTGCGCGGACGTCCAACTTGCGAATCGGAATTCGGAATTGAAGGCGGAATTGGAATTGGAATCGAGCAAGCGAGCGCGGCTTATATACTCGTGGCAAGTAATTAGTCTCCCGGTAGGTAATGCATGAACTCACACAAAGGCGAGATATCACTCGAACTTTCTGCGGGCACTTGAACGGTACAGCCAGGCGTTCTAGCTTTTTCGCATAGGTAGTGGATTATTCCTAGGCGGCAGCGGTAGGTAGTTCGTAGGTATGTGCTTCCAGCGAATTCTGTGGAGGTCAGTGGCGCAGCGGTAAATTTCGCAGAGTGGGTTAAGTGACCGCCACACACACATCTACTTAAGTATTTACTCTAATCTAATATAGTATATCTTCATTACAATATATTTGTTATGTTAGAACGTATATACAAAATCCTACATATTTATTACCAATCTCTCCTTAATGAAATTTAGGAAATTTTATTCAACGGAATCTGAACAATTCACCAAATTTCAAAGTTAATATTCAAGTTCTGTGAAACTCCATGTTCAAGTTCTATTTATCCAGGTACTGTGAAACCACCCGCCCATGATTAAGTATAAAAAAAACTTTTATTTAAACCTTATTCGATAAGTTGTTCTAATTCTGTAACAACAAAAAAGTTGTTAAAATTTTGTAAACAGCCCACATATATTTGTTATTAGCAGGTGATTAGAACAACTAATTCAATTTGTAAAGTAATCAAGTCTACTAGCAGCGCCTTCAGTGGCAGTTGAATTAGAATCTTGTTAGAATTTCGTAGTGTGTTCTATTAGAAAAACGATAAAAGGGAAAATTTTACCCTGAAGAATTTGCAATTTTTTTGACGGATAGTTATTAAAAGAACACACCTTTATTCAAGTGTGTTATGTTATTGTCCATATTTGCCTGTCATCTTACTAGGTGAAAGTTTGTATGGATGTATGTTTGTTACTCTTTCACGCAAAAACTACTGAATGGATTTTAAATAAACTTTACAATAATATAGCTCATACATCAGAATAACATATAAGAGCTCTGGCATTACGAAATTTGTATAAAAAATTACAATAGGTGGCACGCGAGCTGTTTGAAAACTGAATGTACCGGTAATGAATGTATGGAATGCGGGAAAGGGGAGGGGAATCTGGGAGGGGGAGGGGTACTCGGGAGGGGGGGAATGGAGTGGGAAGAGGGAAAGTGAAGGAATCGGAGTGGAAATGCGAGAGTGGAAGAGGACGAGGGACAGGAAGGGGAGGCGGAAGGGGAACGGGACGAATGGGAAAGGACACGTAGGAAGAAAGAATTTCTTTATTAAATGGAATAGCAACGCATGCCGGGAACAAGCTAGTTTGTAAATAAATTTAAAACATCCAACATTTAATAGTCTATATTGTTACAAATCATACTTAAATTACCCATCTGGTCACTAATATGATATTTTTATTTCTTACTTTATTATGATATTTTAGTGTTTTAAATGTAGTGTATTTTAGTATTTTGTGTGTAAAATCACTCAAATTTATAAAAGTTAACCTCAACACAGGCCTAGTCCTAGTGAGGTTAATTTTGTTTTGTATGTAAACATAAAAATAAGAATGTATGGTGAGAAGTTAAATACATAAAAAAAAAAAAAAAATTTAAGAAAAGTTTGAACAAGATCGGCAACCATCTTGGTTGCCAGTATATTATGGTCAGTGTATTCAGGCGGTTTAAAAATTTTGCCTCGAATTTATACATAACACAGCGATTACGTACCAAATGAATGCAACAAAAGTTCTATTTTATGAAAATTTTCTGTAAACTTTTATTTAATTTTTAAAACAAGTGATACAAATTTTCTGTGTACCCTGTACAGCGCCAGCATGTTTTCTTGTGGTTTATTACCTTTTTATTACCTGCCTCACTCCCTATCTAAACAGCCGTAAGACAGTGTATTAGTTACGTCGTTGTTGATCTACAGCCTTCCGTAGGTTTTACAAAGTAAGACGTATGACGCTAGAGAGCATAACATATGGGCACTACATTGCGTACCATACCTCAACTAAGATAATCTAATATAATTCAGAGGTACAAAAGTCAAGAAAACAAACATACGTAATGTTTAGGACACCTTAAACTTCGTTAGAGGAGTAAGTAAGTTAGCCTATGAGAAACATTTTTCCTCATGGAAAAAAAGCTTTATTTTTTGTGTTCATATTTTGTTATGTTTTCATCAAATTGCGAAAAATTGAGAAATTGTGATAGTTGTAAAATAAGGAAACTTTAAGGTAACAATATCAAGGCTACCGAATTCGGATTCGATATCAACGTGTTATTCCGCTAATTTGTTGAATATTCCCTGATATTTGACGGCCTCCGTGATCAAGGGGTAAGGCTTTCAAATAGCAATTCGGAGGCCGCGGATTCAAATCCCGGCGTGCGAAAAGTTTCATTCGATTTTGAAGTGAAAACTTTTTTCGCAGCGTTGTGATTTGAAACTCGATCAAACGAAAAATTGCGAGAGAGACAAACACATACATCTGTAGGATTTTGCCTGCGAGAGAATGAGATAGTATAATCGGTTTCTTCTTTGTGTGGTGCTTCGTAGCCTCACTACTCTTATCTACTTTAGTTTTCTGGAGATTTCACTTCTACGTGTGAATTGCGCTCTGATTTTTTTTTATTCTTTATTATAAGCACGAAAAATAAATTTAAAAAAAAACTAACATTTAATTTTTGCCGAAAACCAACCGACAGATTAATTTCACCGATGATTTTCAGATAGGTATATTCTTGCACAAGAGTCCCAACTGCTCCCGTCTGGAGCTAGTAAGACTAAGGCATCCCCAATTGAGTTATGTAGTGAGGTTAAAGATGGAGAGAGGAAGGAGACGAGGAAGGGGAAGATGAAGAAATTCCTGGCTATTCTGATCTGGTCACTATATACGAATAAAACCATTTCCAGCAATGTTATATTTCGGAATCGCAGTCTTACACCAGGGTGACACTGGGAGAGTTTCTACTCTGTACTGCAAATATACTAATACGTTATGAAATAACACAAATTCGTCAAATTAAATTTATTTGAGCACGCCGAGTTTTGAACCCGCGACCTTCGGATTACTAGTCGAGAGCCTCACCCCTCGATTGCGGAGGCCAACAATTGCTATTATTATACGCATTTTTACTAATTGTCAAATATTTTTAATATTAGTAATTTTCTTTGTAACTATAAGCAGTAGGTATGTCGTACCATTATTATTTCTAAATATATGTATACGTATTTGTACTTTATGCTGTCACAACAATATATGTATATGTATTTGTACTTTATGCTGTCACAACAATATATGTATTGTTAGCATTGCCGCATACTTACGACCTTTTGCTAAACCAAACCTGGAAAGGACACGCAATAAATAGGCCAACAGAACTAGCTCAGGAAGCCGGCGCAAGCAAGGTTCCTCTTAAAACCAAGGCGAGTGTTGTGGTTCGCTTGTGAATTCCTCCTCCTCCTTTCCTCACAATCTCCAGGTCTCTTTCCTTAATCAGAACACAGTTTTGCACGTTAAGGGTTTATTCATTTAGAAGGAGACAGGGTTTTACAATTGCCAGCCTCGGCAAACTACACATGGGTACTTGTTAGGGCTAGAATTCTAACATGGCGGGGAACTTCTCTCTCTCAACTCTCCACACGTGTTAGTGAATTTAAACGCGGGATGTAGCACACAAGAGGGGGCAAAGATTCATTTTACTCACAAAGCAGGAAATGAGGTAGTCGTCAGACAGGCTACTGGTGGGCTGGAGCCTTTCCGTGCACAATACACATTATAGAAACAATCACGAGTCTAGAATTTCGGAGAGCGCCATAGCGCAATTACTTGGACACTCTTGTCGCGCCAGGGGCAAGCGGTTGAATGAATGCCGGGTGCCGATCGGCACTCGGGCCACGGACCTCCGCGTGCGGAGAGGGGGGCGGAGAGGGGGGTGGTGCGGCGAGCTGTGCACTGGGACCCAGTTCACTAACTCCTCGCAACAGGAATAAAGGACTCTATTCTTTATCTTTTGTAATGTAACAGTATATGTATTTGTACTTTATGCTGTCACAACAATATATGTATATGTATTTGTACTTTATGCTGTCACAACAATATATGTATATGTATTTGTACTTTATGCTGTCACAACAATATGTGTATATGTATTTGTGCTTTATGCTGTCACTTCAATATGTACTTTTATTTTTTTTTGTCATACGAATGTTTTTTTTTAACCTGTATATTCTGTATCCATTTCAAATTGTTGAATTCCTATCTAAAAGCCATTAATCGGCTTTAATTCTAACTAACTAACTAACCATTACGCCGTTTCCCCGCAGGGGTAGGCAGAGAGGACGGACCGCCAAACAACTCGGTCTTGGCACAAACTCTTTGCCTCACTCACATTCATACATCGTCTCTTACATTCTCTTCTATTATTCTGACTATTGACATGGCCCGACTCAAGTATTTGATTCACTTGATCGTGCCATGTCTTCCTCGGGCGTCCCCGACTTCTTCTACCATTCACATTCGCGTTATATATTCTTCTTACACTACGTTCTTCGTTCATTCGCTCTACATGCCCAAACCATCTGAGGGTCCCTTTCTTAATCTTACTCATTATGCTTACATCAGCCTTACATTCACATTTCTCACGCGATCGTACATTGTGTTACCACACATACGTCTCAGGGATCTCATTTCAACAGCATTCAGCTTACTTTCATCCTTCCTCTGCCAGTTCCATGCCTCACTGCCATACATCAGGGTAGGTACCAGGACTCCATTGTGGACTGCTAGCTTCGCTTCTTTTGACAGTTTTTTATTAGCGCCAACGGCATTCAGTCCACCATTAATGGAGTTAATTAATGGAGTTACCGGCATTCACCCTTCTTTCAATATCTCTATCAGCCTTCCCATCTCTCCTAAACATTCTACCCAGATACACAAACTCATCCACCTGCTCCAAGTATTCATCATTCACAACTATGTTGCATACTGTTTTCGTACTCTCTCTTTCAAACACCATGACTTTAGATTTACTTAGCGTTAATTCATAATAAATAAATAAATTAATATATCAGTAAATAGACTAGCTCTCCAGTTGGACCCGAAATTATGTCTCTACCAACTGGGTAATTTAAATGGTCAATGAATGTTAAATAACATATTATAATTCACATACTTATTGTATAATTTCCGATAAAAGTAAAATAAAAATAAATAAATATATTGTAACATATTCTTATATTTTAATGTTAACTGTTTTCAACTGAGAAAAGATAAAAAAACGTTAGAAAAAAATCGCCCGATCACCTCGCCCCCTCCCCTCTATTCAAACTTGCCTTCCCCTCATTCAACATCTCTTCTAATTCTGAACTTGACCCCAGTCTTCCACAAAATAATTATGAAATTTTCCCATTTAAATAAGATTAAAACGTAAATTCGCTTTCCCACTCTTTATATGATGGCCTAAAACACCCTCAAATGGTAAAAGCCAGAAATATGGAGAAAAAACCTCGCCCAGTCGTGTGGCGAAATTCTCATCCAGACTTAACATTGTCAAAAAGGGTGCACTTGGGAGTTGTCACATTAAATTTTATAAAAATATTTGGAGTGGTGGAAACGTTGGCATCAAAATGGTGGAAACATAAAAAACCTTTTTAATTTAGCCTTGAGAGTAGCGCTGGAAAGTGCACGCCGTATATCCGACAGCGGCTTTAACAAAGGCGCGATGGTTGCATTGTGAACGAAAGAGTGGTTTGATACATTATGTAACGTTTCAATTACCAATGATAGGATTTCACCAGAGTGACACTGAAAGTGACACTGAAAGCATCTTCAGAAAACAGCTACCTAACTAACTAACCAACGTATTATAAAATATGTACTTTAACTACTACTAACCTGATATACAATACTGTCTCAATGGAAGGACGCATGGTGTCCTCCTTGAGAGTCGTACTGTCTTTTTACTTATGACGGCAGAATAACGTTTTATCTAAAATATCGAAAGTGTGGAATGTGTCGGGAGCATCTCATATTATCATTATCCCATTTTCCTCTTCCTCTCCCCTTGCCTAATATACCATGAAACTCCATCTCCAAGCAACATTTAGCATAAGAGATTTTTTGGCCTGACTTTAGTTGGCTTACGGCGATACACAACCCTAATAAGTTTTGTTTGCTCAAAACTCACACTTAATCATTTCCGGCAAATTCGTAACTATAATAACTTTTTTACTTCCATGCCGCACAATGGATGCGAGTTATTTATGTTTTAGATTAATAAAAACAGTACCTTACCATTAATATATTTAAGTACAACGATTTTAAAACTTTATAACCCGCTTTTCAACTATAAAGTTAGCGGTAAGCACCAGATTTTATTTTTCTAGGCGATGAAATAATAACTTCGGGAGGACAACATGGAGACACATTTTAAGTATTTGTAACATGATCTTCAGAATTAATTAAAATAAACGCGGAGGAAAGGTCCAATCTCAGACCTGGTAGGGTGAATTCGACCGTATGTTCGTCAAATACGCCGTGCCGCGGCGTATATTTGTTTACATGCTTTCTTCACTTACTTCGTTAAGATTCCCACATTATTTTTCTTTTTCTTCTTTTCTTTGATACGGCAAATTCGACAGTAGTTCCGTGCAATACACGGGTCGCGAGTCGCAATTTGTATACACGGCTTCTTTACTTACGAACTTAAGATTCTCTCTGTGTTTGGAAGACGATATTTGTCCCAGCTCACATAGGTCCCGTATGCATCGTTTTGTCTTCCTTACTATCATAGTGAGAAGTATGATTTAAACGGTATTGGAAAAAGAAAACAAGAAACTTTATATTCAAACCTAAAACTTAACCAGAAAATAATTAAAATGTACACCATTATGAAACCAAAGTTTCTGACTGCAATTTCAAAAAAAAGTATGCTAATACTTTGTGAATTTAATAATTATTTTTAACGGTTCATTTGTTGAATAAAATATGTGTGTGCTTTTGTAGGGGCGTGTAAATAGCCCCTGACACGAGGGAGATGACTACCCTATGTAAATTAACGAAAATTGAATTCTTCCCTATGTGACACAAAAACAGTTGACTCAGCAATTCCAAAATCTCAAGTGAAAACAGAACAATACTCACTCAGAGAATGCAGCTCTTGTATGATGTCCAGCACAAAAGACACTTCTTTTCACTCAAAATATCAAGGCGATATTGCATAATCTTAACAGATGTTTCGCACAGCAAGGAAGTTTCAACAATGAAAAAATAAATCTGCCCATCAATAATATGTGCCAAATCCTATGCACAACAATAATTCACTCACTGGGTGAACCATTTAATAATGACTGACCAGGAGTGACATCTGTTGGTTTTGACTCACACTCCCGTCGGAAGCAATTGCCTGATTCACAGAGGTAAGGAAATGCATGAATATACCGAATCTCAAGCCACATAGGTAAATTCAATACAATACAAAAACCATAGATGGCGCCCTCATGGTCTCATAGCATAAATCATTAATTGATTAAGAAAATGGATACAAATATATTTATGGCGCGTATCCATATTCCCCGCCTTGGAAGTTCGTAGAGCTTATAAAAGAAAGAGTATAAAAATACAAATGAAACAAGAAATGAAATAGAAATAAAGTGACTGTATTCACCGGTAATATTCAGGAATGACACGCATTGGAAATTCGCAGAATCTCACAAAATAAAGAAAAATAACTAAAAAATACAATGTAATAAAGTTCAATTGACCAAGATAATGGATATTAAGTAATGCCATGTCTGGGTCAGAGATCATTGAAACAATGACTAAAAAACAAAAAAAAAATAAATAAAAATAGATAAAATATAAAATTATTGCGTTGGAATGGGATATAATTTGACAACCGGACGTTTAAAAGAACCAAATCGTGTCTTTACCGTCGCAACGCGAACAATTTTATCCATTCCGGGATGGATTTCAGTTATCACGCCTAAAGGCCAATTTAACGGAGGGGAATCTTCCTGTCCCACTAGTACGACAGTTCCGATATCAATCGGATGATCAGAAGTAGTCCACTTCTGCCTGACTTGCAAGGTGTGCAGATACTCTGAACGCCACTTCTTCCAGAAGGACTGAACCATGCTGTCTAATAATTGCTTACGCTGAGTCAAATTGATTTTACCGTCTGCCAGGACAGAAGCAGGCAAGTACTGCAATGGTGTCGACATTAAAAAATGCGCAGGCGTAAGGACTTCTAGATAAGGGTCAGAAGACATAACTGTAAGTGGACGCGAATTCATTATGCACTCAATTTGAACTAGCACAGTCTGTAACTCCTCATAGGTGAGAAGCTGAGTTCCAATCACACGGTACAAGTGTGTCTTCATGCTCTTTATGTTCGACTCCCACATACCCCCAAAATGAGGCGCGCGTGGTGGAATCATTTTCCACTCTATACGACGCTTAGCGAGTTCGCGCTTTAATGAGGGCTCATATTCAGATTCAACCAAAAACTTGTAGAGGTCATCTAATTGTGCCTTCGCACCCACAAAATTAGTACCATTATCTGAATACAAGCATGTTACCGGGCCACGCCGAGAAATAAAATGGCTGAAAGCAGCCAGGAAAGCATTTGAAGTTAAGTCAGATACCAACTCAATATGAATAGCCTTGGTCACAAGGCATACGAATAGACAAATATATGCCTTTTGAGAATGTTGTCCTCTCCGACGAGTCAGCGTAATACGGAGGGGACCTGCGTAATCTACACCGGTATGTACGAAGGCCTTTGCTTCTGCAACACGATATGACGGTAAATCTGCCATCTTCGGTGTAGGATGCGATGGATTTAAGCGGAAGCAACAATTGCATTTCCGCACCATCGCCCTAATAACAGTCCTAGCATCTAATATCCAATAGCGTTGACGTAAGATAGACATAAGAAGTCCAGGGCCTGTATGACAGTTCACGACATGAAAGTGAGCGATGATCAGATCGACAACACAGTCATGTTTGGGAAGTAAAACCGGATGTTTAACCTCAAAAGGTAAATCCGATTTAGAAAGCCGCCCCCCAATACGTAACAGATTATCTCCATCAAGAAATAAAGATAAACTGTGAAGTCTTTTGGAATGAAATTTGCCTTTCTGGAGTGCAGCAATATCTCCTGCAAAATGAATACTCTGCACAGCACGAATCACAGCCTTTTCAGCAGTCATAAGATTATTGACCGTTCCAGAGGAAAGTGATATCTTTTTTATGAATCGGAGGACATAAACAACAATCCTTAGTAGTTTATCCCAAGTGGATATACGCTGAGCCAGTTCACTCAGGACCGATTTTTCACCCTGAAATGTTGCAATGAGCACATTAGCTTTGTGTTCAGGCATTTCACCAGTATTGGTAGGGTGAAACGGTTTTAATGGCCATTCCAAAGGTGGGCTGCGGATCCATGATGGGCCGTTCCACCATAAATCATGTGAAACGAGTTGGGAAGGAAGCATGCCACGAGAAAGGCAGTCGCTCGGGTTTTCACTACCAGCAACATGGTAAAAGTTCTCTGGAGACAAATTTTCTTGGCACTGAGCTACGCGATTACTAACAAACACCGACCAGCGATGCGGTGAAGAATGTATCCAAGAGAGCGCAACGGTAGAATCGCAAAACGCATATGTTCCTGCAATAGGAAGACGCTCAGAATAATTATCTTGAACCGTTCGTATTAATTTGGACATCAATACTGCGGCACAGAGCTCCAAACGAGCGAGGGTCGTCACTTTGGTGGGAGAAACCTTTGATTTTGCGCACAATAATCTCACTGTAATTTTCCCAAACAGATCAGTGGTATGCAAATAAATCACACTGCCGTAACCATTCATGCTTGCATCGCAGAAAGCAACAACGAGCACCGTACTGTCTTTCAGGACACCAACATGGCGAGGGATTTTCATCATTGAAATTAGAGGAAATTCCTGTGTAAGCGCCGAAAACCGATGAATAACACTATCAGGGGGTGTATCATCCCAACCAATGTTGCACAGCCATAGTTCTTTGATAAGTAATTTAGCGTACAGAATGACAGGGGCGACCAAGCCGAGGACATCAAATAAGCGGGCGACTATGGAGAGTATGCTCCGCTTTGTGCACTTCTCCTGAACATAAGATGTCGTAAAGAAGAAGCTGTCATCAGCTGGTTCCCACGAAAGGCCCAACGCCTTAGAGATATTGTTAGAACCAACAGTGAAGTCCACCGCACTGCGGTGAAAATCTGGAAGGTTTTCAAGTACAACTTGAGAACTAGTAGTCCATTTGACCAAATCAAAGGCACCGGACTTGAATAACGAGATTAATTCTCGAGAAAGACGTACGGCGCTGGACTCATCTGCAATAGAATAGACCAGGTTGTCCACATACAACTTGAACTCTGCCACATTGGCATTATACGGGAAATGTGGTCTCATATCTTTGGCTAACTGACGAAAGTCAAATAAAAACATAAACCAATCAGTTTGCAAATTGAGACCAGTATGCAAGATGTCATTTAGTGACAGCCCTGTATGTGTCTTAGCGCTAGCGTCCAGCACAATCCTAGGCATAGGATTATCAGGACGAATGGCGGCATGATGGATGTAATATCCATCATCTGCAATTTCAGACCTACTACAGAATACTAAGAACCTCATATCACCTTTGATTATACAGTGATTAGGCAGTTTATTTGTGATACTATCAACGACAAGTGCGTGTATATGACATTTATTATTTGAATACACGCGCGACTCAATGTCTAAATAGACGTCACTGAAGATTGGTCGTGAAGCTGAACCAATTTCTTTGACAAAAGAATTGCTCAAAGGAATTATTGGTAAATTGAGTGACTTACAACAATTTATCGTAATCAAATTATTTTGAGAGCCATTATCAATTAGGCACCGACCAATAACTTTATTTCCGTTTTTAAGCTTCGCGTATACTTGTGCGGTCGAAAGTAAAATAGAAGAGTTCGGTGTTACTTTGGCAGAAAGCGAACACGAAGAATTGACATTCGCAGTCCCCTCCACTTGCTTATCACCAATGCCAGTTCCATTGATGCTGGATGACACTGGAGGGGGGACTGACGGTTCTTCACTAGTAGGTACTTGCGACATATGTACATGAGTATTGGTTTTCATATTATTCACACTGCCAAAATGTAAGAATGTATGATGACGTTTATTGCACAAATCACAAACTAACCCCGATTTGCATGACTTGATTGTATGTGAACCACTAAGGCAATTTACACAGGCATTTTTCGATTTTATAAATTCAAATCGAGCCTGTGGGGAACTCATACATTTAAACTTTGAGCAAACGTTGACTAAATGATCAGTTTTTTTACAACACATACAAGATTCCAAGGGCATATTTTGAGTCGAGAATGTACGTGCCGAGGCTAGTATCAGGTTACGAGTTCGTTTGACCGGTAAAAACAGATCCACAAAGGCATTCAATGATTCAAATTCCGGTTGAAACCCTGGATTTAAAGTCAACTGACAATAATTAATATCGTCAATAATGTTTTCAAACTGAATGTACATTTCATCTATTAATCCGGTCTGATCTATGAAAGTTTCATTATTCCTAAAATCGAAATCAGAGACATTTTTTGTCAAGTTAAATAGATCAATAATACGTGAAAAAAGTTTTTCCTTTTTCGCTGTTAACGAAATAAGCATTCGATCATATTGATCATTTGAAATTTCTTCCGTAATTCTTGGCATTTTTTATATATGCGAAAAGATTACCACAAAATTTTACAATAATGTTACAATGTTAATAATTAATTAATAATAATGTTGCGAATAATTATCCAAAATTACGACAATTCTGCGAACAATGTTAACAATTAATTAATAATAATAATGTTGCGAATAATTATCCAAAATTACGATAATTCTGCGAACATCCAAATATGTCATCCAAAAGCAAAAAACAAGACCAGCTATAGTTCTCAAAAAATGAGAGGTACTTCAAATTTACCAAAAAAAAACGTAAATTCGAACATCCATGTAATATCAGCTATAATCTCGAATTGAATGAATAATCCAGGCTACGAAGGACCATTAAATATGTAGGGGCGTGTAAATAGCCCCTGACACGAGGGAGATGACTACCCTATGTAAATTAACGAAAATTGAATTCTTCCCTATGTGACACAAAAACAGTTGACCCAGCAATTCCAAAATCTCAAGTGAAAACAGAACAATACTCACTCAGAGAATGCAGCTCTTGTATGATGTCCAGCACAAAAGACACTTCTTTTCACTCAAAATATCAAGGCGATATTGCATAATCTTAACAGATGTTTCGCACAGCAAAGAAGTTTCAACAATGAAAAAATAAATCTGCCCATCAATAATATGTGCCAAATCCTATGCACAACAATAATTCACTCACTGGGTGAACCATTTAATAATGACTGACCAGGAGTGACATCTGTTGGTTTTGACTCACACTCCCGTCGGAAGCAATTGCCTGATTCACAGAGGTAAGGAAATGCATGAATATACCGAATCTCAAGCCACATAGGTAAATTCAATACAATACAAAAACCATAGATGGCGCCCTCATGGTCTCATAGCATAAATCATTAATTGATTAAGAAAATGGATACAAATATATTTATGGCGCGTATCCAGCTTTTATTTTTTTCCGTTATCACAATCGTAAGTGAGAAAAAACGTTAGACGAGTCATTTTAAAACTTTTTAAAGTTTGCCTTTAACGTTTTTGTGTTTATAGTATTACATTGTTATTTCTAATAATTAAATTTGAAAGCTTATTTTATTATCTTTTGAAAACAATTTATAATTCACAAATATTCCATTTATTTGGATTTTATTGCAAAGCCAAGTATTTGTACCGACTGAAATCGTGTGTAAAATGTGTGTAAATAGAAATAAGTAAAATAAAGTAATGCAGTTTCTACGGAGGGTGGGCAGAGATGATGAACTACCACATAACTCTCTTTGAGTATTAATAAAGGATTTGATTAATTTAACTTCTCATCTATTCGCTTGTACGTCATAATATATTCTAAAATAAACAGCGTGTTCAGGGAATGGGTAGTTTTAATTATAAACCAGTACCTATGCACTGTGTGCAATTTCCTTAATTCCACAGAACAATATTCAATTTACAGTTCACAACTTCATCGCATCGTTCAAACACGAACTTTCAAACTCTGCTGGGATATGTTTTAATCAATGATCTTTCTGCTCTCACCCTGCACCGCTGATTGTGAGACTTGAATGAATATAAACCTGAAAACACCCGTCTAATATGATTCTCAGCTTCGTGCCTTACTTAAGGTGACGGAAAAATCTGGCTATAATCTTTATCTTTACTAAGTATAAAATGAAGTCGCTTACGGTGTATGTGCGCTTAAGTCTTTTAAACTTCGCAACGGATTTTCATGCGGTTTTCACCCCTAGATAGAGTGATTCATAAGGAAGGTTTTGAGGTATATAAATTGTTAAGGTTTTGTGTCATTCGGTTGAAATACATAATGTATCTGGCCAAGCGGCAGCGGGCAGCGGGTAGCGAGCAGTCGGGCTGACAAACGGGCGGTGTGGATTTGATTTAACAGATGGCGTTGGTTATAATGGGCGAAAAATACACTGACTTAAAATATGTAGTTTATCTAATAAAAAACAGATTAGTGACGCTATCAGTTTAACAGAATTTAGGGAACAACGGAAAGCTCACCGAATTTATAAAATATATTTATAAAACAATTTATATTTATTGAAACGTGTCTTTTTTATATTAGCTCCATCAAGGCCATGAGGAAAATAATTTCCCTCAGGGCCCATGTCATCTTAGGGGATGCTGTGTAAAGGGTCATTTTAAGGAAGGAAAGGATGGGAAGTTCTGGGAAAGTAAAGGTTTGAGGGGTGGGTATGAATCTGTGGGTCAGTGTATCCAGGAGTGACGGACGTATGAATCCATCCTTCCAACTGCGGGATGGGACGAGAGAGTCCAGCTGGGAAAGTCAAGAGGCCTCCCTTAACCAGTGCGATCCGGCCCGCCACGCAGTAGGTGAGCAGACACTTAGGTAGATAAACCTCACCCCGCAAAACCGGGCACCCCTGCTAAGTCACCAAACGTAGCGAACCACACGGGGTGATCAATGGCAGAGTTGTTGGTTATCCAATAATTGGTTTCCGGGTGACGATACTCATACCCGCCTTCCAAATTGAGGTGTCTATGTTGGTTTAAAATCAGCCATTTTGCTGTCGTCCTTTCAACGATATACATTTTTTCACATTTCAATTAAAACATCCATTTTTTTTCTTACAACTGTTTGGATCTAGGAGTGCGAAACAGCATTCTTAAAAACATTTTTAATTCAATTAAAAATAACGCTGTGAAATGCGGGTTGGAGCAGGGACAAATTAGTTGTAATTTTCAAATAGTTTCCGGAGCGCTGACAAAGCCAGGCTTGTGTGTAGGTTGTATGTTTTGTGTATTATGTAGTCACGCCAAAGAACAATACATTTCACCCTACGGCATCTGTCACCAGGTCTATGGGAACTAACAACTCACCCCATAATCCTGATTTATAACAGGTCCCATTATTTCTACTTTTGATTATCCAGCGGGTGGTTGGGCGAAGGCTGCGTGTTTCTGTATATAGTCGCAGGCTCTGCTGATGATTTTTTTATTGTGATTCCACATTTGAGACTCGTAGGGTCGTCCCTGGGCGACTATTGACCAAAGTGGAGGGAAGAAAGGGCAGCCGGAAGGGTGAAACTAATTTAAAATGAAATTCTTGCAATGGTTCTAAAACCAAATTCATTTTGCGGACGGCAAACAGACTGTACTCGTACAAGTCAAGAGTAATTTTTTTTTATTAATCCTTAGAAAAATTCATTTTTTATTTCATTTATTTAACGCTCAGATGGCTTTTTCATGATTGGTGGTACGATTTTAACATGACAGATACTTTGAAACCTAAGAAAGAAATTATAAAAATAAAATTACATGAGATAAAAAATGCACACAAGTCATAAAAAGCCTAGAACCAAAAACTGAAAAATACAGCGATTTGTTAGGAATAGTGTTGAAATAAATATTTTGCAAGATCCACAAAACTCGCCAAGTTAATATTAAATATGTCAACGTTACCCAAGTACTGATTTGCTACTAGTACTGAGAGTGGGCAATGTAGTTACGCTTATGAATGCTGCTGTATAATAGTGTATTTTGTCGTGTTATTACTGTGGATATTCGTAAGTTTATGAGTTGCAGGAATTCACAAAATCATATAATAATAATAGTTTATTCCAAAATGTATGCAAGGGTAGTGCAATGCGATACATTCCGTATATCGAAATGGCCGAAAATAAATCAGAAAAAATAAAAATACATAATCACTGACGAGTTGTGTATTTATGTTGTTTTATCGAAAGATATAAGTAAGAATTATCCCCTTTGGATATTGTATCTTTTTTTAATTTTTAAAAGAAAGACAAACATTCCCGGGTTACGAATAACCCAGCAATGTTTGAAAATCTCCTACTACCGCCACAGAAAGCCGAAAATGTTGCTTGTGTTGTGATGGAGGACTTGCCAGCCGAGGAATCGAACACGCGACGCCCAGGTGGGACCCAAGCGCTATGCCCACTCAACCACTGACCGGTCAAATGGTATCGCGAGCAGTTTTAATTGTCATTGTCAATACATAACTGTATTTGACAATGTAAAGGTATGCTAGTATGTTTGTGACATGAAGTTGAATAATATCCAAAACACAGATTCTCCTAATCGAACATACTAAACTAGAGCATACCCTTAAACATAAAGAAATGCACTCCGCTGCCTACTAATAATTATTTGAACCTGCAAGATCATTTTCCTAAAAAATTGAAGATTAATATGAGATATTTCAGATTAACCCTAAATTATTAACTCCAAATTTTGCAAGTTATACCTAATAACTTCTTTAAATATATTTTTTCATTATGGTGCAAATAAAAATGGACACATTTTCAATACATTTTTAACTTCCTCAATGTAAAGTTTAAAGTCCAGGATTGCCTGTGTGTGATACCCACATTTATTTATAAGTATTCAACCTTTGATCTTCCAAACCTTATTTTGGAGGACAGTTATGTGGGTGGGTACAAAATTATTGTCAGGTTTTGTGAATATTCTAATATTTGTAATAACAAGTCTTCTTCCTAACGCTTTTTTTATTTTTTACTCAGATTGATAAACTTTACGATGTTGTACGTAAAACACTCTTTTTTCGTAATACAAATCACCGCTGTAGAGATAAATACCTTGGCAGGGGTGTCCGGGTTTATAGGGTGAGGTTTTTCAAGGTCTTGACGGCTGATGCGTCTGTCCACTTACTGCGTGGCGGGCTGGATTAGGAGGGACTGGTTGAGGAAAACCATTTGGCCTCTCCAGTTGGTCTCTCCAACCTATTGACATCACACTTCCGGACCAACTGTCCCCGAGATTCCTACACACCCCTAGTACCTTTTTTCCTTCCCAGAGCTTTCTCTCCTTCCTTTCCTTTAAAAATCCGTCCACACAGCATCCCCAAAGCTCAGGGCCTCAAAAAAAGGTCATTTTTATATTACTTAAGGTAGAATAGTCGAACATTTTCAACAAATAACGCAACTTTTTATTAAATAAATAAATGTTTATTCCGGTATGTGGGGAGAATAGTACAATCCCACACATCCCATAAGGGTTATAATACATAATACACAAAATATTTGAAGAGAAAAAATAAATAAGAAAAGCAGGTAAATATGATTATAAATGCATGAAACAAAGGTGATAAGATATAAGAAAATAATAAGATAGTAATAATTATTGACTTTTAGAATTCTCTGACCACATTAGGAGCCAGTATTTTTCTCCAGTGTGCATCAATGCTGGATGATGGACTGAGGCGGGCTTCCATGACTAGGATATTACCAGAGCTGCATATCCTTTCCCTCATTCCTGCCACCCTGGATCTAATAAGGGCTGCATAGCCGGGAACTCGCCCCTCCGTGAACGTCTGAGAAGCGCTGCAATATCTGGGGAGACCAAACATTATGCGGAAGGCGTTGTTGTACTGAACCCGGAGTCTTTCTATACTACTCTTCTTGTAGTTTGCCCAGAGTTCGCACGTATACAGCGTTGCGCAGAAGGAAATGAAGAGCGTCCTTTTTACAGTGGTAGTGCAAATGCGGAATCTATTGAACGTGTAATCTATTCTATTGAATTTATTGAACGTGTAATTCATTTCATTGACCTTACTACCTTGGAGTCGAAAGATCTTATGAAAATTAGCCACATCAGATGTCTTTTTAATCGGTATAAATCACACTTCTTTGAACTATCACTGCATATAACAAAATATTAGGTATGCCATTCAGGCGTTTGGCCATGAAATATTTCTGGAAAATTGAACAAAATATTGGTTTATAAATAGACTGAGCAAAGTTTTGTGTGATTCAGTCATCAATAGTTTGCGAAGAATAAAGTAGAAGTGAGAACTTGATGGTAGACGAAGTTGGGGACGCCCGTGAAAGACATTGCACGATCAAGTGAATCAGGTATTTGAGCCTGACTCAAAAGTCAGAATAATAGAAGAGTACATATGAGACAATATATTGTTACGATACACAAATACGCCCCTGCAAATTACTCGGCCCCTCCTCCCAAGTTGTAGCGCACGCCACTGCGCAAACTACAGTTTCACTCCCTCTCCGCTAGCTTGCCGGCGCGCTACCGGCGGCGGAACCCAAGCCACGCACCGTCGATAGCCAGCAGCCCAACCGCCACTCGCCCGCAGCTCCCGGTCTAGTAAGCACGTATAGTGTGAGGACCGTTCCGCGCCCATTCTAGAAGGTTCCGCGCGAGAACAATGGAACGTGTTTTGCTAAGTGATACACTAGGACACCAAGAATGGCCGAATTCTTTCCCGACACTGAAGATACAAGAGTCCAGACGCTCACTGTGAGTACCCAAACCGTTATATTCCCCCATATTTGCGTGTGTTCGCTGTAAATTCACCGCGGAGATAAATAACCCCTTCCAGAGAGATTATAGGGACAGATTCCTCCATTTTAGACAGAACTGTTGTTGCTACCCTGTATTACTCTGTATGCATTATTGTGATATTGTGTATACGCAAGTGTTTTACCCAATATTACTGTTGTTTACCCTGGCTACTGTTTCACTGCCTTCCCCCAGCCCGTAGAAATTTGAGCTTTATTTCAGGAAAGACACACACACGCCTCACAGATCCTACCACCCTGGTGGTGAGGGCCTCTCCCGCTCTGCTGACTAAAACCTGAGCTAGTCTGTCGGCAGAATGTAGGGACCCCCAGGTAGGTCCGCTAACAATATGAATATGAATGAGGCAATGAGTGTGTGCCAAAAACGAGTTGTTTGGAGTGCATACTATTTGCCTACTCCTGTGAGGAAACAGCGTGATGGTTAGTTAGTAAGATTTAATAAAATAAGAAAAAGAAATGAAAAATAGATTTTCTTGTTCATGTTCATCCCAGCGCTAATAAGGTCGTCGGAGCATTAAATCCAGTAGTAATTGGCTCTTTATTTAATATATTGCTAGCATTGACCAACACTAAGCAAGATTGCCCTTGGAGCAACAAAAGTTATTTTATAATCTCAATCTGTCTACTATGTATGAAGATTAGACTTTTTTTTTTTTTTATTCCAGTTAAAAGAAAATTACATTTTCACTCATTTAACTAGAAATAATTATACGCATTAAGATAAATAAATATTTCAATACAGCGCTATTCTATTTCATTATTTTGTTTATCAAGAATAAATATAAATAATTTTTTTTTAATTTACCCAGCTTCTTTTCGTTTTTAATGTCATTTGGGAGACAATTATATAAGTTGCCCCCCTCGTAACCAATGGATTGTTTACCATAGTTAGTGTGGATGGTGTTTAAATGTATATTATCACGTTGTCGTGTAAAGTGTTTATGTACTTGGGACGTTTTAATGAATTCGGTGTTTGTGTGTACGAGATTATTTTGTATTTTGTATATAAGGAGACATGTATTGTATTCATATAGTTTTCTTAATGTTAATAGTTTTGTTTCCATATATAATTTTTTTGTGGATGTTCTGGGCTTGTAATTAAATAGTTTTTGATTACCTTGTTTTGTATTACCTGTAATTCATTTATGTGTGTTTCACATGTGTTTCCCCAGATTTCAATAAAATAATTTATAACTTCGAAAATCCAAACATGCAATAATGATGTTTTAATCCAACATACTCTAACTTCTAACATTACCGTCAGATCAGACACAGATGCGTCATTTACATACATCATATTACTAATTTGTTATTCGACTTCGATAAATTGAAAAGAAGTTTATTTTGATAATAAAATTAATACGTTTTCTAAAACTGAAAAGTTATCAAAAATTTTAAGTAATTCTATTGACAAATTTAGTTGGTATATTTGGTAGATACATTTTACAATTTTGCGTTTTATAATTTACTAGCAGACCCGGATACACGTCGCTCTGGCTAAAGAAACACAACGCCACGCCATTACCCAACCTTTATAACCAACGCCATCCGTTAAATCAAATCCACACCGCCCGTTTGCCAGCCCGCTGCCCGCTGCCGCTTGGCCAGATATATTATATATTTTAACCAATTTACACAAAACCTTGACAAATTATATACCTAAAAACCTTCCTCATATCAATCTATTGGTGAAAACCGCATGAATATCCGTTGGGTAGTTTAAAAGATCTAAGCGCACAGACAGCGGGAGCGACTTCATTTTTTACTATGTAAAGATACTGCTCTTCCATTAAAAGCATTTGCTTGTAATAATAATTATTATTTTAATCTTTTGATAATTTGTAGAGCGCCGGTTTTGTGAAAAATCACCTCAAGAGCGCTGTACATTTGGTTAACAGTTAGTATATGGTTAATTTTTTTTTAAAGATATCATTCCCATTTTCATTAGGATATAAAAATAAAATACATATGTATAGTTAATATGGTTACATTGTAATCACATTAAAGTGCATATTTTTTTTTTTATTTAGTATGAATAAAAATAAAAAAAATTATCATGGAGGATAAACAGAGCGTTATAGGATTAATAATAATAATAATAATAAAACGTTAAAAAAAATAATTAATTAATTCAACTTTGCGCAGTGGCGATATCGTAACCAATGAGGTTTATCCGAGGTGCGATTATTGCTAGTTGAAAACTTTTTTTTTTTTTATAGAGAATACATCAGTACAAAGAAGCTTTGACTGTCCAACTAGGAAGGTCTCCTGTTCTAGGACAGTCAAATGACAAACATTTTGATAGGCGTAAATTTAATTTAGAAATGACCAATTTGGGACACAAATCAACAAATCATCGCCAAAAAACTTTATCTTATTTACTAAAGTTCAGACACAAATATATTTTATTATTTATAATGTATGCATAATTTAATTATTTACTAATTTAGTTATTATTAATTATTTATATTTATTATTAATTTTTTAAACTTTATGAGTAAAATCTCAAATTATAATATTTAATTAAATGAAGACAATATTAGCGAAACTCAATCGAAATCTGGAGACAGAAAAATCAGAAAAGATATTGGCTCCGCTGGGACAGCGGAGCCAATATCTTTTCTGATTTTTCTGTCTCCAGATTGTAATGGTCCGCCACCCTTGGGTTTTGACACCAATTGTGATGAACCCTACCTAGCTGATTTACTTTTCTAAGCTTCTACCTCGTAGTTTAAATCTCGTAGCTCCTGTCTCGTAGCCACGCTCATAATTCTACCCTTATGTCCTACTGATCACACCACTAGGTATGATGGCCTGACTCAACCCTCCTTTCGGTTTATTTCTACCTCAGGCTCGTGATTTCTAAACCCCTATACCTTATAATCTAGCTAAACCTACCCTATCTTCTTAAATCCCTGCGATTTTCTCACAGTAATCAAGATTTAAGATTTTAGTTCACATTATTTCTATAATCTGCGTTGTGTATTTTTTTGTTTTAGATTTTACATCTGTTTGCATACTTAATATGCACACATATGTAGAGAAGATAATGTATTACGTGTGGTAACCCATAGATTCTTTTAGAGAAAGGGTGAGAATCTTCCGATTTATTAATTATTATTATTTGAGTATCTTTTACCGAGTTTGATAAACTAACCCCGCCTTAGACTTTGTGTCTATTTGATTTCCGTAGGAATTTAGTGTGTTTATTTAATTCTTCCTATCACCGCTGATACATCGATAACATAAACAACAGTTAATAAATTACATCATTTCAAAAAAATAAAAACCTTATCTTACCAGTGTAGAATGTTCATATTCGAGAGTCCGGTTTTCTCAACTGGAGTTCTTGTCTGCAGCTTCCCCTAACATAATGTGTTTGTAGTCATAGTTAGTGTTATTGGTTAGTATTCGCAAAATTGTTGAAAGAGCAGGAATGGATGGATATGGGGAGGGGGATAATATGTTTGCTGAAAAGTCGGCTCCTCCGCTAACCAAGTGAAAACCGATGAACAACAATTACAAACTCGAATTCTCCCAGTACGTTTGCTAGGCTTGTCCTTAGATCCGAGTTTTACTCTCTTCGACGAGCGTCTCATGCTATGAAAGGGGCCCTTCACGCCAGCAGGGGGAATACCAAGTCTTCATGCCGTTTTTCTGTCCCACTCCGACTTCCGACGCCTCCGGGTTGAATTTAACTCTACTGAGTCTAGAAGGGGTATTTCATGTCTTCCCTTATCATGCCTCTATCCGTTAAATGTGGCGTAAGCTTGTGACGGGCAGATCCTTCCTCCCACGTGACCGACCCAGCGTTACACTCCACCTCTGACTAGCTGACATAAAACTCACCTCGTGAACCTTATGTTTGCTTTCAGGTTCGACAAGACTCACGGTATGCAAATAACCTGTGGCTTTAATGCCGCGTCAGCGTACTGTCCGCATACGTCCTTCCTCTTCCCCGCATGCCCACCTCGACAATACCGCCACAAGATCAAAGCCGTCCGTTCGAGAAAGGTTGACACTTACATTTCCAGATGGCTCATACCTACATACAGAAGCCTTGAAGCTTACATTCGAAGACAAGTTAGGATTCAGGACTGTATGAGTATTTGAACACCAGTGTTTTTTAAATGAGGTCACTAGCTCCTCGTGTATTAGGTTTTAGGATTATGGGTATTTATGGGTTCTTGGATACCTACTTGCTATAAGAAAGATTTAAAACGAGATAAGTCAAGTTGTCATTGAATTAATGACCTCCTGAATAATTGTGATGAGCTCTCTTTGAGTTTGAAGCTAGTCGCAGTACTTTACTTTGCGAAATTTTTCGCGCTGAATCAATGCTACCTATTGGCGATCGCTGTAGTAAAATCAAGTCGTTTAGAATTGATTGAATTTAACGTCGATTTTACCTTCACATATTGGGCGAAGTTTCCGTCGTAAGCTATGATTGATAAACCTGCCCCTTGACATTTGTGCTTTTGTTTTGTTTATTCGTTGATGGAATCTAGGTGACCGTGTCATTGAACTCTAATCGAATTTTTAGATACACTATCGAAGGTCATATAACATACCCTAATCACGCTGGTGAAAGGATTCTGTAGGTATTAGTTATACCTACCAATAGGCTATTTCCATTGATTTTAGCGTTACGTATTTCATTTCTCATGGTTATTTGTTTATTTAATTTATGTGTTGTCGTCAATTATTTTCCCTCGTCTTATTATTGTCTTTATTTGTAATTTTAGAATATGGAACGTATTGCACTGCACTTTCCCTAACATTTCTGGAATAAATTATTATTATTATTATTCAAGTACGCCAATGTAATTACCTAGAGTGATTAAGAGGCACGCTCCTATCACATCTCGTAATACCTAATTAAATTGTGCCAATAGTTAATTAACTCCGATGAACGAAAGACCGATATTAAATAGGTACATCATTTTTATGGTTTGTTTGTTTACTCTTCACACAGACGACCTTCGGTATACTGACCTACTTTGGAGATTGTTTATTTCTACGGTCATTGTCCTTTTGAAGCACGATTCATCGTTTAACTAATTATTTCTTATTTATTTGACCTGGATTTGCTTAAACACTGATCATTTAAATAGGTACCTTGCTAACCTAGAGGTATCTGGATGACCTAGTTTCAACTAAGGTATAATTTGCTTGACCTACATAGTTCTGAGAAATATAGGTATTTCGGTTACGAATCGAACTGATATCTTACGTCGCATTCCTTATACGCGCTTAAATAAACATTACACCTACCTAACTAAAACAAGTACTTGTATGACCTAATTTATAAGTAGGTATTTGTTTGTTTGACCTAATTTTGAGACGCTTGTATACTCCCGCACACGAAATATAGAATAAAGAGCTTCCACGATAGTCATTTATTACGTTCTACGCGCCTCGATTCGTTTTATATGAGTTATAATAAATTAGCGTATTTACCTAACTGAAGTAAATACCTACATATGTATCCTAACTCTAAAGCAGGTATTTCCTGTTTGACCCACTTTCGAGCAAGTGAAAATTGTTATTAGTGTGTTAGTGACAAACTTCAAAGGTCCGATTGATTTATTGGTGATGCACGCTCGTCCCTTTCTTCTTTGTCTCTGAAAATAATTAATAATTGGTTTTATCTTACCGCCCTCGATCGATTACAATTTTTCCCAGTCGGAACTTTCATAACTTCGACATTGTGATCGAGGTTTCCCTTTTTTCCGTTTCCTAGCTAATGGATTCCTATCGGCCCTTTTTGAGAAAAGACTCTGATGATGAAAAAAACTCTTCAAATATCTGTCTATTTAAAATTCACTTCGGTATTTCGCTTAGTTCCTCAACCTCGTATTAATTACTGTTTTATTTCATTCGCCTTCGAGAGGTGATTCATCAAATAACAAATCAGATGTTTAATTTTATTGTCCGGAATTAGGTAAATTATTATTTATTCTCAATATTTTAATATCACTTTAGAATTAATAACCGTAGATACGCACGTTTTCCAAGTGTACGAATTATTATCACTACTGTTTATTACAATTTCGTTATTCAATTCACAAAGGATTTTTAACCGCTTTATTATTGAACCACTGTAGTTTAAACGTGACTCGAACAATTCGTTATTGTTATTTATTTTACATATGTCATGTTATTTAAAGTAAGGTTAAAGTTTTAATTATTATATCACCTATAGTTAATTTTAAAATCGCGTGTTATATTTTCTTTTATCCGGTAATTTGATTTATTTTAAGACACTGGATTTTTGTTAAATGTTATAAAACCACTAAATATAAGTTGTAAGAAAGAACCCCGAATGTCATTTAATTCTTATTTACTGACTTTAAACACTTTCATTATAAAACACCCGAACTTTCACGAAGTATTATTTAGGCACTTTTCCGGACTCTCCGTTGGTCGTCTTTGAAACTTTTATTCCTCAATTTTAAAGGGAAAATAAAACACTGAATTTACTATTTTTTTGCAAACACTTGTAGACATTTTTCAACTCTACTAGAAGCACTAGTTTACTAGTCTTCTTCGCGCACCTTTACATTTTTCTTGATCGCGCACTTCCCGTTATTTCATCCGAACTCTCCCTCAATCTCCCAACGAATTCCCTTTCTTTATCAAACCATGGTCTTTTAAAAACTTTTTAGAGCTCTCCTTTCATAGAAAAATCACCCCTGATCGCCCAGACTTTCATAGGAAAAGGACCAAATTCGGTTCCTCCGTATATGACCTTTTGTCAAATCTCTGCTAATTCCCTATCTCATGTCTTAGAACCAAATTAGTTTAGTGTCTCTCTCTCGTAAAAAATCACATAAATTTTCTCATTGACAGGTATTTATATTAAAAATTTCATGTACTTGCTCGTAATTCATTTTTTTAATGCCTACACCATAAAAGTAATGTTTTTATTTTAGAGTAAATATTCGTATTTAACTTGTATAATTTTGTTTAGGTCGTTTCGTGTTAATGATACCCTTAATTGCTTGAAATCATGTTCTATAATTTTATTTGGATAAAGTCATATCAACAAAGTGATAGCCAACCTTTTTTCTCTAGTCAAACGGTTAGCGATTCCTTCGACGGTTCTCACGCATTTCCCAGTGTCAGGCTACGTTAAGCATCTTTTCCTGTGATTTGATTTAATTGTAGAGTGACCAAAATGTACCGTGGCCTTTGATATGCAATATTTTCAATATCCTGTTTATCGTGAATAGTGTTGTCAGATCAGAGTAATCCTTATATCGGTACCTATTAAAGTCAATTTAAGTAGTTCCAATCAGTTTTCTTTTGAGATATTTGGCTCTAATAACTTCGTTTCACCATTCCATTTCCATATCAATAGATTTTCCCACTTTTTCAGGTTATTATATTCAGTTTGTGAAAATTTTCGAGATTCTACCCGTTTTTTGTGATCATTCCAGATCGGTTTTAATTAAATCGACCCCTGGGACCATTCATGTTACGTTTTCCGTGCCCTTATTGATGATTTTTCATTTACTTATTTTCAACATTTCCGCCTAAGATTTTCTTGTTTCCATTTGAAACGTTAGGTGCCCAAAACCTGCAGTTCTCGATCGCGCCTTAAATAAACACGACCCGGGTCAATAATCCTTCAACTCTTTGTCTTTAGTTCTGTTTACTATTCCGTTCGTTGAACTTTCGTTCCTGTGGGAAAGAATTCAAGGCCGCTCAATCTGATCAAAGCCCACTAAAACGATACACGCCTATAATTTCTCTGATTGGTTCAAATTATTTTTAATCGCCTTATTTACTCCCTCATTGGCAGAATCCAAACTTCCTTTGTCCTCGAGATAGCTATGATATGGGGGTTCCCTCGCTCCAGTCTCTATGCAGATTTCTGTATAGTTTCCAACTGCTCGGACAGATGTCGCCGAATGTACCATTTTCTCTACATAATATTTAGAGGAAAATTTTTTTTCTTGTAGGCTTCTCGTAGGTTGAAGGTTGGCATTCATCACAAGATTTCGATTGAGTTTCGCTAATATTGTCTTCATTTAATTAAAAATTATTTATAATTATGCACAAGTGTCCTTTACGTACATGTTTTTTTTTTCAATATAGAAAAAAGAAAGAAATGTAAAATTATAAGTTTACTTGTAAATAAACCAAAAGAAAAATAATACATATTACCAAAATAAAAATAATACATTCTACCAAAAGAAAAATAGTACATAAGAAAAATATATTATTAGTATGATTCTCAGGTGGAAATAGGGGAAGTAGTTTTATAATGATTTCTCTAATAATATATTTGTGTAGGTATATATAATAATAATATATTTGTGAACAACGTAATTTTCTTAATATATCTGGTGGTATAATGGTCATCAAAGTTGCCTACCAAGGAGTTAGCCGGGGTTCTCTTCTCAGGCGTGAAACTTATTTTTATACTTACAATTTTTTTGCTTTTTACTTTTTTAATGTGATTTTTAACGGGTCCCGTGATTTTTATAGGTCTAGTTAGTCGCTGGTATATAACAACAATAGTAAGACTTAAATAAGACAAAAAAAACGAGCGTGCTTTAGACCACACGACTGAAGTAAAACTTCACTAACTTATTTCTCCCTCTCAACTTCCGTTTGCCTCGCCCGACCGTTCACCTCGCCCGATTATACTTTTCATTTCGCTCTCGTCACGCATTCACCAGCTTACTCCCCAAGTCAAGCGTACGTAAAGGCCCGACCGTTCGCATCGCCCGATCACACTTTTCATAACGCTCTCGTCACGCATTCACCAACTTACTCCCCAAGTCAAGCGTGCGTAAAGAACTTTTACTTCAAAAAGCTGTTTCTCTGTAACGCTTCGCGATGATATCGATGTCGGAAGAGTACATTTACGACAATTCAAACGATCTATTAATAGCCGTCTCATGTAAACAAATAATAAATGATGGATGAAAGTAACCAAATATGGACAACCGTTTTTTTTTACGCATAAAAAAACAAATATTGAATATCAAAAACTTTTAATCGTAATTACAATCAGCCATACAGTTGTGCTTTACATAGTAACAGTTTTGTATTATATTTAGCTATTAATTATAATTATCTACTATAATTATGGAACTGGAACCCCTAATATGGAACACTACTAAAACAAAATTAAAAATCGATCTTAACTTCTACGAGATACACGAACTTTGGTTACATATAAAAAGGAACCAACGACTTGCAATAATCACAAATCCAGGTATCGAACTTTGCACCAGCGCAATCATTATGTGGGAGGCGTCTACTAATATCTACAGGAATTCCAAAAACTGAAAAAATCGAACTAATATCTATGAGAATCAAAGTGTTGACGAATATCTACAGCTCAAACTGTTGACTAACATCTATGAGAACCAAAGTGTTGACGAATATCTACAGCACTGGCAGAGGTTGGATTTGCAATTATGTATAGCATATTGGAATAACGTAATATTGCGTATGCAGTTTAAAAAACTTAATTTATGTAAGTATGTATGTAAAAATCCCTAATATCGGACTATTGGACACATTTAGCTGATTAGTCCAACCTACACTCTGTAGATAATATTAGTCAACACTCTGAAATTCGTAGATATTAGTTCAACATACGAGCTGTAGATATTCGTCCGACATACAGGCTGTAGATATTAGTATCTGGAGTCATTATGTGCCCAGGGTTTGCACATGAGGTATTTGATCCAGGTTTTTCCTCAAGTATCTTCAGAAAACAAAAACCGTCTCACCGCGGACACAGCACTCGCTCGACTGACAAGTAAAAACCTGTACGCGCGTGTAGTGATTGAAAGAAAAAGTAACCAATTTTACTGTTTATTTTGTCTAGGAATATTTATTAAGTACATGTTAGGGATACTATTCCATATTTAGTTAAGTACTAGTTAGTTCTTTAATTAGTTCCTCTAGTGTTGGTAGCTATGCGATGAGAATGCCCATCTAGTTCATGCCACACCGACGGTCTTGCCATTATATCACAGACACTTAAATTAATTAAGCAATGGCGTCTCCCATGGAGTCCGGCGATATTTAATCAATTTTATCACTAAACGATTATGGTCTAAGTCCCATGATGGAGAGTTTAATCAGCAATCCGTAGGGGACTATTTCTGTCCATGGAGACATATTAATTACGAAGGTTTAGTGTAATAGAGACGTTCGCAATACCGTTTATAAAAAAGCTTAAGCGAAGTTAGGGCTTTTGAATTTAATGCCATGAACCGTGAACATAACGTAAAAACTGATCGTGAAGCTTTTAACCCTTTGTGACCAGAAATTATTAAAAAATTGAAAATAGCAGAAATAATATTAGTTCTTCATTTAATGTTTTCGAAAAAAATTTTGTTCTGGAAACTTGATATTATTTTTAAGCCATTTTGTAGAAATAAAAATATATATTATGAGTCATGTATTAGAGCAGTGTTCCGCAAAGCGTATGCCGCGGCACAGTGGTGTACCATGGTCATAGTTAGTGTATCTCATCGCAATGTTAACAGCTAAGCTGGCATTTTTGGCTGCACGTAAAAAATTAGTATCCACTGCTTTCAAAGCGTGCTATTGCAATTTTCTTACAGTTTGTCACGACCTACTTGAGGAAGAGATGAGAGCAGCATTATCAACGATTGCTCCAAATTTTGATCAACTGTGATCAGTTAAGTAGGCTATCCAAATTTTGATCAACTGTGATCAGTTAAGTATACTTTTATTCCTGAAGAAGTGAACATGGTTCACGAAACATGTTAATAGTATAAAATATAAAAAATAAAGTGATGTAAACTAAGTTATTTTCTTTTAATAAATAAATAATGACATCACAAAGTAACAACCTTTTAGAAGAAGTTTTCTTCGAAAAATTCACATTTCTCATTAAACATTTTTTTGTATTATATTGATTTTAATAATAAATATTAAAATAAAATAGTTTTTTTTCTGTGGTGTAAGTACCTCATTTTTTTGTTTTATTAAGTGTACCTTGAACACAAAATGTTTTCGGAACACTGTATTAGAGGACCTGAGGAAGACGCGTGATACGGATCGACTTAGGCAAGTGGTAAGATAGGAGTTCTGCTCAGTTGAGCCTGGCTGTCTTCAGTATGATAATTTTTTTAAAGAAAAACAAACACTCCCGGATAACGTATAACCCAACAATGTTTGAAAATCTTAACCCGGGTTAAGAACGACCGAACAATTTTTGACTTAGCTAGCCGAGGAATCGGACACGCGACGCCCGTGTGGGACCCAAATGCGATGCCCACTCGGCCATTGACCAGTCTTTAACTCCTATAATGGTAGCTACCCTCCGGACACTAGTCTAAAAAATAAGGCGAAAGAAGCCTAGAAAGGTTATTACCCCACTCCAATCCCCCCACCCTCCTCCTCTCCCCCCCCCCCCCTCTCCATCTCTCCACCCCCCCAAATCCCCCCTCCTCCCTCCCCCTCCCCCCCTCCGCCCTGCCCCCACATCCTATCCCCCCCTCACCCCTCCTCCATACCCGTTACATTCATTTTTTCAAACAGCTCTCGTGCCACCTATTGCAATTTTTATATATAAATTTCATAATGCCAGAGCTCTAAGCTATAGCCTATAGCCCATTCTGATGTATGAGCTATTTTATTGTAAAGTTTCATTAAAATCCATTCAGTAGTTTTCGCGTGAAAGAGAAACAAACATACATCCATACAAACATTCGCCTTTGTAATATTAAGTAGGATTTTGTTTATACAGATGTTCTCACTTACCTGAGAACGATCCAATCAATAAGAGGTACAAAAAATTAACCTACCCAGTCAGAGGTTACATAAAGTCTACATAAATTCACAAACTTTTAAAACTATTTTGTTAAACTAACTCAAATGACATATAATACAAATAGAGGTATAATATAATTATCACAGTTCTTCTTCTTCTTGTGCTCTGTCCGTTCAACGGATGTTGGCTATCATGTTGGCTATGCGGACTTTGTGTTCCGCGGCGTGGAACAACTCTCCGGTATACTGGCCGAACCACTGTCTCAGGTTTTTCAGCCATGAGGTTCTCCTTCTTCCAAGGCCCCGTCTTCCGGCAATCTTTTCCTGCATTATGAGATGCGACATCTCGTACTTCTCTGGATGTCTCATCACATGTCCAAGATATTGAAGTTTTCTGATTTTTTTTAGTTTTAACAACTTATTTTTCTTTATTCATCCGAACCATAACATCCATTCCAATTAGTCCAACAAATTGTTAACAACGTGTTTTTGAACAAAGGCAGGAAATGTTTCAATCATCGACCAAAAAGTTTTACTGCAGCGCACCATATTATTTTACAGTCGACACATTTGGGTCAGAGGGTTAAAATAAGCAATATTAGTTTTTAATATATTCAGGTGAGACATGCCGCGGTATCTTAAACAATGATTATTGTGAACATTTATTTCAATACTGCTGAGACATAACATAAATTGTTTTTTTGTAAGATGTTTTAATTGATTCGTTTACACTGTACAGACCACGTTCTTTAGTAACAATCCAAAATTTCAGTATTTTTCAGAATCAAGATGGCTGTGAACATATTAAATTAACCAATTTTCTTCTGATTTTAAGTGTTTTATTTGTTGAGTCTAGTTTTTGCACTGATAATTCGTGGTGGAATTCCATTGTATTAGAATTTGAAATTAAAACACTTTTGTACTTTCTTCCACTAATTTATATTTTACCAGGACCGGTTCCATCCTATTACGGACATTTTCAGACTGGTAGTTGTAATTCTTATGCTACGGTATTTATACATACTTAGGCAGGGATACACAACATTGTCTCTATATAATGAATGTTTCTATTTTGTTAATTTTAAGGTATTATAAGTTATTTTGTTAATTTTAGGTACATACAGGTAATTATAAAGTTTATTATTAAAATTATGAATGATGTTACATATTAAATAGATATTTTTACTTCAAATGAATAAACATGAATTTATATAATTTAAAAGGTTTGTGATTACTGATATTTTATTTTGGTAATGTTGGGTTATTCCCTCCTTGTTGCTTAGGGCTTAATTGACATAATGTTAATAAGAATTTCAACACCAGTCTGAAAATGTCCGTAATAGGATGAAACCTGTCCTGGTAAAATATAAATTAGTAGAAGAAAGTACAAAAGTGTTTTAATTTCATGTTTTATTTGTATTTTAAGTTAATGTTGAAATATTCAAGACATGCTAATTCAATTCATCATATGCAGACTTCAAAAGAGCCGCACAAGACAGGGAAGAGTGGAAGAAACGAATAGATGACATTGCTGCAAACCAATCTCAGGGTTGAAACCAGAGAGAGAATTCAAATATTCAAAGCTAATAAAAAAAATTGCCTACTTCGCTTACATAATATTATGTATAGGTTCCCAAATAACCTCAATGGTGTGTTGTACTAACAGCAAAGTCATAAAATAATGTAACAAAGAAAATCTAATTCCCTTCTTATTATTTTGTACGATATTTTGCGGAATTTCTTATCTCCCGGGGTAACAATTTACTTTTACTTCGGAACTTAAATTCATATAGCTCCAAGCTCTCTTGTCGACCTGAAAATCATTACTTAAAATGAACAAACGATATAAAAGGAAACCGCAAAAGCGGGGGAATCAGTTATAAATATTAAGTTAATATGATTCCGCTCGGGTTATGGGGGTTCTAGTTGATTGGATGTGATTATGCCCCGCAGTATATCGATACGGCTTTCAAACCCTAAATAAATTTTGCTTTGTGACACCTCACAGGAATTTGTAGGCAATTGTATTACCAACCGATTTGACTACGGTTATATAAACGGTTATGAGGTGGTTAAGGCAGGGAGAGCTTTTTGTCAATTTTAACTGAGCAAACGCAAGTCTAAAAATTCAACCGACTTGGCGAAGTATGAATCAATTCCATTTCACCACGTTTGTTTGAATGATCATTCGCACAACGCCAATACTTATGTTTTAACAAAAGAAAAAAGTAATATTTTGCACTTATTGTGAATTTACATATTGTTCATGTATTATTTCATTTTACGTTGAGAACTGGAAAAACCAATTTCCTTGATTTTTATCAGACGTTTGATAATAAAATGACATACAGGTACCTATGTGTAGTGTACGTGAATATGTCTGGAGTTTCAATGTCTCTCAACAATGTCTCTTTCAATGTCTCTCAGAAGTCATTGGTTTAGAAGTCATATGTAGTTTTTAAGGTATTTCAATAGATGGCATTGGTAATACTACAAAGACAGAGATAACTGTCAGTTACGAAGTTAACGGTTACGAATATTGCCGATCATATCCGATCTCCGGGAGGGCAATCGTGAATGGTTCCTCCGCTTTAGAATATATTTGAAATGTCACGGAGAATCATTTAGAACGGACGTTAGGTCCAGTAAGATATTCATTGTAAATACGGTACTATAATAAACAAGACTAGTAATCAAGATGAACCGAAGTATTATTGACTACCGTAAGTTGTATTGTTAAAGAAAGGAAACAACGGTTCACCACACTACAATCTTTCTGTCAGTTCAGGGCTTAGGGGTGATAAATCTATAAAATTTTATATATTAGTAAAACTTTAAGCTTTCGAGTGTAAAATATAATCAGCTGCGTTAGTGACTCTGAGATTATTCACTCAAACCAAAAAGTTTAGCTATCATTCTGTTCGATTGTGGCTGCCTTAGGACATTTAAAATTCGTAATTAGACCTTACAAACATCTTAATAAAATTATTATTTGACATCTGACTATCGCTAATTCCTACGAGATTCATATTAATTTGTCTTTAACCACTCGAGTGATGGAGATTTCCGAGTGTTCGGTTTTCGATTCGGCAATATGAATTGCTTAGTTTGGTTTAGAGCTAAAGAATCTACCTAGATTTCACCGTTTGTCCCATATTTTAAGTTTTAAAAAGTATAATTTATAATTTTAGTTCATAAAAATCACCCACATAAATTTGGGTAGCTATCGCTCGATATAAAACGTTTAAAAAATGAATAAATAAAACACTCTCAAATCCAAATCATAAAAATTGAATTTACTCTGAAGTTTGTATCTTTGTATGTATTTTTGTATTATTTTTATTCTTTGTATTCTGAATCTTTCACTGTCACAATGTCGCATTTCAATACAAAATAGATTCTCAACGTCACAAGTATCTCTCAGTGAGTGTCGATATGCCGTTTTACGGATTAATGCATTTTTCGGTCTGTTACCCTTTTCACCAATAAATTGTAATATTTACTGTCATTGTCATCCATGTTGCTCTGTAATTGCTGCATTTGTACAGCAAATACGTCCGTTTTATAGTATCCATGCAGTTAGCGAGATTTTTAGGATGCAAATATGTGTTTTAGATGTGTGATTTGTTTTGAAATGATGTGTGATTCATTTAGTACGCGCAAAAAGGAAATAAGGAACGATATCTTGTAATCGTAAATTATTTCAATCATCTGATGGAGTGAACGTATTCTGCTAAAAGCTAGGTAATTAAAGGAATGAGTGCTTTTATAATTACCGTGACGGCAAAAAAGTCAATAAACAAACGTTAATTATCGCTATAATGCTGCAGCTCTTTCTTACACATTAAATAATGATGAGTCGAAAGATGAAACACACAAAATGCGTGCGACTGTTTTCTCCAAAGTACTACTTTTTTTTGCGTTTCACTTTCTTTGAACGTGTGAGGGAGATGTATGATAATGATTGTATGTTTCCTTTGAGGGGGTGCAGACATACGTTCACCGTTTGTCTCATTTTATAGGATTGTTATTTAGTGTGTAAGAAAGAGCTGCAGAATTATAGGTTTAAGAACAACAGCAAAATAATAGACATTTGACTATTTTAAATTTTTTGAATTCACCCACACTTCAATATTATCCTTGTAATTATATTTCATTCTTTCAAAGTTATCGTTACGGCTAGTAGTATTGTAATGGACTACGGAGACGTCACGGTGCGATGTGTGAGAGATATGCAAGAAAATGATCACTCTTTTCTTTTAGAGGAAACAGTCATACGTACATTGTGTATCTCATCTTTTGAAAGAGAGCATTTTAGCAATAATGGACATGTGTTTATTGCCATTTTTGACGTCACGGTACCGTAACCGTGAAACGTCATAGAAATAATAAAAGCGTTCATTAGGTTCCTTCCCTTCACATTTAAATTTTGTATGAACTTTAAATTTATCTTCTCCAGAGTAGTTTTACATCTGTGGAGCAGCGTGAAGCCTACAAAAGCAACGTAATATGACCATGTAAACATTATTTTACAGCAGTGGATATTTTTCAGAGCCACTTCACTGCATTCGAATTGAAAAGAACCATGTTTTCCAGTGGGTTTTTTTAAAGGAAAATGGTCTTGTTTTGTTGACAGGTGCTGGGGGCGCTGCTGCTGTGGCCTACCCCAAGCCCTATTCCTGTAAAACACACACAATAACAGCCGTCGGTTAGCTCAAACCGGCTCGAACATGATTCCTCCTAAAAAACAGGGCGAGTGCCAGTGGTTCGCTTGGTCAATTCTTCCTTCCCCTCCTCTCCTCAAAATCCCCGGGACTCCCTCTTCAATCAGTACACAGTATTTGCATTTAAAGGGTTTATTCAATAAACAGAACAGGGTGATACACATACGGCCAGTGTCGGCACAAAACACAAGTTAAACTACCCTACTGACCTAACGAGGATTTCTCCCTCTCTCTATGCGTTTAAATGAAGTTACAAACGGTTCAAAGCACACGGTGGGGGGGAGGAAGCGAGTTGGTACTCACATAGCTAGATGCGTGGTCTGCCATCTTTTCTGGATTCCGTTCACAACACAATTTCAAACAATACATCGCGGAGTTAATATCGTGGAGCACAAACAGCGCAAATCGCGCGTAGCGCAGTTGCTTGGCCGAGAGCTAGCGAAGGAATGGCGGCCGGCGGGCCGCCCGGCGCTTGGCGCCTGACGCGGGGTGGTCGCGCGGTGCGGGGAGAGGAAACGGTAGGCACGTGTAGTGGGGACGATTCACTTAACCTTCCGCTCGGGAGCCGATTCTGTTACGTAACACTTCCCCCCTCGCCGCAAAAAAAAGCGACGTGGTAATGGAGCAGTAGGGCTAAGAAATCCTCTTACCCTTCTAGCACTTGTGCCAAAACAAAACAAAAAAAAAAAAAAAATTTAAGAGAAAAAAGGAGAGAGAGAGAGAAAAAGGTTGCTAGCTACAAAATAGTAGAAACAAAAACAAAAGAGAAAAAAGCATGGTGAACAAGGAATTATACATGAATGAACAAGAAAGAGCAGTGACATACATAAATATAAACAAGGACCTGTTGGAGAAAGGTACAAGGGTTATGCAGTGATAGAAAAAAAATGACTCTAATTGTATCATTGGTCTGTGAGCTATGTTTGCGTAGCGTGGTTTGCGTAGGATGTTTGGGGTGTTGGGACGTTGCACTGAAGTTACACGGTTACTTTGTCACAGTAACCTGGCCCGTTTGAGATTACACTCAAGGAACACTAGGGCCTTAAAGAAAACACGAAGAAGAGAACGCAGGATGAGGCTTCTTGGTGGTGGAGAGGGTTCTACCTGTCACAGAGGTCAAAAAGGTAGCTGCTTCCGGATCCTGTGGGTGGGCCAGTATGACGTCATTGAGGTACTGGAGGGTGGAATTGTAATTGGTGGTTGGTCCTTTATAGAGGAGGTGGTTTGTGTGCATGACAGCCGTTGTTGTGATGGTGGTTGGTACACTGGTTTGTATACAGTGGGATTGTTGGATGAACAATTGTTGGTATTGTTATTTGCGCAAGGGCACAGGAGCATTGGCATGATGGCAACAGAGCAATTTGCAAGGTGCAGCTGGAACATTTGCAAGATGCAGCAGGAACATTTGTACAATGGCAACAGGAACATTTGCGAGATGCCGCAGGAACATTTGTACAATGGCAACAGGAACATTTGCGAGATGCCGCAGGAACATTTGTACAATGGCAACAGGAACATTTGCAAGGTGCCGCAGGAACATTTGTACAATGGCAACAGGAACATGAACCAACTTAGAGCTGACGTGCTCGGGTTTGTTTGAGTGATGGTTTTGTGATGATACAATTCGCAACTACACGCACGACTCACACTAGGTTATGTTAGGTGTGGTCGGGTGCTTTTGGTACGTAGGGTTTGAAGGCATGGGACCTCCGTGACGGTAGTGAAGGCAGCATGAAGAGAGGCGCAGGTGTAGATAGGGTGAAGAGCTGCTGGTCTTCTTATTAATCCGGCGAAAAAATTATTATTAGAACAAAATTCTTGAAGTTTACCTGCCTGGTAGACCAATGATGAAAAGGTTTGGAGAGAAACAAGGTGTGCATATTGAGAAAGATTTGATTAGTTTGACGTGTAGAGAGAGAGAGAGACGGAGAGAGAGTTAACTAAGTGTAACTACAGACTTATACATATTACAAAGGTACGTATTCAAGGAAGGTTCTGTTTAACCCATTTAGTTTTTTTTAAACTAAATACATTTCCAAGAACACGTAGGTAAGGGTTTGTACGTATGACAAAATGCCCCTTTTCGAAAGAAGTTGGTCTTCCATGACCTATGCTCACGTCTATACGGTAGCATTTTTTCTACTTTCGAAGAACAAAACATTGAGTACAAATAAGTTATGAAAAGTGGGAAAGGAGTAGGAAGTTGAAAAGATCCGTGAATGAAGGTTGTCCCATTTGACAAACGAAACGCCAAGTGCGTAACGCATATATCCCCATTCACGGATAATTTCGAGGAAAGGAAAGAGTGACAATTGGGAACATTTGAACGAAGAAAACTGCTGAGGACTCGGCTATTTCCGAAATTCGACCTCTGAGTGAAAGGTGAAACAAGGTCTACAGCAACTTTCCTGGCACATTACAATACAATTTGGTAGAGTGGGACAAAAGGGATACACTGACAAAAAGAGTCTAATCCACTACGTGTATTGGGCAGAAGATTAGAAGGTCGTTTTATTCTCCTACTTGTTTGCGAGAAATGACAGACCCTTGCTCAAATCTCACAAACCTGGGGGTTTTCTTGTTCGTCCCCCAGACAACGAGTTAGGTGTTTTTGTGTCCATCAACTTAACTCCTACGACACGATGCCCCATAATCATGAGTGAAGCGTATGATTAGTCCTTTTGAGATAGTGGATAGTTCCTGGGTTCTTGTGACAGGAAGTCCACGGGCATGTTAATGAGTACTCTGCTGCAAAAGCAATAATTTTCTGATAACAGAAAATAAAAGGCGTGTGATCTACGCTTGGTAGGTCACACAAACATGGGGTAGATATTATTTCGTTCGCACGATTCATGGTGAGTATTGTAACGTCTTCACGTCTCATGTACAGGAATGAACGATTTACAACAAATTTTGCCCAGTATTGAAAGACAGTAGCCCAATTACGTTCGAAAATGTGGGTCCCCATTCAATACAGACGGCGGGTTAAGCGGTTCTCATGCCAAAGGACACACGACCAACTTAGTAACATTTAGTTATGAGTATAAAGTAATTATAACGAGCTTCTCGTATCATGGCGGATGTTTTGAGGATCTCTCCTATGATGGTAGATATTGTCACGTTTTCACGTCTCACGTGACAGGAATGAACGATTTACAACAAATTTGCCCAGTATTGAAAGACAGTAGCCCAATTACGTTCGAAAATGTGGGTCCCCATTCAATACAGACGGCGGTTTTTGCAATGATGTAATTAATACGGCACTGCTGTAGCTTAATAATTTCATATTAGCATACTTTACAAGACTTGCCAAAAGGCGATAAACACAAATTTTATTGAAGATCTGGCCAAGATTTTAAACTTCAAACTAGAATAATGGTACAATAAAGGACAAAAGAAACTGATGTCATGATAAAATATGTACCTCATAATGAAGTTGTATATGTACAAGGAACAAAGTTAATGAAGGGACAAAACATATTGTCACTTTTATAACAACAAAAAAAAAAAAATTTTCCGAATCCGACAAAATATGATTCTAGAAAAATAAGAGCAATTGGGTTGAGCGCCATTCTAATTTTTTGGAAAAAGAAGAAAAAACCACAAATAGCAACAAGGTTGCTCTTGAATTGTCTCGAATCCAGCGAATGTGACCTGATAGGTGAGTACATTGGGTGTATTCGAAACGATTCCCAATATACAACATTACTATGAATGTGTAGGATGGGGTGAAGAGGGAAAAGAAAGAAAGAAAAAACGGGAGGATTTCCTATTATAACAGAAATCGTCGCGACATTCTTACAATATGGTGCTGTGACCATAGTAGCGAGCCCGCGGCAAAGGTCTGAAACCAATGGTTATTATACAGACTTGTGCTTATGATTTTATATTTACAACATTAGGGTAGGGACGTACTGGTACGACAAAACCCGACACAAAACAAAAAATTAAAAAAAGGGGTGATATGACAAGATGAGGCGATGAGGTGAGAAAAAAAAAACGCGCGGATGCTGCAAGAATTGTGAAAGGAAAACGACGTCTCGGAGCAAGAGTTTTCTGGAACCGTTGATGGTAGGAGGAAAAAGGAGTCCCTTTCCCGAAGTGATCAATTTCAGGAAGAGGATGCATACAAGCATGAAAACAGTGCCCCAAGAGGTGCTCTTGTGGTACAGCAGGCAAGGCGCGCAGGATGTAAAAGAACATATAAAATTATGCACAAAAAAAAAAAAAAAAATGTACAGGAGTTAGGCTACCGTTGACATTAATGTGCCTTCGGGTGTAAGGATTACCTTACGAATGCCCATATGGGTGATTATTTACATTTAATATTTACAAGTAACTCACGTCACTTATGACAAGAATTATGCCAATTTGATAACGCCTGAGAACTTGATGTGATGGAATTTACTGATTCCGTCACAGTAAGGCATTTTGGAATTATTCCGAGGAGAAATCTTTCTATTTCTCAGGGCCTGTAGTAGTTCTTCCTTTCTTGAAGTAAAGACGTGCGGGATTATACCCAGCGTAACTTGAGGAACTTCCATGGTGTATAAGGTCGTATCAGAGTGACCTTATGTTGGAAAAAGTGAGAACTAGACTCGCAATTGGAAAGAAATTGGGCAGAGATTGACCACTGGGGACGTATTTTTACAAAAAGTTTTTGAAAAAAAACGCGTTTTTTATAAGTGTTTGGTTTATTTGAAAATTTGGGCAGCGGTTCCCCTCAAAAAACGTGATTTTGGGAAAAAATCCTGATGTTTTGAAAATTTGTAGAAAATTTTTCTAAGTCCGAAAACGAGAAAAATTTGGGCAGCGGTTTCCCTCAAAAAACGTGATTTTGAGAAAAAATCCAGATGTTTTGAAAATTTGTAGAAAATTTTTCTAAGTCCGAAAACGAGAAAAATTTGGGCAGCGGTTTCCCTCAAAAAACGTGATTTTGAGAAAAAATCCAGATGTTTTGAAAATTTGTTGAAAATTTTCAAAGTCCATAGACGAGAAAAAAAATTGGGCAGCGGTTCCCCTCGAAAAACGTGATTTTGAGAAAAAATCCAGATGTTTTGAAAATTTGTTGAAAATTTTCAAAGTCCATAGACGAGAAAAAAAAAATTGGGCAGCGGTTTCCCTTACAAAAACGTGATTTTGAGAAAAAATCCTGATGTTTTGAAAATTTGTTGAAAATTTTCTAAGTCCGGAATGAGAGAAAATTTGAGCAGCGGTTTCCCTTACAAAAACGTGATTTTGAGAAAAAATCCCGATGTTTTGAAAATTTGTTGAAAATTTTCTAAGTCCGGAACGAGAGAAAATTTGAGCAGCGGTTTCCCTTACAAAAACGTGATTTTGAGAAAAAATCCCGATGTTTTGAAAATTTGTTGAAAATTTTCTAAGTCCGGAACGAGAGAAAATTGGGCAGCGGTTTCCCTCAAAAAACGTGATTTTGAGAAAAAATCCCGATGTTTTGAAAATTTGTTGAAAATTTTCTAAGTCCGGAACGAGAGAAAATTGGGCAGCGGTTTCCCTCAAAAAACGTAATTTTGAGAAAAAATCCCGATGTTTTTGAAAAAGGTTTGCAAATAAGCAAAAGTCCGGAAAAGAAAAAATAAAAAAACGGAAACGAGGTTCGCCTTAAATGAACATGTTTTTTGGAATATTTCGATTAGCCTTCCAAAGGGGGGGTTCTTTAGAAAGGAAAGGAAATATTTTTTCTTTTATACAAGTTTTCGTGGAAGTATGTTTGAAAATTCAACAATGTCTTGGGGAATTGTTCTTTATTTAACGTGGCTATACTGCAGCCTGATTTGAGCATACACCATTACTGGTATTTATCCGCCGACTTCCTTTTGTCATAACAAGTTATATGCAGAAATGTGCATACGTAATGTAATGCCTGACTCGAGGAATCGACGTCAACGCGAACCGAACGTCTTTCAAATTATGTCGTCTGTTTCTTACGAAAGAAAAAAAAGCTAAATGATGAAACAGGCGGCAAAATTAGAAAAATGCTCAATTGTCAAAAGGTAGAAAGAATTTAATCCACTTGTTTCCCTTAAGCTGCAAAATATGCCGTTATATATACAGGCCAGTATTTTGCGAAATAGTCCCCTATTCGCAGAATATGTCGATATCAAATACAGACCAGCACACTGCGGAATAAGTTTATTAATAAAAACTGGTTAATTAACTTTCGGGAAACGAAGCGGGTAATTGGTTTATCATATACAGGATTTTAATTGTTGAATAACTTTGTTTTAAATATTTGTGTACATTTCCACTATTAATCTTGTATTTGAAACTAGCAAATTTAGTCGGTCGACACTTGTAAACACTATATTATTCACGACGGCAACTTTCTTGGTTGAGCACTTTACGTAGGAATACCGGTGATAATGTTTTGTCGAGTGACGACTCGAAAATGAAGGAATGTGCCCGCGATAGTTTAAATTTGCAATTCGAAGTTACACTCGCGTCGATGTTCTTTGATGGTAATGCTAGACAAATTGGGAAAAAAAACAAGACAAAACATTATAGATTATAAAGTTTAAACAATGGCTGATTGAAGAACGAGGCGAGCGACTGTGAAGAGGGAGGAAAAAAAAAAAAAACCGCCACACGTCGGGCGACAGTGCTGGGAGCGCTGCTGCTGTGGCCTACCCCAAGCCCTATTCCTGTAAAACACACACAATAACAGCCGTCGGTTAGCTCAAACCGGCTCGAACATGATTCCTCCTAAAAAACAGGGCGAGTGCCAGTGGTTCGCTTGGTCAATTCTTCCTTCCCCTCCTCTCCTCAAAATCCCCGGGACTCCCTCTTCAATCAGTACACAGTATTTGCATTTAAAGGGTTTATTCAATAAACAGAACAGGGTGATACACATACGGCCAGTGTCGGCACAAAACACAAGTTAAACTACCCTACTGACCTAACGAGGATTTCTCCCTCTCTCTATGCGTTTAAATGAAGTTACAAACGGTTCAAAGCACACGGTGGGGGGGAGGAAGCGAGTTGGTACTCACATAGCTAGATGCGTGGTCTGCCATCTTTTCTGGATTCCGTTCACAACACAATTTCAAACAATACATCGCGGAGTTAATATCGTGGAGCACAAACAGCGCAAATCGCGCGTAGCGCAGTTGCTTGGCCGAGAGCTAGCGAAGGAATGGCGGCCGGCGGGCCGCCCGGCGCTTGGCGCCTGACGCGGGGTGGTCGCGCGGTGCGGGGAGAGGAAACGGTAGGCACGTGTAGTGGGGACGATTCACTTAACCTTCCGCTCGGGAGCCGATTCTGTTACGTAACACAGGCCAGTATTTTACTGTTCTTCTCTGTGCCTGAAATTCAGTTTCCATTTATGTAATGAGTACTCTATCCCTAGAATAAAGAATAACACAAAGTGCCTTGTGTTTCCTGATCCAAATATGAGTATTTGCAAGATCGTGGCTTAAATTTTCAATACTAAACTGTGAATTTAGACGTACGAAATTCAAACGGGATGGAGATCTACGATGTCACGCAAGTGTAATTGTGACAGAGCGCTGGGCTATTGGGCTGAATGGAACATTTTTTTCAATTTGGGATGCGGGTATGGGTACCACCGCCTCGGGACCATTTCTTTGATAACCAACACCCCTGCCATAGGTAACCCCAAGTGGTTCGCTACGTATTGTGGCTTAACAGGAGTGCCCGAGTTCGCGGGGTGAGGTTTGTTACCTCACCCCGTGCTAGCTCGGATGCGTTTGCCCACCTGCTTCGTGGCGGGCCGGATCGGGAAAGATTGGTTGAAGGAGTCATGGAGGGATGGATTCATATGTCCGTTACGCCTGGACACATTGATCCTAGATTCCTATCCACCCCTCATACCCTTTTCCTTCTCAGAACTTCCTCTCCTTCCTTTCCCTAAAAAGAACCTCCACACTATAACACAGGCCCTGAGGATTTTTTTCCTCAGGACCTCCTGTGTGAAGCTAACGTAAAAAAATAATCATAAAAAAAATATCAGAGTGTGCAATTTACATGCGGTAGAACCGAAACCTTCAAAGTAGACAAGAGTGGGGAGAGCACGAAGCACCGCACAAAGAGAAGATGTAATATACTATCTCATTCTCTCGCATGCCAAATCATATAGATGTATGTGTTTGTCTCTTTTGAGTGTCGCTATTTTTCGTTTCATCGAGTTTTAAATCACAACGGTGCTAAAGAAGTTTTCACTTCAAAATCTAACTTTTATTGAAGGCTCTTTCTTAATCTATGACTTTATCATATTGGGTTAATAAGAATTCATTTTCAAAATAGCATAAACTTTTTTAAGGCAGCGTTATAAACATTGATGTACCAGTATTTTTCAGCCCTTCAATATTGTCCTTACTACCGTTGTACATCGCACAATCGTTTTGAAAATGTACATGGGTATTATAACGAAATTACTTAACCACCCACCCTATCAATAGTAACCACTGCAGACAAAGACACCACACATGTCTATTCCGACCATAAATATGAATTTCCGTCCTCCCTATTCATTCACCATAACACTTATTCATATAAAGGTGATATAAAGCCTCGGCGCTCCAGGCACTCGCATTTTTATTTTTATACCATTTTTTACCAGTTTTTACCGTTGACATTCATACTGCTAGCAAGTATTACCGAATTGATAAATGAACGTTCGCCTTTTTTTATTTATCTCTCTACATTTTTAACAGATGTCTGGTTTAATTAGGCTAATGAATCAGAAAATTCAGGGGAATATCGTTTCAAAAGGTTTTTCAAAAACATCGAAGGCTTTTCAACATTTTTGGCGTGGGTATTTGGCATATTTCCACATAATATCGTGATTTTAATGTGTTATTTAACAACGAGGGTAAAACAGGGAAACTGTCAGTTTTCCTGTATTACTATTTATACCCTTGTCAATTCTGTTTGTGTCCTGCGTTTGACAGGTCGATAATTAACTGAGATAGTTAAAGGTTATCAAATATCGACGACCGTTAGGTTTATTATTCTTTCATTGCGTTTTGAGAGGCTCTCCTCGGTTGGTTTCCACATAAATATGCTATTTGCAGCTTTCGGCAATCAAACTAAGGCATATAATTTATTTTATTACCAACAATAATTTTATTGTGCGTTGTTCCGGATATAAAAATCGGGTAATAATAACCGTTCTAGGTATTTTAATATCTTTTGGTAGAGAATTTATAAATATATTTAAATCTGCTGAATTTAATTTATTTATTAAATGATTACCAAGAGGCGCGTTTGAAGTTATTACTTAATACATTCGTTTATATTTGGCAGATGGTTGTATTCATATTTCTGAAATCGAGAAAGGTTTTGTAAGATTCTGGCAGATTTTTTTAATTCAATTAATTTATATTTAGATAAATTGACATGATTTTGAAAATATCGATAGTTTAAATCACATTTGTTGTATGTCCAGTGTTCGCGCATGTTTACATGGGATTGATTGGGTATTGCATTCGCAGACTTGGTGGGTAGATATGTCAAAATCCTGAATTTATCCCACCTACCTAATCTTTCCTTCCAAAATGTCACCATAAAAATTGTTGCAAGAAATACTCAACTTTAGAGAGGTGACAGTGTGCTTTCCTGCTCAGAACAAAATTACATCTCAGACAGGGCGCATGTATCGTAACCTCTTACTGTAAGAATATTGCGATTTTTAAATAAAACAGTGAGAAGTGTGCACCAAAACTGGAGATCAGCGAGGCCCCATCTGCAACGGTGAGTCCTATTTTCCTTATTCCAATCTGGGCTTATGTAATTTTCCAAAAGCCCAGATCTGAACTATCGACTGACTATCCATCAGGTTTTGCGAGTGTATGCTATTTAATCGTCCCATATAACTTAGCGATTTCACGTAGTTTCGGGACTGGTCCTTCGAGGGCTGCGTGGGCTTTGCTCTGCAGCATTTACCGCCAATTAACAGTGGAGTCGCAGTTTCGCTTTTTTAGTTATTTTTAATGTTTGACTCAGAGTGTCGATTGGATTAAGTTTATTATGAAATTATGAATATATGTTTGTTAGGACATACAGGGTTCGTTTATTACAAAATGCATACAATGCTGGACATTTTTGTAACTCTATTTGTATAAAAGTGGACTTATAATAAATATGCTTTAATCCATCGATTTGCAATTTGCAAATCGATGGATTAAAGTTTGGTGCCTCTCAAAGAAAACCATTGTAATTTAATTTTAGCATTGATAATTTTCTTTAAACATGCTCTTGAAAGCGAGTCAGTAGGTACTTCTAATGAGCTACTAACAGGACGATTTTAAAGCGTAGATTTTTGCTTCAAAACATTTTTAATTGTCCTTCTTATGCATCAGCTCTACAAAGGAGGTCCTGAGGAAAAAATATCCCCTCAGGGCCTAGGTTATCTTTGGAGATGCTTTTGTTTGGAGTATTTTTTGGGGATGGGAAAGAGAGAAAGTTCTGGGAAGGAAAAGGGTATGAGGGGTGGGTAGGAATTGGGGGGTCAATGTGTCCAGGAGTGATGGACGTGTGAATCCATCCCTCCCACTGCGATGCAAGGCGAAGGGTCAAGAGAGTCCGGCTGGAGAAGTCAACCACAAGTTCAATCTCTCCCGATCCGGCCCGCCTGAAAGTAATCGGGGAAAATGCATTCTCCGCCAAGACCTAGACAATCCTCACCCCACGAACCCGTACATCCCTGCTATGGCACCAAACGTTGCGAACCACCTGGGGTGACCTTTAGCAAGGGTGTTGATCATCCAATAAATGATCGTAGAATGCAAACACTTTGTGGCTGGACATTACATAGAATAAAACAAGTACTTTGTTTAAAAACCACTTTATTTTTATATATATTTGTCGACCGGTTTCGGTTGACCTCAACCTTTTTCAGGACAATAAACATATATAGACTGAAAAAGCAAAATTCTGTAATTTAGTTTATATGTTTATTGCCCTGGACCTGAACTTACCTACGTACGTAGTATGACTGAAAGAGCAAAATTCTGAAATTTAATTTATATGTTTACTGTCCTGAAGAAGGTTGAGGTCAACCGAAACCGGTTTTTACCAGTCCGGTAGAAATATATATAAAAATAAAGTGGTTTTTAAACATAGTACTTGTTTCATTCTATCCAATAAATGATTTCCGGGGCGACGCGACCCTCACCCGCCTTCCTGATTGGTACCTAATTAATATCAATTATTAACAATGTTCTTTATAATCACAACATTCAAAAACAAGTTTTTTTATTAGGTATACGGTAAAATTATTTTATGTTGGATTGGTAGAAAGCTTAAAAAACACCTTTGTCAATTTTGTTTATCGAACTTTTAACGATGATCAAAATGATTTTAAAAATACTTTTTTAGTTCCCTACCTCATTTACAAACACCTACCTGCTGTACAAACTGGACCTCTTGGAATCATAATTATAATCTTCCTGGAATTTTTCGGAACGATAAATATCAAATTTTGATAACGTCGTATTTATTATTTGGCCTTTACTTTGATGTTTATTGTGAACATAATATTATGTTGACAACCTTGATGGCTGCTTTTTTAGAACTCCCGGTTTAATTATTTTTAAACGTTAAAAAAGTGGAAGCTATTCTCAGTATGACCCTGGTAAAAAACCACATTTCAGAAACGACTTTATTGATTTTATGGGAAACAGAATTCAAAGTCGCAAAGATCTCTTTCTTTCAATAATTTTTAATTTTATTATATTTATATTTTATTATAACCCTATATAAATCGCAAGTGCGGCCCACGGTTGAATTTGGCAGCCACCTCTGGTCTGGAGCTCCAAAATACCTAAAAAGAACCCTTGACTCTGTGCAGAAACGGGCGGTCCGTTTGATAGATTCTCCCATCTTAACAGACGGACTGCAATCTTTAGAGCACAATGCTGTCCTTGTTCTACCGATATTACAATGGAAGATGCTCCGAGGAACTAGCGTCATTGATCCTCTCGGCGCCCCGGTGCATAGTCGGGAAACACGCCAAATACGCGCCCAACATTTGTACACGGTTGACATTAGTCACATGAAAACGGGTGGTTTCTATGACTCGTTCTTGAGTTCAACGGCTCGACTGTGGAACGATTGCCAGCCTCTGTGTTTTCTCCCTCCTACAACATGGGTTTCTTCAAGACCCGTGTTCACTCCTTCCTTTCCTCAAAAAGACCCTCCACACAGCATCTTCAAAGATGACATAGGCCCTGAGGGAAGTTATTTTCCTCAGGGCCTGTTTGGAGTTAATGTAAAAAAAATAATAATTAATTTAAGAATCCTTCTCCAAGTACAACTCTGAGATTTTCAAACATTTTTGGGTTATTCGTAACCCGGGAATGTTTGTCTTTCTTTAAAATAAAAATTTAAAAAGTAATAATAACAAAAAAATATGAATAAGAGTCATTAATACTAAAAATTATAGCAAGCATATAATAAAAGATATAAATCAAATTGATGATTTATGTAGAAAATGTTTGGCTTTTCCGGAAACTATAGGGATGTTCTATATTAGCGCCGCCCGAGTATACATTTAGGCACAATCAGGTTTTAAAAATAATTCACCAAAGTTTGGTAATTAAACATAACTTGATTGACTGCCGTAATATAGTACCATATTATGAATATGAACCAAATTCATTTTTAGAAAATGAATTTTATAAAATATATTATGATAAAACTATACTAACAGACAGAACAATTAGTCATAATAGACCTGACATAGTTTTACATGACAAAATTAAAAAAATAACTTATATCATTTTCAAAACACTATTTCTGAAAAAATAAGAAAATACACAGATTTAGGAAATGAGATTAAAAGTATTGGACATTCTCGGACTATAAAAATATTACCATTTGTTATTTCGGCCACTGGCATAATACCTAGGAATCTGATTCAAAATTTAAGCATATTAGATTTGTCAAAGAATTTGTATATAAAAATGCAAAAATCAGTAATTTTAAATACATGTAGGATTACAAAAGATTTTTTAAATATTTATATTGAGGGATCAGTAGGATTTATAGGTTCAATTAGAAATGCCACAGAGCCGAACCCTCTGATATGAAAATATCTGGAGTCGGTGAATTATATTCCCATTTGGTCTCTAGTAGGTTGACATGTTGTTATTGTATTATTTTGTATTTATAATACTTATATAGTGCAATTGCATAGCGTGGATTCACTAGATGATCATTTGGGGAAGTGTATGAAAGGGTTTAGTTTTTCCTTTTTTTTTTTTTTTGAGGGAAAATTTAACCCGGACATTTAAATCTGGTGCGTTAAAAAAAAATAAAATAAACAAATAAAAATCAGATGTCCTGCAAGGAGTATGTGCTGAGATCCACTTGTGTGGCAGTCTATTTTCCCTGATATTGGCGTGATAGTTACATATCAATAGAGTGATTTTAAACTAAGCTATATTTTATTTAATTATAATGCAAGCCACAAAGTGTATGTAACATTTGTTCCCCTCATTCTTCTTCGTTTTCTACTCCCCTTCCCATAATTAATTAAAAATATCACCTTCATTTACTCCGCGTTTCTTATTCTAAAAATATTATCTTGCTTCAAGCAATGAGATACTATTTCGCTCACGAAAAAAAAACTAGGCTTAAAAGTTCCACTTGGTTGGTATGTTTTTATTGAGCGTGGGAGTCTATTCTCCTTCAGAAGCCATTTAAAATTGCAAAACTTTGGCAATTAGCAATTAGTAAACTTCGTACCTACAATATGTGGTAAACACACCTGCGATACTAATTAAATTACTCCTCTAGTTCTGATTGTAAATTTACTGGAGATGTTCCTAGTATTAAGCCTGTGTATATTATTGTATAATCAGAACGGGATTTCCGTATATCGCCTGCTTTGGAAAATAGGTAGTACAATTTAATAGAGGATGTTAGGCGAGGTCGGATTCTGGAATATATCTCACTCTAATTGTTGAGACTTAAAGGTAAAAAATTTAAATGTGGAAAAATCTTTATAAATTAATATTACATAGTTTTATCGAAGAAGCAAATACTTTGTGGTGTGACATTACATATTAAATGAAAAAACACACTTTGTAAAACACCACTACTTATTTGAATTAATTAACAGCCAACCCGGTTTCGCTTAGCTCAAGCTTCATCAGGGCTTATTATATCAACTAAAGATAATTACATACAGACACATATATAAAAGAAATTAAAAGAATGAGTGAAAGAGATAGCAATAGAATAGGCGACACCCTATTAGTGCAAGAAAGATATACAAATAGAAAAGAGGGAGACAAAAATAATTACAGGATGGGTAAATAAGGGGGGGAGGGAAAGGGAGGAAACTGTTTCGGAAGAGGTTAAGGGCCCGCAACCCGAAGTTCTACCGATTTCTTACATATCTCCCTTAAACACGGTAAGTTTTAAAGCTCTTAAAAAAATATATGTTATTCTTGAAGATAATATCTAGACATTGCCCGCACCGAAACGCAAATTATGTACATAAAATTCCGATCGAAAAAAATCGTTATAAACAAATTTTTTATAAACACGTTTGTTTCAGTTATTTTACAAGTTATATGCATAAAAAACTTCACAGTGTTTCTTTAAATGCTGTTTAAGACAATGCCGGCGAGATTTTTGCTCTATTTTAAACTAGTGATGATTTATTAAACATTTTCGCAATTTTCGCATCGATTTTGTCGATGGAAATGTTAGCGCTCCCCTCTAACATTCGTAATTACGTATCTCTCCGAGTTTCTTTTCGATCCCGGTTGCAGAGCCTTCACGGAATAAAAAAAAATCGGACTATCAGAAAAATTGATTTGGTTATTAATAATGTTCGATTTATTATTGGCGGCTTTTTTTTATTTCGAGGGCTTCTAGATTGTTTAACCTAATTGTTATAAATTGGTATTCAGCAGAAGGACTTCAAAGTAAAACATCTGGTTTCAAGGCGGAATTCCTTTGGTTTTATTCACAAGCACATTGTTACAATAATTTGTCCCGACCCGACAAAACACTGAATTTGGTCACTTTGACCACTTGCTAGACAATGCTAGCTGTTTACAGGAGATCCACGAATTAAGAGAGATTTAAACTAGAAACGCAGGCTATTTATAATAATATTTTCTAATACTATCAACAAAAACACGAGATCTACTTTATCGTCTAACATTTAATTTTAGTTTCGCCTTACGTCGCTAATCTGTAAAATGCTACCAACCAACAACAATACGCTACAAAAATACGCCGCTAGATGGCAGTAGCCTTCACTTTTTAACACTAATTCCAATTCCATTTTTATGTAATAATTTAGTCCCGGAGGTTTTATCGAATGATTGGTTAATTTCTGGTAGATGGTTAGCGAATTCTGAAAAAGCATTACTATTTAAATAGCTTAGATGTTCTTTAATTCTTACGTTTACGTTCCGGGCCATTTTTCCGATGTAAAATGCAGAACAATCATTACAATTAAGTTTATATACCCGAGTGGCTAAATTTATCGTCAATATCTTTAGGGTTAATTAAGTATTTACCTAAGTTATTATTAGTGTAAAAGGCAGGCTTTATTTCCGCAGGGAATTTTTTTACGCTTAAAGAAGAAAAGTTATTTGTAAACAGTACTCAACGCCATTGAAATTGGTGATGAATATTTATATGATTCTTATGCAGGTACGATAAATGTGAGCAGAAAGGAAATAGCGAAATGTAACGAAAATAGTTTTTTTTTTTTTAATTTTTGTTACATGATTTCCATATTACGTGTAATTAAAACTTCAGATATAGGTATAGCAATATATATATATTTTTTTTTTTTGAAAGAAAGACAAACATTCCCGGGTTACGAATAACCCAACAATGTTTGAAAATCTCCTACTACCATCACAGAAAGCCGAAAATGTTGCTTGTGTTGTGATGGAGGACTTAGCCAGCCGAGGAATCGAACACGCGACGCTCGGGTGAGAACCAAGCGCTATGCCCACTCAACCACCGACCAGACATAAAGGCCTAATAAATGTAGGTACAGAGTTCGCTTCTTTCTAACTAACTAACCATCACGCCGTTTCCCCGCAGGGGTGGGCAGAGAGGACGGACCGCCAAACAACTCGGTCTTGGCACACACTCTTTGCCTCATTCACATTCATACGTCGTCTCATACATACACTTCTATTATTCTGACTTTTGACATGGCCCGTCTCAAGTATCTGATTCACTTGATCGTGCCATGTCTTCCTCGGGCGTCCCCGACTTCTTCTACCATTCACATTTGCATCATATATTCTTTTTACACTACTTTCTTCGCTCATTCGCTCTACGTGCCCAAACCATCTGAGGGCCCCTTTCTTAATTTTGCTCATTATACTTACATCAGCCTTACATTCTTTGCGGATATCCACATTTCTAACACGGTCATACATGGTTTTACCACACATACGTCTCAGGGATCTCATTTCAACAGCATTCAGTTTACTTTCATCTTTCCTCTGCCAGTTCCATGCCTCACTGCCATACATCAGGGTAGGTACCAAGACTCCATTGTGGACTGCTAGCTTCGCTTTTTTTGACATTTTTTATTAGCGCCAACGGCATTCAGTCCTCCATTAATGGAGTTACCGGCATTTACCCTTCTTTCAATATCTCTATCAACCTTCCCATCTCTCGTAAACATACTACCCAGATAAACAAACTCATCCACCTGCTCCAAGTATTCATCATTCACAACTATATCGCACACTGTTTTCGTACTCTCGTAAAGTTTGACATTTTACGTAAAAATGAAATAAGTACCTACCGGGAAAAAACGAACTAATTTGATTTCACTCTCTCGAAGCTTCATCGCCTTGCACCGCAGTTGGGGGTTGGATTCATACGTCCGTCACAACACGACACACTGACCCCCAGATTCCTGTCCACCTCTCATACCGTTTTCCTTACCAGAACTTCGTCTCCTTCCCTTCCTTAAAAAGACCCTCCACATGTTAACTCCTAAGATGGCATAGGCCATGTTAGAAATTATTTTCCTCAAGGCCACCTGAAAAAAAACATGCATAATTCATTAAAATAGGGAAATAAGGGGAGAGGGGAGAAAATTTTTCCAAAAAAATAAGGTTGGTAGTTTTGTAGCCGAAAATTATCATTTTTTAAAGGTTTTGAATATGAACATTTTTGGAAGAAATAACTTGCTAAACTTACACTTTTTTAATGTCAACAAACTGTTACCGCACGCCTCAGCAAATCAAATTTAATAAACAAGTTCAGTTCGCACTACTCTTCCACCGTAAATATGATTTTTCACCTGTGCTACAATAATTAATAATTACCCTGAGGTGGGATTTCACTCTGGGGAGAAATATATGAAAATAACATCATTAACAATTTAAATTTGGAGAAATTTGAATTCATAACTACCTTTATAATTACATGACATCAGCGCGTGTTTTCTCTGAACACTGTCAAGCAGTGCCGGATTAAACCCGTGAAGGCCCGTAGGCAGTCAAAAACGAGATCCACCTTGCAAACTTATCTCATTTTTTGATCATAGTAGGTACAAAGAAAAAAGGGTGGAAAAAAAGAGAGAGTAAAGAATGTTTAATTACTGAAGAAGATAATAACAAATCTTCAGTGAAACATGAAACAGAAAAAGACACCTAAATTAAAAGGGTAAAGGTCGCAACTGGGAATCGATCCAAGAATCTCTGTCTTTTCTGTGTCATTTTTCATTGAAGATTTCAATCGTAATTAATCAGACAAAAAAATTGTAATCGTAGAATAATAAAAACTATACCCATTTCGTGTGAATCTAACTGAATTAATTGTAAACACCACACAAGTTACGTTTTTTTTTTGATCCTGCGGATTCTTTCGTAATCCTCTGGCTAGCAATGCCCTTTCATGTTTCTAACTAACCAGGATTACCGCTCATTCGGCCTTTTAACTATTACCTTCTGAATGTGTTATTTACTTGACTGAATTATTTACTTGAGCGAACACAAGTTGCGAAAAATTACACAAATTACACCAATAATATAATAGTAAAACAGACGCCGCGCCGCCGCGAAAACCGAAATTTTTCTGACAGGTGCAAACTTAACTTCATTTTCGCACCCTATTTTAATTCCAGGACTTTGAAATAATAAAGTAAGTATAGAATTCAGGAACGAACACATCAACATATAATACGTAATAGAATTTGACCAAAATAAACATTTACACTATTTTCGAATGCGTTGTCATGATCGCCATGAAAAAATAAATAGAACTATTGGCATTTCTACTTGATTGCTAAATTGATTGCAAAGTTTTCACTGCCATATATTGTTTATCGGTGAAGGCGTTATCTTAACCAACATCTCATGAATATTCGGGCCACGAGAAGTTTCAAATATATCCTAATTAATTATGAAAAGTAGGCGTAGCGTTCAACTGTGAACAGCTGTCTACCCACTTTGTGGGCGCCTAGCGTTCCGCTGGTCGCGGTGTACCTGCTCAAAAATAAGAAGATGAAAATACAAATGTTAGAGAAGGCGCGCTAATATTAAAAAACGATAATATTCAAGCGAAAATTATGAAAATGTTTAATAAAACACAACTCGTTTAAAATAGAGCAAACATTTCGCGGGGATTTTCTTAAATAATATTTAAAGAAACACTATGAATTCTTCATACATATAACTTGTAAAATACGTGAAAAAAACATGTTTACCATAATTTTTGGAGCATACTTTGCTCTTTTTTTCTATGGAGGTTATTTCATATAATTTGCGTTTCGGCATGGGGAATCTCTAGATATTATCTTCAGGCATAACATATATATTTTTTTAAGAGCTTTAAAACTCGTTTAAGTGTTTAAGGTAATTTTTTGATCCGTTCTCGCGGGGCCCCTAAAAATAGCAAGCCCATGTGAAATTGCCCACTCTACAATATAGTTGATCCGGAGCTGCTCCCAAGTCATCATCATTTAAATGCGAATCTTAAACAATTTGAAAGTTTCCCTTTTAAGTAAATGGAAATCATGATAATGCCTAACTACCCCCTAATGGTATCCTGGAACTTAGAAATGTAACAGGCAAAGTGATGAAGCAGCAGAAAGATAAAACTTTCCACAGTGCGGGGGTTTGTACAGCAATACAACCTTGATACAACCCTTAGATAAGAATGTCTCTACTGCAGGGGATGAAGATATTTGTCCGACAAACTGTAAGCATAAATTGAAAGTAAGATTTTCTACCAAAGGATTCTAATTACGATAAAATATGAGTGAGATTTTAGACTGCGTTTGCATATCAACCTTGTCAGAGGTTGGGTAGATAGAGAAAGTTGCGATTTGAATATTGTAATTTTTGTTTACGGTTTTAGATTTTCACGACCAAAAGTATTTTCGTTGTTTGTTTTTGGGGTGTTATGCTAACTCCGTGTTGCGCTAACTCCTTCTTTAGCCAACGTTTCGGACAGCGTTGCAATGTCCATCATCAGGGCAGATCCGGCAGATGCGTATTTGTTATTGGTGAAATGTGTGCTTATTTACTTGGAAGCGATACCGTGTTGCCAGCTCCACTACACTACGTGCTGGTATTACAGTGTACTTCAAAATGGTTGAAGATTTCAATTTCCTCCGTAATCAAGCGGCTACAATAAGAACTGGTTCCAAAAAACTGTTCCCAAAATCTTTATATGCCACCAGAGGTCGCATGATCGTAATTCCTACTATGAGACGTCAAATCGTCAAATAATCAATATGAAGAAAGTTTGAAAAAATAACTGTCATTGAGGTGGTGAAATTGCCTTGGACAAATTGCATTATTTCTTACTTGAAATAAAAAAAAATGTCACGTAAAACATTTTTGGTTTATAATTAAGGCTATTTATTTTGTATAGGTAGGTAAGTATTTTAGTACCTATTCAGAAATCTTGTGTTTTCATAAGAAACTTTGGTTTTGATCTTTTAAATAGGAGTAAATTAGAAACACTTATTTTTTAGCGAGATCTACTGTTAACGGCGAAATAATAGGCAAGACCATGGGCGTAGCCAGGTTTTGGTTTAGGGTGGGGCAAAAAACAAAAATGTAGAGTAGGTACCGAAAAACGTAGGCTTCTCCAACATATTCATGCTTTAGGCTCTGTAAAAACAAAGAATATGAACGAAAGAAGGAAAAATCATTCTACGAAGTTTCTGTAAATTTGAAACTCGGTTGACAATCCCAGAGACCATACATCGGCCAGCCAGGGTGGGGCAATTAACATAATGTATTTATTATGTAGGAGTCTTCCTTGAGACTACCAAGGAAGACACTGTGTTTTTACTTACCACGGCAGTATTGTAGTTATCGTAACTTACCGACCATCAAGTAAATTATATTATCATTACTTAAGTATTGCTAACAATAATTAAACAAGCGCAGTAAAATATCACATTGAAATTTGTCCAAGTTAAATTGCATCTTGACATACTGTGCAATATTTTAAAGCCGCTAATGAAATCCAACACTTCAAACATGAATTAGCCCCGTCTGTGACTTATCCCATTTGTCTTTGGTAACCGACGTTATTTTAGACTATTTGAGTCTCAAACCCTTACGGGTGCATAACTCTAGAACAGGGTTTCCCAACCAGTGGTCCGCGAGAGGCTAGAAGATGGTCCGCGAGTCAATAAGCGACCCATCGCGCGGGTGGTCCCTAATCGAGAAGTCTGAATAAAAAAAATCGCAACAATATTCAGTTTATCGTTATTGTACGTTGTGGTCAGTGACCGTTGTGGTAAATATTTTGCTAGAACCCTTCATATTTTGCTATCCGTCACGGGTGCCACCCATGCTAGCCTACACCACTGACCACAAGCAATGGCAATGGCTTGTGGTCAATGGTGACAGTCAACGTGGTGTCATCCCCCTCCCCTCCAATAAAGTTGACAAACTCAAATTTCAACTTCATAAAAAATTAAATTGGTCCGTCCTGAGGCGGGGGGGGGGGGTGGCTAGAGAATTGTGCTCTTGGAAGGTGAAAATCTCTCAAAAGTGGTCCCGGGTCAGAAAAAGGTTGGGAACCACTGCTCTAGGAGAATGCTGGTACACAAAGCGTTCCCAAATGGATAAGGGTATTCCAACTCAACAAAGATTCTGAAATCCCCTTATTAAAAAAACACATCTTAAGTCTCACGGAAACATTTTATGCGGGAATTCCCACACATGAAAACGTGTCCATAAACTGCCTCGCCCGGTACGACGAAAACATATAAACCTAAACAAATCTTCCATAAAAATTAACGTCACCATATTGCAGCCATGTCCCCTTGCAAATATTTTTTAACAAACAACCAAATAAACCATTTTTTTCAACAACCATAAATTCACATGAAAGAGGAGGGGCCTTTTTGGCCCGGAGCTCTGTATGCCATTATTTCAAAAAGTCAAAAAAGGTACCCAAAGTGACGCGAGATCTAAAGGTGTTCTAGTAGAAATATGTTACAATTATTATAAGCAATAATTGTCAGCCTGAAACACTTCTGATTGCCGGTCGGATGCTCTGACCACTGAGCTATGCCGGCTTATCAAATACTGTAAATGAGTGTTTCAGGCTGACAATTATTGCTTATAATAATTTTTACCCTTTGTTCTATGCATAAAAATCTTGTCTAAACGTTAGTTTATAAATTAAAAAATAATAATTAATATTTGGCAAGTTTAAGTATTTCCCCAATAAATGCAGACATAATTTGTCTCGACGCCACCTAGCGAGGGATTTAACACTAACAATGTCTCTCTCGCAAAAATAAAGTTTCAGGTGGAAAAAATATAATAAGCAGTAATTGTTGAATGAAACACTAGTATATATTGAATTATTTGGCGGGTATTTGATAAGACGCCATAGCTCAGTGGTCAGAGCGTCCGAACGGCAATCAGAAGGACACGGGTTCAAGTCCCGTTGGCGGCAAGTATCTTTTCTCGGAAGATTTTTCAATGTAAATGAGTGTTTCAGGCTGACAATTATTGCTTATAATAATTGTTACCCTTTGTGCTATGCATAAAAATCTTGTCTAAACGTTAGTTTATAAATTAAAAAATAATAAGAAATATGTAAATTGTTGCGTGGCAATTTTAAACGGAAAAAGGTCATTCATTACCAAATCCCTAATTTCTTTTTAGGCTGTTGAATTTGATGCCATTCTGGTATTGCGCCTAGGAACGCTAGGTACCTACCCGGTTGTCTGTTTCTTCATCCCTTGATCCCCCTAGCGACCAATTCAACACATCCTTTTATGTTTGTTCGTCATTAATATAACCAGACAGGTGCTTCGTAATAAACTCGTAATTACGAACGCTGTGAGTGAAAAAAGTTGAAATAAATTGCTGTTAGTATTTTTAGGCCCTAAAGGCGTTCGACGTCATTAAATTACACAACTATTTCGGAAAAAAAATCGTTGCTTTGTTCACCTTTCATAAAATTCCTTTGAGCTTGTTAAGTTGTAAACTAAATAATCACATTTTAAAAAACGCTTTCAGTTAGCAAAAGTCTTAAAGCCTGTGGCTTCAAGGAATCTTTTGATGAAATAATTAAAATTATTAAAAGTTTCTGAGAGAAGACTCGTTCCCGACGTGACTTTTATTTTTAAGTGTTAATGGTATCATAGACAGCCTTGAAGCCTTGATTTACTCGGCCTAACTAGCTTCCTTATACCAACTAGAACTACTCGATCCGATGGCGTGGCTAGCAGGCAAGTTGACAAAAAAAATTAAAATTTGTCCTCTTGTGCTCTTGTGCTCTTGTGCTCTTGTGGGTGACTCCCCCACATCGGGTGAGTCACCCACACGAGCACAAGAGGACAAATCACCCCCCCCCCCCCTCGCTACGCCACTGACTCGATTAAATACATTTTTAATTGCAACAACATTATCAGTGTACATATACCGCTCACAATAGCGCCTTTGTAGATCCCGAGGAAAAAAAATATCTCAGTGCCTACGTCATCTGTGGGGACGCTGTGTAAGGGGTCTTTTTAGGGAAAGAAAGGAGAGGAAAGTCTGGGAAAGAAAACAGCATGAGGGGTGGGAAAGAATCTGGGGATGATGTGTCCAAGTGTGACGAAGGTATGAATCCATCCCTTCCACTGTGGTGCAAAGCGATGGGTCGAAAAAGTCCAGCTGGAAAAGTCTAGGTTGGGTCTCCCTCAACGCCTCAACCAGTCTATCTCGATCCGGCTCGCCTCTCAGTCAGTGGGCAAATGCACTCACCACCAAGAACAGGCAATAGACAATAGACAAACCTCACCCCATGAACCTGGACACCCCTGCTAAGTCACGAAACATAGTGAACCACTTGGGGTGACCTATTGCAGGGGTTATCCAATGAATGGTTCTCGGGGCAACGGTACCCTAAAATATAGTTACAAGAAGTGTACTAGACGTTTGTACATAAACTAAATATAATATGGAGCTGGCCACAATGACACGACAATGGAGTTTGGTACGCCAGTGGTCTTTTAAATGAATTTACTACTTTGACAAATGCTTCTAGGTATAATGGCAAAAAACTGATTTGAGTACTGGATTAAAACACTTGAAAATAGGTTTGAACTGGAAGACTTTGGTTGTAGAAGACTGTTACTTCGTTGGTGGTAGATTTTTAACTGACTTGTGGCGGGATAAAGGGCCCTATTTATAGGACCGACCCGTGTTGAACTTTTGTTCTAAGAAAACTCCCTGTTTTTTTGCAGGGTGTGTAAGTTAGGCAGTTTTCCTGGTCGCTATATTCGGCGATCAGATGTTGCACAATTATACGCAATAGTTCTCACCAAGTCGGATCAGTCCGTCCAAACCATCGTCTCCCATTATTTTTATTATATTTATAAGAAAATGTACAATGTTTACATATTAGAACCAAATCACAATATTTTGGAAAAACATTTTTTCAAAGTGCGGAAAACACAGATAGGTTTCAGTTTTTAGGTTATTATTTTAGCACATACTTATTTTTTGGCGCTGATATTTATATATTGGTCGTAAATGTGACCATTTTCTCGTAATTTAGTTCATCGTTTTCGAGAAGGTGAATTTGGTTACGTAATTATTTACGACTCGGAGATTTCCTTTATTCAGCGTTGACCAATTAGAGCTCGGCAAGTCGCGTGGTGGGGGACATGTAAATAGCGGAACATTTCCTTGGTTGTGTCTATTGCTTCGCGTAGCCTCCGGCAGAAGAGTTACGTGGTTGTTTAGATGTGTTTAGGAGTCCAATTTTGATGCTGCACGTATTCATTACCAATTGCGTCTATGTTTTCAATTGATAAGTTAATTGAAGAACGTAATGGTGTTGTAGACATCGTTTGGAAGATTGACAAAGCAGCTCTCCCATTCTTTAGTGAAAGCGCTGGCGGCATGGTATTGTGTGATTGTGTGCGTTGGCGGCATGGTACTATGTGGGGACGTAAATTTCAATGTCGATGTTTTTACTTGTCTCATTAGCTTATGTGCAATCATTCGTTACACACCTATTTCCTTGACACGTTCCATACACTCCCCCTAGTGCAGTCTCGACTGTGCTTAGCTACTTCGTAGGACGTGTCCTTTTCCAATGTCTGAGTACTGAATTGGGTGACTTCGCAGGGGTCGTAATTTTGTCAGGTGTTGGTGGAGCTGGTAGGATGGTGGCGAATTTGACTGCCGGTCGTACGTATATCCCAATATTGGTTTGAAAATCCGGGCAGTTCAGACTTGGCCATCAGCTGCTGGTGAGTTTGTCCGATGAGAGCGACGGGCTCCCCCCGTCTGAGGAGATATTGGAGAGTTCCATTGTTTTGACAGTGGTGCAGGGCCTCCACTTTTCTGTCAGTAGCATTGCTTGCTTGCTCGCCTTGACTGTGGTGATTAGGAACACCTCTGTTCTAGCAGGGCACTGCTAGGGCAGGGCTGACTCGCCTTGGCTGCACTGATGAGGAGCATCACTGTTCTGGCAGGGGTACTGTTGGGTTAGAGCTGGCTCGCTTGACTGCGCTGATGAGAGCACTAATGTGCTGGCAGGGGTGCTGCTGGGGCAGGGCTGGCTCGCATTGGCTGCACTGATGAGGAGCACCACTGTTCTGGCAGGGGCTACTGATAGGGCAGGGCTAGCTCACCTTGGCTGCGACGATGAGGAGCACCACTGTTCTGGCAGGGGCACTAATGTGGCAGAGCTGGTTCGCTTGGCTGAGCTCCTGAGGAGTATCACTGTTCTGGCAGTGGTACTGCTGGGGCAGAACTTGCTGGCCTTGGCTGCACCGATGAGGAGCACCACTTTTTGACAGTGGCATTGCTGTGGGAGCTGGCTCGCCTTGGCTGCACCGTTGAGGGTCACCACAGTTATCGTATTGGCACTGCTGAGACAGGGCTTGCAAGGTCGGGCTGGAATGAGAATACGGAATTAGATTTAAATTTAGGGTTGCTGGCCTGCGGTTGAGTTGCGTATCTCGTCGCAAACTCGTTGGGAGGCGGGCCAGCTGGTGTCAGGAGATGAGTTGCGTATCTCGTCACAACTCGTTGGGAGGCGGGCCAGCTGGTGTCTGTTATTGAGTTGCGTATCTCGTCGTAAACTCGTCAGGCGGTCCAGCTGGTGCCAGTGGTTGAGTTGCGTATCTCGTCGCAACTCGTTGGGAGGGGGGCCACCTGGCGCCGGCACTTGAGTTGGAGCACTGCTAGTGCACTGTTGGAGCAGGGCTGACTCGCCTTGGCTGCACCGCTGAGGAACACCACAGTTCTGGCCGTGGCACTTTTGGGGCAGTGCTTGCTGACCTTTACTGCACCGCTGAGGATCACCACAGTTCTGGTAGTGGCACTGCTGGGCAGGGCTTGCTGACCTTGGCTACCGCTGAGGATCACCACAGTTCTGGCAGTGGAACTGCAGGGGCAGGGCTTGCTGACCTTGGCTGCCCGCTGAGGATCACCACAATTCTGGCAGTGGCACTGCTGTGCAGGGCTCGCTGACCTTGGCTGCACCGTTGAGGATCACCACAGTTCTGGCAGTGGCACTGCTGGGAAGGTCTTGCTGACCTTGGCTGCACCGCTGAGGATCAACACAGTTCTGGCAGTGGCACTGCTGGGCAGGGCTTGCTGACCTTGGCTGCACCGCTGAGGATCACCACAGTTCTGGCAGTGGCACTGCTGGGCAGGGCTTGCTGACCTTGGCTGCACCGCTGAGGATCAACACAGTTCTGGCAGTGGCACTGCTGGGCAGGGCTTGCTGACCTTGGCTGCACCGCTGAGGATCACCACAGTTCTGGCAGTGGCACTGCTGGGCAGGGCTTGCAGACCTTGGCTGCACCGCTGAGGATCAACACAGTTCTGGCAGTGGCACTGCTGGGCAGGGCTTGCTGACCTTGGCTGCACCGCTGAGGATCACCACAGTTCTGGCAGTGCCACTGCTGGGCAGGGCTTGCTGACCTTGGCTGCACCGCTGAGGATCACCACAGTTCTGGCAGTGGCACTGCTGGGAAGGTCTTGCTGACCTTGGCTGCACCGCTGAGGATCAACACAGTTCTGGCAGTGGCACTGCTGGGCAGGGCTTGCAGACCTTGGCTGCACCGCTGAGGATCAACACAGTTCTGGCAGTGGCACTGCTGGGCAGGGCTTGCTGACCTTGGCTGCACCGCTGAGGATCACCACAGTTCTGGCAGTGCCACTGCTGGGCAGGGCTTGCTGACCTTGGCTGCACCGCTGAGGATCACCACAGTTCTGGCAGTGGCACTGCTGGGAAGGTCTTGCTGACCTTGGCTGCACCGCTGAGGATCAACACAGTTCTGGCAGTGGCACTGCTGGGCAGGGCTTGCTGACCTTGGCTGCACCGCTGAGGATCACCACAGTTCCGGCAGTGGCACTGCTGGGCAGGGCTTGCTGACCTTGGCTGCACCGCTGAGGATCAACACAGTTCTGGCAGTGGCACTGCTGGGCAGGGCTTGCTGACCTTGGCTGCACCGCTGAGGATCACCGCAGTTCTGGCAGTGGCACTGCTGGGCAGGGCTTGCTGACTTTGGCAGCACCGCTGAGGATCACCACAGTTCTGGCAGTGGCACTGCTGGGCAGGGCTAGTTGACCTTGGCTGCACCGCTGAGGATCACCACAGTTCTGGCAGTGGCACTGCTGGGCAGGGCTTGCTGACCTTGGCTGCACCGCTGAGGATCACCACGGTTCTGGCAGTGGCACTGCTGGCTTATTTGCCTCGGTTTAGAGTGGCGTATCTCTGTCTGTATTTTCTGTCAGTAGCATTGCTTGCTTGCTCGCCTTGACTGTGGTGATTAGGAACACCTCTGTTCTAGCAGGGCACTGCTAGGGCAGGGCTGACTCGCCTTGGCTGCACTGATGAGGAGCATCACTGTTCTGGCAGGGGTACTGTTGGGTTAGAGCTGGCTCGCTTGACTGCGCTGATGAGAGCACTAATGTGCTGGCAGGGGTGTGGAATGTTTCCTACACCTCGTATTCCTAGTCTCACTCGTTGGGAGAGATTGTCGGAGGTGCACATTCCTTTGGCACCGTGGATTCACAGTCCGTGAACTGGGCCGTTTGCTCCGACTTGTATTGCGGTGTCAGTGTCGAAAAGTGTTACTGTAGATCCTTTGTCCAGGAGAGCGAACACTGACACTTCTTCTTTGTTTGGAGCGCTTAATATGACTGGCGCAATTTTTAACAGTACTCTCTGTCCGGAGCCCTGGCGTCACAAGTTGACATTTTCCACGGCGCCTTTTCGTACGAACTTGGGATTATGTAGCAGGGGTTGGTGTGTGGATTGAGCGTACTGTGCCTTCCAGGTGGGCCACTCAAGGGGGTCTCCGGAGAAGGTAGGCAAATCTTTTGCTGAACTTGAGTGGCAAACTCTTCGGCTGGCTTGTGTACTTGAGTGGCATATCTCGTTACGAACTCATTAGTAGAAGAGCCGGTTGGTGCGTGCACTTGAGTTACTGCCCGACCGAGGTTGGCTCGCAGGGTCGGGCAGGTTGGTGCGGGCTCCTGGGCAGGTTGGATGACTGCTTGGCGTGTTGCAGCGTTTAGGGCTGCGAGCAAATTGGCTGTCTGCTTGGCGTAACGTCTGTCCCGAATGCGCATCTCTCGGCGCAGCTATCGCAGGGAGTCTTCAGTTGATTCAGAAGTTGTTTCACTGTTTTTACTATTGGATTCGTGGAGGCTCTCGGCGACACATTCTGGAGTAGGTTGGTCAAGAGTGATGAGGTCATGGTTCCTGGTGGGGCTCGCACCAGATAGATCGTGGACCTGGCGGGGTCCGCTGGATGGTGTCTCATCGGTGTCTACGGTGCGTGGGCCCGGGGTCCAACGGGGTGCCACTGGCATGTTTCGGCTTGTTCCCGGGGCGTCAGGTTTAGACAGCGATGTCTCGGAAGACGTCGGGGTCTTACGGCCAGTGCGAAGAGACGGCATTTCCACTGGGTAAGACTGAAGGCGTGTTATGTGTGGATCCGGCTCGAAGGACCATTTGTACTAGACGTTTGTACATAAACTAAATATAATATGGAGCTGGCCACAATGACACGACAATGGAGTTTGGTACGCCAGTGGTCTTTTAAATGAATTTACTACTTTGACAAATGCTTCTAGGTATAATGGCAAAAAACTGATTTGAGTACTGGATTAAAACACTTGAAAATAGGTTTGAACTGGAAGACTTTGGTTGTAGAAGACTGTTACTTCGTTGGTGGTAGATTTTTAACTGACTTGTGGCGGGATAAAGGGCCCTATTTATAGGACCGACCCGTGTTGAACTTTTGTTCTAAGAAAACTCCCTGTTTTTTTGCAGGGTGTGTAAGTTAGGCAGTTTTCCTGGTCGCTATATTCGGCGATCAGATGTTGCACAATTATACGCAATAGTTCTCACCAAGTCGGATCAGTCCGTCCAAACCATCGTCTCCCATTATTTTTATTATATTTATAAGAAAATGTACAATGTTTACATATTAGAACCAAATCACAATATTTTGGAAAAACATTTTTTCAAAGTGCGGAAAACACAGATAGGTTTCAGTTTTTAGGTTATTATTTTAGCACATACTTATTTTTTGGCGCTGATATTTATATATTGGTCGTAAATGTGACCATTTTCTCGTAATTTAGTTCATCGTTTTCGAGAAGGTGAATTTGGTTACGTAATTATTTACGACTCGGAGATTTCCTTTATTCAGCGTTGACCAATTAGAGCTCGGCAAGTCGCGTGGTGGGGGACATGTAAATAGCGGAACATTTCCTTGGTTGTGTCTATTGCTTCGCGTAGCCTCCGGCAGAAGAGTTACGTGGTTGTTTAGATGTGTTTAGGAGTCCAATTTTGATGCTGCACGTATTCATTACCAATTGCGTCTATGTTTTCAATTGATAAGTTAATTGAAGAACGTAATGGTGTTGTAGACATCGTTTGGAAGATTGACAAAGCAGCTCTCCCATTCTTTAGTGAAAGCGCTGGCGGCATGGTATTGTGTGATTGTGTGCGTTGGCGGCATGGTACTATGTGGGGACGTAAATTTCAATGTCGATGTTTTTACTTGTCTCATTAGCTTATGTGCAATCATTCGTTACACACCTATTTCCTTGACACGTTCCATACAAGAAGGTTATAATAACATGCCTAACTCATAAATTATTATTAATGTTGTCTTATGATTACTCTTCTGCTTTGGTTCTATTTTATAATTTCTATAACTAATTTCACTTCGTTATTAGAGTACCACTAATTAATTATGAACTGCACGTGTTGTAAACGCCTGTAGGAACATATAAAATAAATAAATAAATACATTATGTTAGTTCCTTTCACGTAATGGTAATACTTTCTCAGAAGTGGTTGATGTGTTCAACTGCTCGGAATAAAGTTACAAGAAGGCTGTAATAACATAACTCATAAATAAATACTAACCTTAACTTATAATTTTTTGTCTTCTGCGTTGGTTCTATTTTATAATGTCTATTGCTAATTTTACCTCTCGATTAGAGTTCCACTACTTTTCCACTAATTATGTATTTCACATTTTTGTAAATAAAAATAACATAATATATAATATAAGAAGGCTACAATAACATAACTAAATCTTACTCTTCTGCGTTTTTTCTGTTTTATAATTTCTCTATCTAATTTTACTTCTTACTTTATTATGATGTATTTCACATGTCTATACCGTTTAAACACAGGAGACCAAATTTGTCCCAGCTCACATAGGTCTCATATAAATCGCTGTAACTCCCTTATTATCATAGTGAGAAATATGTTCTAAACGGTTTTAGAAAGGCAAAACGCTTTATATTCAAATCTAAAAATAAAAATAACCACCAAAATAGTTAAATGTACACCTTTATGAAACCAAAGTTTAGAATGGCAATTTGAAAAAAAAATTAACCTTGCGAATTTTGTATTAATTATTTTCATATGCAACGATAAAAAGCGAGGTAACAATGACGTTTGTTATGTAAGTTTTTCGATTTCGTAATTTTAGTTAATAAAGACATAAGTTGAGCCATTTTTAAAACTTTATGTTTGCATGCAAAATTTTTATATTTCAAAAATTGTACGTTTATTTCGAACTAGCTTTTTCCCGCGGCTTACCCCTCCCCACTCCACCTCCTCCACCTTCCCTCTATCCACTCCACTCCCCCCATCAACCCCCTCCCCCTCTCCCTCCACCCACCCCCTACCCCTCCACATTCCCTCTCACCACACCACTCCCCCCATCTCCCTTCCCCCCACCCCCTACCCCTCCCGACACCCTCCTCCATCCTTCTCCTTTTCCCTTCTTTCCCTCCCCCCTCTCCCTCCCTTAACCCCCTCTCCCCACCCTCCTCCCACTCCCCTTCCCCCGTCTACCAACACCCTCCCACATTCCACACATTCATTCCCGATACATTCAGTTTTCAAACTGCTCGCGTGCCACCAATTATAATTTTTTTTTTAAATTTCATAATGCCAGAACTCAACGGTAGTTTTATACAAAATAACGAACGAAAAAAAAGAATTATCCAAATTGGTGCAGTCGTTCGGATTTTTGCGCATACATACATTTCATTATTAAGTACGACGCCAACAAAGCACTCCTTTTAGGGTGAATTGCCTGATTAAAAAAAAAAACTTCGTTTCCAAAGCGACAATTGGTTTGCTTTTTTTCTGACGTTTGCAATAAATCGATTTTGTCAGGGACAGAAAATGTATGATAAATAATTTCATAACGCCAGAGATTATTCATAACGCCAGAGCTTCCTAATATACATAGCCTATAGTAATTGAAAATAATGTAGCTTTCTATTAGTGAAAGAATTTTTAAAATCCATTCAGTAGTTTTTGCGTGAAAGAGTAACAAACATACATCCATGCAAACTTTCGCCTTTATAATATTAAGTAGGATTATAAAGTTTGAAAGCGTGTTTCATCACGTTTCAAAAACAGTTTTTAGTTTTCGGATAGCTTAGAAAATTATTTGCATTTTATTGTAAAGTGGAAATATTTTTACCATCTGAAAAAACGCCAAAATTTTTAAGGGTTAAAAACTTGTATGGGAGTATAACATAAATAAATATAAAATTATGTAAGTTCCTTTCACGGAACATTTCCTTCTGTACCATGCATGTTTGAAATCTTCAGACTTCCTTCCTTTCATAGGCCGTCTTACAATGAAACACCGCCTTAGGAAATTGGCAGCCTGTAATTGAATGTTTCATTTTTAATTTCCAACTTAGCGGTGAATTTTCTTTGTGTCCATTGTATCTTTCCGACAATGGGGCAACTTTGCCACTTTACAATATGCCCCTGCGGTAGCGGCTAGGGTTACCAGGGCTTGAATTCGAAAAGCCGGTTGCAAGCAGTAAAAAATCCTGATTTCTGTAAAAAAGTCCGGTCTTTGGCTGAAAATAAAATTCAGTAGATTGTTATTAGGTTTTATTAACTTGAATTATATTTTTTGCACATTATACTTTTATCCACCAGCAACTGCTTTAAAAAAGTTTGTTTTTGTAGAAATTTCACCGTGAAATTCAGCACATGTCATATGTTTGAGGTTGTGTTGTGTGAGTAATATTTCTCTTATTGTCTCAACTGACAACCTGTTGAACCTGAAAAAATTCGTTACACATTTGCGTTGTGTGGCGTAATCCAAAAAAAAAATACTGACAAATCTTTAGTAATTGGGTAAAACGAGTGCTATCATTGCACACATTTAAGAAAATTACCCATTGCTTTTCAGCTAGCTCGTCATAAAAATCGCTTTGTGTTAAGAAAAATTTTAGTAGGAAAAACTCTTCAAATAGTTTAACATCGTCAATGATGATTCCTTTGTTTCTCAAAAATATAATATAGTCTGTGATATTGTCAAATTGTAGCGCCTGATTTTGCTTTAATACATCAAAGCATTTGAATGTGTCCAAAGGTTTTGTCAAAATATTTATGTAGTCTATGCATTCTGGTACATCAGTTTAATTTCAGTATTTTTCTTATTGCGTTCGCCTTCGTTAATTTTATATTTTTCAAAGAGATCTCGTACTTTTAAAGGAACTAAAGTTAGTTTTCAGGTGGAAAAATGTAATAAACAGTAATTGTTGAATGAAACACTAGTATATATTGAATTATTTGGCGGGCATTACATAAGCCGCCATAGCTCAGTGGTCAGAGCACCTGACCGGCAATCAGAAGGACACGGGTTCTAGTCCCGTTGACGGCAAGTATCTTTTATCGGAAGATTTTTTCAATGTAGATGAGTGTTTCAGGCTGATAATTATTGCTTATAATAATTGAACGAAGTTTTGTTCGATTATTTGACTTATCTATACTCTATCGTTCCTCTCAAAGTACAAAGCACTTCGACGATTGAGTTTTTCTCCTTTTCCAGTGAAGATATTCTTGAATGAAATATAGCCATCAATGAATGAAGATAGAAAAAATATATTTCGGTTGTATCGCTTTCAAAAACTTTTTGATAAGAACTGGAGATTTATCTGTTGATAAAAAGTATTATTTCAAAGCCATGTAAAATTTTAGCATCCTTTCGATTGCTGGAAAAAGGCTGAGCCATCTCGTCTTACTATGATACAGCAATTTTTCATAGTTAATTTCAACATTCATTCTTGGTGTCTCTCTTGATAGCAAGCTTTCTTTTCGAGAACATATAAATATGATTGTTAATAAATCTTTCAAACTATTTGGTCTCATCACTAGAATCACTTCTGACTTCAAAAAAATTAATACCCTAAGAACTCTTTACTGCTCCTTGGTTCGCCCCCATCTTGAATATGCTTGTGTTATATTATGGTCTCCTTTTTATGCTGTCCATATTCGTAATATTGAGTCCGATCAACATGGGTTCCTAAAAAGGTTTGCCAGGAGGCTAGGATTAGAGCGAGGTAATTACTCGTATGCCAAAATTGAACAAACTCTAAACCTTTCTCCTTTAGAAGACCGTCGGCAAAAATCCGATCACATTTGTTCTTCAAAATTATTAACTGTTTAATCGATTCACCTACATTACTATAACTCATCACATTCAATATATCTTCTCGTAGACTCAGAAATAAAGACCTGCTCTTCCCCAATAAGCACTCGACTAATAATGGTTATGTTATAATTCACCACTATCTAGAATGTGTAGAACGGTCAACTCACGTCAAGACCTTGATTTTTTGGTATAAGCTTAAATAATTTCTGTCGCTCTTTAAACAATTGAAGATATTTTATATATAGGTACTCCAAATTTTGCAAAGTCTTGACTTGACTTGACAATTCTAATTTCTTCTATTTTCTCTGTTTGTCTTTGCTATCATGTACCATTATTTATCCTTGCAATGTTCATTTCCATATTTCGTGATACTTTGTTTTAAATAAATAAATAATAATTCCATATTTCTTTCAGCTTTTCTGTTCGAACAGTATAAACTGAAAAATTATTGAAAATTTTCATCACTAAAGATTCTACGTCGAACTCCAACAAATCTGTAGCATGACGTATTGCATTTATGAAGAATGTGAGCTAGATAACCAACACCCACAATTTATTCATCCAAGTTTTGATTCAGATGCTCTCGCATGCACGCAGCACGCATCACCGCTTGTATTTGTGTATGCTCTTTGGTTTCATTTATTTGATTGAGCGCGACACGGCACACGGGACGCTCAGGCTCAGCGACTGTGATTTTTGCGTGGCATGACAAAAATCCGGTCTTGGATGAAATCCGGGCGGAGTCCGGTCTAAACCCTTAAAATCCGGTCTCGACCGGATTTATCCGGTCAGATGGTAACCCTAGTAGCGGCAGGCTGTTTATGTATTAAACTCGCTTTAAAGAACATTGATTGGTTTGAGAATGGGGCATAAAGGAATAGGTCCATATTTAATTAAATCATTTGATTTACGTAAAACTAGCTGACCCGATGAACTTCGTACCGCTTCAGAATCAATAACTGTTGTGTAGAACTTATTTGCTGAATTAAATTCTGATTTTTTATTAAGTTAAAAATTACGCAATGAAGCAATTGTCGATGAGCAACTGTCCCTGTTTTGTGTTTGTCTGTGCGTTGTGTACGGATTTATATCTTTATGATTTTCTTACTTTTCCACTTACTTACGGGAATTGCGTTTCATTTTCTTTACACGTCTGAGGGAGATTTTTTATAATTATTGTATTTTTCCTTTGGAAGGGTGCAGACATACGTTCACCGTTTGTCTCATTTTCAACTGTTGACATTTTGTGTAAAAAGGAGGGGCAGCATTATATATTATGTTTAAAAAAAAATGCCAAACAATCAGCGCATTGACATTTGACGTTTTGAATTTTTGGAATTCATTCACTATTCAATATTAAATTTATCACAAAATTGCTGCTGCTCTTTCAAAAGATTAGAATTCGTTCCATATAAAATGTACGAGGAAAAGAATTTTCTTCATAATTTTTTTTTCGTGAATTTTTCCAATATTTTAATAGACAAATTCAACAAATCAAAGATCATGAAAATCGGTCCAGCCATTCTTGATAATTGGTGTAACTAACCCGACTTTGTTTTATGTATTACTAGCAGACCCGGCCACACGTTGCTGTGGCTAACGAAACACAACGCCATTACCCAACCTTTATAAAATCCACACCACCCGCTTGCCCGCTCCCCGTTGCCTGATTGAATATTTGAATTTCTCGACTTTTCTCTACCATAATAAGCATGTTTTTATACATATAAACCTTCCTCTTGAATCACTCTATCTATTGGTGAAAACCGCATGAATATCCGTTGCGTAGTTTAGAAGATCTATGCGCACATACATTTTGAGCGACTTCATCAAATAAAATAATTCAAATCAAATACCTACTTACTCTAGGACATCTATTTTACTATTATAATAGTTTTAAATCACACAAAAATATGTTTTCTTTAAATTTCTCGGCTTTTCTCTAATATAATTTACATGTATTATACATATAAACATTCCTCTTCAATCACTCTATCTATTGGTGAAAACCGTATGAAAATCCGTTGCGTAGTTTAAAAGATTAACGCGCACATACATTTTGAGCGACTTCATTTTTAAACGACTTCAAAAAGGAGGAGGTTCTCAATTCGACTGTATTTTATACTATGTAATGAAGATATAAAAGAAAGTTTGAATCATTTGTAGTATACCGCCATTTTTACATACACCTTGATTGAGGTTTTTTACCTTTTCATAACCTGTGAGATTGAGAAAACTAATAAATTTTATTCTAACTGAAAAGTATGGTCTGAAGAGGAATCGTAAAAGTATGGTCTGAAGAAGACAAAATATGCAAAAAGTAGGAGTTATGGAAAAGTCGTCATTCTCACGGGTCAAAATGCAAAGCTTGGGCTTGGACTTGGAAAGCGGTTTATTCGTGTTATGTGGTGCCAAACCGGCAAAAATTTTGGATTCATACTAAAAAAGTATGGTCTGAAGTCTGAAGACGAATCATTGCTAAAACATACAAAAAGTAGCATTTGTGGAAAAATCATCATTCTTACTAGCCGAATTTTTATTTTTTTTATTAATATAATGATAGAATTAATTACATTACATGTTATAACATCAAGTAAAGTTGTTCATTTAAAAGATACATTGATTAAATTCGTTTTTCACCTTTTTTTAAAAAGGCGGAATAAACGCATGTAAACCGCAGTTTTGTTTTTTATTATTTTTAGATCAAATAATAAAAAATAAAGAGGAAAAAATTATAATAATAAAGAATGATAATAATATTTTTTTTTTTACATATAAAACAAATATAGAATAAGTAATATAATATAAAGAAAAGGAGAGAAAAAGAAAAAGTAAGAAAAAATATTATTATCAATAATAAAGAATGATAATAATAATTTTTTTACATATAAAACAAATAATAGAATAAGTAATATAATATAAAGAAGAAGAGAGAAAAAGAAAAAGTAAGAAAAAAGGGATATCTAATATAATAATTTAATTTTATGATATAAGCTATTTATAGAGAGTTTTTATTGAAATTTCAATTTTTTATAATTTGTAAATACATTTTTATAAATACAAGGCTTTTGGAGTGTTGGGGCCAATTATTTGTGAGTATGTAATATCATTGGAACAGTTTAATTAAAGCACAACTAGATTCCATAAATGTGTGCATGGTATATTAGTTTTTCCTTTAAATAAATAAAAAAAGTCGTTACGAATGAGGTTTAAAATCTCATGTATTATTATGAAGTGTGAATTGCGTTTATTCTACTGGTAACTTAATGGAAGGCGCTCCGAATGACTAGCGTCATTGATCAGTTGATCATTTGGAACCGGTGAACAGAGAATCAAGCCAAACGCGTCCAACATTTAATATTACGATCCGCGCGATGAACGATTTTCCGGCTTTTATGTTTCCTGCAACATCGGTCTCTTCAAGACCCAAATTCGGTCTTATAATTCCTTAAATAGACCCTCCGCCAGTATCAACGTCGTGATACTATATTATTACATTATATATACATTGGTTTATGTAATATAGCAAAAACTATTACTGTCAACTAATGAATCCTCCGATTTCCTATCACAATTTACGTAGGTTTAATACCTACGGAAGTACCTACTTGATTTTACATAAAATTTGTCATTCCATTATTAAATAATGACTTCTATTCGTATGGTAGGATATCTATGTCAAACAGTTTCGAAATTCCTGTCACAAAATTTCCAGTGTAACTGTCAAACATAAATATTTAACTACCAGCAGCGCATTAAATTATAATACTGGAGATGATTTCAACTGACTTTCGGCTATGCTTTTCCTGCATGTGCTCTAAGTACGGGTGTAAAGATATTCCCTTTGTTCAAGAAATATGTCAAGGTTCAAAATGATAACCTTTACCATTAAGATTTACTTTCCCTCAATGTTAATTTATTGTGATTCACTGTCGAAAATATTAAGCCTCAAAACCCCTGCTCAGCTTTGAAAGTAAACCTCTTACTTTCAAATAGCCGATAAAATTATGCTTGTAACATCATTTGCTCGGCTTCTACATTTTGAAAAAGTTAATATAAGTGCTATGTATTTAAATTATATGCCTTCTTTGTCTCAATTTTAAATACCTTTCAGGAAATATTATATTGAGTGAGCAGCGTCTAGCGAGCGAAACCGATTATTATTATCATAAATTAAAAACAAATAGTTCTATATCGTTTTTTACACCGCTAAAAAATGCTCTCCGCCATCATTTTGAGGTTCATATCAAGGGTAAACATACTTCGAACAAAAGTAAGACATATTCAAAACATTACACGACTCATCAAAGAAAGCAAAGTGACTGGGTCTACCCTCTTGTCATAGTTATTGTCAGAAAAAATATTCACGAGAAGAGGTTGCTTCATCTATGTTTTAAAGACGTAGAGTTAAATATACAAATTGCCTTGGCTTTATTGGATTCTGTACGAAATCAAAAGTATTTACGCAGATTGGATATTTTGAATTGTAAAGCTTCGGCGAATGTAATTTACAGTTTATCAAAAGTGGTAATCGTTTCGAATATCGCTGAACTAAATCTGGACAGCTGTTTTATGCCAGAATTAAACTGCTTCAGTATATTGGATGGTACAAAATCGTTGAAAAAACTATCTCTCTCAAACTGTGGAATTAATGACTGTGGAGTAAAACATATTGCCAAACAACTTCATCATTCTAAGCCCCAGGCCGAATATTTGGAAGTCTTAAACTTATCTTCAAATTGCATAACTAATTGTGGGGCGAAATGTATCGCCAAGTGTTTGAGAACGAATCGCCGCTTGACCTCCCTCGCCCTTGCAAACAATTTAATAAGAGATGAAGGTTGCTGTGAAATATCTAAATCAATGAAATGCTTTTGTTTAACAGACAAAGAAATAAAATCTAAGAACCAACGGAATATCGAGTATTTAATCAAAATACCAGAAACCTTCGAGGTATATGTCCAACTTAAATTAAACACTGTTGAAACTAAATCAACAGCTTCTGAGGAAACGACTTCAAATAATAATATTGATGATGAAGACGAAACTGAAAAGCAATCAATTCCAGAACAATGCCAAAACCCAACTGGTTCTAATAATCTGTGTATTGACGAAATCGTTGAAAAACATTTAGGAGCAAATAATAGCGATTACCCTTTTCGAAGCTCGGAACTTTTTTGCGAAAATGAAAATGTTTACTGTAAAGGAAATAATTCCCTGAAGCATTTAAATTTGGCTTTCAACCGTATAGGACACCGGGGAATAAGCCATGTAATAAAGGCAATACAGTATCAAAATAAATATAAAAGAAAGAGAGAAGATGTAAACATTTTAATGGAAGGTAATCCAAACGTTTTTAACCTTCCAGAATATCATGTTTTAGCAAACTTAATTTGAGTATAAAATAAAAGTAGGTATGTGCAATTATTTCGCTAATGTGAAATAAAATGCTGAAAGTTCTTCTTTATTTTTATATTGTTTTATAGATCTATTTTGTAAGCAATATACAGGGTGTCCGTGGGTAAGGTGCATTAATTTCGGGAGGTGATTCTACATGGTAGTACAAGTAAAAAAGATAAATAACTTTTTTCGAAATTCCAACTTTTAGGGGTAGTTTTGAGGTAAAAATAATAAATTAGTCCAGCGTGTGCGGCCAGATTTATTATTTTCCGCTGCTACGATACAATTAAAATTAAAAATTAGTACATAGGTAATCAATAAACAATATTTTGAAATACGCGCACATTATTTTTTTATAAATTCTTTCGTCTTTACAATCCTTGTTAGAAACTTAGCGCTTGTGTTCGGATCGTTATAGGTAGGCCGAGTATTGTAAAACTTAAATTTATGGTCTTCTGAATATTTCTTATGAAAATTACTTTGATGAAATCAGATTTGCTTACTTGTGCTAGGATCATTGAACACCGACTTTTGGGTTACAAAATCTATCCATATTATAGATCAACAAACGTCGATTCCAAATATATCTACAGGTGTTATTAAATATAATAAATAATTTATTATACGTGGAATTAATATAAAAACGATAAAAATCATTTAAGATAATTAAACGTCCAGTGATTGGTCGGCGGTTTCTGACAAAACCGGAAATAACTATGGCCACTTCTTCACAGGTCGGTACACCGTGTGCCCGCTGCGTATACACGCATGTGACAAAACGCGAAACGAACCACGGATTATGAGAAAGGCATGAAGCAACAGCAAAAGGCACGAACGCCGCTTGCATTTTCTTCGTTCCTTTCCCATAATTCGTGGTTCGTTTCGCGTTTTGTTACATGATGTATACGTAGCTTAAGAGGTTGGCTATAGCGATTTCGATTCCTGGAGGTGGGGCAAAGGGAGAAAGGGGGGGGGTTGGAAAATTGTTAGAAAGCTTTTTGGGGCCTCTAGGTACTTATCACAACTTACTATTCACATCACATTGATAAAAAGATATTGTGAAAATTATATTGCCATATTTGTCTGGAATGTAGTCCACGAGTAGGTAGGTACTATTTATTCTCTTTTTTCCTTCGAAATAATGGGGGCGATTGGGCCCTTATGTATGCCCTTGAGAGGAAGGACTTTAATTTCTGGTCAAATCTTATTATTTAAAAATCTAAATAATGTCCTGGACCCGCCTGAGCTTACCAATTTAACGAAAAATCATATACCGTCAAGATCAACCCGACAAACCGATTTCTTTCATTTTCCCACAGCAGAACCAACGTCAGAAAAAAATCCCTAATTCCCCATACCTAGTAAGTGTAACACAAAAATCCATGATGTAGATATTCTTAGCAATTATCCTCAGAAATATCAAACATACCTACATAAGTAACGCGTACGATCATAAATTAATGTACGAGTATGAAATGTATCGGTAGCATCTCCTATCCTTATACTATATTCCTCTTTCTCTCCCCTTTGCCTACAAATTAGTTTGGACATTATAAAACTCCTACTGTGTATCTTTGCCACTTTTTAGTTGCATTCATTTCAGTGTTGTGATATATTATATAAGCTGGTTACAAATATATACTTAAATATAATGTAAACTCATTAGATGTTCAAATCAAGCACGTGCTAAAAATTTTGGCACTGAATTCCAGGTCTGGGTGTTGTAATTTTGAAGAAGCAGCATTGCTCCAGCTCCATGCATATTCAGAAGGTTCTCGGAAAATCTACACTAGCGACGCCACTGAAATTTAATGACCTGCATTCAATGTAAAGTTACACAATATCGTTTCGTGCTGTACGAAGTAGCTTTGCCCTTTTGTCAATGGATGCCGCTAGTAGTTTTAAATTGGCAATCCAAATTTTCCAGCATTTTTCGATACTGATGGAATAATGTTGAATCATGACTACCCTATTCTTTGTCTAAAACGTAATTAACTTGCACAATATTATATAAATCAATATTATTGACTTCTTCAATCTTTGCTTGTGGCATCATTTTTAATTAAGTGAAAACAAATTAAAACAAACTTTGTAGAACACCACTATTTATTGCTAATAGTGGTGTTCTACAAAGTTATTTGTTTTCATTTAATCAATATTACTGAATTTAAATCAACCAAGCAGTTTGTAAAAACGGTCTGACTTTAACGAGTTTCTTTTAGAGGAACAATATGCAATTATTATGCATGAACGTTATTCATTGCTAAATTTGCACAAAAACAATAGTTTCAAATTTCCCTCTTCAACATCCGTATTCGATGCTGGCGACAGTGACGACTCAACTCTTTGAAAAAGTTTATTTGTCTATTGTTCGATGTTGTGAGAAAATATACTCTGTTGTCTATTGTCATTCATTTGTCACTTGTGATGGCTGCTAGGTTTTTGCGATTTACGATAACGTTATCGAAAAGGAAAACGTCCTCGTAATACTTATATGGAGTTTCGTTGTGTTTTCATTCGGCGGGGAAAACTGTGGTTGTGATAAAATTATGTGCCAATGCTTTTGTACGACGATTTAGTGTTTTTGAAGTCTATTGGATTCATGTTGGAACGTAGTGACTTTGACAGATGCTCGTTTATTTTGATCTTTGAATGATGCAGAAATGAGCTGGTTAAGGAACAGCCCTTTGAGGGCAAGTTTCTCGAGACAGCCAGCGAGACCCTTGGAATCTGCAGCTAAATGTGACCCCGGTGCCTGCTATGAATCGTTTTGTAAACATTGGCAACAAGCTGAAGAAATCATCCTGAGAAGTCAAGTACGTTACTTATATATTTATAGGGTTGATATATCGAATTTCAATACAAATATACTATTCACTTGTGCAGTTAGTTGTATTACGTATTGAAGAAATAATGTGCAGTTGCAACATGTTGAATATTTTAAATGGTGACCCAGTGACTGGTTTTTTTCACAAGTTATTCAGATGTAGTTTGAAGATCAATTAATTTTGGTAAACATTCCACGGTAATTATCGGTTCGGACTGGCCACGCTTATTACGAATAATTTTTAGAAAAAAACTTTAGATTCGCCTTAATTACTATAAAAGGAAACTTTTTGGCTTTGGGGCGGCGGAAAATAATGCTTTTTTTTCAATTGCATAAAACCAAAATTCACTTCGCGAACCGACGCAGCGAAAATCCGCGGCCGTAGCTGTCACTGTTATGGACTGTAGCCGACTTCGTGGGATACCTACATGAAATACCGCGAATCACAAACCATGTTACACAAACCTAGCGTAGCCGCTAAACCACTTGAAAACTGGGATCTTTTTCTTGCGTTGACGCGAGCAGGCGTTATAAAGGGGCACTTTCTTTTGTATCACAAACCATGTTACACAAACAAGCCCGCTAGACAAATTTCACAAATATGCGCATTATCTCACGAAGTCGGCTACAGTCGTATTAGCTCTTGATAATTTATCAAGAATACCAACATAACAGTGACTGTTACGGCCGCGGATTTTCGCTGGGTCGGTTCGCGAAGTGAATTTTGGTTTTATGCAATTGAAAATTAAAATGCATTATTTTCCGCCGCCCCAAAGCCAAAAAGTTTCCTTTTATAGTAATTGGCGAATCTAAAGTTTTTTTCTAAAAATTATTTGTAATAAGCGTGGCCAGTCCGAACCGATATTTACCCATTCCACTAACCGTCGCACTTTTATAAGGCACAGATTTTGAAATTTACACTGTGTTTTAACTTAATTAAAACAAGGGGTGAAATGCAGATCCCGCCAAATGTGGAGGATTTTAATAAAAATGCACTTTCTAGATGGGAAAAGTGTGGAGAAGTTGAATAAAAAAGAAATTAAGGCGCGCTCGGCAAAATTGAGGGAGATACAGCCGTTTAAAGAATGTATGAAATGACACTTCATGAACCGATACTGTCAGCCATTTTGTTACCATAATGTTGGTATCTCAGACTTGCTAACGAAGGTTGATACGATTGTAGCTAACTTCGTGTGATATACACGTAATTATGAAAAACCGAATTAATAATGGTCATAAACCATGTTACACAAACCTGGCGTAGCCGCTAAACTACTTGAAAACTGGGATGTTTTTCTTGCGTTGACGTGAGCAGGCGTTATAAAGGGGCACAGACCATGTTACATAAACCATGTTACAACAGATGAGGATGATTACGAGTGCTACCAACTTTAAGGTAATAATTTAGTTTTCAAAATGGCTGATAGTATCGGTTCATGAAGTGTCATTTCATACATTCTTTAAACGGCTGTATCTCCCTCAATTTTGCCGAGCGCGCCTTAATTTCTTTTTTATTCAACTTTTCCACACTTTTCCCATCTAGAAAGTGCATTTTTATTAAAATCCTCAACATTTGGCGGGATCTGCATTCCTCCCAAAACAAGAAGTAACGGGTGAAATGCAGATCCCGCCAATGTCTGGGAATTTAATAAAAAGGCACTTTTTAGATGAGAAAACTGTGGAGTAGATGAATAAAAAATAAATTAAGGCGCGCTCGGCAAAATTGAGGGAGATACAACCGTTCAAAGTATTTAAAATTTCACTTCGCGAACTGATATTGACAGTTCGTTCGCCATTTTTTCACTGCTTATGTTGGATCCCAGACCTAATACAGAATTAATAGTACGCCAGAATCACAAACCATGTTACTCAAACCTAGCGTAGCCACTAAACCACTTGAAAACTGGGATGTTTTTCTTGCCTTGACGCGAGTAGGCGTTATAAAGGGGCACTTTTTTTGTATCACAAACCATGTTTAGCGTATTAGATTATAACAAAATGGCGGGCGGACTGTCAATATCAGTTCGCGAAGTGAAATTTTAAATACTTTGAACGGTTGTATCTCCCTCGATTTTGCCGAGTGCGCCTTAATTTTTGTTTTATTCAGCTTTTCCACACTCATCTAGAAAGTGACTTTTTATTTAATTTCCAGACATTGGCGGGATCTGCATTCCTCCCGAAGTAACTAACTATGTTTGGATGAACGGTAGAAGATGCATTGAAATTACATTTTTGTTCAAAAATGTTCTGTATAAAACGATCCATTAATTTTTGGAGATCGCTGGCAACGGTTAATATGCACTTTTTTTTAAAAAACCTTTTGATTCACCTTAATTACATTAAAAGGCAACTATTTGCATTGGGGGAAGTGGAAAATATTTCATTCTCAATTTCGATTACGTAAAATTAAAATTAGCTTTCATCTTGTGAGATTGTACGCCATTAGCTATTAGCTCATTCGCTGTCACTTTGGTATGTTGGTATTCCTGATACACTTGAATGTATAACGAACGGCTAGAAGATTTTGAAGGTACGGGGCACTTTCTTTTAAATCACAAACCATGTTACACAAACCTAGCGTAGCCGCTAAACTACTTGAAAACTGGGATGTTTTTCTTGCCTTGACGCGAGTAGGCGTTATAAAGGGGCACTTTCTTTTGTATCACAAACCATGTTACACAAACCTAGAATTCCCATGAAGTCTGCTACGCTTTACTCTAGCATCTTTTCGTACAATAGCAAGAATACCAACATAAAAAATGATATTTGAAAATAATGTTTGAAAATGGACAGTCTCGTTTCACAGAATGAAAGCTAATTTTAATTTTACGTAATCGAAATTTAGAATGAAATATTTTCCACTTCCCCCAATGCAAATATTTATTTATTTATTTATTAACGCCGATTATAACGGCTTTTACAAAAGAATTACAATTATTTTACATATGAATATACATAGATAAAAAAAAAAGAAAAATATAAACGTAAATATTCGGAACAAACGTCAACGGTTATGTAACGGGATTGTGTATGTTATCTTTACTTTAAAAAACAGCCTACGTTTTTTAATGGTTTATTTGGCTACGCAGGGTTTGTGTAGCGGGCTTGTGTATATTATCTTAATTTTAAAAGTTTTATCAAAAAAAAGTGCGTATTAACCGTTGACGTTTGTTCCGAACTGCAAACAGAGTGATTTGACAGTGTGAAAGCAAATTTTAATTTACGTAAATAAAATTAAAAATGTAACATTTTCAACCTCCCCCAATGCAAATAGTTGTCTTTTATGGTAATTAAGAAGAATCTAAAAGTTTTATCAAAAAAAAGTGCGTATTAACCGTTGACTTTTGTTCCGAACAATTACCAATATAAATATAAAATTCATAAAAGAGAACAATAGAAATTGTAGTATCAACATAAAAAAGTACGATGAGTAGGTTATCATAAATACAATACAACATATTATAAATCACGGATATTATGTATTAAGAAATTAATACTTTAAATCTGTGTTTGATTATAGTCAAACTGAGAAGCGCTGACAGACAGTTTTAATTAAGTAGTGTTTGTATGAGGTTAAACTAGCAATGTTTACAGATTCATCCAAAACATATTTAGTAAAATAAAACAATAGTTGTCTTTTAATGTAATTAAGGTGAATCAAAAGATTTTTTCCAAAAAAGTGCATATTAACCATTGCCAGCGATCTCAAAAATTTACCAACGATCCCTTTGCCGCCATTTATTATTTTTTCTGTACCGATTTAACAATTGCGAAGTTTTGTTTCAATCTGAATGTGATGAATTACTTAGTTTACCCAAACTAAGAAACTAATAACCTATTTTTTGTGCACATAAATTGCTTCTTGTAGTAATTGTTGAAATGAACTGTAGTTTCCGTAATCTGTACCTAAAAGTGCGGCAATTAGTGGAATAATTATCAATATTTTTGTTGGCCGATAATAATTTTCAATCGTTTTGTATCTTAATATACAAAACAAAGTCGGGTTATTTACACTATTTATAACTTGAGAACAGCTGGACCGATTTTTATGTGAATCTGCAATTTCTTTTTAAATTTTTTTTTTCATGTACAATTATGTTTTACCTGCTTTTTAAAAAATATTTTGTGTACGTATATTCCTATGATTTTTAAACGTTAATTTTAATTGATTCAGATTTGATTTTACAGCTGACTTTTGAACACATCCTAAATCGATTTTTAACGCGCGCATAGTGTACGTCATAGGTTCTCAAGGTGGGCGATAACTCCCCCTTGTAATCATTTGAGACTTTCAGGAAGTAGTAGAAGACCCAGAGAAAATTAGAGGGTGTTGAGATGCACAGTGAGGGTGTGGGCTGGTAAAAAAAAATTTTTGGTCTCAAAAAGACCAAAAAAACACGCCAATCACTTACTAATAAAGCAAAGTAAACTTTAATATTGGTTAATTTTTGTTCCTGTAATAATTTTTATCACGTATGTGAAAATTCACACATTTCGGTAGTTCAGGAAGTGGATGAAAATTGTACTGAAAGATTCCATTACAGATCTACATACATTTTTATTTATTTAATATTATCATCTTACGTGTATTAGTATTAAGAATTGACAATATATCATGAATACAAGAAGCAAGGAGGTAGCAACCCTCTTTGCTTCTGTGAGCTCTGGCATTATGAAATTTGTATAAAAAAATTGCAATAGGTGGCTCGCGAGCTATTTGAAAACTGAATGTATCGGGAATGAGAATGTATGGAAAGCGGTAGGGTGGGGATCCGGGAGGGGGAAGGGGAACTCAGGAGGGGGGAAGAGGGCGAGGGGAGTGGGAAGAGGGAAGGCGGAGTGGGAACGCGTTGTTTTTTTTAATGTGAATATCTCACAAGAGTTCCAGCTGCTCCCGTCTGGAGCCAGTGAAAGTATGGCATCCCCAATTGGGATATGTTGTGATGCTGAAGGTAGTGAGGAGGGGAAGGAGGTGGGGAAGTACCTGGCTATTCAGATCTGGTCACCAAACATGGCTAAAGCCATTTCAAGCAACGTTTCAATTCTGAATGGTGGTCTTACACCAGGGCGATACTGAGAATCTTCAACTTTGGAATGTGCCGCAAATAAACTATATAATTTAAACGATTTAATTGTGAAATAACACAAAAACAAATAAAATTTATTTTCCCATGGATTCGATCCCGCGACCTTCCTATTGCGATTCAAGAGCTTTCCCCCTCGACCAAGCCGGCCGTCATGTAAAAGTATTTGAATTTTTTTCTCTGCAGGGCTCGTCGGTACCGTCGCACGATGACGTCCTCGGCGTGGTCAGCCACTTGGAGCACCTGGTCACCCTGCTGCTGCTGGAGATCCGCCACCATTCCTCGTCGTCTTCCTTGCTGGAGGGGCCCGGCGGGGTACCCCGGAGGGAAGGGGCTTCCCAGGACCTGGGCCGGGGGGGCGTCTGCCTGGAGCACCTGCTCAGCGAGAACCTGCTCGAGAAGCTGTACGAGTGGGGGAACAGGACGGGAAGGTAAAGCATTAAAAAAATATATTCTTTTGCATTAACTCCACGTGGAAGACCCAGCTAAAATAATTTCGTTCAGGGCATATGTCGTCTTGAATTTGGGAGGCGGATATGGGTACCGCCGCCCCGGGAATCATTTATTGGATAACCAACATCCCTGCCTTAGGCCTCCCCAGCTGGTTCGCTACGTTTGGTGACTTAGCAGGAGTGCCCAGGTTCATGAGTGAGGTTTGCCTAGGTCTTGGCAGCGAATGCGTTTGCCCGCCTACTGCATGACTGATCATATCGGGAGAGACTGGTTGAGGGAGACCTAACTTGAAT